>OX352735.1:11250000-12500000 GCA_947095525.1 Trisateles emortualis | reverse complement strand
ATAAAAGTCACTTAAATACGATACAATTAACATTTTTGAAATAAGTTGGTTAGTTTGTACAGGGCGTTTGCCTCACATGGCCACTCAGGTGGGCCGTTGTCTTAATCTAATTTATCTTATGTTACCAAAGAAATGTTAATATTAAAGATTTCCATAATTTGAGTGTCAAGTAGATACTTAGCTACTTTCATTTTATGTTATTCAGACACAATGTACAAATTGTTGATTGAAAAAAAAAATCCAGACTAGAAACCACAACACGTGTAAATGGCGAGGTAAACATTTAAACCACTCAATTGAGTTCTCCCTGCAGTAACATCAATAATGAAACATCGACAGTATTAATAGCAACATTATTATGACGTATGAGTCTCTAGTGGTGTCTGCCGGTGCATAGCACAGAGTGCACAGTGTGCCTGCCACAGACGGGTGCGGGCTGGCGGCGGGCGGCTCGACGTGGCCGCGGGCAGTCTAGCCGCAGCCGCAACCACAACGCGTCACTCATACGTCTGTCTAGCCACACATAATAGTAACTATACTGCGTATACATATATCACACAGAAATATTTGTATATATTAATAACCTATTATGTAGAATGCATAAAAATACTTAATGACGCGTAAAATAGTTTTTTAACAAGTTTACCATGGCCTAGAGGTTTTTGTACTAGGCACTTAGGTTGGAAATAAGCATACAGGTAGGTACGAAATAAAAATGAATTGATGTTTGTTTGTTATAGGTCACCGGGACATCAGGACATTACTCACGTGTTGTCGACTTAAAAATTTGTAACATGGTAGGGTATTGATATTTTTTAAATTTATTATTATTAGGTACCATTATATTTATGATACATAGATATCTATCAGAGCCACACAAAACAGCTTGCGCTGTGTGACTGTGAGAGGAGATGAGACTTAATAAGAATAATTATAATATTATGACGTATATCGATAGAATATTGCTGGTATAGGAAAACATTTTAAAAAATGCACATCTAAACCTAAATGAGTACCTACACCATGAGTGCAGGAGCACAGATAGACGGTTTTATTACTGTGTATATTATTTGACTGTGGTCTTCTATAAGGTGGATCTCCTTCTCCAGTCGAGCTTGCTTGTTTGTGTGCTGCCTTTCTTTTTATGAATCGTATACCTACGATCAATTTTATTTCATTTTATATAATAATAAGTACCTGTTGCTGCTGATGAGCAAATAACAAATGATACCCCAGGCATTGCAAGAGTCCATAGGTTATATTTGCTACTTACGGTCCAACAGGAAGAATATAAAAAAAACTCTTAATTTATTGACTGTTCGTTTCACATAATTGTTTAATGACTTTCATTAGCTTTAAACTTTTTATACAGCCTTAATGAACGAGCTACGGAGAAGTTAAAGGCGGGAAATAAAAATGATGTTTTCTTTAATGACGTACTATAGAGTTTTATTATAAGAGAGATTGTATTTGAGAAGTAGTGCTTGAAGAAAGGTACTTAATATTCCTTGGACAGCGTTATACGTATACGTTTCTGTGAGCACAAAATACAGACAAAACTGTCTGATTTGCAGGGTAGAAAAAGAAAAAGTACATAATTTTATTCCGGCCATAACTATATAGTAGTCTGTTGCCAGGTAGGTATAGCTAGCTCCTTTATTGTGAATTTAGATGTACTAGGGAACAAGGTCTATGTGACAAAATGTGCCAAACAATAGGTTATAACCCAATGTTTACTCATTGCTGAATGAGTAAACATATGGCAAGATAGTTATAATTAGGAAAAGGAAATGAAAGAAAACAAATACAACATTATTTAACACTAGCGACCCGTACGGCTATAAAAATATTTTCTCTTTGTAATATTAGACAGTTTGGATTACTTATTTGTCGTATACTGCTTCGGTGTAGGTGGCACCGTGGTAGTGCGTATAACTGCCGTATCTACTCGTAGTGGTCCCAGGTTTGATCCCAAGGCGGTTGGTATTGGGTGTTTTAATTCATGTCATCTGCTGATGAAAAAAAAAACATTATCAGTCCTCAAGTTGGATTGTGCCTAAACTGAGGGATTGGGCAAAAACCTGGGCCTGAGTTTTTTACTGATTTTATAAAAATTCTCTCGCCAGGTAAGATGATCTCAGTCTGGCGACAACTCCACACGCGCAACGAACAAAAACGTAAGTGCCTATATTTCACATCATATAATAGATACTTTAGGTAACTTTTGGCATATTATTATATTCTTTGCAAACACTTTATACAAAATATATGTCGATAAAAAGAAGACACCGAGTCGCGCAAGTAATTTGTGGGTCATACACATATTTCACCGCTACTATTAAGTATGCTAATATCACGATAATAACAATATCATAAAACGTTATGTGCATTACATATAAAAAGTATCAAATGAAAATATTTTTACGCTCTTTTCTCTTTGAGAATCTCTGTGAAGATATTTAACTGGCTATAAGTCACAGTGATAAATAGCATATAGCGCACAATATTCGTATTTCGATATTTTCCTACTCGGTACTACTTTCTCATGTTCAATATTGCTAGAGGCGAAACTTATTGCCGTTCTAAAATACTATCTGCCGCATTCGATTTTATATCTCTCAGACCAATAGATGTTATAAAGATGTATGCCTAAGTTATGTCGAAGCCAATTGGTAAACATAACTAACTTTTATTTGCTTGTTTGCTAAGAACTACAAAATTACCTACTGTCATTTTTGTTACATTACTAGCTGCTGCCCGTGACTTCACTTGCATGGTATGTTAAAAGAAAGTGGCCTATAACACTTAAGGGTAATGTAGCTTTATATACGTGAAATAATTATTTAGAACGCATCAGTTTTTGTGATTAAGCTAAAATTGTTTGTTAGTTTGTATAAAGTAGGTAATATCAGAATTTACTGATTCAAATCTAAAAAACTACACTATTTTTAAGTATTTTATGCAATTTACTATTTGTATCAACATCCTATCCCAAACAAAAGCGGCGGACAGAAGCTAAACTCTTCTATTATTATTCTATCAAGCATTGAATGTATAAGTTCAATGTATATTATATACACTGAACTACGTGTTCTAGCTGAAACAGCTGTTGAAATGGTAATAAGATGTCGCCATTGTGGTTTGTTCTGTGTGCAACATGACTATTCCATTACAAGCTTCTATTTAAATAAAATAGATCTTGATTTTTTATTTTTATATCTATTATTAAGGTAGCGAACAAGTATTCGACCCGCCTGATAGTAAGCAGTTAGTAGCCTATGAAAGCTTGCAATCTTGTAATACATCGCGGGGGAAAAAATGCAAGAAAACAAAACAAAACAAAGTACTTTCATTAAATAGTCACCCATCCTCGGATTTAACAAAGCAAGCTTGCTTAACCTTGCAGATGTATTGATCGGTACGTCTAGTACTAAGCTCCGTCTGAGCCCGTCAACTATCAATTTTTTTTTGGACTGCTATAGTCCATAAAAGTACTATCTATGAATAAAGCTTAGATAAAGAAACAAGCTAATAGCGTTTTTCATAATTTATCAGGTTAATGCGTTTAAGGTATATTGTTTTGTCTTAACAAAAATATACAATAGTGAAATAAATACCGAAGTACCTTCAGTAATTACTTAGTTGCTAGGCACAAAAAAAATTAAGTAATAAATTACTTTTCATATCGAGTAAACAAATGTTGCGAAATAGCCTTATACAAGTCAAAGAGAATAAATTATATACTAGGCTCAATGTAATATTGTTTTTTTGCCGTCTCAGAATTGTCTAAACGAATAAAATATGGTACTAAAACTTAAGGCGGAGAACACATTGCCACGGGCTTCAACTTAGGGCGTGGGGGAGTATGCTGTATGTTTCTCTTTTACCAATTATACAAGGGGCCTCAACATGTCGCCTACAAAGATTTATTATTGATCTTAATTTGAAACTCGTAAGATAATGATGAACTCGAAATTCAAATTAAGATCGACAATAAATCAATATAGCGGTAGTAGCGCGCCTTTTTTGTACAAATTGAACTAAGTACTACTCGTACTGCAAGGTGAAGGTCCCTTCTCAGGAAGAATCTCTTCCTTTCGGCTCCTAATATTTGTTATTTGTTCTAGCCATATCCTATACCCACGTTAGTAACAATTGATAAACATACGACGATATATTGGGAACAAAAAATATTGCGAAATTATTTTAGTCGACGTCAACATAAGATATTGGAAGAGGGTTAGTCAGCTACAAAAAAAATCTGTAACTATTATGGTAATTGAGTCCGGCGTAGAATAGTTTTGATGATAGAGAGCTCAGTAATATAATATTTCATCTAACATCAATATTTATTCAATGTACTGCCGACCATACTTTCATATTGAAATGGAACGCTGAAATAGTTGCGAGGATATTCAGCGGCTCGCGTTTTGGTATGAATACTCTATTCCCTAATGTATGTGTTCGTCGAACGAGTTTATTATTGATAGTATCAAATTTATAGCAATGTATAGAACGACTTTGTGCCCATTGACTAACAACTAATCAGTAGTGTTAACCGCGGGCAAATAAATATCGTTTAAGTAAATGTTGTGGGTTGCTTTCTTTACGGATACGTATTGGGTCGTGGGGACAGACGCAGACGGAATGCTCGAGAGCTCACTCCATTCGCCCCTTGTTTGTCTGTCAACACAAATATTGAAAATCCATTAGTAACCACCGTTGGAGCGCAAAAAAGTCGATATTAAAAATAACAAAGAAATCGGGCCGTTCAAAGTTTCCATTGCGAAGGGAAGTTACTCTGTAATATTTATGTTGTATGAACGACTGGTACAAGTATCTGCATACGAAAATTCGCTAGGCATTCCGACGGTTTATGTTCTGGATTAGTGTTTTGGAAACTGGGTTTTACAGGCCAGCTCCCCAGGCACACATTTGCGCTGCGTTTCGCTGTCAAATTATTGTACGTAGTAGATATACTTTGCTGATATAGCAGTAGGGCGATTGTTAACAAGTTTTTTATTATTTTATTGCCGTTTTAGGGTCGAAGGAAAACGTTGATTTAATCACTCTCTTGAAACTTGAGCTTCTCAATGTTGACTTGTTTTATCCAATCGAGATAATTGTTGACAGTTTATGAGTTTTCTTTGAGATGTTTCAAATGATTTAGGTTTATAAGCTTTACAGTGAAAGTGTCGGGAAAGATTATAATCAAATTAACAGTTCAATCATAGTTTATTATATAGGTACCTACACAGCATTACACTTGTTTCTGCAGGCATCAGCAGAGCTTAGGTCCCATGTAGCTTATGACTGTAATAATGTAACACCTGCAGTTTTAAGGTTTCGGGTTGCGTTGAATCGTGGAAAATATAAAGTAACAACCAGGAGTCCGGAAATGATATCATCACATAGTCCCATCCGACACGACCTGACTGACTCTGACACGACCAGAGAGAGATCAGGCGTTAAACCAATCAGCTTCTTGAGGCTGTGAACACCGCCAATATCCAAATCTCGGGCATCTATCGTGAATTAGTATATTATTAGTACCCGGGACATCGAATTGAACTGTTAATCAGCAGTCGCACTGAATGAGTACTAGAAATAGGCAGATAAAAATAAATTTAGTAAAAAGTTCCCTCCGATAGTAAATTAAGACTTAAGTACGTTATAACGGGACAGTATTATAAAATAGCATCCAGACATTAAGCCTGTACATAGATACTAGTTTAACGTTCTACACCGAACATAATCGTACAGTAATAATGCAGACGCCATCTCTCTAATACAAGCACACAAATTCATGTATTTCTGCTGGCATGTAGTGTAAAGTGTAACAATGCGGTACAAATTGGCAGTAGAGTGAAACCACGCGTGTAGGAGAGGCGCTCGCGTCGTCGACGCGCACACAACGCCGGCTAATTGCGACAGACGTGACTGACGACATGTACTTGTGCCTACACCACCACTATATAGTCTATATATTATGTATAACCACAACTACCGCTATATGTAATATATAAGGCTTATATAGCACGGCAAATTTTGGCTCAACAGATCCTTGCGGTGAAAGAATTGCCACGCAAGCGACCAAAAATGGGCCAGATGTTAAATTCATCATCATCATATTTAAATTTTTGATACAACAACTAGTTGTCCGGAATCCAGGTAAGGAGCTATTCAGCTGGGGAAGGACTTCCTTCTTACAGAAGAAGACATCCAAATATACACACAATAATACTATTCCACTGATGGTGTATATTTGGCTATAGTCTTCTGCACACAACTACACAGTTGTTTCAGTGGCTTAAGTGGTTACCTCACCATTTACCTCACGGTTGGTTCAGTGGCTTAAGTGGTTACCTCACCATTTACCTCAGCGCGGCGTGTCATGAGTTCGATCTCCACACGGGACAAAAAATTGTGTAATCTATAAATGGTTATTCCGACTCTGGGTGTACTTTGTGTTCGTTAATTGTATGTTTGTAAAGACCCCTTGTGTCCCTCGCGACACATGGCTTGTTCCCTAGTGCGAGAGTTGTCTTTATTAACAAAAGAAAACAATATTAAAATCCTCCTTAGGTGTGGCTTACCATCATATAGTATGCTTGTTTCCCATTTCGCATTAATTTGCCCAAACGTAAAATAATACATCAGTATTGAGAATCTCCTTTTATATTAAAGTCGGTCAAACACATTGTTATTATTGACACGTTTATTGTTCCCAAACACGTCTACGAACAACAAGTACCTATCCAACATGGATAGTCGATATTTGGTGTATTAATTTAATTAGTCGTGCAATAATTGAGTTCACAATTGATATCCCCAGGGTGATGTCACGTGTTCCGCCTACGTTTGGGGAGCGAAATCCAGTTATCGTCGGTGATTGGGCCCACAACGCCTAGCAATGAGATTAGACGCGGGATCAATATCAAACTAAGCGGGATATAGCCTCGAAACAATATAAGCTATGAGGAGCGATAAATAACATTGTTTTCGCTGTAGGTAATGGTTATTTGTTTATGTTGTTATTTGTAATCTTTTGAGCAAAAAGAGGGGTGTCATGAGGTTGAAGAGTATTTGAAAAGCTCGTCGATGTAGTGTATGTTTTGCTAATTTAAACATTTTTTTTTGGCTGGGGCTTCTCTAAACTAATATTACAAAGAGGAAAGATTTTTTTTTTGTTTTTTTTTTGTTTGATACGATTTAATTTAAAAACTACTCGACTAACTTTAAAAAAAAATACCATTGGAAAGCTACATTATCAGCAGGTAACATAGGCTACATTGAAAATAAATTACGGGATCCCAATAAAAAAATAAAAATTGCCCGTGCGAAGCTGGGATCTATCGACGTAATCATCAAGTTTCAATTTTATTTATCTTTATATATACAATTCTTCACTATGTCACTGAACTTCTCCTTAACGGCTGGACCGATTTTAATGAAATTTTGTGTGTGTGTTCGGGTAGGGCCCCGGATGGTTTAGACCACACTGGCACTGCCGTCGGTATATCAGCTTTTCCGGGTAGGACGACGTCTGCCAGGTCCGCTAGTATAGTGTAATACTCATTTGTTATTGGTAACAAACATATGTAATATAATATAATTACTTATTATCGTTGTTATATAATTATTATAACTTTAAATTTTGTACAAAGGTTTCTTAAATGACGTGAGCACGAAGAAGGGATTTTAAATTGAAAATAAATGTAACTCGGGCGAATTCGAGGCGGGCCGCTATGCTATAATTCACGTGTGGTTACACGTCATTTTAAATTTTTATAAAAAATAGCGCACAGTAATCACACGAACATGTTTAATACTTCGGTATGTTAATCCATAGAACCAGAAGACAGGCATGAAGTGTATTACGAGATGTTTATTTTCTATTCTTGTTTAGGTAGAATAGTATTCTTGTTTTCGGTTTGCAGTCATTGAGAAATTCGTGCATTCTACGTCCCAGTGGCGCCATTATGCTGCTGGCGGGGTTACAGCTCCGCTGTATGCCATGCCATTTTCGATATTTGATAGTCAGTCGGCCAACTTGCTGACCGTACCAAGACGAGATCTACAATATAAAATAGTACCTATAGGTGTTTTATTTGTAATACAACAATATGGTATTGCGCACAGATATAGATACACATTGCGCCTTTTTCCGAAGAGATAGGTGTGACACCTAGATGCGTTTTGTCGGCTAAGTACGATACATCTCATGTAACAAGGGGCGAAACAATTGCCATATACGAGGCACAATTTCTAGACTCCATGCTAACAGAAAAGTCATTATAACTTTTGACTGCCTTGGTGGTCCAGTGGGTGTAGTATGCGCCTGCTGTGCACGAGGTTGTGGGTTCGATTCCCGCACAGGGACAAAACTTTGTGTGACCCACAAAGAGTTGTTCTGAGTCTGGGTGTAATTAGTGTCCGTTAATTGTATGTTTGTAAAGTCCCCCGCAACACAGAGCTTGTTTTCTAGTGCGGGAGTTGTCTTTTAAAATTGGTATTTGGCTCGACCCAAAAATTGAACCCATTCCATCACGTCCTTAAATATAATCGGTAAACTTATACTTTATATTACTTTGGTGGCAAATAAACCTATAGCTTCACTAATGGTAAGAAGTTACCGTAGCCTATGGAAACTTGCAATACCTCATTTGCGTGTTGTCGACTCAAAAACACTAGAGTTTTCGAGATTAAATATCCCCGAATGAGCACTGCTGCGGAAACAATTAGACTGTTCCAATTTACTATTGTTATCCTTTAATATTGATGGAACAAGGCATTGAGACATTGTCGGTCCGCCTAACGCCTGTAATTGCCTAATTTTGCTCGTATTTATTACTATTGGTTTTTGTTTAATCAACTACTAAAGGTTATTGTGCGACGTTTAACGGTAAATAAACCTATTTAGTGTTAAAGATATTATATTTAGTAAATCGGTTCATGATACTTTGTGTTCTGAATTATTTCTTACATCAAAATAATAATAGCAACCTTTATTTCCTCCTATCTTGTTTGAGAAGGCTTAGGCTTTAATTCACACATGTCGTGGATCAGAAATGCCATTGTAAATATGTAGGTATATCTATGTATAAATTAAACTACTTTGGTGGTAAACTAGCATTCAATCCGGTATGCAGTGACTCTATCCTATGGACTCTATGTGACAAGGTATCCCTGGTATAGGAAAATGTTTCTTTAAAAACGCATCACTAAATGGGCACTGGAAACATGTAGGTACTATCCACACACACGAACGTAATTACATTACTATTTGTTAATTAGAAATGGCTTGGCTATAGTCATTTGCAAAGTGGAGGCTCTTTTCATTGCTCACTTGTTCCTATAAGGTAACGGCACCTTGATCCGCGGTATTTTCACCAAAACTCGAAAGAACATCGAAAAATAAGCATTTACTATATATACCTTTTTGGGGGTTTTGTTATTTTTATCAAAAGCTTTGTTTATTTGACTATCGGAATAGACTAAAGATTTGACTATTAGACCTTGATTTGTATTAAATAATAAATAAAATATGAAAAATGTCCGTAGCCCCTAATTCCGAGGTAAAGATCCTAATTCCGATGTATTTGGTTCCTAATTCCGAGGTAACAAAATGTAGCGAGAGAAAAGTTATATATGGTGTTCAAAAAAATCTCTATCTTTTTTATAAATATGTTAATGTTTTTTTAAATCTTTATTACCATGGGATGCATTATACAATTGATAAAATTAAAATTGATTAATTATAAAATAATAATTTAAAAAAAAAAACTTTTAAAATTTGGAATTTGGGATATCAAGGTTTATGAAAATTCTCATACTATCAGTATTTACAGTTTTTTCTTTTTTAATCAATTGAATAGTTTTGTACTCGTATTATAATATAAGTACTATTAGGTAGATATAACACAAAATTGCTCTTGGATAGTCTTAGAATGTTAATCTTGTCGAGTTTTGAAAAAAATATTTTTACCAGATACATTTATAAAGTATCATCACTGATTTTATTTATTGTAAATTACGAGAGAGCCAGAATTTATGGGAGGGCACCATACTAGCAAGAAAGTCCGACTGGGGAAAGCCTCCCCCTTACAGAACACGACAGCCAAATAACTATACACAGCGGTGTAGTTGTGTTCCTTTGTGTGAGGACAGGTCTCCAGCGCTCATTTAGGGTTGGGTTTTGAAAGAAACGTTTTCCTATCATAAGGATCTTTAAGCCCTGATGTAAAAAATAGTTCGGCAATACGCAAGAGATACCTCTGGTATTGCAAGGGTCTGCTATGTTACGGTAACTGCTTAACATCAGGCGAGAACGAGTTATTACATGAGTTGTTACGAGAACACTATGAAAAAAATGAAATTTACAATATTAATAACCAAAACACAAACTTCCTAAACAAAATTTCATCCAAGAAAAAAAAACTATATGCTGCAGTGAATTGTGAACAGCCTGTATTTTACTTGTCTATACCACGGAATTAGGTGCCTATAGAACCTAATTCCGATGCACTATACATCGGAATTAGGTTTCATACTAAAAAATCACGTTTCCTAATTCCGAGTGTTAAAAGCTAGAACATTTTGGCATAATTTATTTACAGATTAGTGCACAATTGTAATATCTTCTTTTTTTTTTTTTTTTTTATACTACCAAGGTGACAAACAAGCATACGGTGACAACTTCTTAAATATGTATCGCACTTGCTAAAAAATACATTGAATTATTAATAAATTTAGATTTTTTGTCTTCAAATACTCATACAACGAATTAACAAAATACCTAAATACACCATCTTTGATATGCTATAATTAGTGAATGCGATGCAAAAGTGTACCTCGTAATTAGATCTTATATTTAATGACTACATAAGTTAGCAAATCTAAAGTGTGAAGTGCCTAATCCTAAAAACAATCCTGGAAACCAAAAATGAAAATAAGTCTATAAAATCCTTATTCCCTGGTATACATCGAAATAAGGAACCGGGTAATTTTTATGGCACCTAATTCCGCGGTATTTTCAAAACGTTTTTTCACCTTTATTTATTTATTTATTTAAAAATTCTGCACTTAATGTACAAAGGTGGACATAATGCCTTAGGCATTTTCTACCAGTCAACCTTAAGGTGATGCAGAGATTTGCAAGGCAGATGTAAAAAAAAAAGAAAAAGTAGTCTATTAAAATAATAAGCTTAGATATATAATGTAAGGACAAAAAAAAAACATAAATAAGAAGATTATAAACTATAATATATATAAATAAGAGATATTCTGGCAAAAAACAGCTTGTATATTGCAAGTAAATGCTGTTTTTTTAAATACCTCGGAATTAGGTGCCAATTTCAGAACCCCTCGGAATTAGGTGCCGTTACCTTATACTCTTACATTGTATATACTTTAGTTTTCTTACGTTAACAGATGTTTGGACTGTCTAAAATTATCTTGTTTGACTTATTGATTGACTACACACGTCGTATTTTTCGTGCAAATATACAGGATGACGACTGATATCTAACTCAATTCAAACGTTTTCTCCGCCTATAATTCGAATTCAAACAGTTATAGAGAGATACTTCGGCATCGTTTGATAGCCTCTTGCCTCAGACGGCGCTTTCTTTGAAATAAAAGTTTCAAGTGCGATCATGTATCGTGGAGCAATTCGTATTTGCTGGCAGGATAACGTAAGCGCGCGGGATTTTATGTCTTCTGTCTTTGGGATACTGAATCACCAGGCACAAACGTCTCCCAAGCTTCACCGACAACGCCTATATTGAACTTTCTTTTGGATATATAGTATTCGCATTCTTAGTTTACGCAAGAATTCACTCGGTGTCAAGTTTTTTTCTCTAACAACTGCCATTGAAACTTTGCTTATTTCACATAAAGTGTATGGGATGACAGTTGTCGATGACGTGTTGACTGTTTTATCTTTGTCGACTTTGCAAGTTGCATTTAGGTCACAGCGTAAGTTTGGGTTCGGTTTTGAGTCTAATCTGATTGCACTTGTTTACCAGTGTTAGGCGACCGTCGTCTGTCTGACTAAACGTCTTCAACTGGAAGTTCAACTGTTTATTTGATATTTATGTGGTTACATTCTGTGACTTGTGCCGACTTTTAACAGGACTTATGTTATTAAGGCCTCAACGTTCTTAGCTGTCTTGATACAGAGGAGAAGACTCAGACCTCATGCAACAGACTTTTTTAAAATAGACAATTCCCGCACTAAGTAAGCTCTGTGTTGCAGGGGATTTAACAAACATACATACAATTCCTGGACACAAATTACACCACATTTAGTTATTGACCACACAAAAATTTGCCCCGTGTGAAAATCGAACCTACGACCTCCAGCTTAGCAGCCAGGGACACTTACCACTAGACCAACAGGCCAGTCAATATATTGTTACTATAGTAGTAGACTAGACTTTCATGTGTAGTAAGGTAAGTAGTAGTAGAGTAAATATTATTATCTAAAATCCAATAAAAAAATATCGCGTAAATAAAAAAGTGAAAGTTTATACTTACCTATATATTTACCTTACCTTACATGATGCAACAATAGGTATTAAGTTTTAAACTATAAGGTCTATTGTCGGTTACACATCCAAGCTCTAATCTCTACAATGGTACATAATAGCTTTATCGATTGGCTCTCAGAGTATCCATTAAGCCACGAGCCGTTAAATTACCATCCATAAAATAAAATTACAGGATTTTCAGGTGTGTGGATTAACAGTGTTAATAAAACAGACACTACAAACTGTATGCGCGTGGAAAGCAAGGTGAGGCTTCAACCAGACATGCTAATTTTAGCATCGGTGATCAGCGATTTTGCGACTGTATCAATGCTGGAATATATTTAATAAAAAACGCATCGCTAATATGAGTTCTAGAGATTGAACCTTGCTTTTCCTCTGCTCGCACTATGGGGTAGCGCTTACTCGCTCGGGTTAGCAGAGGTATATGACTGTCGAGCGACGGATACTCCAGCAATATTTCCTTCTTCACAAATGAAACTACTTAATACTTTTACATCATATATTGTGTCGTAACTTCTTAGAATTAATACATTTGCCACATGACTCCACTACTTGGAAGCAAGTGCATGATTCTAATGTCAACTGTTTCTAGTCTATTTATTTCAATATTTAAATATAATAACAACAACATTTGCTTTTCCAAAATGCCAGAGGTTTTACTATGGTCACACTGCGAGCTAGTGACCACCAATGAACCTCTACAGTACTTAGATGCTTAGAAGACAATGACGCCTGAAATCAGTTTTATTTTTCATTAAAAGATATACAGTTGTATTCCAAGAAACTTTTTCGACGTGAAAAATAGACACAATAAAGAAATACACTTTTACTCTTATAAATAACTATCTTAGGATATCTTGAGATTTCCGGCTTTCGTATAACAACAACAGGTTGTTGTCGGTCAATCAACAGTTTCCCCCCACGACAGAATAACAATACAACAATGAATACAATACTCGACCGAACGAGGAAGCAGATTAACAAAGCAAATGGCTGAATATAATCGGGTACTTTCCTTAACACATTAGAAATTCAATTGTTTTTAATCGACTTCATAAAGGAACAGATTCTTAATTCAGTTGTTTTCCTTTTACATAAAATTTCTGATATGTATCCATGTGCCATTAAAATAATCTATAATAAAAAAACAACTTTTTATCGTGGATTTTTGGTTTTAACCGACTTCAAAAAAAGAGGAAAAGCCAATTATGAATTAATTTTGATGATTCTTCCTTGGTAAATCATATTTTAGAGTTGTATCCATTTAATTTTATCGAAATTGATTCGGCGTTTTTTGAGAAAATCAAAACAAAAATTTAAACAGACTTAAAAAAGCGAAAGAATAAAAACCCCCACTGAATAATATTAAATAAAAGACAGATTGAAGTCGGTGCTAAGGCTACTCCTGTCACCTCATATTCAACATGGCACCAATTTCAATCGGTCTTTTATTTCATATTATTCAGTGGGTGTTTTTTATTTTGTTCAGTTAGATTTCGCTTTTTTAAGTCTGTTTATTTTTTTATATAAAATTATTTATTACTTATCGAAACTCCAACTCTAGCATCTAATCAGCTGCATGGTAACATATTATTAATAAATTATCACCAAAATTACTTGAATATACCAAATTTTTGTTTTACATAGAGCTAACTAACTTACAGCAAGTGAAATAAAAGCTTATAATATAAAGGTAATTTATGAAACGGGGCGGAACTTTGGGCGCAGTGTCAAGCACCAAACTTCTACTAGGTAATAGTATTATCCAAAAAATCTTCAAACTTCGTCTAACCTTTTATATACTTGACCTTGATATCCCAGAATATCAAGGTCCCCTTGAATTGACCACTAACCCAACTAACCACTCAAGTTTGATACAACAAAAACAATGACAGTATTTGATCGGCTTCAAAGTTCCATATAGTGACCCAAGAATCTTTTACTTAAATATCGTGGGGTCCCAACTGTGTTTAAAGGAATAATTAATAGGATTTCCTTCTGAAGCCCACCCACCAACTAATTTACATCGGGCCCTAAACAATAACAGTGAATGAAGACGCGCTCAATAACGAAAATTGCCTGAAAATGACTTGCCAAAGCTCTGTAATACTTCTAAAGAAAATTGATTTATTGTAAAATAATTTGTCGACGAATTGTCAAATTGAATAAACGATCAAAGAAAACAATATTATGGAATGTTTGTTATTAAATAATATGTATTTATAACTCTTTTCTTTCGACGACGTAGATCCCAGCGATCGTTCACGTTATTTTACCGTGAACTTATTAGGTTTTATTTCATCAAATCTGTCTTCGTTTTATAGCAAATAATAATTCTATAATCGTGATAACACATTATTACAAGCTTTTATTTAGCTTGCAATGTATGTTAGTTTTTGTTAGTTAGTTTGTATGCAAATCTTGTGAGCTAGAATTGAAGTACTTTCCGGTGTTTGATGGAGCTGAAATTTGGTATACCGACGTAACTTCGGTGACAATGCAATAATATGGTACCATGGAGCTGGTCTGATGATGCTGTCGGAGGATGGCCATTCTTCAACGAAACAACATAGCCGCGTCGGGTTTGAGTGTTTTGGATTTATCTTGACGAGAACTATATTACTAGATGGGTATTCAGAACGTGATGATGAAGCCGGAAGGTGGCCATGGCAACTCTTTAAGGAAATCAGATAGCCATGTCGTGTTTGGGTGTTTTGGATTAATCTTGACGAGAACTACATATATTCTTAGATGGGTGTTCAGGACAAGATGGTGAAACCGAACGGTGGCTATGGCAACTCTTCAACGAAACAAGATAGCCGTGTCGTGTTTGGGTGTTTTGAATTTATATTGACGAGTACTATTTTCTTAGATGGGTGTTTAGGACGTGATGATGAAGGCAGAAGGTGGTCATGGCAACTCTTTAACGAAACAAGATATCCGTGTCGTGTTTGGGTCTATTGGATTTATCTTGAGTACTATATTCCTAGGACTCACCTACCTGTTGAGGAGATGATGATGAAGTCGGAAGGTGGCCATGGCAAATCTTTAATAAAACATTAGCCATGTCGTGTTGAGTATTTTTTTTTATTTATCTTGACAAGTACTATTTTCTTAGATAGGTGTTCAAGAAGTGATGATGAAGTCGAAAGGTGGTCATGGTAACTCTTCAACGAAACAAAATAGCCGTGTCATGTTTGGGTCTTTTGGATTTATCTTGACGAGTACTATATTCGTAGGTGGGTGTTCAGAACGTGATGATGAAGTCGCAAGGTGGCTACGGTAACTCTTCAACAAAACAAGATAGCGGTGTCGTGTTTGGGTGTTTTGGATTTATCTTGATGAGTATTATATACCTAGATGGATGTTTAGGACGTGATGATGAAGTCTGAAGATGGCTCTGATGAACTCTTTTATGAAACAAGATAGCCGCGTCGTTTTTGGATTTGTTGATATAGCTTCATGGCTAATATAATTTTAGGTGCAGTTCAGTGTTCGATGATTATGTTCAAAGGTAGTCATAGAAACTTTTTAACGAAACAAGACAGCACTGTCGTGTTTGAGCTCTTTTAAGAATATTTAATGCATAAACACCCATGTTTTACATAAATACACTATAAAAGCTTGTATTTAAAAATATTTTTTAAAATATAAACTTATGTTATCACGATTACTGAATTAATATTTACGTAAAAGACGTAGCTATTAGCTATGTATTTTGCGAAGGTATTAAGTATGATATCACGATGTGTAAATCCATTTATAATTACATAGATACACCTAGAAAAGGTAGGTAACTTTGTTGTCAAATAGCAAATTTGATGAAAAATTTAAACCCTCTTGAAATAAAATTTGTTCAGGTACACAGACAAAGAACGATAGATATTGAATTTTCTTTATCCTCGAAATGTAATGAGATTTGCCGACACGCGTACGTTTATGGAGCTAGAATCCCTCAGCTGAAGTACGCGTAAGAGATTTACTTATCGTCTTTGATCATCCAAAAAATGTTTCTATTTTGTGTTTTATATCAATACAGAACATGTAACTGTTAAGCTTTTCAATTTTCAATTAACGAGTATGGTTTTAAAACCAAGACTAGACAGTAGGCAGTTATTGCAGTCTAAGCACTTTCAATACCAGAAACATCACTCGTACTTTACCAGGATCCCGGGGTAAAAAACAAGTATTTGGAAAAAAAAACAAAGTTTTCTTAAGTGTGCGCTGGAAACCTTTAGTTAGGCGTAGACACCTATGCCTATTATATAGTATACTACTGCTATGTCCCTATGATGTGTACAGGACTTATCCATGGTCTTCCACTTTCTAAAAGATATTTACAATATTTTACACATCTATATATACAATATTACTATATTTACAATTATTAAAAAATAAAAAATACACGAAAAAAAAGGGAACGGACAGCTTAATAGGCGTCATAAAATTCCTCCGCATCGACGTCTACTGAAAACGTGCCCAGAAGACTGTTAAATATCCCAAACAAATAAATAAATATTTAAACCACATTATAATTTGTCATGTACCCTCAGTAGCATAAAACAAGAGCGCTTGTCAGACAAGCTTTCGTTTCCGCAACCTAATAGAATCAACATTGTATGTGCTACTCGACAATGGCTGTGTTATGAATACATAACGAGACATTAGCCCACATATGTTCTCTGTGTTTATTAGCTGCACAAATGTTGTAACATACTGCCGTGTAATATATTTGATGCAGAGAGACGCAGTGGTTTGTACGCCTACTGGTGAGGGGGCCCTGACTGTTAAGTGGGTTCTGATCATCGTAATATTTGTGTGATGAGTAAGATTCTTTGTTCCGTGCATAGATAGAATTCATCAACATTTATTTATTTCACATATTATATACTGCTTTTACATTATATGTATTTTTAAAAACTGAAATAGCTCATAGACTACTTTTAATTTGGAAAAAAAATACCGTGCCGGTGGAATTTTACACGCGGGCGAAGCCGCGGGCGGAAACTGGTGGTAAATAAAATATTTATGTATTTGTGAGTCTCCAGATTTTTTGTCGGTTAGTCAGTCCTTCGTGACACAAGGCTTGAATACAAGTGCTTGTTCCCACAAAACGACTCCTTAGTCGTTTTAAGAAAAACAAATGAAAAGAAAATTCAAAGAACCTTTGACGTTTCTTACTTAAGTATTATTAAAGTGATCGCATCACAAAACTTAAGCGTTTTCAGATACAATTAAAGTGACTGTAAGCGGCTTCATGTTGTGAACTAATTAAAGTGGCATTAATTTTGATTGGCGGTAAAGTGGGTATCTATAGAATTATACTGCGTTGCCGCAGTTTCTGTTTCTTGAAGGGGAAATGACATTGATGATCAGCGAATTCAATAGATATTTACCGAAAGTGAAAATATACGATATAGAGTAGTTAAACCTACCAATATTAAATTTAAAATTGGTACCTGTCGTAGTAGACTGTGAGAGTGCTTGTCTTCAAACTCCTAGACACATTTTCAAAAATAGCTAAGAACCATCTCGATCATGCCAGCTTTTAAACAAAAAAATCGCATCTAAATCCATTTAATAGTCTAGGAGCTATGATGCCACGGACAGACACACACATATATATTATGTACATACCCCTTTTTTGGGTTGGGGGTTAAAAAACGGGCTTGACATACTAAGTGTCTATTATTATAATTATCCCATTAGTGTTCCACTGCAGGCCAAGGGCCATCCTTTCTTTCTTTCATAGGTCATGGTCGAGATCTTTCACTGTCCATTCAGCCCTGTAGGTATCAAACTCATCACGCAATGTTTTTCTGGATTCTTTCTCTTTTAGCAATAAGATTATATGCATCAAGTATTTGAGCATGACATCCAGTCAAGCGATATTAACTAGAATGCGGATAGCGTTAACCTCAAATCACATATCAATCAGATAAGCCGCTTAGCGCTAACTCTGGTCAACATTATATCATGCATGATGTAATATATCTATCGTTCTTGGTAAATATATATAGCTACTCGTACTTAGTGATTTTTTTGTGCTATTAACGCTATTAAGGTTGCAAACAAGCATACCCACCTAATGTTAAAATCAATATCAGAATACCAGAGGTTTCACTTGCATGATGCCGATCCATTTTTATGCACCAGGGCTTTAAGATATAGTATCCCTGAAATCGTTTCGTACTCACATACAGGAACATAACTACACCACTATAAAGTTAGTTTGTTTTTAGTTTGTTGGACCATTAATTATTTTTATAAGCTTTAATTTATCTTGCAATATATGTTAGCCTCTTTAAGTCAAATCTTTATTGCAAGATTTAAAGCTTTTCTCGGATTTTAGATTGAGCTGAAATCAAGTAACTTCGGGGACAATGCAAGAATATGGTACTATGGAGCTAGTCTGATAATAACCACAACAACTCCGCGATGCAACACGTTAGCCACGGCATGTTTGAGCTTATTATATTTCGTTTGACGAGTATTATAATCATAGCTCATTTATTTCTACTAACAAATAATATTTCTTTAGATTGCACAAATTACATTTTTATTTTATGTATAATTGTTCGAAAACGGGTGTCTCAAGTAGGCGGTAGCCTGTATCGTAGATCTTCAGGCACTTACCTAGCATACACACGGTTTCGGCTACAATTTAAACTAAATAAGTATATAAATCATCATCTCAACCCATAAACGTCCCACTGCTGGGCACGGGTCTCCTCCATAAATTTGGAGGGATATTAGCCTACTATGCCACGCTGGCCAGACGGGTTGGTATAGGGTTTTGTTTCGAGTTTTCCCTCTCTTGCAGTGGATATTGTCTGCTTAGTTCCAAAATCGACTCTTACGACACCCTCGGATGGAACGGGGTGGTGACATTTGTATTCTTAATCCGTCACCACACAGATTAAATAACAAAAATAAATTACAGTAGCTATTGACATGAAAAGAAATAAAGAAGAAATAAAATATCTTTAGTCCAAGATATTATGATGAAGTCAGAATGTGTTCATAAGAACTCCTTAACAAAACAATATAATCATGTCGTAGTTGGGCTCGTTAGTAGTAGTAGTAGTATTATATTATATGTGGTAGAAGTAACATTTAACAATAAAAAAAAATTTAAAAGATTTGATAGGTTGTGGCTGGTTATTCAAAATAATGTTAGGTTATTAAATGTAAAATTTAATTTGAAATCCCCATTACGTGCAGTTCGCAAAAAAATATTGTTGTGTTTAACAAAAAAACTCTTTAAACAAATAAACTTTTATAATGGACTATCAGTTAAGCCACTAGAATGTCACCGGCAGACGAAAGCATATTTGAAAACTACACAGGCAGATAGACGTCAATCTAATTAACAAGCTCAGAATAACGAGCATCTAACTTAATTTATCCACTTTGATTATAGAATGAAGAAAAATAGAGGTAAAAACAAAATAATTCGATATTTAAACATAAATCTATACGTTAGGCCAGATTCATATTTTTGCAATAAGGTTTTATTCAAAATACCTACAAGAATGATAATAAATATTTCCGTATTGTCAAAGTTTGTATGTGTAGTATTACAACAAGAAATATAACGACAAACAACAATGGTAAACAACAGCGTCGGAGCAAAGAATCAGTTGTTTAAGTGAATAAGTTATATCTATACACGGTAGGGTGCCCATTGTTGACGACAAATTACGGGTTTCTATTTAGGCCACAATAAATTATTCCCTTTATTTGACGTTATTTATGTAATACAATTTATATGTTACTAGGAAAGTTAGTCACAGCCTTTGTAGAATTAGATTCATGGCATACAGTCTTGTTATCCGTAAACGGGATACAGAAAGCGTGGTTTACGTTTTTTTGAGTGTAAGAAGTAAGACGGAATGTGCTGCTAGGCCACGACTCTAACAAGGTATTTAAGCAGAAGTTACGATATACCCCCGGCTCCAATAGCCGCTGTAAATAACGCTCTATCTGCGAAGCGCCGCCGCGCGCCCTGCCAAATTGCTTGGCAACCTCCTCAGACTTCCTCTTTGAATAATATTATAACAAACCGTACAACAAAGCAAAAATAAAACTTATTACGTCCCCTACTCACATTCGCACACAACGATCCCTGTACCACTCTAGAGTAGCGACATAATCTGCCGTTTTACGCAGATTTATTGAAATATGTTTGAAGATGCTATTGCGAATGCCACGTTATCTTACAACAGCCCATTGCCCTCAGGCGTTAATAAACAAGCAAATATTAAACGCGGAGAAGTTCATTATAATCCAATTTGCAAAAAAAATATAAAAAAAAGCATTTTGATAAAAATTCTTACGATCTTCAATAGAAATTAATCTATACAAAAGAATGGCGCTCTCAAGAAAATTACTGTCATTGTTAGCACAGGCGGTGTTAGATAGAGATTAAACATCGAAAATATAAACACAGAATAATTCCGATGTCTCGGGAATGATACGCTCTGAGCCGAAATCAGAGATACCGTACGAATTACAAGCGTAGGCGGACGGTGCAAAGCCGTTAGTTATGTATTAGTAATTAACTATAAGAAGTACATGACTACAAGATATACCTATAGTTATTTATAGATATAAATATTGTGTTGAACTTCGTGAATAAGCACGAAAATTCACTAGAAAATAAAGAGTAGTACGCTACACACACTTAGTTTCGTAGCATGTCCGTAGCCTGAACGTCGTAGCAAACCCAGGCTACGAAGTGCTACGAAACCGAGTAAGCATTTGACATTTTAATTTTAAACTCAAGCCCTGGGTTGCTCGCAACTACTATTTATGGATCATACATTTTTGTCCTAGCTGTGAGGGGGTCGAAGCTCACGTAAACGTCACGTACACGACTATAATCTTACTAATATAATAAATGCGAAAGTTTGGATGCATAGGTGTATGTTTTTTATTTAATCTAAACGGCTGAATAGATGTGGAATTGGTGCAGAGAAAGATATAAGTCTGGAATAGCACATAAGCTACTTTTTATCCCGGTTAACATTACAGTTCTCGTGGGATGTACGGGCAAAGCCGCGGTTTGAAACTAGTATAACATTTAGGCCACAATTTTTAAGATCAATCAAAACAAATTTATATTATCCATAAATGTTTGTTCAGAGTCTAGATATACTTTGTGTCCGTGAATTGCGTTTTGTTAAGTCCTCTGCGACACTGGGCTTGGCTCCTAATGTGAAAGTTATCTTTAAAAAAAACAGGACATATTTTCACGCAACGGCGAAACCTATATACCTACTATAGAAAATTTTAAAATATTTTTTGTGATTTTTTATGAAACAAGGATACGTCCCGAGGGACTAAACGGAGGTATATTTCACCAAATATGTTTTGCCCGTTGTGTGGTTCTGAATAGTCGGAGCTAAGCTTATTTCCATTTACCGTACAAAATTCCAGGCTTCGTCGGTCCGTTACTAAAAATTTCACGTCAGCAAAATGTAATAAAATGTTGTCCCCACGAGGATTGAAATAGACCATCAAACCACTGGGAAAATAAACACTCATGTCTTTTAAAACGAGCAGTGGTCACCGAGGGGTAAGTAACTAACGTGTAACGTATGAGTGATTTGCTATATGAATTTCACTTTGTGGAATTCAATGAAAATGTACGAGTAAAACGACTAACTGCTATTTGCTAACGGTGAAGATGTGTCCTAGGAGATATTCCAGAGACCATAAGGACAAGCTTAAAGGTTTATTTATTTATTGGGACAAATAACAGATGTACATTAATGTGTTTACAAATACAAGTTGCAGAAAATAAAACTAATGTACAGCCAACAATATTGTCCACGTGTTAACAATGAATATATCTTAATAAATGATGACGTTAACCTAAATAAGCAAACCATGCAAACTAAAAATACCTAATTAATTGAGTAGAATTACAATGTTATTGCATTAAATATTGATATTTTGAATTTGGATGCTGTCAACGCAAATATGTCTATATCCTCAAACCTATTATTATAAATCTCAACAATTCGTCGCATTGGTGATCTTAGACCCGCGTTTGTCCTACATTTACTAGTGACGAAAAGGCGTTGTTTTTTTAACTTCGCGGATATGGATTGTTCTAAGCACAACGTAGCAGAGTTTATTAGTCAGTTTATTGCAATCAATGGCGCCATTACATATCCCATAAAGTGTGATTGTCTGCAAGAGGAGCCTTCTGAATTCTAGGTTTGATAATTTTTATGTTTTTAGCAGCTTTCATGATTACGACAGGTTTTAAAATGCAAGGCTCAAGGAAAAAGTTGGTAATAAAGTTGACATCTTATGTATTTTAAATTAATATGGATAATAATTTGCTGTAATAACGTCCTGATCCATCAACTTGCATTGAACTAGCTGTATTAAGACCTAAACCACAAGAAGGACGACCTACTCTTTCAGGGAAAAAATGTGGTGATTTATTATTATTTGGTAGGCAAGCTACAACGTTTCTTACTGATGATGTAGCGTTCTATAGGTGAAAGTTTTTTTAAAAATTACAAACAAAAAAATTTAAATACAAATCTTTCCTCTTTATGATATTAGGTATTGAGGAGAGGATAGATTATAGACGCTTTAATTTTTTAAATATTCAATGAATTTCGGGGCTGAAATGTTTTTTATTACTTACAAATAAAACAAAAAAGTTTTCTGATAGTCTGATGTCCGCCGCACATACTGCAGCAACTATAATAAAGTTTTATATTAGACGAGCTTATGCTGAGACATTTCATGAATCAGTGACTGGGCGGTAATCAAATTGTTTGCTGGTCGTTTAGCAGAACATGCAACGTATGTATGCTCAAAATATGTATACTAAACATGCAAGTTTGGTACACATATTTTGTAGAATAGTTCGTTATAATATATGTAAGAGAGGTAGGGCACTATTCTACCGAGCAATCGCGACTGGAGAAGGACCTCCACCTTACAGAAGATCACAGCCAAATAACTACACACAGCAGTGTAGTTGTGCTTAATATCTGGCAGACCATGTGCTTGTTTACCACCCAAGTAGTATAAAAAAAGTCTTAAAAACACGAAATAAATGTTGTTGAACAAATAAAGGTTGATGTAATTGTCGAGGGAGTGCCTTAGAATCTTAGATGGAGCAAAGCCGAGAAATCTGTGCCAGAAGGCCGACACGGCCACTTGAAGATTAATTTTACCAGACGGTCTTTAATTCTATGTTTGGCAATCCTAGTACCCAAGTTGATTATTTGCCGACATCCTCTCGAGGGCTTGGATAGCCTAGTGCCCTATTTACTACAGTCCAGAGTCAAGATGATTGCATTGCTTTGTATGAGGCGTTAAATGTTTTAAAAGAATTACGGGACTCATAAAATAGCGGGTTACGTCCGTTTGGTAACGTTCCCGTTTGGCAACGCTACATATACATTGGTTATGTTTGTAAATTTACGTACCTGAGCACACCTTAAAGTACAGTCAGAGTAAAAGAAATAGATACTTTTTTTTTCTTTATTTATTAGAAGGATTTTTGTTCACATGAACACGCCAGTCCTATTGTATATTTTTAAGCTAAAACCACCACCTTATATAAACATAGCTAAACTATATACTACTTGTAAATATTTGGTATCAACGCTACGCTTCCCTTTCACCCTTATTTCTAGAACATTTAAAATGAATAAACAGGTTTACCTATTGTTTATTGTACTAAGGTATGTAATTGATTATTATTTGCTTTGCTTAGTTAAACTAATTAAATATTTTTTTGTATAATAAATCTTAAATTTCAAATTTCATTTCAATACAAATATTTACATTTCTCAAAAATTTGACTTAACATACTAACTGTACCCGGTGCAAGCGATACACCGCCATAGGTAAGTATATGTAACGTTGCCAAACGGGAACGTCACCAAACGGACGTAACCCAAAATAAAAATAGCTTCATAGCTTGATATATGTATATGCTTCAAATATTGCGATAGATTTTTCCACTATTAAACCGATTATAATTAAACTTAGCATAGGTACATATTGAGATTCCGCGACAATACTATATGATGATAGATTCAGGAATCTGAGGTCTGATATGGTAGTAAGGAGGTGAACAGTGGAAAAATTAAATAAAACCGTTTAATGTAAAAATGTTTTTTACTTTAAAATAAATTATGACGTCTAAACCGCCTTTTAATTTATTAGTTTTTTGTATTTGGGTTTCGTTAGTTTTTAATATTATAAATAACTATGTATAGCATAGTTATTTATAATTTAAAAATTCTTGATAATTAAATAAGTATTTAGTCAAATTAAAGAGAAAGCAAATTAGACAATTCGTTTTTATACAACTCTGCTCGTAGTTATTTGGCTGTGGTCTTCTGTAAGGTGGAGGTCGTTTATTAATCGGGTTTGCTCGCTTGTTCGACTTTTTGCATCGATGCAAATTCACACACGATTGTATGACGTTTGCCATGCGGCTGAGCTGCATCTTGCCTATTTAAGTAGGCAAGATGCAGCTCAGCCGCATGGCAAATCATACTACTACTACTACTTCCTCGACCGATTTCGGCCATGGCGACCTCTTCAACTCCGTTCTGATTCATGGCGTTGATGTGCTCGAATATGACTAATGTAGCCTATCTTATTACTAAACGTACGCGCACATTGCGGGCAGGTGAGCACACCATTACAGAAATTATAATTGATTGCACATGGTGGACGTGCTTTGAGTTCATCGCGTCGAGCATCTAGTTCAGAGCAGCGATTGGCCTCAAAGTCATTGACTTTAGTTTTCACCAGAGACCTCCACTCAGGTCGTCGAGTAGCTAATTGCTCCCATTGTAAGGGCTCAATAGCGCACTTTTTCATGTGACGCTTTAGTACATCTTTATACCTGAGGAATTGTCCGCCATGCTTACGCTTGCCCTTCTCAAGTTCAGAGAAAAAGATGCACTTAGTCGTACGTTGATCCGACATTCGCGAAACATGTCCACACCAACGGAGTTGCCGCCGCATCAGGTAAGCCTCTATCCCCATGATATTGGCTCTTCGCAGCACTTCCGTATTCCGGACGCGATCAAACCAACGGATGTTTAGTATTTTGCGAAGGCATTTGAGGTGGAAACGGTCCAACGTGCGTATATGGCGGCGATAAGCTTTCCATGACTCCGAAGAGTACAGTATGCTTGGTAACACCACCGCCTTATAAATATCTATTTTGGTAGCCAGCTTCAGGTCATGTGAACTAAAAACCTTGCGATCCAGTTTACCGAATACTGCAGCTGCAGCACCTAACCTACTGTTGATTTCAGCATCAAGGTCGCAATTTGATGTTATCATACTCCCGAGGTACCGGAATGCATTAACCTGTTTAACAAAATCATCACCGAGCTTGATGGCCAGTGTCTCTTGACCATGGATATCAAGGGACATCACTTCCGTCTTTTTGACACTAATCTTCAGACCAAAACTACGGCAAGACTCATGAAGGGTTGTCATAAGCTGCTGCAAACCGTCTGGGGAGTCAGTCACAAAGCAAAGATCATCTGCATAGACAATTTCCGTGATCAGTGCGTAGGACACTTTAGTTCAGGCCTTGAATCTGGCTAAGTTGAAAACATTTCCATCAGTACGAAAACGGATGCGGATACCTTCAGAAGTTGTCTGCAAGACTTCCCGGACTACGACTGCAAAGTATAATGCGAAGAGTGTGGGTGCAAGAACACACCCTTGTTTCACCCCTCAGGTAACAGGGAAGAACTCTGACTGATCAGCATTTACAGCGACGCAGCTCTGCATGTCGTCATGCAAGAGTCTCAGAAGTCTAACAAACTTCTCCGTGCATCCAACTTTCTGTAACACTATCCAAAGGGCTTCACGTGGCACACTATCAAACGCTTTTTCAAGGTCAACAAAACAGAGATACATATTTCGACCCTGTTCTCTGCTTTTTTCTCGTAATTGACACACTGAGAAAATTGCCTCACACGTACCACGATCAGGTCGGAAACCAAACTGGGATTCTGGCAAAATCTTTTCAGATAATTCTCTGAGGCAGTTTAAAAGAACTCTGGCGAAGACTTTTCAGGCACTGACAATAATGAAATACCACGGTAGGAATTGCAATCAGCGCGGTCACCTTTGCCTTTATAAAGGGTCCGAATAAGAGACACTTTAAAAGTGTTAGGGACTCGCTCCTGTTCCCACATATCGACAAAGAGTACCCACATCGCTGAAAACAAATCCTCACCGCCGTATTTCAATATTTCTCCAGGTATAGAGTCAACACCAACCGCACGTTTATTTTGCTGTTGTTTAATAGCACAAGCAACCTCATCAAATGAGACTGGCTCGTCAAGCTCGAGGGCATAAGTTTGTTGAGGTAGGGAGCGAACGTGGTCTATGTCAACAGAGTGATCCACGTTGAGCAAGCTGTCGAAATGCTCAGCCCAGCGCTCGAGTATTTCCTTCCTACTTTTAAGAAGCCCTTCGCCACTAGTCGGCCTAAGTGGAACTTTTGCCATTGAGGATGTACCGAGTAAATTTCGTACTTCAGTATAAAACTCACCTAGCTGGTTGGTATCAGCGAGCCACTGTATATAATGAGCCTTCTCCTGCCACCATTTTTCCTTTGCGTTTCGTGCGAGTTTACGCAGCTCCAAGCCACTATGACGTATCTCCGTAACACTTCCAACACGACGTCGTCCACTGTGCCGCCTTAGGAGCCGCCGGTGTTTATTAATAGCGTCCGTTAATACCCCATCATTCACATCAAACCAGTCCTCATGTTTTCGGACGCTCAGACCCAAAGTAGTTCTAGCAGTGTCAAGAATATGAGTGAACACAGGGATTCCCAGACAGTACTAAATCCACTAGATTTTAGATCGAGAGGCAGCAAAGCAGTGCTCAATGTTTCGGCATATTTTGCCCTCGTGTTTACATTTTGGAGTCGTTCAATGTTTAGACGCTCCAGTTTTGGTCTTATCGATCTACAAGGACGTCAAAGACGAATACATAACTTAGTAACTACAAGCCGGTGATCAGTCCAACAGTGAGCACCACGCATGACACGAGTGACTTGAACTTGCCGAACATCTCTCTGACGCACGATTGCATAGTCAATAAGGTGCCAGTGTGTTGACCTTGGGTGCATCCACGTTGTCTTGTATTTGGCAGGCAATCTGAACATAGTGTTCGTAATTGAAAGGTCGAGTTGTGCACAAAGATTAAGCAACAGTAGTCCGTTGCTGTTCATATTACCAACACCATGTCTACCCAGAACTTTAGGCCAGGCTTCGAAATCACGTCCTACTCTGGCATTAAAATCACCCAAGAGTAGGATCTGTTCCCTCGGGCGAATACGATCTATGCACTGCGTCAGTTCTTCGTAAAATTTATCCTTAATTTCATCAGACTTGTCTAGCGTAGGAGCATAGACACTGATAACATTTAGGAAGTTGTCATGTTCCATATGAAGGCGTAGTGTGGTAATGCGGTCAGAAATGTGCACAGGACACTCCTGTAGCTGTCCAGTGAGCTTATTTTTGACAGCAAAGCCTACACCTGACCTTCGCGGCTCTGAGGAAGTGAGTCCTTTCCAAAAGAAAGTATACCCACCACCGTGTTCTACCAGCTCTCCTTCATCGGGTAGATGTGTTTCGCTGAGTGCAGCCACATCTACTTTATAGCGATGAAGTTCTCGAGATACAATGGCAGTCTTTCGCTCAGGGCAGGCATTTGCCTCGCGGTCAAGAAGTGTTCTAACATTCCACGCGCCAAACGTCATTGGTAGTGATGATTTATCTTTTATTTTCTTGTGGCGTCGACCGCGAATATTGGATGCAGAGGCAGCCGCGGTTGCTACCCTCCTTATGGGTTGGAGTGAGCATTTGTTTAGAGCACCTTTTCTAGCCCCCTGGCGCTAGGCGCTGCTTTCCTCACTCAGCTGGGGAGCTGAGTGAGGAAAGCAGCGCCTCCCTAAATAGGGCTGCTTTGTCACCCTGGGTGCTGCCGAGCCCGCTCCGTCACCCCGATGCAGAGCAGGAACGACCACGATGTAAATACTACACCCCCAAGGCCGCCTACGTGCAGGAGTCAGACAAAACTCAACGAGCATCACGTCAAGCCTCTCTACCTCCTCCCATCGCCGTAGGACTATGTTGACATCGGAGTCCTTTATATGGAAGCGGTCAGTTGCGCAGGATATATTAGTGTGCACAAATGCGCGCGCAAAACACAAGTGCACATACTCATCCTCGCCTTTCTGAGCCCAGTGGAACGGGGACCGTTACGACCGGAAAAAGACTTGGACTGTTGGAACAGTATATTGTGAAAAAGTTACAAGCGGTCAGTACTTTTGCACACTCCCTTAATCGCCTCCTACGATACCCACGGGAAGATATGGGGTGGTGTTATTCTATTCCGCCGACACCACACGGCTTACAAATCATACATGAAACAAGATACATATGGTACATATTACAAAATATATACAAATATGTATATAATTATTATTATTTAACCCACAGCTAGGTATGGCTCTCTTCTCCTCACACACGCTGGCCTAATGCGTGTTGGTGAATCTGACATATCTATGAATTACTTCTAAGACATTAGGGTTACCATATTTTCCTACACTGTTAAATTTTAAATTTTTTAAATTTGTATGTACTGTACTAGACAATTTTGCGCATTAGTATCGATGCAAAAAGTCGTATTGCATAACCGCTCTTACCACTAGGGCAGTTATTTATCGATAGCCTTTAAAATGAAAATAAATAAATATAATAAATAAATTTTATTTCCCCACATAAATATATCGTGTAGAAATTACTGTGGAATATGTTAGGCGTACAAAATCTCACTTTGTAAATTAATTAAGGAAACCACCTACCCGTATATGGTTGCACATAATTAGTATTCTGTAATAGTAATCCAGTTAAACTAAATATTCTTCATCTAGTATAGACAAGTATGTTCTCTCTCTCAACTCAACATACAAAATCAATGTTCCCCCGTACGTTGAGGATTTACGGCGTTTGCATGCAAAATTGGTTACGTTGTAATTTAAAGAAGACAGCATGTTGTAGCGAAACAAAACCTTAACAGCTGAAGGAATAATACGGTGGGCAACGGAGATAGCTGTGCAGGGCCGCTATATGAAGATTAGTTTTAGATTAAAACCAATGTATCAATTTGTGTGAAATATATTTTTATCTGTAGGTTTAGTCTAATTGCACGCTGTTACCAAATTCCACAGAAATATATACATACAATGGTTTTCTTAAAAACTTATCTTCGTATAGCGGTTCTGTACAGCTATCTCCGTTGCCTATGATCGTCAGTCAGGACAAATTATTTTACATCCATGATTAACCGGTGGTCGTGGGTTCGATTCCCACACGGAACAAAACTTTCTGTGATCTATAAATGTTTGTCCCGAATCTGGGTGTAATGTGTGTCCGTAAATTGTATGTTTGTGAAGTCCCCCGCGACTCAGGGTTTATTCCCTAGTGCGAAAGTTGTCTTTCTAATCATGTGACATCACATATCTATTACGTATTTAAAATCATTAAACTTGCCTAACAATCAACGTATAGTCAAAACTACTAAGTCTCGAATAGTTTTTTTTTCTATGATATAATTATTGAATTTAGCATAACTTGATAAATCAGTAAACATGTCGATACATCAAAAAAATATTTATAACTTTTTTAATTGAGGATATCTCCTAAAGTAAAATAGTCATAAATATTTCTTTATATATAACTTTCAGATTGACAATTGAGCTAATTTTAAAATGTTCTAAGAAAAAAAAGTAATATATTTAATTCATATCTCATCTTATTATATTTGGGGCCAGGAATGCCCGTCTCCCGATATTTGGCAATTTATTCTCTTATTTTCTTTCTCTTTTTTTAAAAAGACAACTCCCGCACTAGAGAACAAGCTTTGTGTCGCGGGGGACTTTACAAACATACAATTAACGGACACAAATTACACTCAGACTCAGAACAACTCTTTGTGGGTCACACAAAGTTTTGTCCTGTGTGGGAATCGAACCCACAACCTCCTGCAACATACTGCGGCCACTGGTCCACCAAGGCAGTCAAAAAAAATCGATTAAATTGATGTCAGGGTGGGTCGCTAGTATAGTATGTATATTAAGCGATATGATATGATATCTAGGTGTAACTTACACATGGCTGTTCCCAAACTAGGCAGAGATATCTGGTAAACATACTAGTATGGGGTACTCCTAAAGCATATATGTTATAGATAAATTGATGACATAGAATAAAAAATGTTATTCAACGAAATACAGCCTAAATCGAATTCTACTAAACCTACGTACCAGTCCAAACAAGTTCAGTACATATTATGTTATGTTTTTAAAATAGTAAGCATTTCATCAATGCAATAACAATAAAATGTCTATAACAAACAATACGAAAGATATAAATAGTACGTACAGTTTGCCGTATTCACTCCCATCTCACTAAACAGTGAGCCATGAAATGTTTCACCGAAATAGTGTTACAAATAGTAATAGATCAGCTGTCAATAGTTTCTCTACAGTCGAAGTGTCGAGTATTCCACCTACAGTTTCAGTTTCCTTTACTCGCTCGCCACTTCAACTCTATTTTAAAACCGCCCGACACAATATTTTACTTAACGAGAATTATAATATTAATGTACTTTAATTTTATGTAAATAGTAATCAACATTGTCAACGGTTTCATTTTGCTTCGAAAAACGTTTTCATTTTCTCGAATTGGTTTTATAATTTTTTGCATTCCGTTTATTGTATTAATATAAAAATGGCTGCTACTTATATTTGATGATAAGAATTTATTAATATTGATCACATTAAGAGCCCACGCAGTCTGCAGACCTAGAGTATATTGACCGATAGTTTTGTCAGGTACTCGGGTCTACTTATTGATCTACTTCTCGATTGTTCATTTAATAAATAATACCAGCAACTTAATAACACTTACCTACCTAAAAGAAACCTTTTGTCATCACCATAGTAAACACATACTCTACAAGTGTACATGCATACTGTACTCGACATGAATTAAGAATGCAAGTGCTTATATAAATACTATTGGCACTGCAATCAATATTTCAAAAATCATACAGTGACAAATTTATTTGCTTTGTACCACTTAGCTACTGAGTTAAATAACAATGCACTTGACCGACTTGTTGTTTTTTATTTACACTGTGCGTATCATAAAATGAAAAAAAACAGGTTCGATCTCGGGTAAAGCGATATTAGGACTTAAGAATCAAAACCGAGACCACCGGTTCACATGGCAGTCGTATGCACTACTAGCGTGTAGCCGAGAAGCCATTTATCTAAAAGAAGAAAACCGATAAATAATGCATTCCTTATGTAATATAACTTTACATTAGACACTGTAATATAGAAATTAAATAGAGTAACAAAAAGCGATAAAATGTTAATTTAACAAAAATAAAACAGCCTGTAATTTGGTGTTTTTCCGTAGCTTTTATTTGAACAATATTATAAAAAATCCAGGACTCATTAGCTGACAGCTGTGCGTCAATTAAACGTAAAATATAGTCCTTGGAGACAGCGGTCCCTCTCGCCCCGCTTCTCTGTTTCACCCCTTAGCATCCCTTGTGCCACAACTCAACCCCTCCCTCCGCGATCTCATTAGTGGAGCTCTGAATGTACAATTTGTTCTGAAACAGACACCGATTGCTACTTTAGAAAGCGTAGCCACTCGTTTAAGGTCAATTTTTTTTGCTTCTATTTAACTATAATTCCAGTCCCTTAATGGATCTTTTTATTTGTAATTGGTGTATAAATTGTTTTTTGTTTACTCAACAAGGAAACTTTTATAACTAAAACTAACGAAGTTTTGAATGAGTATTAAGTTGAAAACTAATTTAATTTCAAACACAGGCTAAGTGTAGGTAGCCACTACGGCGGGCCTCGAGGGTTTTGCGCCATTTTGATTAAATAGCGTATATAATACACATTAAATTTAATGAAATTAGCCTTTTAGTGAATACTTGTATAAGCACGACTCCCGCACTGAAGAATAATTTCTGTATCGCGAAGGGTTTTGCAAACACAGACAGAGTACATCCATATTTGGAATTATTTATTTTTGAGCGTTGGCTCGGTTAGAGGCGTATTAAAGGTATAATCATCTATCAAGGAATGTTATGTTAATGGTATCTCTACTAATATACTAAATGCGAAACTAAGTCAGTTGCCTTATCTCAAATAAACGGCGCCACGGATTTTAATGAACTTTGAAAAAAAAAAACTGTGGACGGACAAAGGGTATTTTTTATTGGGATAGGTGGAGCCTGGGCAATAGCTAGTATAACAATACTTTCAATTTAATATATCAAACCGTAACGGTCAAAAAGGGTTAGCTAAATTAAGCGCGCAAACAAAATCACAGACGGATGAACAATTCTGGGACCCTAAAAATTAAATTAATAAAGGCTCATTTAGGTTATACGACACTCACATGTATAATTGTCAAACGTATGTAAATAAATTTAACCTTTATATGTAACAAACATAGGGATTAAAGTTATTTGTTTTAATATTCGTTTGTATTTAGCTATCGCTATACGTATCACAAACGCTGTGGAAAAATGACAGAATAAGTAGATACGTTTGTTTAGCAATTTTCATCTTATGGTTGTTAACAATGAAGGTTCATAATTGCTACATGGCATTCATCAACTTACGCCTTTTTTCCACTGAAGATGCGCTATGTCATTCCCCGTGACGTGTACCTTCATGTAAGCAAAATACATTAGGTTGCCCTTTGTAATAACTTTTTTGTTTTAGTAATGTTCAATTATTTTCTTGTATATGACAATTTCAATTGAATCATCCTAGAATATAGCTACGACAGCTACTTTATGTAAGTAATTTAGTATTTATAAAATTTGCCAGCGTACAGGTTTTAGGACCCGCGGGATTATATAAGAGTTGAAATTTTCTTTTATGTATTGGTAATGGGTAACCACCGTTCATGGAAATATCGACAGGGATATAGTCGAGCCTCTGCATATCGTGTAGTTACTATCTTATAGTTCGTTTGAAGATAGATCGCATAGAAAAATGAACGACGAATACTAACCATGTCTGACGAAATCGTGTCCAGGTGAGACGAGTGAACTATGCTGCGTGGTAAGTTTGTTAGAAAGGTTGGTGTCAGGTCATATAGTTCTTTAAAACAGTGATTTCCGTATAAATATAACAATTTCAATTATTATATATTGAAAACATGGCAGATATTTGAAACGTTTTATTTTTCTTACCTTACCACTATTACTCTGCTTTTGTGTACGCGAGGAGAAAATGTATGTATCTCGGTGTCGAACGTCTAGTTTAATCCGGAGCTGAGATTCCTGGAAGCCACACAATCTAAGTAAGCCGAACCCGATAGAACTTTCATTTCCATCATTCGTTCATGGCGTCGCACTAGGAAGCCGTCCTAATCCGTCCCCGGGAGCACAAACCTTTGTAAGGGACTGAAAAGCACAAATTAATACTTAGTAGACTTAATAAATGTATTTTGAAACTATTTGATCTCGTTAAAGCTACCTGGAACTGTGAAACACAAATTCAACAGAATATAAAATAAATGTTTTAGGATTTAACAGTTACAGTTATTTATGGAAAGCTCGACGGGTTTCTCTCATGTAGAGTTTTAAAATATAAATTACAGATGCGTAAATGGACATGGTATAAACCGAATAAACGAATTAATATAGAATTGATTAAAAGTGATGATTTATCGAGCTTTTCTGTCAGCATACACGTTATATATTAGAATTATCGCAAAGTTTGAACTAGTAGTGGATTTAGAAGCATGAAATTTTGCACATGGGTTTATATGTATTTAGAAATAAAACATACATAAGTATGTTTTAACAGTAGTCGGGTTGCAACAGCCTCTACCTCGTTTGATATGGCCGTGCGTGTGAGTTGTCCCAAAAAAAATATACCTCACCTTTTAAGTTTAACCTTGTGCTATTATGAGTCTTACAAATAGGTAGGTTTATAATAATATGTTAGGATTACAAAATATCATATTTTTAAAAATTTATCTAGGTAATACCACTATATTACCTAGATACATTTTTAAGTTTGGTACAAATGCAATAGTTATTAAAATATGTAACACCTATTTACTATACCTATAGCATACTACAAACATACGTATGCAACTGCTGGGCACAGGTCTCCTCTCTTCTATCTTGAGAGCTGAAACGCTTAGGCCTGCTCATTAGGCGAGCGTGTGTAGATTAAGGCATGAGCATGGTAAATCAGACGTGCCTTTGAAATTCTTCTATGATATGTGTGTTTTCCTTCACTGTAAGCAAAATGATAAATCATTTGACTAGTAGGAACGTAAAAAGTGGAATTTACGAACCTTTGTCCGGGATCGAGCTCACACGGCTACCACCGCTTCATTACCATACGTTAAAACTAGGAAAATACTCGAAAACTAAAACGCTGTTCATAAGTTAGTTGTTTTAAGAGAGGGTAGGAAGTGGGTCACTGTAGTCCTCATTAATCATTTGTACTATATCTGACCTTTAACTGGCCGTTGTGGTTTTAGCATTACATATTCGTAATTCGCTTCTGTGAACATCTTTAATTAGTTTTCTAAATATTACCTACGTGCACTGTATGTTACATTCTCCGTACTAATATTATAAATGCAAAAGTATTTGTTAGTCAGTTTGTTTGTTTTACGACGTTTTCCTTTCCACGACTAAACGGTTGGACAGATCTTAAAGAAATTCGGCAAGGATGCAGATGGTATCTTGAGGAAGAATATAGGGAAGGTTAAGAGTCCCGGGCACCGTAATAAGAGATATAAATGAGCGATATTTTTTGTTACTCAATCATATTAGAACGGCAGAACGGATCTGGATGAAATTTGGCACAGAGATATATATTAAAAGTCTGTAGTAGCATACGAGTATAAAGCTTTCCCCGGAAAAACAAACTCATGGTATGAATTTATTTTTTCGCAAGTGGAGCGGCGGGCAACAGCTTTTTTGAAATATTTCCAATAAAATATTGAACTCAAATAAAACGTAAAAAAGTATTTTCAATATTTACATTCTTATAATATCTGATGGTCGCTGGATAAATAGCTCGTTACATTGATTAAGCTTACACAGCACTGGGGTAACAATTTTATATTCTATCCCTCGTTAAGAGAACCTTCACGGTATGTAGTCATTGACAGCCGATTTTAATTAGGTATAGTAAGAGGCTACGTTTTAATTTAAATATTTATAATTACTTTTACCCTACAAACTGACTGACTAGCTACAAACTTTGGTTTTTAATTCTTGGACGAAGTCGGGGAAGGCCTCTAGTCCATACTAATATTATAAATGCTAAAGTAACTCATTTTTTTTGTATGTATACTTGTTTGTTACCTTTTCATAACTTTGTATGGGTGAACGGGTTTTAATGAAATTTGGCAAGGAGATGGATAGTATTCTGAGGAAGTATATAGGGTACTTTTTTACCCCGTAAACCATCATCCACGTGGGCGGACCCGTGGGTTACTAGCTATTGCCCGTGGGCAATAGCTAGTAACTTATAATTGACTCCGGCCGAATGAAAACTCGACTTATTCAGATAAATAGGAATAAAGCTCTTCTTCCATTCACGTTTCATTCAATAAATAATTGACTAAGCGACCCTCCGCCTGTAATGTACATGAAGCGTATTTTGTTAAAAAACGTATTAATATGAAGTGAGGTTTAAACAGAGTTTTTTATGTATATGATGAATTGCGAGAAAAATTAATGACTTTAGAGAAATTTAAATAAATTATGGAGATAATTAAATGGCGAGTGATCTATTATAGTGCATAGGTGTGACAAATACAGATGCAGTCTTTATTCCTTCACTTTGATAATTCATTGGTACAGTTATCCGACATGGCCAGAGAGAGAGTTCAGGCGTCTTACGCCAGAGAGAGAGAAAGAGTTGATAATTATTAAGTACGTTGTAACCTAAATGGTTATTGATCTTGGTACTAGTTTTTAAAGGCTCTCATATTAGTGTATCGTGGTGAGTCTTACAAACATTACATATCTACAGAACAAAGGGGGTAGGTACCAATATTTGTTTTTTTTGTTGGGTATACGAATCGAACCTACAACACACCACACAGTGGTAAATGACGAGAAAGCCGTATTTATATAGACAACATCGGTTGGTATCTTTTGTCATTATTTATTCATTCTTTAATTGCCATAAAATTAGTCATAACAAAGTCTCTTAAAAGGTTATTAATGTTTCAGATCGAAAACTTTCAAAGCTACTTGGAACAAAACTTACTCGGACTACTTAACTTCACAAAGAAGAGGGAATATTTTTATTTACACAAAGAAGTGTATTATTTTTTTCCGAAGAAGCGTAAGAAAATTATCATTTGTTTTAAAAAAGTATCAGCTTAAAACAATTGATGGATTACAACCAATTATAATAAACTAGCTTCCGCCCGCGGCTTCACACGCGCGTACATTCCCTCGGGAACAGAGTTTTTTTGCGGGATAAAAAGTAGCTTATGTGTTATTCCAGACTATAATCTATCTCAATGTTAAATTTAATCTAGATCCGTTTAGTAGTTTTTGCGTGAAAGAGTAACAAACATCTATATACATCCATACATTCCTACAAACTTTCGCGTTTATAATATAGAATGAGGATGAGACTGTACGTGTGATCTTATAGTCAAGGTTGTCACCTTGGCATCAACACCGCGCTGAGCGGTTTTGTGCAACAGACATGCATTATAAAAATTTCTTCTAGGACATGTAACTATATTTTCTATATGAAAACCATCGTGGGTCGAACAAAAACCTACCGTGTTACAAAGTTCATTACTTTTCCACTCAGCTATGAATGCTTTATTTACAGTAAAGTTTATTAAAAACTTCAGAGTTGACAATATTCAATAAAAATATATATGTATATGCTTAAGTTTGAACGGTACGGGTACAGGAATGTTTAATATTCAATCAGTGTGGGGTCGCATTGTGGCTCTTCCCGCCACTCAACGTTGAGTGGGGTAATAAAGTAATAAATAAACAAGTAGGTTGACGCCGGCACCGGTACCGGCCCACGGCTCGATGTCCCTGCCGGAGCCGTACCGTGATCCAGTGTCACAATAGCCGCTAATTAAATTGTTATATTTGCTTAATTAGATAACAATTTTCACTCTACTGTTACGCTAATTATGTTTATTTTAGAAGGGGACACTGAATGTCCTAATAAACTTTATGTATTGGATTAACAATGCACCAGCTTTTCAACAAATTCATATCAATTTTTAATTGGATCAGTGATTTTTTTCTGTGACTGAAAGCAAGTGACCTTTTATAATATTCTGTAACACCTTTGAGACTCGGTCGCCAGTTTGTACCTTGAAACGAACGCCTTGACCTCATTTCCCGACGAGATGTATTCGATGGCATCTCTTATTATATCTCTTACGAATTGTCTCAGTAATTACACTTAATATAGAACGTAATTGTTTTTATAAATACACGTTTATTTCTTAGTAATCTTGTACGAAATTGATTAAGAATAATGAATGTGTAACTATTTTCTTTGTTGTGATGATATTAATCTTTATAATTATATTAACTCGACGACGACAATTACAGTTGTTATGAGACCGAGGATACCCAACATAATAGGAACAAAATAGGGGGCGTAAACTTATATAATCACACGCTCATCACGGCGGAAAAGTTATGAGAATCAAATGAGGGAATGGGGTTATTACGTTGCTTTCAGGCTAGATAAATCTGTTTAAAATTCAACCACATTTTAACACGGAGTACCTAAATATAAGATTGTGCTCGTAGAATATAAATCGCCGGGTGTTGTTTCTTATCATAAGTACCTACTATAATTACGGAATTATAACGGATCCACGATTCACGGGTAGTGCACATAGCCAGTCGCTGTGGCTATCTCACAAAGTTGGCTAACAAACTCTTCCGAGGAACTAGTCAGAAAATTAATCTTATCTCAATTTTCCCCGTGTTTTCCTTCTCCACAGTGTTTAATTGTGCAAGTTTTAATTACATGCAAACCGAATGCTCGGTACCGACGTGGGGCCGTTTATTCGCTAGATATTTACGACGACAATGTTCTTATTAGCAGCAATATAACCGTACTTACGTACACACTTTATTGTTGAATTCGGAACCATTTCCCTGATATAACTTTTAAGTTTCGCATGCGCTACAATTTATGTATGTAGAAAAATATATTGTTTTTCAAGAATGTAATTTTGTTGTACTGAATAATTTTCTTTGTTTCTCGTAGAGCAAAAGCGAGCGCTAACATTTATCAATTTACACTTCTTAGCGAATGAAAAATTAATTTTATGAATAATAAATTACGCACAGAGACAGGTATGATTTGGGAAAATTGCTTCAGTCTCAGCTAATGTATGATGTAAAGAATTTACCGTACCTACATTCGGAATATTTTGTGTAGGTAATTTGCTGTTGAAGAAATACATTCTTCGTTATTCCATTCCGCACAATGGATTTTTAATTTATTTGAGTTTAATACATGCAGAACATTATAGTTTTCCCCTTAAGTGCTTTACAGTTAAATGTTAAAACTAATATTATAATTTATTTACAAAACTTGAAGGAAATGAAATTTAGTTTAAAAACGTTGAATATATTATTAAATATTCACATAGATGTAAATCCTTGCATAACTAAACTTATTATCGGGCATTTCGAAGCAAATAAATCACACTCCAGTGCTCCGGTCAGAAGCTTATTAAGCATTGTCAGTGCACGAACAAGTGGCGAGTTGGCATGAGCCACTATGCGTCTGTGTGTGTGTGTGTGTGTGTGTACCGCACGGCAGAAATATTCACAAGTTATAGCCATATTTGTCCCAAATTGTCGTCTAATCCGAGATCCAAATTCTGACCGTGCGTCCGTCCTACCCCTATATTTGATTTCAATATTTTCCTCTTCTAACATAATTTGGCGATTTAAAAAGTGGAATAACTTTTTTGCCATTTATTTTCCATCTACCCCTGTCTGTTCAGTCAGCAAATATAGCAGTAGGTAAATTGAGTTAGACTTCGGTTATTTTCACTTTTTTTATATTTAGGTACTAGAGGCTGCCCAATAGTTGAAATACGACCGTAATTTCTTGGTTTTTAATGTTTCAATTGAGAATATATTTTCAAAAGAATATGTATACCTCTTTAACCATTGCATACCTTATATATATTGTTTCTAAATCGTCTTCTATTACGTCAGATGCAATAATATCATCAAAACTATTCACCAGTGGTGAATATTGGAAGAATTTTTACGCTTTTTGATTGGAATCGGCACTATATCATTTCAGCAGCATATGACTCACCTTCGATTTGCCGATGAATCCATAGAAGACCTGAGCGCAATGCTCGACGGCCTCATAAGAGACACATTTAGATAACAAATGAATGTGGACAAGACCAAGATTATGAAAAATGTCCAAGTCACCACCGCATTACGGCTAAAAGCTCTACATTTTAAGTCAACGTTAATAACAATTATTTTAATAGTTTTTATGTGATAAAGCGAAACTTCCTCTAACCGTTGGCATTTATAATATTAGTAGGATAGATTAGGATAAAATTATATTTAGAAGCTCTGTCCTCCTGCGTATTAAGGTCCAGAAGACTTACCTGGTAGGTCAGTACCTACCAGGTAAGTCTTCTGGACCTCATGAAGTGCCATCGCCCATCCAGTGATGGGCGATGGCACTTCATGAGCACTTCCATTGTCTCTTTCCGAAGCTGAAAGGAGCTGCATCCGCTTTGGTGGTCTGCCGTGGTCCACCTATAAAGGGAGTTGGTGCACAGGTGAGTTAGTCGGTATCCCGGCCGCCTACTATCTATAAGCTGAAGAGCCCAACAGAAACGCCTCTCTTTCCCGGGCGAGGCGATATGTATAAGAAGCAATTCGCTCTCAGAAAATAAAAAGGATTTAATTAAGATACATCTTAGGATCCTCTACATAAGCTAATACTTTACCTAACAGTATTAAAAGTGCTCGAGCGACCTTACATACCATAATTACAGTACTTAAAAACTTCAACACGTATCTCGCAAGTGCAATTTACGATATTTTTAACGACTTGTAGATTCACATTTCGTTTTATTAAAGTACCTTTGCTTATCTCATAATATCTTTATGAGATGGTTTAAAATCTTTTCTCTTTCATTTCATATTTTATTACATCGCGTTTATTACACAATTCCTGTCTATATCAATGTCAGCGGCTGCGATGGCATAGACGTTTGCGTTGGGGTGAAGGGAAATAATGCTGACTTGCAATATGAACATCACTTTAATAATTCCTGTGGTAACTCGTAAAACTTTATACTGGAGCATTATAAAATGATTTGAATTTTTTTACGCATGAAAAATGTTGTAAAATCTTTTTATTGTGGCTGATGCCAACGCCAAGATAAAAATCAGTACGTCTATTGTGAAAAATATAACCTTAGTAGTGGTAGGGCACCGTAGAAGTGAGCAAGCCCGATTGGGGAAGGACCTCCAATTTACACAAGAGCTGAGTCAAATAACTACAGTTCAGATCTTCAGTGATATTTCGGGATACGTTTTTATCGAACTTTTATAGGGAGACTTCGTCAGAAATTCCTGGTAATAAATTTACAGTGCTCCTTGGAACTTCTGTGCAGAATTTCAAGTTTATATATAGCCCCTAGCATTTAAGGCTCTATTTTGATGTTCAGTCTGTCATTTGGGACACGTAACAAAAGACATAATTTGTAGATTGTAAGCTAGGCAAACACATAGGAAGAATGAAACGTAATTCACGAGATTCTTTCTTCGGCAGCCGAGTGTATTAAGAAATACCCTCGGTACCGAGCAACTATTTCGAGATCATCATATCTTTATTTAGAGATCAAGCTAAGGACGGTTTTACGTCCTTTTCTAGGAACAGGGGGGAAAACGCCAATTTAGGCGAAGAGGCTTCCATTGTAAATTTCTAGACAGAAAAACCCAACAGACTCCGAGAATCGAACCCGGGACCACATGATCAATAGTCGCTCTCAACAACACTAGACTAATGACGCAAATGAGATGAAGAATCGATCAAATTCAATTTGATTTTCGTCAGCTTACGAAATAAAGGCTCGTTGAAAGATCGTCAAATTCTGATTTAATTTACAAAAGCGATATTATTAGCTTTACGGGTGTGGGGCTGGCGGCTCGAGATAAAGGGTTTGTCGACTGCTGAGTCCAGGCACATGCTCGCTAATCACCCCAATCGAGCTAACCCCCTTTTGTGTCAAGAACAGACATTATGTTACAATGCTACTGACGTTTACGGCCGATTCATAAGTAAATCTCTTACAGCCTTACAAATAAACGTGGTATAACAGTTATACTCGAGAATAAGCAAAATGTCTACAAATAAACAAAGTATAGCTTATACCAAGTATAGCGTTGACACTTCTGTCCATACAATCGTTATGTCGAAGTTATACGCGCCTATACCCTAGTATAAACCTAGTATAATCATAAAAATACCACGTTTCAGGTTTGTTTACGTGTTTTATATTTTTTTTAGTTTCAAGAAATGGATTTAAAAGCAATAGAAGATTAGTAGAACAAGTAAATAACGTCATTGTTTTAATACAGGCTGCAAGATAAGTCAAATAAAATATCGGTTTTCTAAAAGTGGTGTGATGTTTTTGGATAAATTATTTGGTAGATATCTCAATCTGGAAGATAGAAGGTAATCCACCCGGATTATCTTCTATTCTACAATTGATGATTGCTTTGAGATATGGGGTTACGTCCCCGTCAGGTAAAAACATGTAACTAAATCTGTTCTATCAGTTTCACAAATTTAACTACCTACTCGTTTCTTGTTCCTACAAGTGCAAGAAGATGCTGTGGACATTCACGGTTTGACTCAGCAGTCTATATTAAAGAAAAAAATCGATGACATTTACATGCCACATACTAAAAACGAACATCTTCATGTTATGGAAAATTTCAATGAGATTTAAAAATTAAAAACTGTCGAAAAAAGTTTTGTTGACAAATAGATTCAGTTGTCATGGACAAAATATGTTTTTTTATGAAGTTTCTCTTTGGTGGTGCTGTTGCCAAATCGTGCAATTTGACATAACGGATAAATAGTTATACGAAAGTAATACCTGCTTTATTTGTTAAAAAATATTTTTGACTTATTCTTAATTTATAACTCGTATAACTATACCTCGTATAAGAATGAGATAAATGTGATATAACAAATTTTTATTTGTAAGGCTGTTAAAGAATAAATTGCTCCAGGGCAACTGAAATTGAAATTGAACTATTGTTACACAGAGACAATAGAATTCATTCAAGAACATTTTCTAAATAAATATACAGAACGTTTTCCACTGTATCTACAAACTTTTTATTTATACATTAGAAATAGTTGCTTGCGGTCTCAAATTTGAATGTATGTACCAATTGTTAACCTCGCTCCTCTTTTACGTCGTGCGTAATAACATCTTAGATGCCTAGCGCCATTAGAAGAGTAAAATAAAATCACGGTAATAACAGTAGTAATATTTGCAACCGTTTTAGTAGAAAGGTAATGAAGATAAAAGCGTCGACTAGGTATATTTAGTTAAGCCATTGCCTTCCGCCAATGACCGGAATTTTCCCCAGATAAGTTCAGGTCTAACGCTTTGAATATACATTCACGATTTCTATTTCACTCTCCCAAGCGAACAAAGATTCGTACTGAATAGGTAAATCAATGCTCTTTGTTGCGTTGTGATATTTTTCACATCAAGAGAAAATCTGTTTTCGCCGACGCACATTCTATTTGTAATCTCGTTTGTATCGACAATTTTATTGCAAGAACGTTATTCAATCCGTGATGTACGTATATACCATCAAATCTATTCCGAAGCTAGAAAAACTAACCTTCATTCATCGTTGGCCGAGGTAGAGGTTGTCGGTAATAAATTTGACGGGTGAAACGTTAAAGGGTGCAAATCCCTTTGCAAATGACAGGTCGCGTGACGGCGTGACCCCATCGATGCCCTGAATTGGAGTGCGATTTAAAAGCGCCACGGAGATCCAATCAATAAATGCATGTGTCTAGATAACTATAATATATAACATAGGAGAGAGAGCTTATAAAGATTTTTAGCGATATCTAATTGAGGATTCTAAGCTGTTAACAAATCCATCCAATAAATCTTTTTTTTGACTGAGTTCAACACATTTAGCAAGGTCGACTTTAGAGAAAACCCCATCCAAATAAATTATATTATATCCCTATTATAGGGACACTCCCTCAAAAAACCTAAATATTCTTAGGTTGGCAACACACAAGTGATGCCTTAGGAATACTTACCTAGCATCCTTAGACAATGGTAACTACTTACCATCAGGCGGGCCGTTTGCTTGTTTGCCACCTAAGTTGTATAAAACAAAAATAATTGATACATATTTTAGCTACTTCATACACCGGACTCTCATAAAGGAACGAAGATTACTGTATCATAACTGAAACATTGGTATTATACCTATTATTTATATGTACTTACCTTTGTGAAAGTCATTGGTAGTGTTAAATTAATAATAACAATTGTTTAGAACAGGTAACAGAATAACCACAATACTATCGAAATGCGAATGTGTTTGTAGCGATAACATACCAAATGCTATCAATTATAATTTAGCTATGAATATAATTATAATAACGTAGACATAATGAAAATTAATAAGAGCATACGTGTTACGAGTAGATAACAATCATATGTGCTCATAAACAAGCCAATTAAGTACATTAATAAATGGTATTTATTTGACTGAATATATCTATATTTATAGCTCATCTAGCCCGCGGCTTCACCCACATGTCTGTAGTATTTATAAAATAAAATATAGCCTAAATTCTAATATTTAAACTACTAGCTGAACCGGCGAATTTATTTGAATTTTCTTCTATACAATCCTTGTCCTGACAATAACAAACTCAAAAAAAACTAATTTGGTGCAGTTGATCAGAAGTTATGCGCGTACATACGTTCGGTTTCATTTTTATTTATCTGACATTGTAAAGTTTCGTCAAAAACTATCCAGTAGTATTTGCGTCAAGGATTAACCAACATTATAAACGCGAAAGTTTGTGAGGATGGACCTCACAATCTTTCGCGTTTATAATATTAAAGTAGGATAGGTAGATGTCATTTAATAAAGAATTGCTAAAAATCGAATGATAAATATAAATTTACAGAACAAAATTGACACGAAGTGAATGGATCATGTTTTATTTTATTTTGCGTACACAATAATAATTCGTCGAAAAAATGGTTTGAAATTTCCCGTTTGATACATGTACCGCGAAATCTCGTAATTGATACCACGTGTTCACTCTAAAGTGCCTCGTTGTCCTTATAGTCAATGAGTATAACTGCTAATCGCAAGGTCCTGGGTTCGATTTTCGGAACAAAAAAAAAGATATTGGGTTTTACTGACAAAAAAATTTCACAGTCAGAAGTTTCAGAAGTTGGAAGATTGGCGGTGCTTACATATATGTCTAGAAAAAGTATTAGGTCGTTGGATTGCCATCCCATCGGACTATGATAGTGAGGGAATAAAGAGTGAGACCTGTGTTTACGCACACACTTGTGTAGTATAATATTTCCCTCGTAGATAGCTAATCTCCATGGATTAAGCACCATGACTGAAATTTTTCGGTTGATTCAGTGGCTTAAGTGGTTCCCTCGCCATTTCTCACTGAACGACGTGTTGTGGGTTCGATCCTCACACGGATTTCCATTGGTGCTAACGGTAAAGTATGTAATCCACTATCATCTGATCCAAAACCATGCAAAGCCTGTACTATAGTAACCGAACAACTGGTAGACAACTGGTTTATTTGTTTTATTTGAATTATTTTTTATTTATTTTGTCTTTATTTGTTTAGTTTTAGATTTATATTTTTTTTATACCCTATATCATTATATCTAATTTTAGTTTTTTATTGTTTTCTTATTTTTTTTTTAAGTTGTGTGCGAGGAAGAATAAATGTTTCTTTCTTTATTTTTAAACATACTCAAATATATAGACATACCTATACTTTATAAACCCAGACACAGAACAAACACTCCTGCTCATCACTTACCTAAAGATTTGTCCTAGGTAGGAATTGAGGTCAGTTAAAGAGTACTGAGAGTTTTCTGAAAGTTCTCAGCAGCTCAGAATCTGGAATTGAGATGTAAGGCAATAGGCCTTCTTGTATGAGACATAACATAGTTGGCGAAATGCGGGTGTTATCCACCTTTACATGTTTATAACTTAGGAGAAAAGACTAAGTATGTATGTTTAAATATCATTTCAAACATTTTTTTATCCGCACTTATTAAAAGCTCTGACAATATTAAAAAAATACTTATACATTACCTACTAAAAATACAACTTGAAAGAATATTTAGATTTGCCCCAATTTTTATTCATTGTTACCCCACAGTTACCTGGGGCACATTCCCACGTGGCAGTCACAATTGAAATACATTCGTCTCTCAAAAGCGTTCTCATCTAATTCCAATATTTCATTCCATTTTAACTGTACTATTTTTTGTAGTAAACACACTTTGCAAATTGGCAACCCCAGCCGCTTCGAAAGAAAAAAATGCCAGAGATAACTTGTTATTTATTTATTATTCGAAATTGAAATATTAAGCTAAAATGGTTGTTTGATAGCGGCGTTCTGTCTGTGTTATATAACTACGGTGTAATGAGGTAGAGGTTATTCCATTAATGTTATTGAAAAATAGTCGTTAGTGTGAGTGGCATGGAGAGGCTAGGAAGTGGGGGCGTCGAGTTTGGCTGGAACTCTTCGTATGAAGTTAATTGGATTTTTCCGTTTGCCACGCTCCGAACGTGTGCTGTGTGAATAATAAGTGCCTTAATAGTATTTTGAGCACCCCAACGAAGATGCTCTTTGGTACCTACATAGGTGCTTTCGATAAGCGATTTTTTATAGAACCTTTTTTATTAACCTGTATGTATATTATGAAATAAAGTATAATATCTGAGCCTTCAACGCATGCATGCATTAGTTTACATAAATAGTTCTATACAACACAACTTACAATTGTCTTCACAGGCTGAACAAACTTAGAAAAGGAAGAAACGTACCTAATTATTAAACTGATAGGTTAAGGCGTCATAATAAGTAGAAACGTGGCCAAAATGGCAATGTTGACACATGAATCAGTCGATTCGCATTATATTATTTACATAACAAAAGTAATGACAGTTTTGTTGATAGGCATCTAAGGAAGTGATAAAAGGCTGTCATTGTTCGTTCCACCAGAAGGCAGTTATACAATCGTTAATGACGAGCTCTGGCGCGAATCTAATTAAGCGTGGGCAAGCATTGATTTAAATTAGTTTTTGAGGCTTGAAGTTAAAGACTACTTACAACTTGAATTAAACTTAGATTTACTTTTAAGACTTAAGGGTTTATAGACGGAGTCTAGCCCTGAGTCATCAAAAACAAAGTCTTTTAATAGGACTTAAAAGACTAGGTTTCTTTTATCAATATGCCATGAATAAGCACCTTCTACACAAAAGGCATTGTTGATTAGTTTGATATGCTGAACCTCTGAGTGGGGGAAGGAGAACAAGTCAATACTGCCACTCTTATTTGCGAGCAAGACATTGGCTGCAAAAGAATAATCTTTCGGATCGCAGAGCTTCAGGCGCATCTCCATTAAAAATGTACTTACAGAGGAGATACCATAGGATAGGTAAAACTATAGTATTCCCTATACTATGGAGTTATTAAGGAATATGTATAGATGACGGATGAGTCAAACGGTAGGGGACTGTGTAAAAGAATCCAACGGATCGAAGTTCTCCGGTCATAAACTCAGCCCATGTCGTCTTTTTAGCGATAAAATTTCTATCTTAATTTACCAAGATTGAAGATTGGTTTGAAATTCCAATAAAAATCTATGATTAATAACTACAAAGATACCAAAGCACCTACGGCCTAAAATAATCTATAATATAAAAATTAATCGCTGAATGTGTTGCTAAGCGCAAATCTCGAGAACAGCTGAACCGATTTTGCTAATTCTATTTTTGCTATGTTCGTTTTTGTCAGGAGAAGGTTTTTATGTAAAAAAATAAGAAAGTTTAGCTGAAAATAGCTTAAACCGGGCGAAGTCGGGGCGGGCCACTAGTAACTAATAATTACCAGCCAGTATTTTTTTAAAATTTGTTCCATTGGGTACCTACTATAAAATAAAACAACATGGATAAAGCTTAAATTAAAGCATTTTAAATAGATCTAAGTGATATTTTACTGGTGGTTGCCTTGACACAATTGCAAGAACGTGTAGTTCCCGTGAGGCTGTATGAAAACAAGTTTCACAAAGCCAAAGTTCCCGACTAAAGCTATTAATAAAACTTAAAACTTTATCGTGTATTAGGTCAAACATACTTCTAAATCACAGAAATCATAAACACAACACCGTAGAAATATTTATTCTAAATTATCATATTATTTACTTTTAAGAGAGCTAGGACACTGTACATGTGAGAGAGCTCGACTGGGGAATAACTTCTACCTTACAGAAAATCACAGTCAAATAACTGCATGCTGTGTGTAATGTAGTAAGCTGAGGTGTAGTTGTGTTCTCGACAGTAAGAACAGTACAGATCTCCAGTTTTCATATAGGGATGCATTTTTTTAAAATCATTTTGCTATCCCTTAGAATAGGAGGAATCTCAAATAAAAACTGGAGATCTAACTCTCAAAATGACAAAATTCTATTATATTTCAAATTTTTGGATCAGCAACCCGCGCATGATAGGCATAGGCTACGGTTACTGATGACCATTAGGTGGGCTGTATGTTTGATTGCCACCTTTGTAGTATATAAATAATTACATTTTAACTTATTCCAGTTCTGATTCGGTTTGGCCTCAAATTGATATTAGTCAAAGTGACTTGTTTACAGTTTGTTATTTATATTTCTTTACACATAATAAATAAATAAACAATTTTGGCTTTATACAATATGGCAACCTTTTAAATTTAGCCCTAATAAACAGCAACAAAAAAAGAATAAATTGCGGGGTTAATACCTTAATCAGGGTTGGCGGGCAACACAGGATGTTACCCATCCCTTGATATACCTACACATGCCCTTGGTTAGCCCTTACAACACCCCCGGGAAATGATGCTATGATCTATCCGCCACCGACATCATACAAAAGTTACCCAACAACAAATTTCTACCATTACCTTATTGATATTATCAAAAATAAAGTTATATGCACGCATTGTATAAAAAGTGTTTTTATTAATGTAGTGTTTTTATTAAAGTTTTTTATTTAATAGTAATAAATGTATGGTTAAGAAAACTTGTCACAGTTATTCCATAGATGAGTGACTAGTTTCTTAAATACAGATCTTCACAAAACAACACATACACAGCTATTTGATCTCAAACTAAACAAAGCCGTTACTTTGGCAACCACGCAACTGGTAAACTTATTAGTATTTTATCTTAATACATTTTATAAAAAAAACGTAACGATACGTACGTAATAAGTCCAAACAGATAACAAAGAATGGAGATAATCTCACAAAATATTTGTCCTGCCCCTCAAGACAAGTGGCATAAATGGTAGTCGAATCGAATAGAATAGAAATCAAATGGGATTTGACGTACGTTTACGATATAATGTCGTGTTCTTACGTCAAAATCGAACCCACAGCCTCCGGCTTTGAAGTTAGGGTCACTAACCGGTTGACAAACATGGCCATACCATTTCATTCTTCTATCAATTTATTTTCAATATTATTTTGAAATTCGTAAGTTGTCAACTATATTACCTAGTTTTAAGGTTGTTAAAGTCAACGTTTACACATTGGCTAATATATATAGCTATAAGTAAACGTTGGCTATCCTAATGAATATTTGTTTTTTGTGTGAAAAATAATTTACAAGTTCTGCAAACGATTCAAATAAGTTTAAGTAAGTAGTTTATTATTTTATTTCGTTTTTTTACACAGTCAGGTCTTTGTTATTGTTCATAATGCTTATTAAACACTGTTGTTAAAATGAATTGCTATAATCGGGTATGGTACGGCCAATAGTCAAAGTCAATTCCTTTAAGCTAAATCGTGATAATATATGTGTGTCATTGAATAGGCAAATTGTCACAAGTTATCAGTCTTACGTAAGTACTTACGCGTCTAGTCGGCGTTGATTAGGGCCGACATTTGTACACCCCTGTTAGTTCACCTGTGAAACTGGGAATAATTAATTCCATACCCGTGTAAACCTTCGTATAGAATTGTTTACTCGAACGTTATACTGTTACACAACACATTACCTACCCTATTTTAATTTAATGGTAATACGCATACACTATAACTGTTAGAAATTATATTTTCATTGAATTATGCTGTCAGACAGTAAGTAATTATGTTTTTCGGACACATAATCAGATATAAAAATAGTTACCAAAAAACCATAGTAAAAAGAAACAAAACAATAACATCTCTTGCCCTTCTTATCCGTCTGCACCGAAACGGTTCGCGGGTCGTATTATTTAATAAAGTTGTCATGTTACAAATTTCAAATTAAGATAACTAAATATTGCTATTAAGTCGTCACGGTATGGGCCTAGCATTATTCTAGACAATGTCAGAGGTACTATGACTAGACTAGAAATAGAATGAACTAGGAAGGTGCTGGTTACACCGTGTAACTCATGGATGTATGTTACACACAGAATAAGTGTAACGTGTAACACACACAGTCACGCACACGTGACGTGTAAGGTTTTTTTAATATAAAATATGTTTTATTCGTATTTCAATAAATTTCATGAACTAATTATAAGTTTATTAAAGTTTAGCTATAAATTAGACGTACATACCTTTAACAATAGGTAAATTCTGAGAACTTATTAGTAACAGGCCTGACCTTATAATAAGACATATTTAATTAAAGTAACTTCTGTAACGCACGAGTTGACGAACTCAACTTAGTTAATATTACGAGTTAGAAATTAGTTACATATTTGTTAAATTATATTAGTCTACACGTGTTAGAAATCTACCAAATTATTTAAAAGGAATTTTAATAATATGTTATTAGCTTGATGATCGGCGAAGTTGACACTCAACCTGTATTTATAAAATTTAATAAACACAATATTTGAACATGGTTTACCTACACAAGATTTAACATGATCTAGGGTCAGTCAGTTGTTGAGCAATTTTGTCCGTTATGGTCAAAATTGCTTGATTAAAAGGTTAAGAGTAGTCAAACGCCAACCTGGCCGATCTACTAAGGAGGTGAACAAGCACTGTATGCTTGTTCACCTCCTTAGTAGTCGCCTGATTTTATCCCACCACAACGAGTTATGGCACTTACTTCTTGCTTTAATGAGTAAGCTCTTAACTTCACGTAAATAGGATTTATTAACCAATGGGTACATAGTCCAATTACAACTGTCTATGTCTGTATTTTTAAAGAAAAATCTCAATTGAATTTTGTTTAAATTGAATTCCAAACGGAGCAGGAGCCGCTTTCGCATGAAGCCGCAAAACGAATTGACAGTCACGTGACTTCAGCATCTCACTCACCTAGTATTGAACTTTTGCACTCGTGAAAATACTGTTGAATCGTGAAAAAAAAACTGTCGCAACTTTACAATTGCTACCTAAATAAATACCTTAAAAAATATGTCTTAATAATTGTCAAATCACGTTTACAGTTTTACTTACAGGAAGACTTACAGCTAAATGCGACAGTCGATAGACAAAAGTTTGACTGATAGCCAACCAATTAATTATAAGACTTCATGGAAAGAGGCTAGTTCGCTAGGAGCCTAAGAAGGTACTGTGAACAGCATACTGCCATCAAGAAATCAGCATAAGACCAACAGTAAGAGTAGTAGTAATAATAAGAGTATAAGCAGTTGTAATACTTCAAATATTATCAGCTCCAGTAGATGTCCTATTGATAATTAATACCTTATAGTGCATTCTAAGTTTTCCCGAGAGACTATATAGCATGATGTTTTTCAAAAAAGGAGTTATAAGGTTTTTAAGAGTCGGCAACGCGCGTGTGACACTTCTGGTGTTGCAAGCGTCCATAGGCTTCAGTTACTGCTTACCATCAGGCGGGCCGAATGCTTGTTTGCCTTCTTAGTAGTATAAAAAAAGAACCAAATTTTGATCACCGCTATATCAGCAGAGACTAAGTTTCTGCGCAGGACATTTTAGGTACAGTGCACAAATGCTCAACGGAAAAAGTTCAATGGCACGGCAATCCAACACAATGGAAATTAAGAGATCGGCGCAGGATGAAAGCATTACGTATGTGTTATTTTAGGCACTAAAAGGTCTAGGAATTGTTTTTTTTTACGTAATGGTCACCCATATCGATATTCTGTGCGGCTATTACTTGGCTATAAGCCTCTCAAAATAATGACTATTACTATAATACCTATTTTGCCATGTTTTATATTGCTGTAACATATTTACTCTGTTATGAAAAACAAATGACGAATGAAATTAAACCTTTGTCTATATATTTGTTCGTTTATTTTATTATTTTCGTTTAATGTTTCATTTTACGAACTGATACAAGCATATTATTAAACATTTTTTTTTTTTAATGTCCGTGTGCTGACGGATTAAGAATACAAAATGTCACCGCCCTGTTCCATCCCGAGGTTGTCGTAAGAGTGGACAAAGTCAGGCCAACAATATCCACTGCAAGAGAGGGAAAACTCAAAACAAATGCCTATACCTGTCTGGTCAGCGTGGTATAGTAGGCTAATATCCCTCCAAATGTAGGAAAATGGGAGAAGACCCATGCCCAGCAGAGTGGGACGTTTAAAGGTTAAGATGTTTGTACATTCAATTTATTATTTATGAAAATCATATAAGTAGTGAGTACTACTCAATGATATCATAAGTAAAAAGCATCATTGGGTACTGCCTATATTTATATTTCTCAGTTTCAATCAAAGAAACATTTTCCCATTTTAAAGATACTGGACTAAGCCCTGATGTAACAAATTTTTGGGTCGGCAACACATAATTAATGCCCCAAAAATTACAAGCGTACATAGGCTAAGGTAACTGCTAACTAGGTGGTAAGTAAAAATGGCCGAAATTCGCCAGCTAACCAGTATAATTTCGTAGATCTCTTTAACATTTACTTGACAATAATAGAAAATTAAAGTAATCGATTTCCAATATGGTCTTGGGTTAAAAGGGAAGAGCTAATGAATTAAATTCCCCAGTTTATTGTAATTTAATTTCTTTTGTAGGCCGCAGGTGTCCTGTTAACAGGATTAATCCTTCGTGAAATAAACATGCTGATACCTAATATAACTTTGTCTGAATGTTTTTCGTAACATTTCGTCAAAAACGGGTTTAAAGTATAAATTAAATATACTTTTAGAGCCTCACAGACTGCAGACTTTCTATTAGCTGATAATGAAACCTGGTTAATCAGTATGAAAATGTGCTAATGCAAGTACGTAGGCACGTTATAAACTTTATTTCTGCACACTAATTATGCGACCGACTAATCTATTGGCCGATTATAGACTGCAGCTTGCGGTCAGTCATAATTAGAACGTCCTATAACTTGGCCGATTTTCTATTTACGGTTACCGTCGGCGCTGACCTAATTGACCTAAGTTGCTATGATTACTATAAAAATAACGCTGACTCGTCTTTAAACAACGGCTACTAAGATAAGAATAATAAAAAAGAAAAAATAACCTTGAATGATGATGAAAACCACATCAAATTCCGAGTAACAAACTTACATAGGCGAAAAATGACTTTATTAGTAAGTACGTATTATATACAATAAGTATCTACTTAACTATTGTATGTCATCGTAACCAAAAAATAAATTTTAAAAAGAGACATAATAATAGCTAATACGTTATCTTGAACAATAAACACCGCAAAAGTAATCCAGATAACATTCAAAGCTTTCAGAGTTCGGTTTAGAGATATCTTTATTACTCGAAAAAACATTACAGTTTACTTAATTGAGTAATACATATTTATCTTAATATATTTGTGGGTGGTCGACACTGAACAAAGCATATATATAGATATATATAGCTAGATACAAATAAAAATAGAAATAAATAAAAAACATGTTTAACATACATACCTACATTATAATATTATCAGCGATCCAAGTAAGCTATTGTTGATACTGCTTAGTCATAGATGTTATCCATTACATATTTTTTTAATTTTGTTTTGAAAAGAGATAAACTTGAGCAATCTTTTATTTCCTTAGGTAAATTGTTGAAAATTTTAGCACCGTTATATAAAATATTTCTTTTCCCTTGCTCGGTTCTAGGAGGGTATTGTTTTATTTTATTTGTATCTCGTAGGCTGTGTGTGTATGTCCTTTTTTTTAAAGTAATTTGTGTGTGAATATGTCCTGACATTATTTTTTTTACTAAAGTGCATATATTATACGTGTATGTCTGTTTTAAGTTGAATAATTTGGTTTTTATGTATAATGTTGGTGTGTGGGTAAGTCTGTCATAGTGAAAGAGAATTTTTATTGCTTTGTTTTGTGCTGTTTGCAATGGCTTTAGACTAGTTTTCGGTGCACAACCCCATACTTCAATTAAATAGTCTATATTAGATTTGACTAGCGCATTATAAATCATTAGCCGCGTTTTAATAGGAACACAATTTGACATTCTGTGTAATACGCTGATAAGAGACAATATTTTGTTTTTGACTTTTTCAATTTGTGGTTTCCATGAGTTTGTCGTCAAGGATCAGACCTAAATACCTTTCTTGAGGAGATCTATTTAGTGTGTTATTATTAATTTTTAATTGTTGATGATCACTAATATTTTTATTTTTTGCACTAAATATCATGTAAGTGGTTTTTTTACTGTTTATAGTGAGTAAATTACATTGACACCAGATGTTGTATTTATCTAAGTCCTCCTGCGCCTGCTGTATTAGAGTGTTTATGTCTTTGCCGAAGTAGAAGAGACAAGTGTCATCAGCGTATAAGGTGATGTTGCCTGTTAGACCAATTTTGCTGACATTGTTGATGTAGATAAGAAACATTAGAGGTCCCAAAACCGAGCCTTGTGGACATCCAAATGTAACCATTTGTGAACTACTTTCATAGTTGTTTATTTTTACTATTTGTGATCTGTTGTGCAAATACGATTTTATCAAGTTATGTGCTGATCCGCCTATTCCTATGTTGTGCAATTTAGAGAGAAGCAGGGAATGACTAATAGTATCGAATGCTTTTTTTAAATCTATGAATATACCTAAACAAATATTTTTTTTGTCAATTTCAGTAATAATTTTGGTTACTAGGTCTACTGTAGCGGATAGTGTACTGGATTTTGGCCGAAATCCGTACTGACGGTCGAAAAGAAAGTTTATTTTATGTAAGTGTTCTTCAATACGTTTATAAATGATTTTCTCAAAGATCTTTGACATAACCGGCAAAACGGATATCGGACGATAGTTTTCAGGATCAGTCTTGGGACCGGACTTGTGTATCGGAGTTATTTTGGCTACTTTCAGAGTATCGGGGAAGATGCCCGATACTCTGAAAGTCCGAGTTAGCCGTTTTACAACAATGCCTTCAGTACTATTTTTTTATTACCTATTCATTTCAAACCGAATGGCTTTTAAAATAATCACTTGATATTTTAAAAAGTTTATTAACCCGCAGCCATCGAAAATCCTTTGTCACAAAATGAATAGTGCATTTTGAAACGCAATGATTTCACTAATAGACGTTTTCAATTTTAATCAACACTGGTATTTGATTTAAATGTACGTCGACAAGAGATAATGATTATCAGAATAGTAAGAGATAAAATCGGGCACATCGACAGCTCTTCTGTATTGATCGAAAAGTGATTGGTTTAACAGTAAATTATAGATGGAATAGTGGTAAGGGGAAAGGGTAGACGAGGCTATTTTCACAGTATAACAGTGCATAATGTGGACAGCGATGGCCGGCGCGACGGTGAATCGCGATAGGAGTGCAACATGCTATGCTAATGAGCCGTTGACTCAGATAAAACCTTATTTATGAACGTTGGTTGAACGACGATACTGTTATGACTGGTGCACACGTGCAGACGAAATCGCTTAAATTTTTAAATTGTTTACAACTCTTTTTAAATTTAGATTTTGATTTTAATAGAGTTCAAATTATGTAGATGTTTAAGCTGTCCTTCACTTTTTTAATTTTAAGTCACACTAGTATTTGATTTAAGTGGACGTCGAGAAGAGAAAAGTTTAGCAGAATATTATTAAATATTTTTAGCATTTTTGCTATGCAATCAGCTCAAATATACTTAAATATTAAATATTATATTATCAGAATAGTTTGAGATACAATCTTGCACATCGACAGCTTTTATGTATTGTGCTGATCATTACTTCAGTTAAAATGATTTCTTAAAATCTAATTAATTTGGTCATAAGTAAAAAACTATGCATATTAAAAAGGAATCAAAACAAATATATTAACGGACACATACACTGCATCAAAGAAGAGATAGCTTTGCATCAATTAATAAGCCTATATACCTGCATATACCCTCATAGACTCACACCTGTTTCCCAGAGGGGCGGGCAGAGTTTGTTATTCACTGCTGGAAATGTTTCATAAGTGGATAAACATTTTTATTTGAAAGTCTATCAGTGTAATGAGCAAATCATACATTAAAGACGTATCAAAATTTGAAAACCAATCGTATAAGTAGTTACTAGGCTCTAGTAGTTGATCCGTTTTCCGATATCTAAAGTCTTTTGGACTATACACGTCACCAAAAGGGCTCACAAATTCTAACGTACCTAGTGGTAATGGTCCCTTTCTATACACTAAGAATGAGGCTTAGAGGATATTGGACACTTATCCTGATATATGTTAAGTGATACAAGAGCAGCTATGAAGAATTACACTTATTCTGGAACAGTTTTATTATGACAATGAATTTTGCCAAGATTTCTATGGCACAGTGACAGTGTGTATAAATTAGATAATACGACTGATATGTTTACGTTTCAAATTTGATTCCCAGAATGGAAAAGATGTAATGGTTTTCCGTCAAAAAATTGTTGGTATTAACGGCCTGGTAAAGGATCTCGGTAGTGTGTAAGGTGGAGGATCTTACACGCCACCGCGACAAAACTGCGTACAGTAGTGCATCTCTAGTTATTTGTTTATGGCCTTCTGTTAGGTATGGTGCTCTCTCTTGATCTCGTATATAATAAAGCGTCTGCCATTATATCAGGCTTATAAGTTCACTTTTTTAACGTCAGACCACACCATAAGGTGATAAGCCGGTGAATTGTTAGTACAGAACAACTGTGTCTATCTTTTTAGAAAAAAAGGCGTAATTATTACTGTTTGAAATTTGTAAACTTACAATACACGGACACAAAGTACACCCAGGCTCGGGGCGATCATTTATGGGTAACACCATTTTTTGTCGAACCCAAAACGCGCCGTGCAGTGTTAAATGGCGAGGTAACCACTTAAGCCACTGAACCAACCGTGCAGTAATGGTATATTATGTTGCAAGTTTTAACTGAACTAAAGCCAATGTTTTTCAATATAAACTGGAAAACCCAAATCAAATATATTATAGTAGGTATATAAATTGAGAGCGTTGATTTTTATACGGTCGGAGTCGATCTTTCTCGTCAGATGTCACACCCACCGAAACAAGTTCCGGAATTCTAAAACCCATACGTAAAAGGACCAAAGGGTTCCTTTGAAAAGGATTTTCAAAAAGCTACGGGTAATAATGTTTATATCTTATTAAGGCGAGAGAATTACGACTCTACGAATGTATTATCCATACCTAAATAAGTTACACTCAGAAGAGTAATTTATCCGATATATTCGAGTATCTACTCACAATTAGTTCACACTTACTACCTTAATATTATTATTAATATTGATTCCCAATTTAAATATACTTAGTTTTAAATATTGTTGGTCTACACTCAACTTCTGACTTTATTTACCAATATCGCGTTTTACCATTAGTGCTGCTTCTAATATTTATTTTGATATAGCTTTTGGCCTGAATAGTTAATTATCTTAAGAGTCGTGTTGTTCCTTTTGTCGCTATGTAAATTTCGACATCTGTCATTGGAAAGTTGAGGATTTTTGTTGTAAACAACGGATGAAATCACTCGTGGAGCGCCTTTGTCAAAGAAGATTCGTATTCGCTCGAGGAGATACATATTAATGTACTCGACTTTTGAAGAGTCCATCTATCATCGCTACCTTTGTGACACTTTTTTTTTAGAAAATATCTGACAGTCTTTCGCTAATGTTCTTGTCGTACTATCTACCTATATCACTAATAAATATGAATAAAAAACTAAAAACCTTTTAGGCTTTGGGTGTTATTGGGTTTTTTATACAACATTCCATCCAAATTTCTGACTTCATTCGTGGATTTAAAAATACATATTCATACAAATACGACGACAACGAAAAATAAAATTTGCCAATTCGGTCAAGCAGTTCCCAAGTAATGCTCTGCCATATACATATTTGACAATTTGTTTTTATTAATATAAATATAAGTAAGGTTGAATATAATTTTACGTCTATAATCATATGAAATTTGCTACATACAGTGTAAGTAAGCGTAAGTAAGTCTCCAGTACTTACATTTTGCGTGGATTTTACGTCTATCAAATTTTAATCTGATTCTTATTGATATATTGCGATTGTAATGTGAGGCACAAATTGTGTTTTTTTTTGTGGGAATGGTGGATTACAGATCAAAGTTTTGTCCAATCCAATACCATTTTGTCAGATATTGCTTATCTGAATCGTAAACCACAACGAGCGAAGTTATAAAGCTTAAAACCCAAGCGAGTCGTTCATTGTTGAGAAATTTCGTGGTAAACGTACCATAAATTTTGTGCTCAGGGCAAAGTTAGTGAATAATTTTCCGTGTCTCTGTTTATTATAAGCTGGGAAAGTTGGTTGAGAGTCGTTGCTCGTAATCAAGTTCACGAATGTGACTCGCGCTTCGCTGATTGTAAGCACGGATACAATGTAGCCCATGATATTTATTTAATTTCTCATACCAGTGCGTAATTGATTCAAAATAAATCTTAAACGATACACCTTTTGCATTTACATCATTGATACCTTTGTACATACGTACTCTGTCAATGCCAATGATTATACTCGTATAGTGATGGAAGGAATTTCTTTATATTTTCGTTTTATAAAATATTTTCAGCATCATCCCAGAGTTCTGTGTACCTAAATACAGCGAATATTTTCAAGATGTCAAGTTTATTACCTATACTTACCCACACCTAATAGTATATAAAGTGGCCGTTCGCTTGCTATCTTGAAGACAACGTGATTGGGTGTATGTTGGTACTACCAACTAGACAAGAAGAACTACATCTCTATCCTCTGGCTTTTTCCCTATTTAGGGTCAGTCCTCCTGATACTTCTGCGGTATACCACTCTTGGCGCTTTTGCGTCATATCTGGCGTTGAGTTTATCGTCATCATAATATATATCATTTTGGACCTTTCGCATCCAGGTAGTTGGTGTCGGCCTCTGCCGCCTTTACCTTTTTACCTACAGTATAAGATTAAAATATATACCTATCTTTAATATTTAGGTGTACACTTTTGATATAATAGCAATCCATTTTATGTCCTCTATCAAGAGATCAGGTAGGGTTTAGCCCATAACTAGCCACATTAACCTGCGTATACATATTATTACTAAGTAAAACACACAATAACAAAAAATACATAAAAAGTAATTATGAAAAGTTTTTCAACAGAAAAGTAAATAAATAAGGTACGCATGCAATAAAGACAAGTTTCTTCAGCTTAGTAATTGAGACCGGTCTCAAATCCTTTGCCGACAGCTCTGTGTAACTGAGTTTGAAGGCAGCTGCTTCAAGTTTTTACTTTTTTCTTTTAACAAAGTTATTAGACTTTAGTGAGTGTTTATAATCCATGCGGTCAAAGCAAGAGAAAGATTTTTCAAGTTATTTTTTAATACAAACAATCGCGATAAAAAGTGCTATATGCTATTCCAGACTATAATCATCTATCTCTGTGCCAAATTTCAGTTTAGTAGTTGTTACGTGAAAAAGTAACAAACATCCACACTCACAAACTTTCACATTGATAATATTAGTTTTTAAAATATTAGTAGGACTATATTTTGGGAAAAAATACAGATATAACTATCCGATATCAGATCACTATGGCAACCAGACAACTGGTGAACATACTAACTTATAAATCCCATCCAGACACAGAACAAAGAACAGTGCTCATAACATAAAGATTTCTCCTGAGTGGCAATCAAACCCTCGACGGGCTCGACGTCCGGCTTAACAATCAGGGTTACTAGTCACAACACCAAAGATCACCAGGCCACCATTAATGCTCTAGCACTCTTCATCTATTTATAAAGAGGAAAGATTTGTATTTTTGTTTGTTTGTTTGTATGTAATGGATAAACTCAAAGACGACTGGACCGATTTTAAAAATTTCTTCACCATTAAAAAGCTACATTATCTGCGAGTAACATAGGCTATATTTTATTTTAAAAAATAGGGGTAAATAATGCAAGACCTCAGACAATCACTGACTAAATTAGTAACGCCTAATAAACGCCTATAAAATAATTGCTATTTCATTTTTTGTAGGCGCTAACATTTAACAATACTTTAATTTAGGTAATCAGGAAAGCAGCAGAGAAAAGAAAACACTCCACCGAATCTGTCTGGTCAAGATAAAATCAATAACTACCCAATAAAATTTAATACGATTTTCACCAGGTGATGGCGTAATTCTTCCATTATAGTTATGTGAGTGTGAATTGGCTGAAGTATTACGATGATAGTTAAACGACTAGGTAAAATCTTGCCGTAGGAGGCAATGTTATTCCTAAATAGATCTAAAAAAAAGTCCATGATACTATGTGTCTATCTGCGGCCACAAAAATTACTCACAGCGAAACGCGTGATCGGCCTCTGTCTCATCGGAATACTTAACTGATATATATTTTTAACTGACTTTTAAAAGATGAGGTTCCCTGAAATAATTGCATTGTTTGTTTTTTTTTATCCCTAAACATCGTCATTTAAGGGCCGATTTGTAATATTCTTTTTTAAGTGATCGACAAAGCTCGAAAAATTGCCTCAATTAAGTGGCAATGGGTAGGGCATATAGCTCGCAGAACCAATGGCCGTTGGGGCAGAAAGGTTCTAGAGTGGCGACCACGAACTGGAAGACGCAGCGTGGGCAGGCCTCCAACAAGGTGGACCGAAGACCTGGTAAAGGTCACAGGCAACCGATGGACAAGGTCAGCTCAGGACCGACTGATGTGGAAAACCTTGCGGGAAGCCTATGTCGAGCAGTGGATGTCTTATGGCTGAGATAGAACTACTTTTGTGGCAAACAAGCATACGGCCCAGCTGATGTTAAGCAGTTACCGTAGCCTATAGACGCTTGCAGTACCAAAGGTATCACTTGCGTGTTACCAACCCATTTTTTACACCAGGGCCATAAGTTGGGAGCAGAGTATCCATGGGATAGGAATACGTTTCTTTGAAAATTGATCCCTAAGTGAGCGTTGGAGTCCTATACTCACACACAGGAACAGAACTACACCGCTGTGTATAGTTGTTTGACTGTCGTCTTCTAAGGTGTTGGTTCTCTGTAAGGTGGAATTCCTCCCCTATCTGAAAAATTTATCTTAAAAAACATTTTGCAATTGAATGGATAGTTTTTCATATTGTTCTCATTAAAAAAAACACCACACAACTGCAATGAATTAAACAAATGCATTCAGGAAGCATCAATTCGTTAGTGAAACTAATAAAGTATACTGCAGATGGCCAACTTCTCAATGATAAATAATAGTCGATGGAGATCAGACATAATGTGTAATTAAATGACTGTAACTAATCACATTCAATGAGCAAATTAAAATGGTACAATTAAACTAATATGATTATACAGCTGGATATAGGCACCGAAACTTCGTAATTAAACAATGTACAAAAAAAAATGCATGGTTTCAGAGATATACATAATAATAGATACCTACATATGTATCGAATTTAATATTGTAGTTGAACTCTCACCAATATGGTCGACTATAATAAATAGGGTTCAGTTTACTGTTTTTTTATTCAGTTTTGTTCCGGGAGCTTATGAAGAGTACTATATCTCTATTAATAGAATGATGAATCAAAAAGAATCTAATAACTATGCAGTTCAATTTCTGAAATCCTTGAGCACTACGGTGGACCATTATGCCCTTTAGAAATTTAATAAATTTTTAGCTCACCCAAACTGTGTAACAGTATCTATCAGGTTCATCATATCAACCCATAAATGTCCCACTGCTGGGCACGGGTCTCCCCCATACACTTGGAGGGATATTAGCCTACTACACCACGCTGGCCAGATGGATTGGTATAGGGTTTTATTTCGAATTTTCCTTCTCTTGCAGTGGATATTGTCTGCCTGAATTACTCCTTTAGTCGACTCTTAGGACACCCTTGGGATAGATAGGGGTGGTGATATTTTGTATTCTTAATCCGTCACCACACGGAATCCTATCAGGTTAGAAGTGACCAATTTAAAACGAAATGTATGGATGCAGAAATTTCTACAGGGCATAAGCTAAGCACAGATAAGCTATGCGATAGGCCATAAGATTGTTCACGTTTGCGCTAAGACAATTTGAAGAGCAGAACAATCGTACAAACAAGAAATATTTCTTTATGAAGTTTATTAATTGCAGAACCTTAATGTTCAAAAGAAAAACGTAATTGACAAATCAACAAACGCACAGTTTAAATCACTAGACACTCAGATAGCTATTACGACATAGGCATCCGCTAAGAATGGTTTTTTAAAATGTAACCGCTAAAGATGACAATCAGCCGATGAAAGTTTGTAGTTTTCAGAATTACAGTAAGACTGAACAAGACTAAAGACTGAACACGCGAACGAAGTCGCGGGTACAGCTAGTTTAAAATAAAATAAAACACAATATTTATAGTTTGCGAGTTAACTTTTTCATTTGTTCGGCGACAAAATATTCAATTTTGTCGTATAAAGCAATTGTATCGAATACAAAATGAATGTTACACGGTTCGCCCGGCGCGCACTGACGCATTCATCACCCATATGATGCCACCGGATACAAGTAAACTAAATATGACTCTGTTGACTACGTAACTAAAGCTTTGCGCATGAACCTTCTGAGTATGGACTTATTGGGACCTAAAGTGCCTAGGTCTTGTGGTAAAAACTTATTTATCTATAAGCAAAATAGTTCAGTACATTTTTCTCACCTATTTTCTAAGCGTTAATTTTTTTATTTGGTTGTAAAGTTTTAAGAGAGGTAGGGCACCATACTAGCGAGCAGGCCCGACTGGGGAAGGACCTCCACCTTACAGAAGACCACAGCCAAATAACTACACACAGCCGTGTAGTTGTGTTCCTGTGTGTGAGTACAGGTCTCCAGCGCTCATTTAGGGATGCGTTTTGAAAGAAACGTATTCCTATCCCAGGGTTACTTCCATCTTAAAGCCTTGATGTCAAAAAATGGGCTGGCAACACGCAAGTGATACCTCTGGTATTGCAGGCGTCCATAGGCTACGGTTACTGCCTAAGATCAGGCGGGCCGTATGCTTGTTTGCCACCCAAGTAGTATAAAAAATAAAAAGTTCAATCCATTAAAAAATCGGAAAAAGTTATTTTCTTCCTACCTTTACTTAATGAATTGAGGTAGAAATTCGACCACCGGACTACCTCTAGGTAATTTGAATGAAAATCTTGTTGGATTTTAGCCCCTATCATCTCATTGTGAATAGCCATAATCATGGAAACTGTGTGAAAGCAACGTAATTACAAAACGCCGACTCATGTAGATACGATGTAGCTTTGCTACGCAAACCGAACCGAAACACATTCATAGGTAACGTTCCCGTGAGTTGTATACTTCAAAATCCTATACAAGGCAATCCGGCTTAACGCCTTTTGCAAACCGATCGCTGTAGGAATGGAACGATACCCTAACCCCTCTTACTGTGAATCCCTGTTTGTTATTATACATTTCTACGTTGTTAACGTAGATATCATCAGGATTTTATGAGCCGCGGAAGTTGTAAGGGCGAAGAAAATAGATAGCTATATAAGGGTTGCGGTTGCAAAAACAACAAACTTAAGCGTCCCGAAAACTGAACAGATTTAATCTATAAACAAAGTTGATTAGTCTAGATAAAAGCAAATGTAAATAAAACAATTAACAAGCTTACAAACTTTAAAACTATTGTTTATTTTTGAAATAACAGAAAGCAAATTGAGATAGTTGTTTACGATTTTGTGAAATACTAAGAGCAGTAGTTGACGTAGGTACATTCTTTTAATATTCCGTTAATCGTGGACGGTTTTACAAAAGTTTAAATACACAAAAACCCAAACATTTAGTACAATCAGTTGTGGATTTATGTCTCGTATTGGAATCGAACCCACAACACGTAATGCAGAAGTAAATTGCAAGGTAACCACTTCGAGTGGTTAATGGCCAATCTGTTGACAGAGTTGTTAAGATCGCAAATATAGGATGGCTCTGTTGTGATTTGAACGACTGTAACGGTTGGGACTAACTTTTATCGTACCATCTAAAGCACGGAGAAGCTCAGATAGAATACTAACTTACCCAGACACACTCACTGACTGGCTATCAGCACATCTACAGCACGTACTTATATTTAAAGAACGTGCGAGTCGAACTAATTATGCTAATATTTGTGTTCCGCCGACGATATAAATGCGGTTAGGTAACCTGTTTAGGGAATCGCCTCTGAGACTCTTGAGAGCTCCCTAACCAAACTAACAGCATCTGACCAGAATATTGATCACCCTTCGCCCCTTACTTAAATATTCAATGAAGATGTTACCTTTTCGGTAACTTAATTATAATTAATAATGTTAATGATAATTTTATCCATATTCAATTCATCTTGATAGTAGAGATCATGTTTGATTCTGAACAAGATTATGAACTTAGGTGCGTACTAATGAAATTCCTTCCATCAAATTATAGATATTTCGTTACGTGATAGGGATACTTGGGATATAAATTTTTCGGATGGTTCCTTCATTAATCGGCTGCTTTGAGGTGTTTACGAATGCTGCGAGAGATTAAGTTATAGCGCTTATCCAATACAGAAATACTTGTTTTTGTTTTGTTATAGGTACTTCTTTTTATTATTCAAAATCCAAATCGCACAGAAAATTCACCATCGCATCGTACAGTTCATCGACACACAGTACCCTCTCGGATCGGAATAAACATTTATGAAGCACACCGAGTTTTGTCCCGAGTGGGAAGCGAACCCACAACACCTTCGCCTCCTTGTGTGTGTTCTACCGCCTGTACAATGGGCTGTGTTCTGAGGAATTGTTCGAGATGATGCCCACGGCCACATTTTATCAACGCACCTCTCGCCACCGACAGGGAGTTCATCCTCACATCCTTGCACCTCAAACTTGCCGTACTGTAAGATTCCAGAGGAATTTCTTACCACGTACGATTAGGCTGTGGAATGAGCTCCTTGCCGAGGTTTTCCCAAGAGACTATATGCATGGGGTTCTTCAAGAAAGGAGTTATAAGGTTTTTAAAGGGTCGGCAACGCGTGAGTGACACCCCTGGTGTTGCAAACGTCCATAGGCTACGGTAACTGCTTACCATCAGGCGGGCCGTATGCTTGTTTGTCACCTTGGTAGTATAAAAAAAAAATGTACTTGCGCGCTATAATTACCTACGGCTCGTCGTACCACCGACGGACCAAATTCAATGCGGTTTTCGCAAGCGAAGCGCACGCACGTTGTTCAATTTTAGTCGTTCTATTAGTTTTTTCTACACTTAAATGTAATAACCCAGAATTTAGAAAGGGTATGAAATTTATATAAAAATAAAACACGTACCTTTTAAAGATTTTTTTATTTTACCTACATACTGACCTTTATAATTATGTTTTAGATGTATTGCACAGTCAACAATTTTAAACTACCACCTATAGTCAGAACATATTCACAATTCTCAATAAAATAGGCACAAATAGTTATTTATGTTAATTTAATTTTATCAAAGAGGCAGCCCCGCGATTGCTGTGGGATCGCGCAGTGCGAAGCAATCACAACTGTACGCTTGAGCATTTAGGCAGATTTTAGCATGCAGCGGTTGCTGACGCGACAGAGTAGGCTATTATAGCAGTAGGTATTGGTAATTTTCTTCTGAGTGAAGTATCTGTTCTCTTTGTCTTTAGTAATCTGTGGTTAGACCATGCGGTGCAGTTAAATACAGTTACATACGCTAAAAAGTGCTAGACAAATCAAAATAAATGGTTAGAAAAAATATGATTGTTTAAAAATAATATCTAAATTACCATTAGCTTTGACCTTCTTCATTGACAAGTTTCCTTAATCTTTATAATTATTTTTTTTGTGCATTACTAATTACATTTATAATGTAAGCAATATGTACAATAAAGAGTTATCTATAATACTAATATATTATCAATTAATCAATATTAGCGTATTATCTAGCAAGTGATGTAAATTGATTGGTCAAACAGAATTTCATAATTAATAGACTCATTAGGTATCTGTATTCACACAAACGTTACACTAGTACATAATACATAAAATGTACCTACCTATTCTGTCTATGTACGGTGGGCAACGGAGATAGCTGTATAGGGACGCTATATAAAGATGATATGGTGCCCTACCCCCATATTCTATGCATAATACGGTCAAATTAATTTAGTTTTTGGCATGATAACAATTTATAACCGTCATAAAAACAAAAGAAGATGTCAGCCACTTTTTCCTATGTCCGATTCGCTGATAAGGGTAATGCTATGAATGAATATACAATTATGAGAATATTTTTACTAGTTTCTTTATAAACAACTCTCGGTGCAGTGTTAGTGGCAAGGTGACTGGACCACACGTGCAATCAATAAAACATTTTTTTTACGGCTCAGGTGACAAACAAGGATACGGCTCGTAAGTAGTTACCGTAGCCTATGGACGCTTGTCACAGCTGGGGCATCATTTGCGTGTTGACGATCCAAATACTTTCAACGCCAGGGTTTTGAGATGGCGTGTCCCTGAGATAGAAAAAAAAATGTTTAAACATACATCGCTAACTGAGCACTGGAGCCCTGTACTCACTTACGCACAAGAACGCAAGTAGGTACACTACTTTGTGTGTAGTTACTTGGCTGTTGTCTCCTGTATGTTGAAGGTCGTTCCCCAGTCGAGCTTGCTCGCTAATATGGTGCCCTACCTCGTTTATAAAAAAAAATCAACATACATACTTGTACATATACCATTACGATCGCCTCCCATTGGGGTAGGCAGAGACTATGGTACAGCCAATTGCTTCGATCCGGAAATACTTCTCTCGCTTTCTATACATTCATCAACCTCTTCATGTACTTATAAACGTTGGTCCTAGGTACTTTTAACCCGTATTTAGCACATCCCCTATTAAAAAAAACATACGGGGCAGTCTTTGAGGACCGCCGATAGAAGTGAAAACTGAGTAACTTGTAAATTGTATTGTCGAGCGCGCGCGGTAACGATGACGCGAGTTTCACGCTTTTTGTACACCCAAAAAAGCATACATATACACAGTATACATATAGCTCATGGAAAGCGTTCGGTGACGATACCGCGAGTTCCATGATTTTTGTTCACAGAAAAGTGCTCAACGCGCCTTAAGAAGATTACACTTCAAAAAATATCAATTTCAAAAGTATAAAACATATATAACATTAATTTATTAACGTTCTATTCCACTCACGCATGAATTAAAACAACTTTTAATCCTCTGAAACACTAATTACATAACTTTTGTTACAACCGCCCAAATTCGGTCAAAAGTTCCCGTTTGTACTATGTGACGTTTTCACGTAATGCCATGATTGGGTGATATGATTTTAACGGCACTTTTATAGTTCAGTAATAATGAAAAACTCATTACTGATTTAACAAGGCAGTCTTTGTATAACAATATCTCGTGGGCTTCGCCCACGCGTACAACCCGTGCGTACAGTGTTTTTCGGGGATAAAAGTAACCTATGTGGCTATTCCAGACTTTATTCTCTGTGCCAAATTTCATCCAGACTCGTTCAACCGTTTTGGCGTGATTAAGTTACAAATTACCATCCATCCAAATCCAGTCACTGGGTAATCTCGACGGAGACTAGCCATCTGTGCGGGAGAAGTTATAGTGCACAAGTGTTCACGCAAACACAGATGCACTCTTTATTCTATCATCCTCATAATCGTATAGGCAGCAAACCGACACGATCGGAGAGAGTACAAGTGTCGGACCGACAGCTTTGAATGCTTTCCGAGGCATGGGGGAGTAAACATCGTCAGCTTACAAACTTCGGACACCTCAGCTATTCTGAATTTCCTGACAGAAATACAAATATCTATTTTTCAAATAATTTAAATATTCCGATCTAAGAATCGAACCCGGTAGCTCGTGATCAGCAGTCACATTCAACGGTCAATACACCAACGCATGTTTATATCACATCAAGTAACGTACTGAGGTGTCAAAACAATGCTTGTCAAACAACACCAAATACGGTGGCTACGTAGACTCAAGTAAAGTCGTCAAATACTCCTCAAGTGCCATTACACCTCCTAGTTCCACAGTAACACTATACACGCGAGTACATTTCTTGTCAATTCCTTGAGGACCGCATTGCAGCATTTGAATTATTTATCAGTTTCCTTTGTGTTACTTCCAAGACCAACTATTTCAAACGGGACTCCCGATTTTCAGTGGTATCTGTTTTATTGTTTTGTTTAACAATTCAACGTCGCACGAGATTGATGTAATCTAATGATCGCACTCCGTACTAACATTATTGATAGTTGCCGCTTACGTAAATATATGTACATACTTGAGAAAGGTAGGACACCATATTATAAACGAGCAAACCCGACCGGGGAGGGACCTCCACTTTACAGAAGACCACAGCCAAATAACTCCACACAGTAGTGAGTGGTTGTGTAGTGTGTGTGTGTAATGTAGTTGTGTTCCTGTAAATGAGTATAGATAGGTCTGCAGTGAACATATAGGGGTGCGTTTTTATAGAATCATTTTCCTATCCTAAGTATATCATTACATAACCCTGGTGTAATATTTTACAAACAAAGTTACACGTGAGTACGTTACCACAGGTAATGCAAGCAGGATTCACAGGTGGTAAATATTAACCATCAGGCGTACTGTATGTTTGTTTGCCACCTAAATAGTATAAAATAAATACACCCTCTTCTCATTTATCATTACGTTTATAAACAATTACTCCATAGTGCTATTAGTAGGAATGACACCCAGCGTATAATCCATTTTCAATATTTCTTTATCTCTGTATGCAAAATGAAACATAAATAACGTCGAAATGGAAAATTACATTTCGATTGTATATGTATGTTGTGTATGTACCTACGTATTATAAGCACGACCATTGATCGACGCCGACGCGGTCCGATTTGCTGGCGAGCTACGATGGCCTGTAAATGTTTCTGTTTACACCTAAAATTTTTACTTTATTCTGTTTATTATCAACTCTCTGTAAATTAGAAGGTCAAAACGCATACCTAAATGAGCGCTGGAGACCTGTGCTCACACACAGGAACACAACTACACCGCTGTGTGTAGTTATTTGGCTGTGGTCTTCAGTAAGGTGGAGGTCCTTCCCCAGTCGGGCTTGCTCGCTAGTATGGTGCCCTACCTCTCTTGTAATCTCTATTTCTAAAAGACGCCCTAGGACCAAGACCTGTGTCGCAGGGGAACATTCATTTCATATACCTACACAAAGTAAAGCCAATCCAAGATAATTTGTTAGTCACACCATTATTTGTTCTTTTAGGATTGGAACGCACAACACCCGGGGTGGTGTTAGTGGAATGCGACCATTTTGACCACTAGACTACTCTTTCAACGAAAAAAAAGTGTAGTATATGAAATATCATATGTTTGATTTAGCGGGAGCCACCGAGGGATAACAGATGTTCATGAGGGCCCGCTCAAGGTCCTGGGTTTCTTCTTCCTCGGTGCGGATGAGCTTTGGAGCCGCCTGCGTAGCCTTCCTGGCGCTGGAAGGCGCGGCCGGCGCTGGCTCTACCGTCCCTCCGTCAATCCTTTTTTTTTTTTTTTTTTAACCTAACCCTAACCTAGCCCTAACCTATTTATTGGTTTTAGTGGGTGCAAGCCCCACATAATTAAGCTGACGACCCCTTGCGACTCCGGGAACCCGGGTATGCTGCTCCGGTGTCCTCCATTGCGCCCGTCTCTGGTGTGATACTCTGTCTCGGGAAGGGCTTGCTTGTGTGTGCCCTCCCGTTGTCAGCCTGTGTCATGCCAACACAGTGGACTGCGCCACAACAGTCCGCTGTCTTCACGGCGTAGGCCGTGGAACCACATCACAAAAGTATATATGAGATTGTTTTCTACATATCAAACATAAAACTTTTCCTATTTATTTCTTTTAACAAAAGTATTTTATGATCAAAGTGAGTACCTTTACTTTGAAAGAATATCACTCATGAAAAAATGTAGTAAACATATTCTCTGATCATTATTCATATACGATTAAAAGAGAAAATAAACTTCTTGCTATAACAAAGTACATCGCTTGTTATTGTTTGCGCCTTCTCAGGTGGCGCTTATCAAATAAGAAATTCGATGATGGTGATACTGTAAAAAGCGGCTCAGCCCAGCGTAACAAGAACAAGGATGTCTTTATGAAATTATGTTTTGCCCCCGCGTTGAGTGGCTGACGTTGACAAATGACGGGAGGGTTGTTTTTCACTGTCAGATCGAAGTGACACGTTATCCCGTGACTGTGAAGTGAAGAATCTGTAAAGTGAAATAAACGCACGCAAAAACATCGCACCTCAACGCTGCCTTAAAAGGTAATTAAATTTAGCTTAGACGACAGTCACTTCTATATGTGATTATACACTTATATTATGCCATTGACATACGTTATAAATCGGAGTCATAACTAACAAAAGCGAATGCTAACAATCTCGAAAAACGGTCCGCTTCTATTGATTTATTTGAACGAAGGGGCGACTTTCTCGCAGTTTGTGATAACTGTTGTTCGTCAGGGACATAACTGATTGATAGAGTCAACAGTAAGAGCGTCCCTTCAATCTATCTAAATCTGATGGCACCGGCCGATATTGCGACGCACCGCTGCACCCTCTTGCAAAAAAAAACTAAATTGAATATCGCCCGAAGCGTCTACTTACGTTACTCGAACGGTACGTAATACTTAAAGGCTGAAAAACCGTTCGTATAAAGCTCTTATGTTATATTTTGTTAGTATTTGCGTGTTGTTCAATCTATAGAATAAATTATTATTATTCCATATCAGAGCACAATGTGCGTATCACGACGTAACCGTAACCGTGACGTAAACAAAGGTCTTGCCATCGCATAAACAGACCCATAAACATATTTCTTTTGCTCAGAAAACGAAATAGCTATCGAGATTCCGTAGTAAAAATTCGAATGAGACCGCCGTTATTTATTATTTAGGTGGTAGACAGATTTATTTAGATCACAGTTTTGTACAAGTAGGAAATAAATCTCTCTTTCTATTATGTTGATAATTTAATTAAGCTTGGTATTTTAGAGCTTAATGTAATGCAACTTTTTCATTATCAAAGCACTTAATGAAAATATATAGGCACATTTATTTCTGTCGAGTTAATGTTGGTAGTCAGGAAATTTTAAATTAAAGGTGTCGTTCACTAAAGGTTGAGCCTGTCATTTTCAGCGGGTGTCGTAAGAGGTGGCTTAAGGATTATACTGAAAGGGTATAAGGCAACGTCATCGACATCCATTCAGGATAATGTAATTGTTATTCACCTGGGTAATTACACTTTATTTTTATATCTGATGTTGTAATTGGGGCAAACTTATTTTTTTTTGCTTAAATTAAAGCGTTGAGGAAGCACTTAGGTTTCCCAGAGATACTATAGCATGGGGCTTCTTTAAGAATGGAGTTAAAGAGTCTGCAACGGGCGAGTGACACCTCTGAACCTCTAGACAAGTGGCATAGGTAAGCGATAGTCAAATCGAAAAGTCAAAAAAGAAAATGTATGGGATTTGACGTACGTTTACGACATGAAATCGTAAACTCACGTCACATTCCATACATTTTATTTTTTGACTTTTCGATTCGACTATCGCTTATGCCACTTGTCTAGAGGCTCTGTACTGCAAGCGCTTATACGCTACTTACTAGAAATCCTTACAACGATTTATTTTCAATCATAAGTAGTGTAAATTCGTAAGGTGTCCAACTGTATCTTTGTACCAGTTATTAAATAAATATCTATGAGAAAGTCAAGGTATGGCCCCTATTAAATGTACAGGAAGCGATAATGAAAATCCCGTTATCTACAAACAAAGACCATCAAATTGCAATCATGTGTACACTTAGGTACAAGTACTACGACTATTAGTCTATTATCTATCACTTAAACATGGGTAAGGGGACGGATGAGCCCATCCAATGATTATCGCATATTGTTTTAGTACGAGCGTGGAGTTAACTCGCTAATATCACATTAAAACCGTCTCTCGTTATCTGACGGGTTGGCCGGCTAGACCGACCCCACTGCTATAATCCGGGGATCTCGATCCCGTGTCTACTAGGGATTACTCGCGTCTCTACGGAGCCAACATAGCAATATTCAACATTTCAGTATCTTTGATTTGTTTGTTAGGTGGGTATTACTAGGTATTAACTACCTCGCTCCAGGTTTGATATGATTTGAGCAGATGGGATGGTTATTTAGGTATTTTTAGACAATTCCACCTCTAAGGAAAATCTCTAAAATGGGCGTCCACGGGCACATAGTACAACCACACTTATACTGAATATTTACAAATCAAACAAAGTTTTGTTCCGAGTGGGAATCAAACTTATAATGCTCGGGTTGGTACATAATTATATATTTTATATCTTTATATAATTCTTCTGTACGTGTGTATACTGAACTCCTCCTAAGCGGCTGGACCGATTTTAGTGAAATTTTGTGTGTGTGTTTGGTAGGTAGGGCCCCGGATGGTTTAGATTCACAATTGGACCCGGTAGGTGGCGCTGCTGTCGGTATGCCAGTTTTTCCAGACAGGACGAAGTCTGCTGGGTCCGCTAGTAGGTATATAAAGTACTGTCAGTATCTTTAGTGTAAAATATGGCTTTTTATTATTTGTAAGACAAAATTATAAAAAACTGAAATTCATTGTAAGATCGATAAGGATAACGCAATTTTCGTTTCTTTTCATTATTTTATGCGGCAGCAAACCTTGTACGCCTAAGTCAGCAAATTTTAAAATAGGTATATCATCACGTCTGGATTTCGTTATTCCTTGTTGGCAGAGGTTTATCATGGGGGTATTAAATTTAATAGTAACACTAAAATAATTAACTTATTTTGTGCGATGTCAGAATCTCCAATATCAGCTATGTCCTCAGGCATTTCATGTTGCAGCGCTTATTTTCAGATCGAGTCTAAATAAAGCCATGATAAATTATTGTAGTAGTATTATTGTTTAAAATACCTATATACATATACCTACTTATGTATTTACCGATGACGCGCTCTTAGAAAAGTGTACTTGCTGTTCGGTAGACGATCGACGGGTTAAGCTACTAAGGGCGCGATAACCCTTTCGCGGACAGTAATGTAGACACAATATATGTTTTATCATTATGATGTATATAGACGTTATCTAACAATCGTTAGATCACGTCAGAGGCCTAAAACATGGGCGATCTAAATAACTCTGTTTCCAGGTTGGGCATTAAACTAAACGACAAGAAGAATACTGGCTATTTCCTTATACTAAATACAATTAATACACAATCACAAATTTGCGCAATGTTTTTTCAATTGGTATTGTTTATTCATTTTTAAAACAGCAAACAAAAGTGAAATTGTCTATCACAGTGGAAACTCTGACAAACAAATTAGCAAATTCAAAGAGGCTTCATCAGAGTCCGTCATGTTGGATTTACAAAAGTTTTATAAAAACAATAACAAGTATACTTTCGTTCTTAATATACCAGTTGCGTTATGATTTGGAATACAGTAGCGTACACAATCAACTGAAGATTTGGATCATAATAATAGATACCTATACATTTTTAAACTAGCTGACCCGGTGAACTTCGTACCGCCATATAAAAAAAGATATTTTTTCTTTTAATTTTCTTTAATACAAACCTTGTCCTGACAATAACAAATACAAAAAAGAATTATCTAATTTTGTGCAGTCGATCGAAAGTTATGTGCGTACGTATTCTGGGGTGTTTCATTTTTAACCGACTTCAAAAAGAGGAGGTTATCAATTCGTGTGTTTTTTTTTTTTTTTTTTTTTTAAATGTTTGTTACCGCATAACTCCGTCATTTATGGACCGATTTGAAAAATTCTTTTTTTGTCTGACTGGACATACTTCCAGTTTGGTCCCATTATCATCAAAAGAAAGTTCTGATTATGGGATCCATGAGGAATTGAGGAAACTCCTCAAAAGTTATAGGCACACATATAGCAATTTTAATATTTTTAACAACTAATCAATCATTTGCATTCAGAAAGTGTAATTTGGTAAAGTAAAACTGATGAAGAAGACCACAGATGGCCATCTGAACTTTTCAATAATAAGTATTTTACTGATGGCGATTAGATAAGTTTCGGTTATTGTTGCTAAGCAACTATTAATAAGAAATAATGACGTGAATGAATTGAGCGCGGATTGCACAGATTAAATATTGCTTTTAATACCTACTTGACCTGTGTTCAGCCCGACGCTCAGTCGATTTTATTCGATTGTAACAAACAAATATTTGAAAATTTTACAAATTGCCGTACTGAAGTCGGATTTTTTTTTGTTAAAATTATTATTTATATAGTAGAAGATCACAAACAACTAGATCTACTTCTTCTTTTTATTCTTTATCCACCCGCTGCTGGGTATATAGGTATAGGTCTCCTCTTGTACGTGACATCTGTTCCGGTCCTATGCCGTTCATTCTTTGCTTCACTGCCGTCTTTTTAAGTAGTCCGACCGGGCCGGTGCAGTCTGCTCAGCAATCTCCTTTCGTTTCGCACGGAAGCAAATTTACACAGCATTAGATCGTTAGCTGCTCTTTTCCTTCGGAAGCCTGCAACCTTCACTCCATTGCATAAAAATATCCATAAGATATTTTTATTTAAAAACGGCGGGTCATGGATGCCTTGAGGTATATTGACAATTTACTGTCTATGACGTTCTCCCGCTGAGCGGCGTCATAGCAAGGCTATTTGTTATTATATAACAAAATGGCAAAATAGTAGCTTAAATATATTATTTTACTTCCCACTACCTTATTTTTTCGTATAATATCTAATATTTGATTAGTATCTAATAATTACTTTTTTCAAGACCTCACACTAATATTACCGCACCTACCCGTTTCATATGCGCGTCACCCTGTAGGTTGACTGGTAGAGAATGCCTCTGGCATTAAGTCCGCCTTTATACATATATGACTTTGTATATTAAGTTCTAAATAATAAGTATTTTAAATACGAGAATTTGGATGGACGAATGTTTGCTACTCAATCACGCCTGACCATATATATATGGATAAAAGGTAGCACAGAGATCGATTATAGTTTGGAATGGCGCATAAGCGTTTTATCTCCGGAAAAATAACTGTTCCCGCGAGAATATACACGCGGGCGGAGCTGCAGATGGAAGCTAGTATTACCCATATATGGTGTAAAAGGCGTGTATTATCTTGCACTATGTAAGTATAAATTCCCGCAAGAGAAAACTAATCCGATAAACAGAACATATGTCTCAGACATGTTTACACAAACTATTTATTGCACTTGCAATAATTTCTAGCAGGAAATATGTTGCGACGCCTACTTAACCTATTTTCACCAGACACAGCTCACAAAGGTCCTTGCAATCGTTTCTGCAGGTTTAATAATGGTTTACCTCATGAATTCAGAAATATATAAATGTATTCTATCTCATCGTAAAAAAGCCGTAAAGATATAATGATGTTACAAAATAAATTTGTAAAAAAATAATTCCTGCCTGCTTTGTCAAAGTCAAAATTAAATAAATTGATGGATCGTCGCCGTTATTCTCTTGTATGCATATTATTTTTTAAAATATTGAGCTTTATTATCAAAAAATATAAAATTTTATGAAACGATGAAAAGACGATGTAGTTATATACCCAATTAAAATTTCATAATTAGTGCTCAACAACAATGTCGTAATGAACGTTAATAATATTAATAAAGAGCCTATTTTTATCACAAAAGAGTATCGGCGTAATGTATTGCTTTAGGTAATTGCACTTTCAATACTCATTTAATAGCAAATCTGTACAAAAACCATTATTCGTATATTTATATATAAAAAATATAACACGTTAGTTTAGTTTTAATATGTAATTATAGTTAACTAAATTTGTTTCATTATAAATAAATTATATATTATGCAATAAAGTAAAGGTTAATAGTTTTAATTGTGTAGAATACATAAACAGGACCGCATACTGCCCACGGGCTATTTCTTCCTTATGGCAAAGTGAGTGACCAAAGTATTATTGGTTTTCTCAATAAAAAAAATCTCACGCACGGAGTCGGGGAGTTTTACGTGTTTTTCAAGGCTTGAAAAACACGTTATGTATCTTATCTCTCCCTTAGTCGTATCGGACTATTACAAATTGGAAATAGAGAGTGAACTTATGTTTGCACTTGTTTACTTTAATGATGTTCTGCGTAATTGCCTAGTCCTCGATACGACTGGCTGGAGGTCGACCAGACCCTCTGTATGGGATTTGACGTAAGTTAACGATTTATTGTCGTAAACTTACGTCAAATCCCATACATTTGCTTTTTTGATGTTTCGATTCGATTACAGCTTTTGCCACTTGTCTAGAGGGGCAGGTGTATTTGTTTTTTTTTTCGCATCAATTATATTAGTTGCAATTATATAATTTTAAATTCTTATATACTCAAAACGTCCACTTAAACTCCATGTAAGACGCAAAGCGGACTCATTTATAACTGTCCACAGCTTACGGGCTTACTACTAATCTAGTAAAATAAATGAAGTCCTACTGTGTAGTGTTTCTCCTCTGAATAGAGCTACTGTAGTGATTTATCTTTAAGCAAGTGTTGTCAAGATTTTTAATCGGTAAATTTGGCATACGACTTGCATGATGGTAAGTAGTTACCGTAGTCTATTTATTTATTTATTACAATTCAATTACTCTCTGCACTCACAATTTCCCAACACGAGCAGAGAGTTTGATAACATAATTAGGTATGTAGTTTACATTATTTTTAAATATAAATTATTAGATACAAAATCACAATATATAATTATATTAAGTACATATTTAATTAAGATAATATTGATTTATGTCCAGATAAAAATTGAATACAATAATATATAAATACATTTAATTTACTGCATTACACAATGAGAGAGCCTAATTTGTAGGAGCATACTGAGCTGTGCGTGAGCGCACTATCTGTGTACTAAACAGGGGGCGCGAGCGCAAGCGTATATATATTGATTCGGTGCTGACAAACTGCAACGCGCGCGCTCGTCGCGACTTTTTGCACGTATGGTCTTGTAGTTAAAGTCGTCATCTTACCATTTCATCACACCGAGTGTTGTGAGCTTAATTCCCACACGAGACAAATATATTTCGTGTCCCCCACAGATTGTTGTTCCAAGACTGTGGGTGAACGTTGAGTCCATAAATTGTATGTTTGTAAAGTACCCTGCGGTACAAGGCTTGTACCCTAGTGCGGGAGTTGTGTTTTTTTAAGAAAAAATAAAAGATGTTAATCGTAGAAAAATATAGTTTGACATATCTACTAACCAATATAAATTAAAGCTATCCGTTTGGTAAACAAACGGAGTGACGAACGTCTTATAGATACCTAACATTTGTCTTTTTTAGATTGTCACCCTTAGTTTCACACACGCGTCATGTTACTGAACCGATCTCAATGTCGATTAAGCAACGGTACCTTAAAATTGTCGAATAACATAAACATCCCGCGAGAATCGACTTGCCATGACAAACAAAACTCTGTTCAGGCGACGCTGCTAGCTTAAGTTAATACAAACTATATTAAATATTCACTGATTGTAGATTACCTTTATTCAAAGTAACGCAGGTTATTCAGCTACCTATATGTCGCCCACCCCTTTATCGAAATCAGATTAAGGGGAGTAACTGAAAGTAACAGGTATTTAAATAAAGTACAAGATTTTTATCAACACTGATTCAATGTAAACCCTCTAGGGGTCTGAAAAATAGGGTTTTATAGAATGGGTTTTTTAATATCAAAAGGAACTAGTTACAAACTCAAATCAGCAATGAGTAACCAGAATGTCAGAGCATTTTAAGGGAGATTGGCATCGTAAAAGCGAAAAAATCCGACTGGAAGAGATTCTTCTTCTTATCTTATTGTTTAGTTAGTGGCCAACCTGGTGATAGAATAATTTAGATCACCTGTATTTAGGCCTTTTTCATAAGTCTAACGAGTGTTAATGGTCGGGACCGCCTTAAACGTGCCCTCCGAAGAAATACCACTATGCGGTCACCCATCTATAGGGATGCCGCGCCCTTGGTTGCTTAACCAGCTGATCGTTTACCGAACAGCGAATGTACCTGGCTATAAGCGCGGCCTCCATCATGCGGTTCGTATGCTTGATTGCCACCTTTGAAGCGTGAAAAAAAAAATGGATTATTCTAGAACACACTATAGCAATATAGTGTGGCTGCACACGGGCCACGCGCAAAAACCACAAAACGCCGCCGCCGATCTATTATATTTCTTGTAGTTTTCATACATTTTATATGCACTCACCGCACACGGTTGACGCCTGTAGCTCGTGTGCGGCCACCTTTAGAAAGAAGGGGCCACAGCCACCAAGGTAGGTAATATTTATTTAAAACAATATTTCATATTCATCCATGAAAAGCATAGCTATCGTGACCCGTATCGTGGATATTGTGATACCTAAAATAAAAAGAGGATTCCAAATTTCCCACCTAAAATTCGTATAATTTTACTAGAGTCAAACAAAATGGTTATCTATTTGTAATTTATATATTGTTTCAACAAAAGGCCTTTCTTTGTTTTGTATCAAACCCAGAAACAGCAACTAAAAAAACATCAATATTCTATCCCAATTTCTCAGAACATTGCTTTACAATATTTTATTTTCCAAACCTGTTTTTTTTTTCTAAGTTTAAAAAATATTATGTGACGAGTTTTTTAAAGGGTGTATCCACTCTTTAAAAAAATACCTATAATAATATTTTAAACGCTGAAAGACCAGTCTTTCGGTGTTTAAAATGTCAGCAGGCGTTTCGGCGTTTAAGACGTTTATACTTTGGTTCTTGTAATAGTTGTAACACTTCATCTATCTTGGTACCACAAAACCAACGAGGTAAAGGTAAACACATACACGGTGACACCCTAAAATTACAAGCTATTAAATATACTTGTAATACCTACCAGGGAATTTGGTAGCTTTGGAAAAAGAAAAACGTTTCAACTATTACTGGACACAAGCTTACGCACACCTTTTATTTTGTCAAAGAATAAATAAAATGAAATAATCTATGCTAATATTATAAATGCCTTTACTGATCAGTTCTGGTCTTCTGCGAGATGGAAGTATTTCCCTAGACGGCATGCTTACTTCTATGATGCTAAAATTCCCTGATCACTACATAAATGTTAAATTATAAATCAATTTGCTACAAGCTGCTTATAAATCTCTACCTCTCACCTTATTGAAAAAGGTACTTGACTTTTTGGATATATTTAATAAAATTGGTCGCAAGAGAGCGAAGTCAGTAGGTACGTTTAACGTGAAGTGAGTCAGGGAACCGATTGGCTCGATAACCGTAATTTTAGGCAAGTTCACGTAAACTCACGCTACTTTTTACCGCCTTCATTTAATATTCAGGACTCGGAGTACATAATTCGTGGCGGTGATCATGGAGAGAGGCGGCGGTGTCTCGTTATCTCTTTTTCTATTCGTCACAGAACTTGAAATAAATTTTATATTAAATTGACATTAAAGGGAACTTTGAGAAATTTCAGATAAAATATGCAAATTTATAAGACGTAGCTTTATGTTTATTGCATTTCAATAGAAGACAATGGTTATTTCGTACCTAAGTGAAAAATATTAAACGGAGTACGTCGAATGGAAGTATACGCCGATTTATAGACTTGAATATAATAATAATTGAAAATACATTTTTTAAAGACAACTCCCGCACTAGAGAACAATCACTGTGTCGCGGGGGACTTTACAAACATACAATTAATGGACACAAATTACATCCAGACTCAGAACAACTCTTTGTGGGTCACACAAAGTTTTGTCCTGTGTGGGGGGAATTGAACCCACAACCTTGTGCACAGCAGGCGCATTCTGCGACCACTGGACCACTAATGTACCTAGTATTGGCATAATACAGACGAAGTGCACCTAGACACAGAACAAAGAATCTTGCTCAATACAAAGATTTATCTTGGGTAAAAATTTAACTCACGACCTTCATCTTAGCAGCTTACGTTTGTTAAGATTGTAAATACTGACTTAATAATATAATCCAAAAGCTTCTTGGAATGGTCTAGCTAATGCAAATTTACAGACACTTAGGTACTTCAAAAATATGACTATAAATGATACACACATACATACATTAATGTACTGTGGACATTTTTGTCTTATATACAATAACGTTATCCATTATAATAATATGCGATCCATCATATACTGTGACATTCCATCAAGCAAACCTAAATGCCTTAGAACCAGCCAATAGATACAAATTACGTAAAATAAAGAATAATATTCCTATTCTTATGTATAATCTTCAATATTCAGCCTGACAAGGCCAAGGCTTTCTTTTTAATATTAAAACAATTTACTGGGCTTATTCCCTAGTTTGGTAGTTAACAATAATAAGTATGTATTATAAATACTTCGGGTATTAACCCGTTCATGTTCACCTTAAGATTGCTTGACGTTTCGACCCGGTTACAGCGGCTGTGGTCACTAGCTGAGCAACGCGGTTTACAAACATACAATTTATCCAAATAAAACAAAAAACTAACATTTAAAGTTATCACAACATGTTGTCCGACGTGTAAAACGAACGTCCGACACTTTTCGCGGTGACCACTTTAATCACTAGCCTACAAAAGCAGTCAATAATTATGCAAATTCTAAATATTAGACTCATAAAGAGGCTATGAAGTGTGAAATTGAAATTTTACAAAAATAAAACGTATTTTCGTTTCATAGACGCTATAAATTTGCGGCGTGGAGTAAGTTACGCCTTATTTGGCAGACGAATGTACTTGACTCGATGCGGAGTGATACCACCCCTCTCCAACCCTTCAGGAGAGCACTCGTATTCAGTAAATCGAAAGTCGTTACACAAAAACCGAGATACGTTTTTCCTATCGCTTATAGAGCCACGTCTTCCCCTTTCAGTACGCGCTTTGATGATTTTTCGCCTTTTTACGCCGGCATTTAAGTTAGAACCATGTTACACACAAGTTGTACTAAAATGTCACTTTTATTTTCTAGCCGTTAACTGGCAACGTAGTTGTATGGCAAAGTTTTACGGACGCTAGGGTTTCCGCTTACTTTAACAACTTTTGTACATTTTTTGAGTAGAGACGCGATTTCGATCGCACCTGACATTCTATACCAATGTGAATTATTCTTTGTGAATATCATATACTGACTTTGTGAATTTCATATCAGACAAAATGATTGATCGTCTACTAATCGAGAATGAAACATCCATCCTGAGAAAATCCACATTATCCTTTATTATAATTCTGAGACCATATCTGTTTAGTCCTTATTGGTGGACTACACCTTAGCTCTTTTGATAGAGGAGAGAGACCCATGGCTAGCAGAAGGACATAAATAAGTAAATTAGTTTGTGTGAGGTCCCGGGTTAGATTCCCGAATTAGGCAAAATATTATTTATACTACCGACACCTAATCTATCCGCGGTTCTGTGGGATTACTATCCCATCACAGTATGAGAGTAAGTATCGGAATCAAAAGTGCACCTGTATTTGAGCACACACTTGTGCTTTATTAAACTTATATATAGGCGACTAACACTATTACTAATACTAATGTTTTGAGTGGAGCTTATTTGTACCTACTACCTTACATGCAATAAATTATTTATTCACCCTACCTTTTCATGAGTCATCTGGAAAATCTGCAGATAAACTAGTAATGAGAAAAACGGCTCGTAAAATGCTCGATCGTAGTATGCATATTTATGTATTGACGCACTCTTCCTCCAAGATGAGAAGCCCAACATTCGATACGAGTTGATTATTCCCAACACGTTCCACGGGTTTAAACATTGCAATACTGCAGAGTAACGATTGGAAGCTCCTAGCCTATTTATTTAAACCTACTTTTACAACTACTACAAATATACGGTTTTCGACGCTGATGTATGTAAAACAATGTTTTTTTATGTTCTACTTTGAGTTAGTTTCAAAGTACACTCACAGTTCAATCTTGTTATGAACAAAGTTAAAACATATACTGAATTAATTTGATGTGACTTACATACATACATTAAACAATGAAACAAGTAACTAGAGAAATATAAGATACGTAGATATTTCCTTTAGTTATAATTCAACGCGAGTAGTGAGCGGACGTGCTCTGTTGTTATTAATTATGTCAATATTTGTGTTTCTGAAGTCGGAATAAGCACGGGAAACTTTGTTATTTATTTATCTGAAGCAAAGAAACATCTATTAACTAATTACTAAACGGATTACATGGGATGTAGGAAAAGCGTGGATATTACATATATCCATGTCATAATAATAATAATATCTTGGGACAACTCACACACGGCCATATACATATACTATGGCAACTAGACAACTAGTAAACGTACCTACACATATATTTCAAAATGCCCACACTTATAAGTACATATTAGAATAGTTATTAAAATAAAAGTAACTACTTAAAAAGAACCTTTAAATAAAATATCTTGTTGAGTTCGCAGTTCTGAGGAAAGGTGCCCAAAAGACCGGCCACACTGCCACACTAGATCGCAAGGTTTATGCGTTAAATATTATACCTAGATAAATTACACCCTATTCTTAAACTTGCAATCCTATTCTTAGTCCAACCGAAGTAAGCTTAATAGCTGATACGAGTTAGACTTTAAAATATTGATCACTTCATGAAAAAAGAAATGCACAAAAATAAAAGAAACAGTGCAAATGCGGAGAATGTAATTAAAACAGCAATAACTGAGCACATTTTACAGCTTTTGACCGCGGCGCGTTATATTCTCTGTAAAGGTTATTATCTGCTTTTTAAACTTCGCTTTCAACTGCGTGAATTAAAAACGAAAATATAAAACGATGTGCCTTAATTTCGTCTGTCTCGCACGAAACAATAGGAATGGGGAAGCGGCCGTAGCTTTTAACGTTTCGCATGGCTATAGCTGCGCGTGTTTTATTATGTGTAGCGGGAAAATCGTTCGCTTTTACAAAATTTCTTTTATTTTTTTATACAGTCATAAAATGTAAGCTTCCAGAACGAAACGAGTTAACAGTCTTTATCGATACACAATTTCTCGCTACGAAATTATTGAGTCGATATTTGAAGCGTATTGTTACGGTGATGTTGCTTGCTATAAAAATATACATATAAACGCGATGATGCAAAATAGGTATTTGTCATTTTTTATTTAGAACAGGTTTTGATGTATTATTTTATTATACTAAAGCAGTAACCAAAGAGAATAATCGTATCTACTCGTGTATAGACTCGGTGGTGAACAGAAATCGTAGCCTATACACGAACGATACCTAGGTAAACACGCAAAGCCTAGGCCTTAATCGCTTGTTGTCGACCCAATTAGTAATACCAAAGTAATAATGTGGTGTCTCTAAAATCGACAACAGTTATTTTAAAAACTCATCATAGACGAGCACTGTAGTGTAGACCTGTTTGATAAAGACAACGCTTCAACAAAATATATTAAAAATAGACAGCACTGTAAATGATTTTAGCAGATGTAATAGAAGCTTAACACATTATATTACATCTTTAGCAAAATAAGAAATATTATAATACCAATATATTATCTCGACGCAAGACTTTTCATATTTTTGTACACGACATGAGATCAATCTTTTAAAGGTTCCGGTCATTTCTGTGTTTTGACGTTGATTAATGAGCTAAATATATTGTTTCTCTACGGTCGCAAGGACCTCCTGCTATTTTGATATGTTTGACATTTAGTAAGTGTTATATTGTGAGAAAAAGGGCACTATATAAGCGAGCAATCCTGACTGGGGAAGGACCTCCACGTTAGATAAGAACAGCCAAATAACTACACACAGTGGTGTACTTGGTTATGTTTTTATGCATCTACCAACCAGTCTCTAGTGGTCATATAGTAGTAGTTTTAGAAAACCGTTTTCCTTTCTCAGGTATACTATTACTAAACTCTGGTTCCGTAAATTTTCGTCTCGGTGACACGTATCTAAGGTAACGGCAATGTCCTGTTCTCGTTTTAGCGGGAGTTGTACTGTTGGCGATCATATGCAATACAAAGGAAACAATCGATGAGCTGACATGACAGTCACACACTATTTCAAATTCATGAACGTACTGCAAACATCGTGGAAATAGAACTAGTATTGAATAATTACTATTTAATGTGATCATTCTAAATTCAATATGCAGATAGCTAGACCAGGTATGTTAATACAACACAACAAATTTAAACTTAGTAAGTTAACAATAACTTACTAAGTTTAAATAATATTGTACTACTGAATAAAAATAGCAATTGGGTTTTTCTGTCAAGAAGTTTACGATAAGTTTATGTTCAAATTCCTTCCTTGGAAAGTATGTAAAGTTGTTGATTCTATGCCTAATTTTTTTGATTGTGTCAGATTACCGTACCATTGGACTATCATTGTTAGAGAATAGTGCACACACTTGTGCACTATAATATCTCTCGCGTAAATGGCTAGTCTCCATCGAGATAAGCAGTCTTAACTGAAATTCGATTATAATTAGATTACATTAGGATAAAGCGTGACTGCAATCAGTTGCAGCGTCAGCCTACTCAGCTATCTGTATTTAAGTGTTATACCTACTTAAGTAGGAGCACAGACCAAATTCTGTGGCGAAGGCTTACCTAACAGACTGCGAAATGCAAATGAGTGAACAGTTGTGGGGAGTTTGTATGAGAGCAAACGTTTGTAGAGTGCGGCCGAGCGAACGCGCGCGCGGTGCCAACCCAACACCCGCCAGCCGCGCGCCAACACTAATCTTTTAACATAATAGTGCCACTGCATTCGTTCTAACCACATGCTCCTGATTCGACTAAAACCTTCATGTATTTAAGCGTTGTTATTGTTTGTTCTAAAGCTACAAGCTGTTTGTATTGTTAGAACACAATCTTAAAAGGTCCTCCCAACGCAAAACAATATTGTGATTGCGAGAGATTGGATAGATACATGTATATGTAGATATAAAGACCGTATGTTGTTCAATTTCTGTAATTGATATACGTTGTATGTTCGAATACTGGCCAGGAAGCTCGTTAGTTAAAAACTAAAAGCCGAATTTACAGACGGGGCAAGGATAAAGAAGCTTAGTACATTCACGATTTTAGCTTTTATAATTTAGTCGTTTCTGTTGCTGCAGTGCCAGTGATTTATTTGACTGCACGTTTGGTTCAGTGGCTTATGTGGTTACCTTGCCATTCACTGCGCGATGTGTTCTGGGTTTGATTTCTACACGAGATAAAAATTGTGTGATCCACTAAATTTTGTTCTGAGTCTAGGCCTACTTTGTATTCATGATGATGGGTTTGTAAAGTCTTCCGCGATCTTGAGGTCTTATTTTAACTGCGGGATTCGTCTGTAAAACGAATTCACTTCACACAATTGTGCCCGCCAATCGCAGCAATTTAGGCGCTTTTCGGCTTCTTGATTGATCACAACGAGGCGCCAAAATGTGATGCACTACACTAATAATACGTGACTTTGATATGGCGTTTCATAAGACACAATCTTCAATAACGTATTGTAATAATAATAGGGATATCGAGTGACATGGCGATGTGACATCGTCATGTCACTTGATATGTCATGATATTGTCATGTCAAGTGCTTAATACAAGGAGCAATAATTATGTATTAAGGCGAAGTAGTAGTTGAAAACTCAATAGTAAGCCTTTTTAGGTCCAAATCTTAAATAGAAGATAGAAAACTCTTTATTGTACTCCAATTACATTAATGATACAGATTACACACATTTATGTACAACGGGCCTTATCGCTAAAAGCAGCCATATGCCAGGCAACCTTTGGATGGATAGAAGAGAAAGTTAAATAATAAATCAAAAGTATGTAGTGTTACGTCTCGAAAATATTTATTCCGAGAGACCAAAGCAAGAAAAATGCAGTCGGCAGAGAGACAATATGAATTATGAGTAATGCGTTTAGTGGTGCATTGCTTCTCAAAATAAAAACAAGAGAAGCATTCTCTAACAACATACCCAAGATGTCACGGCTCGCCAGTTTGCAATACTGAATAGGCGTCGCAACGCTTGAAGAACTTTTTCGTTTTGCAAACACAGGTAATATATGCAGAGCTACCTCCAACAGTGTAGTGATATTTAAAACAGTAATTCACCAAATTTCAACATCAATAACATCGTAACGTATATTTATCAAAGCGTAATCATCAGTAAATTAATTACCGGACATCAAAGTACTTCAATATCTAAACATTTCCATTGCAATTACTAACTGTGGTTAATTAACATTTCCACACGGGTTTTGATTGAAACAAAACTGTAATAATGTATGAGTTATTAAATTAATTATATGACTTCACGTGGCGTAATATGAGCGTGTTTACATACGCTTTGTACAGAGTAATGTTACATCTTTGCTTACAGCAACTAGGCTTTGATTTTGTCAATTTAGTTGTGACTTTATTTAATTTTTAAATTCTAGGCTAAACCTCTATTAATATTATAAAGACGCAGAGTTTATTTGTTTGAACACACGACTGTCTAGAACTTCTAGTAGGATTTGTAAAATTCTCTTTTCATTTGCTATGGTAGTCTAATTCTTGTCAAAGCTACGGCTCAAGGGGAACAAGACATCCTCATTGAATGCGGCTGAAACCGTGGATAAAGCTAGTAAAGGATATTGCTAAAATACCACGTCAGGGACGCTATTTTCAATACTATGCGTCCAATATGGGTTTAAAAAAATGGGGCTGCAAAAAGAATCCTTCTAGGTCAGACTTCAGTCATCTCTTTTACAGATGTACTAGTATTTACATGGGAAATACTAAATAAATACCAAAACGCAAAGGTCCTAAAGGTTCAAAGTGCTCTGAACAGGATAGGATGAAATTTGGGTTACTATATATAGCAAATTAAAAAAATAGAACTTACTCTAAGGATTACAACGGAGTCCGAAAGAGTAGTAATAGTTCGAATTAAAGAAGCTCAGTATTACACAAAATAAATACTAATTTAATGTTTTATTACAATAATTTATATAACGCGCGCCCTAAATATGGCGTAACGCACTACCAGTTGCTGTATCTGAAAACTCCATCTATCAATTCAGCTTTACTGTTGCTTGTCTCCAAATGTTTATATACAAAACAATAAGCTTGTGACCCACCGCTACTGTTGTTAGTACGGCCTAAATACATCACTAATGCAACCACATTACCCGATACTATTATACAAATAACATTTTGGCCTATGTAAACATTTATTTGTGCTCCACTTCAAACGATTCAATCCAGTTTTAGTTTTTGTTTTCCCCTTTTATAGTTTCAATCGTAGAAGTTGTAATCACAACGTTGTAGAAATAGCATTAGACTGTCTTTATTCCTATTTAATTTAGAACTAAGATTAAATAAATCCATTGCAAAAACACATTTTTGCAACACTGAGGAGGACTGATCACGAGGAGGGTTCGATTCCCGGGTCGGGCCTTAAATAGATATTGGGTGTCTTTATTGAGGAATTCACAGAAGATGCCCTCGGAAAGCAAGTAAAGCTGTTGGTCCTACGTCTGATCCCTTTCCAGTCGTGCCGAATTGTCGTCGCTAAGAGAGTGAGGGAATAAAGAGTGCACCTGTGCTTATGCACACTTGTGTACAATAATGTCTCTCTAGTCTCCGTCGAGATTAGTCGCCGTGACCGAAATTCGGTTAGGAGGACAATATTATTATTATGACACTTGGGTGTCCCGGTAAAGATTGATTAGGACCTAACAAAAAGCAATGAATTTATTCAGAAGTAAGATTAAAAGAGAGGTAGGGCTGGTGCCCTACCTCTAATATATATATTTTGCCTTTCTCGCTTATATGGTGCATTGGTATGCACCATATAAGCGAGAAAGCCGGACTGTATACTTATTTATTTAATTACTTAACACTAAAGTCAATAGCTACTAAACAAAAAAACCGGTTGACAAACAGAGATATACGTTTACGTTTTAAACGTGAGTCTTTCGAGCGAGAAAGAGGGGTGGAGCTATACACGCTTTATAGCTCTGTCCCTCTTTCTTTCTTTACTAACGTTTCAACACGTCATAGTACGGTTTCTGAACTGTTTTTGATAGATAACAGAATAAAAATAAAACCAAACTATTTTTTGATAAAATTTAACGAATAACAGGGTGAATAAAATGTTTTATAAAATCATTGTTGTTATAACTTTTATGATTTTAATATTAGAAATTAGTATTTAGGCACCTATCCTTTTCTTATATTGTGGTTTATTAATAAAACAATTAAGTACTTGGTGCCCTCGATTACAATGTTTGTAACATAAATTTATGTCGAAAAGTGAAAACGAAAATTAGATAGCATTAAAAAGTACGGAAGTTCAAGAATTTTATGATCTGATAATAAGGCAGACACAAAACAACACAATTGTTTTGTGACATCACATTTCCGTAATTTCGTATTCATCGTATATTACAGGTTTTTTTATGCGGAAAAGAAACATCTGGTTTTTGTTTTACTATTTCAATCCCTAAAATAAAAAATACATCAATATTTACTTTGTTGTCTAATACCCCGTTATATGACGCTTCGGCCCAGTAACAATTTTATTACATTCATAATTTAATCTATCAATAAAACGTAAAACTTTTACCTGCCGAACAAAAACCTAACTCGTTTCATTTCCCAGAGGCACAACGATAACAACCTTACATACCTTTAACCTCTATTTTCAATTATTCATACATTAAATTGTACGTACCTCGCTCTTTCGTTACGCAGGATTATAGCCCTTTGATTACATTCAATTTTCAATCATTTTCCTCATGGGCCCTAATAAAAGTTCCCTATAGATTTTGAACACAGAATTGATTTTAGAGAGATTTAAAAGCGTACGTCTCGCGATTTTATCGATGAAAAGGACGACAATTTGTGAAGTTAATTAAGTGAACAAAGCGTATACGTAAGATAACTATCTGAAGCATTGTTCTAAGAACAAGAATGGATGCTCTCTCTACAAGTTTCTTATCGTTGAGCTTGAGTTATCCTCGCTAACCCCGACCAACAGTTTAGTTGCTCTGCTGTAATCCTTGTAGTTGGTACTAACCACATACCGTAATTATAGCTCACTAAAGCAATATCTTATACGTGTAAGGTTATACATGAAGTTTATTATAAATCAAGAGGTACGGCAATAGATTACGGGTGACAATCTATAGAAACGAAGCGGAGCGGAGTGTCAAAGCGGTGCGGCGTTTTAAATTATACAAAGACTAGCGGGCCGCCCCGGCTTCGCACGGGTAAGTTTGCAGTTGATAAAACCAAGAAAATACGTTGCTGTAATTTTAAAAAACCTTTCTTAGTGCACTTTGTGCAAAATTACATAGTTCTAGACACAGTGTTTTCAGCTGTGCGTTGATCGATCTGTCAGTCAGTTTCTGCTTTTATATATAGATGGACTCACAACCGTTTCCCAAAGGGGTAGGTAGTGACTACGGATATCCAATTACTACGATCTTAACATACTTCTTTCGCTTTATTCATCCTCATAACATTCTTCATACATACTTGTCGGTTCAGGGTTGCGCCAGAACAATTCGTTTTATTTACTAAGATGGCGGGTGGGTGCACATTTATTATGCGCATGCATTGTTTTTTTAATGCTGCATTCAAACACAAGCCATGCAGTATAATTAGCATGTAACGCTTGACTTTGATTAAGGCATGCGACGTATAAACAATGTATTTATTTAGCATTAATTCAGAGTGGGTCCTTAAATATTTAGGCAATGGCAGCGTGTGATTCGGTACGCCATGATCGTATGCAGCGAATGCTCATAGTAAGCACCCCGTCCACACAGCCTGGGGCATGCATGCCAAACAACTATTAGATACCACTTCATTGGGTGTCCGCTTTTAGAATCAATTTTCGTTACTCTGTATTTTGAAACAGTAAAAATAAGCTATAGATACTTAGGATTTTTAAAACAACATTATCATGCAACATTTTTTCCCGGAAATAATATGTTCAAAAATATATTAAGGATTATACACTTGGGTGAAGCCGCGGGCTAAGCTACCTATGCACATATAATAAGTTATTTTGACTCATGTTAACTAAAGTGTATTACTTTACATATTATAAAAGGTAATCATGTCAGACATAGCATCAAATTGTGTTGTACGATGACGATACTAGCTGTCAAACAGCGCAGCGCGATGCGGCGCGGCGCCACGCTCTGTTAGCGCCGATACATTAGAGCATTTTTCTTATCTAAACTAGCTAGCATTATTGTAATTGCTATCGCAACTCAACAACCAAATCAACAATTTTGTATATTAGTTTTGCTGCTTCTGACTGAGAATCTAAGACACTGTTACAACGTCCAATATTGTTACATCCTATTATTTTATTTAATATTTCGTGTCTAAAATCTTCGTTCTACACACAATATTATGTAAAACATCCACTGTGAATAAAAAATAAAACTACGCTTCGTTCAGCTCGACGGATTATCACCCTATAATACATACATAATGAAGATACAGATTGTAACCAATAGGGTCACCTTGTGTGTCGATTTACAGTTGATGTTATATGTATGTTAAATTGGCAAAAAAATATTTTGACGTTACGCAGCGTTTACACATAGAATTTATTTTTGTCACCGATTTATTTAGTTAGCCATTTGAACAAACTATCACATAACTTTGGAATGTTAGACGATATATCCTCGATATTGGAATTTACGTTTTTATTGTGTAAGCTTTATGGTTGCCATTGGTTTGGTTTTCAAACAACATTTTATTATGCCCACAAAAATATAAAATGCATTTGAATTATCACGTTTCATTTATTGTGTTTTATAAATAACGGTTTTCAGCATTTTTTTTATTTTTATGTATTTTTATAATACCTAAATATTTTACAGAAAATACTATTCAAATGATTTCAACTGGTAAGAAAAGTTGTTAAATGAAATATTATGTATTATTTTTTTGTCAGCCATTCAATTTGCGATATTTTAATTGCTACTATGCCTGCCTAATTAGTCTGGGAAAAGAAAAATAGTCTGTTCAAAAAGATTTTTAAAGAGAGGTAGGGCACCATACTAGCGAGCAAGCCCGACTGGGGAAGGACCTCCACCTTACAGAAGACCACAGCCAAATGACTATACACAGCGGAGTAGTTGTGTTCCTGTGTGTGAGTACAGGTCTCCAGCGCTCATTTAGGAATGCGTTTTGAAAGACACGTATTCCTATCCCAGGGTTACTTCCATCTTAAAGCCCTGGTGTAAAAAAATGGGTTGGCAACACGCAAGTGATACCTCTGGTAATGCAAGCGTCTATAGGCTACGGATACTGCTTAACATCAGGTGGGCCGTAAGCTTGTTTGCCACCCAAGTAGTATAAAAAAAAAAAAAAAAAAAAATTACAGAACAATTTATAATTTATAATATTAGAATTTGATAAGACTTCAAATTGTAAAGGACAATTACAAGTTATTTACAAGGTACAAAAGCTTTTTATAAAATCTCACACGTACGTATTATATACAATAATGAAGTAGGTATCTACATAATTAAAAGCTGGCATTATCATTGGCTTTTGCTAAAAACTTGTATTCACTGTTTTTTAATTAGTTCTTTCCCTTTTCCGAAATTAACGTTTCTAGATCGAGTTGTTTTCAGAGAAATCAATATATTAAAATTCGCAAAAAAATATATAGTAGAGATACATGTTTGATCTAGTGACTTTTTTGGTTAAAAACGCAAAATTTAACTTTTTGCTCGATAAAAAAGAAGTCTGAAGTTAAGTCGATTTTGAAAGTATTTCAAGTTGTATGAGACTTGGGGGAACGCAACTTGTATGAAAATTTAACATTTCATTTACTAATCGGGTTTGAAAAGGATATTATTGGATAGATTTATTAAATTGCACTTTTTTTTTTTTATATGAAATAAATACGTAAAAAACTGCTCGCGCGCGACGCGCGCACTGCGCCAGTGTCCTGCCGGACGTCATCGAGGGAGGACCTACGCAATTTTTGCTCGCGACCACATTATCGTCGCCACAATATAATACGTCACAATATAATACTGTAATGTTTTTCTCTACACAGAATAGCGAAGTCAGTATGACTAGAATTTTGAATCTTTAATGAAAACATTCACCTTTACATATTTATACATACTAACTGAGGATCAGAATGGCGCAGCGGTAGTGAGGCTGCCTTACGGACTTAGGGTCCCGGGTTCGAATCCCGGTAAGGGCAAATGTGCATGGACATTTGTTTCCGAGTGATTAATGTTTATACATAATAAGTACCTATACATAATAAGTATTTACAAAAAAAGTATATATGTATTATATCAACTATCTGGTGTCCACGATACAAGCCAACGATATTTATTTATTGACTAGTTGTTGTCCTCGACTTCGTTCGCGTGGAAATTTGAAAGAGTATTAAGAGCGTATTCACAAAATAGCGCAGCTACAGATTAGGTAATTATCGGTCGACCGGCCGTGGAGTGCGCGTGTGTGCGTGATCCTCGCACATACATTGTTCGTGAAGTATATTCGGCACAGTGCAGGGTGCGTAAACTTTATTGTTATATTACGATAAGATTTTTGGTGTTATAATATTATTGTTGAATATGTTATTATTAGAGAAGTAAAGGAACACATTGGCATACCATATCTATTCTAATACATATTATTATTATACATGCGAATGTTTGGATGAATTGATGTACCTAAGTACCTATGGAGCTTTTTCTTGCTTGTTTCTGCCTGGGGTTGTAAGTGCGGGCAGGCCTCCGTCACTCGCTCAAGGTCACGCGCTATGTGCCTATTGCTATGTAGCTCGTAACCGAGCCGATCGCCAGTGGGCTGCTGCACGCGACACAAAGCGCGCACAACACGTTTCCCGCTCAAAACGCATTATTCCGATATTTACGTACACTACGTATATTAAGTTTTGACTAACGACACGATGGTTGATTATTGTGAAGTCGTTGGATGTCATAGTCAAAAGAAAAATAAAAAAAAAACTTTTTTTCATTGCCGAAAGATGAAGAAAGGTACGTTACGTTATTTGAAAGTAGGGACGCATTTTAGCTGGCTTCAGTTAGTAGTACGGTAGTACCTAGTAATTTTAAAATGCTTCTTGTGTGTAGGTACTCTTCCTTAAAAATTTACGAGAAAGTTAGAAAGACAACCCTACCGCATTCGTGCGATGATGAGCTTGCACGTGAGTCGCACGGCGGGCAACACAATCTCGACTCTTTGTGCGCGTACTTATGGTACATTTCTTTTCGCTGCGAACAGCAGGTACTATTATTAAGATTTTGTAGGCTATTATGGCGTAGGTATTTTCGCTTTTGTATGGGAGTGATGTATCTGTTATAATGAATATATATGCTCTGGTATATATAATATATAAAATAAATATAAGTACCTACTTACATAAATAAAATTTATAAATATAAACAAAATTGTTATGAAAGTGTTACACGTACTAATTCCGGCGATTTATCAGCGAGAAGAGCCTGAATCTTTACTTAAATTACTACACACATCGGTGTAGTTGTGGTCTTGTGTGTGAGTAGTATAAGTACTCCAGGGCTCATTCGTTTCCTATCCCAGGGATACTCCATCATAAAGCCCTGGTGTTTAAAAAATGGGTCGGGAACACGCAAGTGATACCTTTGGTATTGCAAGCGTCCATGGGCTACGGTAACTGCTTATCATCAAGGGGGCCGTATGCTTGCTTATCATAAGGTGGTAGAACAAAAAAAATGCTTATTAAATTAGCATATTAGGTAAAATAAAAATAGCTACCTCACACTCCCATAGATGCTAATACGCCATAAATCGATTTAGGTATAAACCTACCTACCTACCTACTACCTACCTACCTACTACCAAAAAAAAATAGTTGACCTCCTATTCCCGAGACCTACTGAATATACATACAAAATTTCATAAGAATCGGTCAAGCCGTTCCCGAGGAGTTTTGTTTGTTACAAACACTGTGACACGAGAATTTTATATATTAGATCATCGCCTGCTTTGTCAATACATTCATAACAATATAAGTGTATTAGTCTTTACAGTCAATAGTGCAGTGGACATACATCAAGCTATACGTTTTTGTTGCAAACTAGCTCTTATTACCAGCACGCCAATAATATTTGAACTACTGATTATTTATACTGTGGCGTGCTCGCCCGCCGCCATAGGTCACCGGAGTTCATATCGCAACGGCTCCTGTGCAACGCGGACGCAAGCCGTCTCCGTGCGTAAAATGCCTAAACTTATGGGAAAAGGGGCCCTTAAGCTAATTAGTGCAATAGAACTAATTTAAAAAACGGTTCTTAGAAATATCTTAGAACCGTTTTTGAGGATAGAGAGAGAGGATAAAACAAATGATAGAAGCTAAATAAAACATTTTTGTTCTCCCCAACTACATTCTACATAATATTAAATTCACATTTTGTCACAAGTCTTACCTTATACCAGCTTCAACCCGCGGCTTCGTTTGTGTGGTATCAATAAAAAGTGACCTAGCACCAAAGTAGCTTCCTATAAGAGAAAAAAAAACCGAATCGGGTCTAAAAAAACTTTACCTCTATAAAAGCGAAATGCGATTCTCTGATTAATAACGAAACCCCAGAAAGTATAAATGGTAATAGCTTGAAATTTAGCAGGTAGATTCCTCATTAGGAGAAGGTATCCGCTTCGATAGGATTTTTTTTAATTCAACCCCTAAAGGATTGGAATTTTGTAACACCAAATCTTGAAAACTCATTTTTGTAACAGATAGACCAAATCTTAGGGAAATTTAAAGCCTAACATCATGCTACTATTCAACAAGAGCATTACACTAAAAATAAATGTACCACGGGATGAAATCCAAATAAAACGCGGGTGAAACCTCAGACAACAGCTAGTATTAGTAAAGATTCCATACAGACCTTACATTGTAATGCATGTAGAACTCAACTATGTCCCTCACCACAGTCTTGACATAAAACAATCCTTTAAGCATAGTAATTAGTAGAACTCATTTAACGGAATCAGCTGTAAGCTTGGTAGTTTGGCATGTGGCGTCCATCAAGTTAATGTACGAACTACAGAGCTCGGGAACGGGTAAATTGCAAATGAACTCGCAAACACTCCCTGTAACTAGATACCTGCTTTGGGAGATTTTGTTAATAAGACTCCCTTAATATGGGAAATTCTCCAAATGGCTCCGTCTAACATTAGAGAGGAGCCGAAATAACATTTTGAGACGATCATATTACGATCTAAGACCTAGACTGGGTTGTAACGAAGTTAGTTATTAGCAGAAATATTATCTTTTACTTTTAGGTATGTCGTAGTTTTACGTCTTTTTCTGTGAAGGAAAAAGTGAATACCACTCATATTTCACCCGCTATCGATTTATAAATATAATATTCAAAATTATTAAAGCAAAACTGATCTGGGTAAAAAGTAGTGTTCTATTACTTTGGTTAATAAGTTTTATGTCTTTTAAATTGTGTATTCAATTATTTTATACACGAGTTGCTTCCGCCTTCAGCATTGCTTGCGCTGTGTAACAAAACTTGGTTTCTTTACGATGTTTTCCATCACCTGTAGCAGATGATCAATCGTTTGATTAGTTTGTATAGTTATATAGTTTGATTAGTACCACAGATATATTAGTACAAACAAATTCCACAAAGTGAAATTCACATTGGTTCTGCTTGGCATCGAACTTACACCTGTCGCGTGCAAGTAGTTTGCTTTCCCACTCGGCTACCACCGCTTTTCTTGTAAGATATCCATATCATATTACCTACTCATTAGAGACAATTCAACACTATCCTAAATTGGTATTTGCTGTTATATACATACATATATTGATATATCTGTATATAGTAGACAATAATCTACGATCAGAGAGCCGATAATGACGTCTCCACTGTACGTGTGTCTTTGTCAGAGAGTTCAGGAAACGGGGACTGTTAAAGTATGTCATCCACATCTAACAAAGCTACACCTATTCTTATCAAGCGTGCAACATCAGAGATGTGTCGGTATATAATGAGAAGAAGCTCATTGGATACTACCATGCCTTTACCTTTTCGGAGAGGCAACATACAAGCTTGCAAGCCCGACTGAGAAAGGACCTTCACCTTACAGAAGACCACCAAGGTAAATAACTACACACAGCGGAGTAATTGTGTTCCTGTATGGTTTACACAGGAATTTCACGTACAAGTTTTAAGCGCTTATATGCCAGGGAAACTCCATCACAAAACTCTGCTCTTAAATTTTATTGGGTCGGCAATATGCAACTGATACCTCTTGTATCACTAGCGTATTAAGCGTCTATAGGCCACGGTAACTGCTTACCATCAGGCGGGCCGTAAGCTTGTTTGCCGCTTAAGTAATATAAAAAAATAGGTTAATTTTATATAGTTAGCATCCGTTAAGAAAGTAGTTTTTGGAAATTCAATTCTTAAACTGGTAAATAGTACTAATACCCGGGCAAAGTCAGGGCGGGTCGCTAGTAATATTATAATTGCAAAACTAACTCTATATGTCTGTCTGTTGTCTTTTCATAACTAAACAGCTAAAAAATTCTTGACTATTTTTTCTAAAGAGGTATATTGTATAATATAATATAATATTTTCGGGACAACTCAAACATCGGCTATCTGAACCCAAACTAGGCAGAGCTTGTACTATGGTAACCAGACAACTGATAAACATACATAAATATTTCTAAATATATACATTTATAGATAAATTACACCAGGCAGAGAACAAACATTCGTGCTCATCACACAAAGATTTGCCCTTGGTGGGAATCGAACCCACGACCTCCGGCGTAGCAATCAGAGTCACTAACCACTAGACCAACAGGCCAGTCAAAAAAGGTATATAAAAGGTAAGGTATATAAAGGTATATTGTATATTGTACTGGGGATGGACATAGGATGCTATTTATCGCATAAACCGTATTCACGCGCAAGCAGCATCTAGTGGACTTTATAGTATTTTTTTTTTTTTACATTTGTAGCCTATTTATTGAGAAAGTTTATAGATTATATATTATCACGCTACGACCAAAGGGAATCACGGTAGTAACAATAAACGTGACATGGAAATAAATCAAAATTGAATGTGGGATTCATCTTAATACCTTTTTTACTGGCCGTCAGTTGCTGGTTTGATTGTCAACCAGAAGATTTTTTTGTGTGATTATTTGCTCTGTGTCAAAGTTGAATAAATAAGTGTGTAATTAAAATATAAAAAGTATGTCCACCACACATACTTCTCTCGCTTCCTCTACATTGATTAACCTCTTCATGCATGTTCTGCATACTTTTAAATTGGTCTTGTGATTAATAATCTTGTTCGAATTATTTAGGTAAACGGATATTGTGATAGTCGTTTTAGAAGTGTGACAGACTTAGACAAGAGAACTGAGGCGCGTTGACGCCAGTCTCTGATTCCGGCTGCCAATAATACGCACGTGATCAGCCTCCACAAATACGACCTTTCAGAACCTCTCGTGTGGTTCTGTTATTGAAGAATATGCTTGTACATAACGCCACATATATGTATTTTTGATGACTCATCTTTTCACGTGCGTATGTGCGTTTAATAGATCCGTTTTATTAGTAACGGCTAGAAGCTAATGTAAATAAGTCAGCCTTTCAATAACCCGAGAATTCTCTTTAAAATACAGTAGTAGAATATATCCATGTAAAAAAGAAATGTAATAGTAATACCATCAGATCAAATATAAAATAAAAAATAATAATACTTTTAAAATTAAATGCATACTTATAAATTTAAAATACATGCATATTCTATTGTATATGTATGTATTCTGGAATGCCGTACGTACCGATGTCAAGTTACATTGTTGTGGATGAGTGATCATTTTTCTAAATAATATTTATACTCTTGCGTGCCTATATGACAGTTTAAATTAATTATGTAATAGAAAAACATCGTAATATTTGATAGTAGCAAAACATCGACTAAATTATTTACTAATTACCGACGGCTTATTTATACCAACAAAACAGGTAAAAACGTGATCAAAACTTTCGAAGTTATAATTAACAAGAACTTTACCATCGTAAAATTTATTTTATGTAAATAAAATTTCCTAATCGAATAAAATTTTAATGGCAAACCGGTGCCGGAATATTCCAATCTGGTAAAATGTAGAATCGTAGCAGATGCTATGAAAAATGCTACGAATGTTCTACGAGCGACATGTGCCAGTTGATAAATACACTAGAGCAATACCAACAATACTAAATATGCTACAGTATATTGCTTACCATATATAGTGGTATACTTAATTAATTTGTTGCCTATTTCTGTTGGTTTGGTTAATCTTTTCATCACTCACACAGACCTGCGCCAGTATCATTAGATCAGACTTTTTTTTATCTATAACTCGTCATGGTTGTCCACTTTGTATATTACCGCAATAAAGAATGTTTAAACATATATGATTTTTTAAACATTAAAATTCGATAATAGTACTTGTTTCTCATATTATTTACGGCTGTTGACGGATTTGCAGGATTACATGAAGCGTGAAAAACGCAGGCCGGCAACAGTAACATTTTCCTCAAAATTTGTGTTGTGTTTATATCGTATGAAAACCCGCGTTTGAGTCGGTTGTCATAAACAGTTATTAATCATCGTGTCACCCATGCAACTTCAAAGACTCGCTTAATCAACTGCGAATGGTTCAGGCGTCTGAGCCATTACTCAACACGCTCGTTTAGACATTCTTGCTTGACGTACCTACTCGTTATCTACATAATCTGAAACTCATCCGATTCTATTTACGAATTTCAAATAGAACGAACGAGTTAAATCTATTCATCTGTCTTGTATGAAAATTTCATAATTCATCGACAAATCCTTAAGTTAGATTCACACTAACCTTATCGAGATCGCACCGAGATCGCGATTGTACTCCTACAGATACAGCCTCGGCTCGGCTGCAGCCAATATCTACACAAAATTTCAACGTATCGTCAGTTAATCCGTTCCACTTGTTTTTAAACTCTGTTGAACATAGGTCTCTCCTAATTCGAACCACACTACCCAGTCCTCCACTTACAGCCAGTCTCTTGCCTAAGGACTGGGACCGCTAACATCAAAATTCTATCGGAATTATATTTTCAATATTTATTGAAAAAATATTTACATTCATAACTTTAAACTAGGCTATGCCTGCATCTTTGGCACCAGTTGCATATACTCGTTACAATAATATATTACTTCCCGTACCTTAGTTTAGTGTGCATCTAACTTAACTTTAGATTTCGAAAGATATACTTTTAAAGTTTGCTTTAAACCGTACTTGCACAATGCATGCGAGTTGCAAGAAGTTAAAGCAACTTAACGACGGCAAAGTTATCGTTGAATATCTTGATATCAGTCCGCTTCCTCGCGGGGTTTGGCACTCAAGATAAATCACATATTGCTTTTTAACTATGCGACATTTTTATATTGTTGTGTAAACTTAAAAGTTGTCGATGAGTGAAGTATACATGCCATGGCATTACGCTTTTATCCTCATAAGAGTAGGAAGATTTATATCACATCGCGATCTCTCTAAGGACGCACGTAATGCACGCATGACTATTGACACTTTTTCAAAAATAGGCTGATGATAACAGTTACCGTAGCTTATGGACGCTTGCAATACCATGACCATTAAACGCGTGTGGCCGACCTAAATACTTTTTACACCAGGGTTTTTATGTTGTGAGTAATCCTAGGATAGGAAAACGTTCCTTTTATAAAAAACGAGTAACTAAATGGACACCGGAGACCAGTACTTGAGAATACAGTTACACCACTATGTATAGTTATTTGGCTGTGGTCTTTTGTAAAGTGCAATAGGGCTACCTCCGTTAATACTAAAGCAAAATGAAGATAGTTCTCTAAAAACACTCAAAGCGGCTATCACAGACTTGTTACGAGCACTTAATTATGATCGTATGACCAGACAATACTAAATACTATCGCTACTTGACACGATTAATAGCGTCAAAGGATATCGATTTGCAAAGCACGTGGAACTCGAGCCTTGATTACGATGGTTGATAGTTGGACAATCCACTTGCTTTATTGGCAAGTGTATGAAGTATTTACAAATACTCTGTAGCATGCACTTTAAAAAGTAGTCTTCTGATATTTATTGAAAATACAAATGCTCCTAATTAAAATAAAATAGAATATATTTTTTAGAAAAAACAACATACATACAGACGAACATAGAAACTCCTCCATTTTGAAAGTCGGTTAAAAAGTACTCTATGACCTTTCCTCCAATACCTCCTTTCAATATTTCATTAAGATCAGTGTACGTGTGTTTAGCAAATACTTTTTTTTATTGTACCCCAAAACGCACAGTCCGTACAAGGCTTTATGAGTAAGATAGATTTTATTTCGTTGATACTGAATTAAATAATAATAAAATTTGAAATCATAAATTAATTTAATTCATTCTCTTTTCTATAAAAATCAACCAGTTGACTTAAAAAATACGAATAATTTATAGAAGAGATTTTCTAAAAGAAATTGGTTCGGTTAGTAACGTGTCCCTAGTGAGATGGGCTAAGCGAGTCGATAAGACGAGAGATAGTCCAGATGTTGGAGTTAAACTTTGCCTACGATCGAGGTACTTAACTCTCTATTTTCTAACCTCTCAAGTTTTGTAAGAAATAGTCTCGTATATAAATTTATAGCTTCAGAGGATTACGAGGAAAATGGAAGTTCGAAGTTGGGCTAGTGCTTCTGGAAAATGTTATGATACACTACACGTTTAATAGACGTTAGAACATTATCAAACAATGCTTTTACAACAAACTTTTAAGGTATTTACTAGTTTTATTTAAGCTAACAGTATAAATTTAATAGAATATTGATTAGAGTAGATGACAAAACTTTGTGTGACCCACAAAGAGTGTGTCCGTTAATTGTATGTTTGTAAAGTAACCCGCGACACAGAGCTTGTTCTCTACTGCGCGAGTTGTCTTTTAAAAGAAAGAACGATAGTTGATTGATTTCCTCGGTGGCCAATGGTATTCTGTATGACTGTCGTGCAGAGGTTTAACTCCGGGTCGGATAGTATTTGTGTTTTCGAAGTCTGGAATTGTTCCCGGTATGACAATGGCTCGTCGTCTTAACAAAACGGTTAAACATATTGTAAAAGCACGCTGCTACGGCATATCATAAATTGAAAAACAAATGCAAAAATAATAGATTTTTCAAATAAGTTACGTGAACCAAAACCAGAAATGAGCAAGACGTTTAGGAGCACCTTTTTGGAAACCCTCGTGGGAAATCTAACGCCGAGTGTCATTACATTACGAATAAAACTGCCTTTTATTTCCTTAACACGTTTCGTGGAATGAAATCGCCAGTATGTAACAACTCCTCATCAGCTCCCCACGAAATAGCCGAAGAAAGCTGTATCGAAAGTTATCAGAGCATTGGGTCAGGAAATATCGTAACATTGTTGCATAAATAAAGGCATATTGCTAGCAATGATGGGTCGCACACGGCTCGCTGCCCGTTGTATCACGTCCCTCGAGATGAAACGAATGAGTATTACCCTCGCCGACTGCGAAACATGCGCTATTCTACAACACAGATATTGCAAGAGCCGCTATTTCTTCAACCTCAGCAAAATTTGAATGATTGACGACTTCATATTTTTGTTTTGCTACACCAACAAGATCAGCAAACAAGACCTAACAGCTTAAGACTTTTAATATACCGTTGCTAAGACATGAGGTCATAATCTGACATGCACACGAATTTCACTATCCACATTGTTAAGCATAGTACATGGTTTACACACAGCATGGGTAAGGTTTGTTTGTGTCGACGGGTATCTATCTGAGTGAACTTTGTGTCCATGAATTGTACGTTTGTAAAACGCCCTTCGATACAAGGCTTGACTCCTTTAAATAAAGATTTTAAGTAGTTCACAATCCACAATTACTTCAAAGCAAGTAATACTCACCTAGACGGCCCTTTTAAGAAGACTCTTACCACCAATGAGTAGGTTTCCTTTTCATATTTTCACTATTAACAGTTACTTAAACACAGACGTATCTTACACCAACTTTCGTACATATGGAGAAGCATGTATATTGTACGTGGGAAGTAAATGATGCGATATATCACGAGGAACGTAATTGCAAGAGGAAACTAGATTAAAGGTGAAAAGAGTACTTTGGTAAGTGACGCAGATTGTAAAACTACGACTTAAAACTGAGTGCCAAGAGTAATATTTCCATTAAAATGTAGCCTGGGTAACTTTCAGCTATCTTTGTCGTAATTTAAATAGGGACACATTTTACGTCACATTTATTCTTATCTGTACACTAAAATCGAGTGGAGATCGACGGGTAAAGTACTCGGCGAGTGATTATACGCGGTTACCCAAGGAACACTTTCTAGCGTCATTATGCTTTACGAAAATGGTAGCGAGCTAGCAACCCCTCAACCATAACGATAAGAGGAAATTGTGATGTTAAACAGCCAGGAACCGTTACGTACCAAGTTGACGATTAACTAGAAATAATAAAAAGATACAGTGTAACCGAGATAAATGTACGAATCAGAGGGCTATTAACATCGTTTTGCGGATGAGCGGCGACAGTAATTGCCGTGTCGGCGTGCGGACACAAAATTTATGGCGCTCACTGCGGATAATTGAGTCGAGTTGCTAGTTACTGTGTGGTCCTTGCGACACCTGCCAAACACAATACACTTCACAAGGAAAAATCTTAATAACAACTACGAAACAAAAGGACTTTACTTCTCCTCATCGGTGTTGGATGAAAAGGATGTGGGAATTGTATTGTTATTTAGAAATTTATTTATTTCACATCAAATATAATAACATTTTGAATTATATTACATATATATTTTAAGCATTTTATACAAAACTATTTTTTAATTTAATTATAAGAAAATCTATCTTAATAATAATAAATCTAATATTATTATTTTTTTGACTATTATGCATATGCAAAATGAACACTATCCCAGATACCTCGGGTCTCAGGTAATCGTTGTCACATATAGTCTCAATTATTAATTTAATATCTTTTATATTTAAATAATATTAAATATTTAAGCTATATTTATTATAGCTACTTTTTTATTAACGAATTACGCGAGCAAAACCTGAGGCAACTTATATATTTTAGTATATTTTACGAAACTTTCAGCAAATTGTCCTGTTTTATACTACTTAGGTGGCAGACAAGCATACGGCCCGCCTGATGAAAATGTTTCGTTAAAAATGCATCCCTTAATAAGATTTGGAAACCTGTACTGTACGCTATGTGTAGTCATTTGGCTGTGGTCTTCTGTAAGGTGGAGGTCATTACCTAGTCGGGCTTGCTTCCTAGTATGGTGCCCTTATAAAAATATATGAAAGGTAAAATACAGTAAAGGGAGGTCCTTTACTGTATTTTACCTTACATTTCATTTTATGATGTACTTAACTATTTCTACTCTTTGCAAGGTAGTCCACCCCGTATATATTATTTGATAGTAAATAACAATAAATGTCTCACTAAACGACCTACTATATATCTTATAGTTAATTTAGATAGTAATGGGGTTATTATTCCTGTTTTGTGCAATTACCTACTTTGTGTGTGCTGAGAACTGTTCCGCTTTAATGACTCGGCGTACTTGTACGTGCACTGTACACTGTTAAGTGCTGTACAAATGTTTGTAGTCTCGAGGCGCACGATGTGTTCTGTGGGCAACAACATACACCAATTCCTTGTTACCCAAACAGTAATTCTCATGATTCACTGTGCAAACTCGTTCGAGATTTTTAATGACAATTCTAACTTAAGGTACATAAATACAACTAAACCAACAAAGAAAACATTTTGTTTTATTACATAAAACGTAGCTTTTGTGCTGTTCTGGTGTATATACTATAAAGTTTCGTCAAGACTCGTTCAGTAGTTTTGCGTGAAGGAGTAACAAACATCCATCCATGCATTCTCAAAAACTTTCACATTCATAATAATATTTATTATTTTTTTTTTTTTATAAAAAGACAACTCCCGCACTAGAGAACAAGCTCTGTGTCGCGGGGGACTTTACTAACATACAATTAACGGACACAAATTACACCCAGACTCAGAACAACTCTTTGTGGTCACACAAAGTTTTGTTCTGTGTGGGAATCGAACCCACAACCTCGTGCACAGCAGGCGCATACTGCGCCCACTGGACCACCGAGGCAGTCAAAATAATATAAGTCAAAATAAGTCAAATATGATGTATTATTATTTAACACAAATTATGCAACTAATGGTAAATAAAAAACCTACCTTAAATATTTTACCACATTTTACCGTATCCTATGCTTAATATTGCAAAAGTTTAAAAATTAATAAACAGCAACAAATTGCAGACTTGAAGGAGACGTTGCTTTATTTACTCTTAGACTAGTTGACAAGACATGATTTTTAATTTTTTGCTAAGAGGTAAGCCAAGGTCTAATTCCCCTCAAGTCAAACAATATAGTGGGTGCGGGCGCTGTAAGCGACCAACAATGCTCAGCGGTCGACACACAAAGCCCTGCCAAGATAATGGATATTGCTTTTCTTGCGAGTTTCAAAGCAGCCTACTTCGGAACCTCTCATAATCCGCTTACGGCTCCTCGCAAGTACGTTATTGTGCTTTAGTGGAAACATTTCCCTGGGAGTACTGCGAATTCGTGCTTCCAGTTACTTATGACAACGTGATACGGCTTTACCAATTGAGAATCAAATACCAGAATTATCTTTCTTATGTTCACATTATTTAGAATTCTGTAAGACTACTTGGTAATATGACATAAAACAGAATCTCAAGGAAAAATCGTTTAAAATAGGTTTTAATAATATTAAGGTAAATGGTTTAAGATATTAGAAAGGTAGGGCACCGTACTAGTGAGCAAGCCCGACTAGGTAATGACCTCCACCTTACAGAAGACCACAGCCAAATGACTACACACAGCGGCGAAGTTGTGTTCCTGCGTGTGAGTACAGGTCTCTGGAGCGGATTTAGGGATACGTTTTGAAAGAAACATTTTGCCTTTGCAATATAGATAGGTACAGCTGTTCGTCTAGTGGTTAGTTGGTGCAACCGCTAAGCCGGAGGTAGTTGGTTCGATTTGCATTGATTGATTGATTTGGCATAATTGATATGTAAGTATTTGGCAATAACAAGTATGTTTACCAGTTGTCCGGTTGCCATAGTACAGGCATGGGTTAGTTTAGGCTCAGATATTTTTGTTATCATACTGTAATAGACTAGATTTCAAAGAGGATTACTGCACTGTGACGTCTGAGACACAAAGCAAGCATTTAGTAGCTGTCTTAGGTCTTATAAAATAGGAGGCGAACCTATTGGCACAATTCCAGACTCCGTTTTGCTACTGAAATTTATTTAACAGATATAAGAAATAACATTATCACCGGTAAGTATAGGAATCGAAGCCAGGACCTTACAATGGCCCGTGGCCGCCAACAAATATAATTAAATATAGGCAGTATTAAATTATATAATTTGACAAATCAGATATTAAAAACATGGTTTTATATCTCTAAAACATATCTATATACCTCAACTATAAAAATAAAATCTTATTTTAATTTCAAAGTAAACCACAACTAGGGGTATAATAACAAAATAATATAAAGTCCCGCATACAATTGAATGAATATGTAGAATGGCTTGCAGTTGGAACAAACTTTCTTAATAGCTCTAAGCACCCTGATTTGTGAACTCAGAGCGTAAGTACTTGGGGCAAATATAGCATTAAACTTCACCAACTACCGCATTTATTGAAATATTTAACATTATTAGTTTCATAAACAACTTGTTTACAGGAATGTTTCTGTTATTTATTTCTCTCATTGTTGTGTAATGGTAGTTTATAGGTATATTTATGAAAAAAAATCTTTTACCTAAATATAGAGAGATTAGGTAGCCAAGTAGAATAGTAGGTAAGTAAATAGTACTATAATGTGAACTTGTGGAATTTATACGTACTTAACAAATGCAATACGTTAGAATAAGTATTTGTAAAGTCACCCAAGTTGTTCCCTGGTGGTGGAGTGAAAAGAATTTATTTTAAAATAGTTATACGATAATCTTAATAAAACGCGATATGACTGGCAACATCGCATTTTCTATTGGCATTTTAATTTGTCTAGAGAACCACCCTTTCATTGAGCACTAGCTTCCGCCCGAGGCTTCGCCCACGCGTACAATCCCTCGGGAACAGATATTTTTCCGGGACAAAAAGTAGTCTGTGTTATTTCAGACTATAATCTATTTCTATGCCGAAATAAATAAATAAAAATAACCGAAAAGTCAAAAAAATAAATGTATGGGATTTGACGTAAGTCTACGATGTAATGTCGCAAACTTACGTCAAATCCCATATATTTGCTTTTTTGACTTTTCGATTCGACAATCGCTTATGCCACTTGTCTAGAGGGGCAGATCCGTTAAATAGCTTTTGCGTGAAAGAGTAAGAAACATACATACATCCATACATTCTTACAAACTTTCGCAAGTATATTATGATATTAGTAGAATAATACAGTTTAAAACCTGAAATAACTCAGTGCTTAGGTAAGTTAGTTAAGCGTACAACCTGCCTGCTAGTAATGAACTGACGTAAAAAGAAATTTGCAAGAGTCGATCAAACTGCGGAAATCAATGAACTGATTGGCATACCCGGGACGGCGGCGGTTTTGCAGCGAACAGAGCAATCAATATACACTATCTTATATTATAAAAAGGTCTTTGTTTGTATGTTTTGGATTTAGAGGGTTATCTCTGCAACTTTTTATCTGATTCTGTTTTTTTTTATACTATTAGCGTGATGCTATCCAGTTACCGTAGCCTAGGGACGCTTGCAATTCCAGAGGTATCAGTTGCGTGTTGCCACTCCCTTTTTTTTACACCATATGGAGTATCCCTAGGATAAGGAAAACAAACACTAGGCACAACAAACACTAAGGCACAGGAACATAATTTCACAACTTTGTGTAGTCATTTGGCTGTAATCTTCTGTAAGGTAAACCTTTTGGTTGGGCTAGCTCGCTAGTACGGTGCCCTACCTCTCTTAAAAATTATTTAATAGCTGTAGCTACATGATCTCTGAGCTCGACAGCTCGACTAATTTTCATCAACCTAAGCGAAGCCCTGAGCGGTAGCTGTAATATATTATAGAGAATAGCAAATTGTTTTGCATGTAAGACTTATAAAGAAATACAATTTTCAACATCAGTACTCCGTAATCTCGAGAAAAAACAACGTAAATGTATATTTTTACTTTTCCTTTTTTTTGTAACGTTTTTACGAGACTTAATATCACCTACGCCATGTTTTAAATGCGAGTAGAAAATTTGATTACATAAAATTAGGCCGCGTCTAAGAGGGTCTAATTCCAACCTTGTCGCTTTTTACAACAACCTTGCAAAAATATGTAATGTAATTCACGCCCCAACGGAGAACAATACGGATAATGAAATATCAACAAAAGCTCACTACATCCACCATTTTCTTAAGATGATCGGCTCTCTTGAGAATTGGAATAATAATTATAATTATTAGATATCCTTTGAACGAGTATCGTTATTTGATACATCGGTTGTTATAATTAATTAAATGTTAATAACGTCTTTCAACAAAGGACTTAGACTTTAATTGTAAACATGAAAGCATGTAAAGGTACAATTTTAAACTAGTTTAGAACTAAACAACCCAACACATAATTTGGCAACTTTGTGAATGTAATACTAGTACTCGTACAGACCAATTTTGGTCACGGCGGCCAATCTCAACGAGGATTAGCAAACTGCGCACGACATATTACAATACTCACTCAACTAAGTATTCCTTCACTCTCGTAGTCCGATGAGGACTGCAGTTCGACACGACCGGAGAGATATTAGGCGCAGGTTTTGCTTTCTGAGGCACGGAGGTGTTGCTGTATTTTTAGAAAATGGTCGCCCATCTACTCTACATCCACACTGCTAACACTTAGCTGCAAGCCCCATTTAGAAATGCATTTTTACAGAAACGGTTTCTCACCCTAGGCATTCTCCATCACAAAACCCTGGCGTCAAAACACTTGGATCCGCAACACGCAAGTGATGCCTCGGATATTGCAAGCGTCTATATGCTACAGTAACTGCCTACCAGCTGGTAACGATGGCAGATGCAAAACAAGCATACTTGTTTGCCACCAAGTTAGCATTTGTTAATAACATCTTTCAACAAAAGACCGCTACCTGGCTGTTAAATCGTAAACATAGAAACAATTTTGACTAGTTCTGAACTAAACAACCCAAAACATAATTCGGCAAGTTTATTTGTACGTATACACAGTGCGTAGTTGTTTTTCATGAACTTTATAAGCCGCTAATCTGCACATATCACGTTACTCGAGCACAGTTTCCATGTTTATTGTCAAAGAGGATTAAAAGGATAACGCGCATTAGGCTTTTCTAGAACATTAACTCTACCGCTGCTGTAAATAAACGACACACGTTACACTCTAATGTTTCATTGTCGTCGCCCGGCCTCCCTTTTTGAATGTATGGACCCGTATATTGGACTCAATATTTTTGTACACCTAATTTTATCAGCTGTTGGGTCCAATGTTGGCTACACAAACACTCCACTGGTAGCAAGAACTATTAAAATGAATATTTAAAATTTAAGCAATACTAATTAAAATTTAACTCATACGTCATTTTTTTATTTTTTAATACTTACTATACAAGCCTATAAACGCTCGTCACTAGCGTGTGACCGACGACCACCAATCTTTTAACATCAAGGTTTGGGTTTGGTAAATGTTTCTTTAAAACGCATTCGTAAATAAATAACTGAACTCCATGAAACAAGCCCTGTGTCGCGGAGTACTTTACATACTTACATACAGTTACACTCGAACTCGAAAAACACATTTATGAATCACAATTTTGTCCCGTGTGGGAATCGAATCCTCCGGCTTAGCAGTCAGGGTCACAATCCAGTCAGTACGATGATACAACACTGTCCACATCACCGCCATACGTAAAAAGCAAAAGGCGATTTTCGGCTTATATAAACACTTGGCAGTTTGTTTACATAACATAATGGATTTAATTAAAACGGGATGTGTCTGCTCATTCTGGATTTTCGTAATTACAACGCGAAGTGAAGAAATATTATGATATAATATTCGTAAGCGTTATCGCGTCTACTAGGAAGTTTTATTAAAATCATAAATCCCTTGTCAAATGCACCCGCTCACTGCCAAGACTGAATAACAGATGTACAATTGTGCTTTATGTAAATCAGCTTCATTTTAAAAACGTACCTAAAGTAAATAAGGTTTACAAATGTTTTTTATACTGGCTGGTGTAGTAGTTAGCGACCCCGATGGAAAATATTTGTAAGTGTGATGGCCACAAATCTTTGTTCTGTGTCTGGCTGCATTTTGTTTGTAAACTAGGGGTCGCCCACAACTTTGTCCGCGTTGTAATTTGGAATATTTTTCCCGATTTTGCAACATATCTCACTACTACTCCGCTCCTATTGATCATAGCGTGATGTTATATAGCCTATAGCCTTCCTGGATAAATGCACTATTCAACAAAAAAAAAAAACGAATCGTACCAGCTCCTCTAGACAAGTGGCATAAGCGATAGTCGAATCGAAAAGTCAAAAAAGCAAAAGTATGGGATTTGACGAAAGTTTACGACATTATATCGTAGACTTAAGTCAAATCCCATACATTTTATTTTTGACTTTTCGATTCGACTACCGTTTATGCCACTTGTCTAGAGGCTCAGTACTTTCTGAGATTAGCGAATAGATTAGATATGTATTTAGAAATATATAAGTATGTTTACCAGTCGTCTGGTTGCCATAGTACAAGCTCGGCGTAGTTTTGGATCAGATGACCGTGAGTAAGTTATGCCAAGATATTATAATTATTTTTAATAATCTATTTGCTAGCCTATGAATTCATAATGTGACTAGACTATGTGTTATTTTTCGTTTTTATACCACATTGTTTATTTATTTATTATTAAGAAGGTATTCTAAGCGCTTCGTCGTCGATAGTACCTAATGCAAATGAGGTTCACAAATGTTCTTTATACTCCTTTTAGTACGGTTCGGTTTTTTGTATTTAATATGAACACTAAAATCCAGTTCCGTTGGAATTGTAGCAATATAATGTTGTTGAAATATATTTATGACAATATAACTTTCAGCTAATACTGCAGTGCGAATACCAAGTTTCTGTTTGTTTATAATGCCGTATTTTTCCATATCACATTTAGTTTTCTGACTAACTCGTTATTCTAGTAGTCGTTGACTGCGACAATTGATTTTAGGATCCTAGGTTATATTCCCGGGTCGGACCAAAAATAGATACCTGTTAGGATTTTCACAAATTTGTTTCATTCACAAAGTTTGTTTGGGTATACTTTGTGCACGTGATTTCAATATTTGTCAAACCTCCCTTGATTACAGGGGTCATATTTTAAAAGAAAAATGTATGACTGTTGTGTATCTAAACTCTGGCTTGCTCCTATAAAAAGTAAGCGTGATCTAAAATACATATGTTTTATTCGGTAATTTTCCGGTTTAGAGCCGGCCTCATCCTAAAGACTATAAAAGTACATCAAAGTTAACTTATTAGAGAATAAGTTAATAAGGAAATAACTTTGATGGTAACGACTTACTTTCGTTGTTTTATTAACTTAAGACTTCATTATAAATTATCGAAGCGTGCTCAAAAATGAAAATACAAGATGAAACCCACAAGCCTAAAACAAAAAAGCTCTTGTTGAACTTTAACTAATTATATTCTAAAATAAGTATAGCTTTATGGCTGAACTTTACTTTATCAAATTTACTCACTATTTATATTATGTTCTTGGCGGCAATCAATGAAGCTCTATGCGACTCTTGCAATATCAGCAATGCAATTGTTTAAAAAAAAACATTTTCAGATTCATTATTTTAGAAAAATAAGTAATACAATTAAATACGGAGATTAAGACATTATAAGTATATTCTTTTTCTAGCTTTTACCCGTGACTCTATCTGCGTATATTTTTTATTTTTATTATAGCCTACGAAGCTATCACATTGTACCTAAAGTTTTATCATCCTTACTAATATTATAAATGTGAAAGATTGTGAGTATGGATGGATGGATGGATGTTTGTTACTCTTTCACGTAAAAACTACTGAACGTATCTGGATTAAATTTGGCACAGAGATAGATTATGGTCTGGAATAACACATAGACTACTTTTACAGCGATAACCGACATCCACGCGGGCGGAGCCGCGGGCCAAATCCTTTCATAAATCCGTCCAGTCATACCTAGTTATTGCGTGAAGGAGTATCAAATATATACGCACAAACTTACGCTTTTATAATACATATATTGCAACCATAAATATTTGTATACAAATATTCATGGTTAGAATATTTGAGTGGAAAATATTGAGTTAAATCTCCATTTTTCTTCCATCACTCATAAAAATAACATTAATGTGAATGGCAGAACGTATGGTTAGACAAATTTTCAAAGAAAATCGTGGATGCGTGTCAGTATCGGAGGGATTATGGTAGGGTCTGTCCGCGCCCTGCGCCCTCTAGCCCGGACCTCCCCGCTAGGTACCCTCTGCCCGGCTACCGATTGTTTACGCTTCAACTACCTTGTGCGCCCATTTTAGTTGAACATCACTACTAACTTACTCTTTCTTATAAAAAAAATTATTAGATCCGTTGTTTTCTGTGACCTACATACCTCGATAGCGCAGTGGTTGATCATACGACTGCAAATGGCCTGGTTGCAATCTCGTTCAGATGGTAGGGCGATTGAACGACGAAAAATATTCACTAAGAAGTCTGGAATCTTTTCGTATTACTAATAACTAGCTCAAATAGTAAGCAAGTTGAAATGGTATAAGATTGACCAACACCGGCCCTTGTGGAATCATATACGGGAGGCCTAAGTTCATGGGATCATCTCTGGTGACCTGATGATGAACATATCTGGCGAAACGTGGGTGGAGACAAAATTTTATATAGTAGTCGTTTCGTTTTTAAATAAATCTAAAAAAGATACCTTTGTTTTAATAAAACATCAAACAAAATGAGGAAGGCTCAAAATAAATAAAATTAAATTCAAAATGAACTAACTACGCTTTAATAATTATTATAATTACAAATGTCGCAAGCATTTACTTTTAATGAATAGCTTAAATTTATTGTGTAACTAATAATACAATTAAGTATACAACGTAAAATAAACTATAAATTAGTTATATAAATTTATTTTTTTGTGCATCGATGCGATCGTTGCAAACGTGATACTTCATTATTAGCTGTCAACCATTACACACTATGGCTTTTTGCATTAATACGCATGTGATGCTAAAGCTTTAACATACAGTATACAGATTTGTGCTCAACTGCATCGATACACATACGATTTCAAGGCGTTAGCGTCGCATTTGTATCGGTGTAGTATGTAATTGCTCTTAGGTCATATAAAGTACCATTTAAATTTCTTTTTTAATATGGACGACTCCACACCTCCACTCCGAGGTCGACACACAATACAACCACCTATTTTCGTTTCACTTGACAACCTTATAGACAGATTTTCCTAAAAACTTTCTTATCGAAAACCTACACAAACTATAGCTACGCCTTGCCGGTATCCGTCGCATTAATCAATCTACCAAATTTTAAGTTTTTAGACTTTGTAGATGCCGAGAGTTTGAAACTTTGATTGACTACCCATAACATCATGAGGAGATTACATAGTTAATATCTTAAAGAACAACATTATTAATTAGCATATTTACCCAACAAAAGTGATTGCATAAAAACCTATAAGTGATAGGTACTCATTACAATTCCTTGAATATACATAGTATGTGTATATATGAGAAAGTTTATCCAAATGTATGCTGACATATGTGACAAAAACAATCATCCATCATCAAAGTACCATCACTCAAATGAAAGTTGCACATGCGAGAATACAACGTATAAGATAATAGCAGGATGTGAATTCTCACGTTTAACCGAACGCGACTTCAATTTGCTTTATTTGCTAATTAGTAAAGTTTCCCCTTTGACGCAACGAGACGCTACGTTGGCGGGGTGACGTGCACGAGCGTGGAGCAAGCTCTTCATAATAATTATCATCGTTAGGGAACTATACGAGCCATCCGACCGCGCGCGACAAAATACATCAATGTCATGCTCTCACACTGACTAACTTATTAACGTTCGATGGGCAATCATTTTAATGTAAAAGCTGTCATAAAAACAACCGCAGCGTGCGATAACTCGATACAACACGATGCTTTATTCGATTTAACCTTCCAAACATAACTTTGTTTCCAGTTAGCACTGCGACGAAATTATCACTGAATATTCACTAATTTGGCAATCATAAAATACCGTACCTACTGGTAAAATATTATTAGAAATTCCTTTAAGTCTTAGCCTTGTTTTATTAAACATCTTCATTATACAGCAATGTTTGCTTAGCTTTTAAATAAGATGTCTCAGAAAGATAAATTATAATCAAAAGAATATAGTAAAACTAGCTGTTGCCCGCGGTTCTACCCTCGTGGTTGTCGGTTATCGCGATAAAAAGTAGCCTATCATAATCCAGACAAGACTATAATCTATTTCTATGCCAAATTTTATCCATTTACTAGTTTTTACGTGCAGGAGTAACAAAAATACATCCATACATTCTTACAAACTTTCGCTAGTAACTATTTAGTATTCTGTGCTTTCGCGTTTATAGTATTTGTAGTAAAAGTCAAATATGTTGTTTACACATTATTATGCGTAATTTTTAGTTTAAAACATACTTTCTTCATAAATAAAAACAATACTACGAGTACCAGCCTACCATAAAATAAAAAAAGGTTATTTAAACTGACTTCAAGTTTTTAAAAGTCTGATTTATAAACTTTCAGAATGTGCAGAGGAGTTGAAAGGTATCTGATTTAGCAATTTAGTTGATTTCAATATTTCATTTGTTATAATATCTGTTGCAGACGAAGATAACGTCAAAGTTTAGCCGGATTATCCTGTCGGCGCGGCGCGGCGGCGCGAGGCGCGCGGCTCGTTCGTCTGTCTCCTGCTTAACGTCCCCACCGAACGCTGAATTTTCAATTATCGACACTCGGGAATCAGTAGAGGTACCTCTACTGATTTATTAGTATTCATAAAATTGGCAACTTGATAATATTCATGTTTGATAATTGAAATGTAAAAAAAAAATTGTCTGTTTGTTTTAGCACGTCAAAACATAACTAACGCTTCGTCTATACGCTTCATCTTGGAGCTGTGTCCGAAAAAAACTGGGCATTTTATACGACATTCCATGCGAGCAGAGTTAGTGAAAATTCAGTAAGATATTTTTGTGCTTTCTAATTTTATTATATGTTTAATTTTAAGGTAACAAATATTGTTTTTCGTTGTAAATAGTGTTTTACGATTACGGCGACAATTTTTAATAATAGCAACCTATATAGGTTGCTATTATTGTTATACATATATCTATATGTCCCACCACTGGGCATGAAACTCCTCTATCAAAAGAGCTGAAAGGGAATATTGGAATTAAAATTAAAAAGACAGTGTCCGATCACCCGAATAAAACCATCAGCAAGCATTAGTTAAAATATATTTTAATGACTTTTAATGTAACTGTAATGTGAAGTAATAAATTTAAGAGAAACGTCGACCATTAATAAACGTCACGTTCACACTAATGGCATTTTATAAAGCTTTCCCGATTAACTTCGATACAATGAAGATTTATTTCACATTCAAGCTGTAATTTAAAAACTTATCATGATATAATTACAATTTCCGAAATGAGTTCCTATCCTATCCTATCCTACCTACTAATATTATAATCCTTTTGTTCTGTGCCTGGGTATTATTTATCTATAACTTGCATGTAAAATCGTAACTCGTAAGTATGTTAACCATCTCTCTGGAGAGTCTACCAAAGTGTCAATTTTTTTAAAAACAATGAGGTCTCATTAGGTTTCGCTTGACATCTGCCTACTACTACCACTACTATTATTACTAATACTATTGCTGCTACTACTACTACTACCACTATTCCTAATTACTACTACTACCTCAACATAATTTTTTAGAAATATATGTAAAGAAAAACAACAAATAATTTTAATTATTGTCTACCCCGGTCCACGAGTACAAATGCAATACAAATTCATCATAAAATTGTTTATTATAAGGTTATAACGTTCCCTCCCATGTGTTGGTAAATCTTATAAAGAAACAGGGTCGTTCCTCTCGAGAAGGCAATTTAATATCTGATCAAGGGAAATGTAATAACTGCGTAAATATGGAGGAACAATAGAAGGTAAATTAGTTTTTGGGGAACAGAAACTCAATTGTCAAAAGGATTGGTGCGCTTCATCTGCGATATGAGGATTTATTTTTAACCTCCGACTTCTAAAACAATGAGTGTTGAACGTTTAATGGCTATGTATTAGTGTAGTGTTAAAGCAGCTAAACGGATGGTCCGACCTTTGTGTATTTTTTTTTCGAAACTTTTTTTTAATCGATAGGGTTCTTAAATGAGTTTTATGGGGTACGCACGGGTGGCTTTTCCCCGGGTCCCGTAATGTTTCTTTTTATCAATAAATCCTATGACACTCACAAATAACGTGGCTTTCTATTGGTAAAAGAATTTTCAAAATCAGTTCAGTAGATCCAGAGATTACCCCCTACAATGTCACAAACTCATAAACTTTACCTCTTTATAATACCTATAGTATAGATTATGATATATGTACTCGTATATAGGTACATAAGGAGTTTATTACTAAAAAAATAGCTGTATGAATTGATAGATCTGCGAGGTACCTTGACCTTGTAATGGTCAGTATGTAGATAGGTAGGTTTCTAATTATACAGCGAGACTCCGCTGTGCATCAGAAATTATGTAAAGCTGGTTAAACCTACACCAGCGTTTTTTCGAGTCGTGCTGTCACATCGGACAATGAGAATGAAGGAATAGAAACAGCATCTATTACGCACACACATGTCAATTATAATATGCCCCGCGCATATGGCTAATCTCCGATGAGATTGCCTGCTGTGACCATAATCGATCTAGAGGATCATTATATTATTAAATGGGTAACATTTGCCTTGCAAGGGCCATTCTTTCGACCCATCCTATTTCATAATATTTTGTCTAGTAATCATTCTATGTTGCTTTATTATTCACAACACGGCGAAGACATCAAACATACGGACTGGACATACATATACGTTGAATTATTTAAGGCTACGCACATACAGTGAAATTCTAATGATAACCTTCTGCACGTCAAAATACTTTCTTATTTCGTTGAAATCCACTCTGACAAATGAAAAACTCATGTAAATGTTCTACCTTTATAAACAAAAGTAGAACAATGTTTTACTTCTTTATCATTGCATAAATATTTTGAGACAACACATAACATTTCAGGAGAGTTAGGCCACCTTGCAAGCGAGCAAGCTCGACTGGGAATAGACCTCCCCCTTACAGAAGATCACAGCCAAATAACTGTACACACTTGTGAAACTGAGCATTAGTGAGTACTTTTTATGAAGTAACGTTTATCCACTAACACTAGGGAAGTGAGAGTGATGCCCCAGATAGTGCAAACCTGCATTAGCTTAACTGCTTACCATCAGGCGGTCTGTATGCTTCTTTGCCACTAGGTAAAATAAAAAAGCTAATGATAGGTACTTGATGACATTATGTAGACAGGTTTAAAGAAACTAATACATATATTGGCCTGCAGTTAGTAGGATTTGGTCCCTTGAAATAATTTAATTTGAAAATTATACGCAACCTAAAATTCTTATCTTTAAACAAATTCATACATAATTATTATCCTTTCCTTACTTATCCTTAAATTCCGTGATGTTTAACAGAATTTACATTTTCAATAACAAACTTTGCTTCAATTAGTTAACAATGCCGTTCCGAAATATTTTGACGCCCTAACCGAATAAAGGCGTAAAATGAAGACCAATAAAACATAAATTATGTACTCTTGGACTTTATTTTATTGTTCAAAGTTTTCACTTTTCAGCCGTTACACAATTATACTAGTTCTACTATTTTATTTGTTTGAAAACTCCACTAAAGAACACGTCTCGACAAACGTAGTGTAGAACTTTACGATTTGTACACATATTTTATTACTGTAATGGACAACGGGTCTAAATTGTTTCGTCAGCATTTCAGCGCACCAGCGCAGCTGGAGAAATATTACACGATTTTATTAAAATAAGTACTGTAGAACACCTCAAAGGTGTACTGATGATCTTTTCAAAGTGACTGGGAATACTTAAATGCAAAAAGCCAAGGATTGTGCTACGACAGTGTCAGTGGGAGTGTTAATTCGGAGCGTTGGCATCAGTGAGAGTGACAGCGCAAGCAAGAGCGTGAGTAACAGCGTGAGTAGTGTAAAAGTGTAGGTAGGTACTTTAATTTCTTGGGATACTTATACAGAGTGAATTTATGAACACACTTGCGCATTATTGCCGCTGTAACTAATATCAGGCTAGAAGCAGAATGTTCATAATAAACAGCCAAGGGGAGTCCACTACTGGACATAGGGCTCTCAAAAGAATTTACACAACACTCGATACTGAGCCGACCTTGTCCATCGATTGCCCGCTATCTTTTAACAGTTAGACGGTGGTTAGAAGCAGAATAAATATTATAAAAACATCCATTAATATCAAAACATATACACCATACTTTACGCCGTTATTAAACTGGGTCGTCTATTGTCGAGTAGCCAAGAAGGTCGAGGCTGCAAGGAGTTGGAAGTTCAGTTTGGCTGCTACCTCATATAATGTGAGATGTGAGATTATGACCCCAACTAATTTCAAGTTTCTAAACTTCATTATACGCCCCGTTGGAGATCCAAGGCGATGACAAAATTATAATAAAGACTTACCTCGTATAGTCTTGTATAAAGGTTTAAATATACCCGATAATACTTGTCCCCTGAGAATACTGACGACCGGACCTACATGCGATATAACAAAATGTTTGGCTTGAAGAGAAATCTCGTGCGGCGTGTTTTCCTTACAAACGTAGGTATTCCTCTTTTAAGCTCTGTATTTATTTAACATTATAGCATTTTCTTACCACACAATTAATATTTGCCGCAACCATGTTTTGATTTTATTATTTAATTTATTATTATAGGAACAGGAAACATAGTAAACGTGCAATTAATTACCGTTTATGAATATACCGTCGTAATCTGAAAGCTAGCAATGAGATAAAAGAAAAACAACGTTATTTTTATAGTCTAATTAATTTATTATTGAAAATGAATGATGATTATGACTGCCTCGTTAGTTTAGTGGTCGTTTAGTGTGACTGCTGATTACGAGGTCCCGGGTTTGACTTTGATTGGCCAGGAGGGCATTATTGAAAATAACGTTAAATGGGCCCTGTTTTGGAGGAAAAGTTTGATGTCGTCTGAGCTGTTTCTTTTTTGAGACACAACAGCAATATAGCTTTATAATATCTATTCTTCAGCATTCATATCTACACGTGAGCGTTTTAGGTATATATAACACCCAGCACATTTATAATTCACTAGCTTTCGCCCGTGAATTCACACGCCATGTATGACGAAAATAGCCTATGTCCGTCTCCAGGGCCCAAGCTATATCCATACCGATTCAACCGATTTACATGAATAATGAAGAGCTAAGGAGAGTGTAGCGGTGATAATGTAAACAAATTTATACACATCGTATATGCTATCATGAATTTCTCGCCGAAGCTCAGGCAGAAGTGCACGACGCCCACGTTTTTCCAATTACGTTCCATGTAATAGAAGTCAAGCACTGAAGACCTGTAGTGAGTACAGGTCTTCAGTGCTTGAACTTGCACAGGTACACAGCTACACCACTATAGGTTTCAATCTGGTCTTCTTTAAGGTGTAGGTTGTTCCTCAGTCGAGCTTGCTTGCTTTTTGCCATGAACCTGTCATTATTATTTTTCAAAATATCCCCAATACCAGATTCGGTGCTGCAACAGAAATAAAAAAAAACACCCCAGAAACACTCTGTCTTACCTGGGAATCGATGGAGATCCCAATCATTCATAAACGAATTGTACTTCGTCCGCGTTTCCCCGATTTTATACAATATCTTACTACTGCTCCGCTCCTATTGATGATAGCGTGATATGATATAGCCTATAGCCTTCCTGGATAAATGCACTATTCAACAAAAAAAGTTTTTTCTAATCGAGTACTTTCTCATTAGCGCGTTCAACCAAACAAACAAACTCTTCAGCTTTATAATAATAGTATAGATAGTATAGATACCAAAAGTTGAAGTCAAATTATTAATAAAGTAATATTTGTAAAATAAATAAAATACAGTGATAAGTAAAAGGTCTATTGGCTCAGCAAGAACATTCTTTTGCTTTCATTACTTTAACTTTTTGCGTATTTGTATGCATTCATTTTCTAAAGAAATTTACTTACTTTCGCCACAATAAGGCAGAGTTTGAAATGCCAGCCGCCGACTTTGAATTTCTTTTATTACTTAAAACAAAATCTCTTATTTTCAAAAAGGTTTTTAAAATAAGCAGATTCTAAAATGGTCGCACAAAGTTTCACGACCTTGCCAATACAATCTAGATCTAAAACAAGTTCGATTAAATTGGTTTAACTTGAGTCGTTTGAATGCTAAACTCGTTTCGAGTTGAACATTGTTCAATGGTAAAGCTTTTGTATATGTTTAGTTTAGAAGATCGTCCGGCGTAAGCGACGTACGTTAGTAATTAACCGTCGTAGTGTTCAATTAGAGAGAGACCATTAGAGCCTGAGCTAAGTCTACCTACGTAAACTTAACGCACATTCACAAACAACACGTCGCCCATAATAAAACCCGGCGATTTCAACAAATCTGATTAGCTAGATGAAACTGAAATTAAATTTTAGGAACAGTAATAAGAATGTCTCCTCTGCGATGCAGTGTTAACGATTGCGGTTTCCGTACAGAGGTCCCAGGTTCGATTCTAGGTCGAGTTGTGCTTAAATGATGCCCTATATACAGCATTTGACCGGAACATGCAGCGTCGACAGGTCTTTAACAAGGTGGACCGACGACATGGTGAAGGTTGCAAAAGATAAGGTCAGCTCATGATCGAATGCTGTAGAAATTATAGGAAAAGCCTATTTCTAGCAGTGGATGTTTTTTAGCTGAGATGATGATGATGATATGGCAAAAGGCGCGCTTTCTTTGTGAAACTTAACATAGCAAGCTACAATTGGGTGTCGTACACTTCTGCTCGGCTTTTCGGGTAAGAAAGAAGTGCATGTTACGTTAATTAAAAAAATATACAAGCCTACGGTCTATGAACGCTAGATAGCATCGTGTGCATCGATCGAGCCAGTAATAAAGTATTGCCTGACATGTATTGCTTTCGTAGTCTCATAATAGTGGCAATACATAGCATAATAAATATAGGTACATAGCTTTTATAGGACGGTAGATTCCCAGTCGGCATCGTGTGTGCGATTTCATTTCGTTTTATTTGAACTGTTACCCGCTATAAGAGTCAGTAGACTGTAACGCGGCGTATTCTGCATTTCCATTCTGTCTGCGTTTTAAAATTATCATTAGTAAAATGTTCCGCGTTTGCCCACTTGAGTTTAGCTGGGAATTAGAACAGAAACAAGACGAGGGTGCCAGGTGATTTAAGTTGTCACAATAAAAGCGACACTAATGGTAATTGTGTTGCAGAGTGATGTCGTTAAAGCCACAACACTTTGTATAAGAGTATCACTTAGATATGTTTACGAGATCACTCTGTAATTGGAATCGGTGCGCGACCTGCTTTGAAATATGCTACCTTTTGACGAGTTTGAAATAAAAACGGGCCAAGTGAATATCATATACGTTCACCGAAAATTCTATATGCCTTGGAATAAAACGTTTTGGCACAGCATTCAAAGCATAACTGATTTTGTTTGTATGTAAAGGTTTTTTTTATTTCAAAATGCTGTACTAGTTAAATGGATATACATTCCCATATTTCTAGGCATCTAATTTAGAGAATATTTAGGTGGAATTGCAATTCGTGACGTCTTTCTTCGCGTTAACTTGTTAGGGTGCTTATAAGGATTATAAAAAAATAAATTCCGCTTTTGAGAAAAAACATCATAGATTATAGTGGAGAACGCAATTTAAACTCATTTTTATAAATGCATGTAAATGCCGTACAAAAAAAAATAGGAGCTCATAGTCAGGTACACTCGCTGATCAGCTCGTTAAGCTACCAAGTACACAGTTTTATCTGAGCGTCTGCATGTACACACAGGAACACAACTACACTACTGTGGATCGGTCACTATGTTATTGAAAAGAAGAAGAAGAAGAAGCTCTAAGTAATGCTGAAAGAGAATATAAATATAAGTCAGGCTTTAGGTTTCCTATTTTACCTCAACCTTCTTTTTAAAGATAAAAACAAACGCTAATACATGTGTGGCGTACGCATGCCGCGTACAACACCGGAGCACCCGCAGCCCTAAAAATCATCAACGTGCATCCGCTCGCGACGCGCTACATCAGCCGACTACGATGCAAGTTACAGAGCCAAGCAATTTATACGTGGCATATTTATACGTCGACAACGGTGCCGTCTGGTGGCGAATAGCAACTCCAATCTCAACACACGCTGATTGGTTCCCGCCAAAAATATATCTGTAATCTTAAAGCTAAATGTAAATACGCATCGTGATTGGCCAATGTTCAGATATCGCTCCTGTAATGTTTAGATGTTGCGTGACCTTATTTGTGTATAAAGATCGATCAAATTTGTAAATAAATCAGTTCAGTATTGTACCTCGAAACGTCTTTACTTTACCATACTAGCGACGGTCTAAGGGCTCTCAACCCATCCGGTCTAGTTCTTCAAACCCTACCTACTCTTACTAGCGACGGTCTAAGGGCTATCATACCCGTCCGGTCTAGTGCTTCGAATTACCGACCTCTAGGGTCAGCGACCTCACACTGATCCTAAATTGGTGACCCCTACAAACCCTATACAAGACGTTTGAACACATCCGCATCATCGCTCAAGTTACCAGCGTATTACCTACTATCCAGTTGACTGCGTGTATCTACATAACACGATGTCGAGCGAAGATAAGCAGCTACTTAGCGACGCCCAGGGAGTTACAACCGTTACGAGCGACGTAGCTACTATATCGCTGCCTGCACGACTACCACCATTCTGGCGGCAGAACCCCCGTTTATGGTTCGCACAGTTTGAAGCCGCCGTCGCTGCCAGCAAGATAGGAGAAGAACAAAAATTCAACCTCGTCGTCCCGTTACTCGGCTGCAGCGACCTAGAACAAATTGCTGACATCATTTTAGACCCACCTGCTACCGGTAAATACATCACACTGAAGAATAGGCTCATCTCCACTTTCCAGGAATCAGATCATCGCCAGCTACAAAAGCTACTTGGTGGCCTAGAGCTCGGCGATTCAAAACCCAGCCAGTTACTTCGCAAGATGCGTGACCTAAGTGGGAAATTACTAACAGACGAAGCGCTCAAGGTCATCTGGCTAAACCAACTACCATCACAAGTACGTGGCGTGCTATCTGTCAACACGGAATCATCACTAGAAGTCCTAGCTGCGATGGCCAACAAGATGATGGAACATTTCGAACCTGCCACAGTCGCCGCGATAAAAAGTGAAAATCCCATAAATAATAACCTAAAATTCGACCTATTAACGAAACAAATCGAAAAATTATCACTAGAAGTAGCCGAATTAAGAAAATACAACCTACGACCGACGTACCGCTCAACGCAGAGATCACCGCAACCGCACCGTCCGTCCTTACAAGGTCACGGTCGCTACGTAATGCGCCCGCGTTCCCGCTCTAATTCAAACCGACGACAACCGGGCGACGCCGACTGGTTATGTTTTTATCATTACCGCTATGGGGATGAAGCTCGCAAATGTGAATCGCCTTGTTCGAAGACTAAGACAATTAATAAAGAGGAAAACTAATGAAAACATCGACTATGGCGGGCGTCGATGTTAATCAAGGAAGCCACCGCCTATGTATAATAGATAAAAACAACCAAGAAAAGTTCCTAATCGATACCGGAGCTGATATATCAGTACTAGCTGCGAAAAACAAATTTGCAAAATCAACGCAAAGTACGAGTACATACAAGTTACACGCCGCGAACGGCACAGAGATACGTACCTACGGAGAGCGAACACTTGAGCTCAACTTAGGCTTACGTAGAAGTTTTAAATGGACATTCACCGTCGCCGATGTGAAGACATCAATACTGGGTGCAGACTTCCTCGCAAAGTACAAGTTATTAGTAGATTTACATCAAAGAAAACTTATCGACCGAATCACCGACCTAAGCGTAAACGCAATTATACATAAATCAGAAGAGACCGTCTACATAGTAAATCGCAATCACGCTTATCACGACATCTTAAAACAGTATCCCGACGTCCTGCGACCTATGTCACTCAAGACTACAGCGAAACATGACGTCGTGCACTGCATAGAAACAACCGGACAACCTATCTACTCTCGACCACGCCCTCTACCGCCGGACAAGTACAAAGCTGCGAAATTAGAATTCGAGAGAATGATGGAAATGGGCATATGTAAACCATCCAGCAGTCCTTGGGCTAGTCCACTACACGTCGTAAAGAAGAAAGATGGTTCACTACGTGTATGCGGCGACTACAGACGTCTTAACGCCGCGACTATACCCGACAGATATCCCATACCTAGACTTCAAGATTTTACCTACCAGTTACAAGGGAAGACAATATTTTCTAAACTCGATATGAAAATGGCATACTACAATATACCCATCTCGAAAGAAGAAGCTGCTAAGACCGCTATCATCACACCTTTTGGATTATTTGAATTTAATTGCATGACGTTCGGCTTACGTAACTCAGGACAAACATTCCAACGTTTCATGCATGAAGTACTACGCGGACTCGACGACATCGTATTTTGCTATATAGATGATCTCTTAATATACTCCACCAACGAAAAGGACCATAGACAACATCTACAGCAGGTTCTCGAACGTCTCAACCACTTCGGAGTCACTCTCAACATCGATAAATGCGAATTTGGCAAAGACAAGACACAGTTCCTCGGTTATGAAGTTACAGCGGAAGGAATCAAACCCGCGAAAGAACGTATGGAAGCCATAGTAAACTATCCCAAACCTACTACAGTACAAGAATTACGAAGATTTTTAGGCATGATAAACTTTTACCGCAGTTGTTTACCACATCAAGCAGACCATCAATACCTATTAAACAAGTATCTACACAACACTAAGAAAAACGACAAATCACCTATACAGTGGACATCGGAGGCAGAGAAATCCTTCGAACAATGCCGACAAAGCATACTCGAGGCGACCACGTTAACTCATCCTATACCTACCGCACCGTTATGCCTACTCACTGACGCGTCTGACACTAGTCTCGGCGCCGTTTTACAACAGAAGATCGACAATATTTGGAAACCACTCGCATTCTACTCCAAGACGATGAGCGACACACAAAGACGATACAGCGTGTATGATCGCGAATTATTAGCTATATACACCGCTGTCAAAAGTTTACGACGTCTGATCGAGGGCAACGACCTCACAATATATACCGATCATAAACCACTGACCTACGCACTTACAAGAACAGCGAGTAGCAGCGACACACCGAGGCGAGAGCGACAACTTCACTACATTAGTCAATTCTGTACTAATATTAAGTACATACACGGAAATCGAAACGAAGCGGCCGACGCGTTATCACGAATCGCAGAAGTTGAAATCTTAAACAACACAATCGACTACAACAAATTATCCACCGAGCAAGAGAACGACACAGAACTACAATCATGTATGAAACAGCCCAATCTGAAGTTTACGCGCGTTAATCTACCTGGAGTTCAACGACCGATATGGTGCGAAACATCGACAGCGAACATTAGACCATACCTACCGCCGACTTATCGTCTAGTAGCCTTCAAAGCACAACACGAATTAAGTCATCCCGGAGTACGTACAACAAGAAAAATAATCATAACAAAATTCTTCTGGCCGAATATGAATAAAGATATAACTCTATGGGCAAGATCATGCATTGGCTGTCAGCGCGCGAAAATTCAAAGACACGTTATCAGTCCGCTCGGCGAGTTTCAACAATCATCGCGTTTCGAACATCTACACGTCGACATAGTGGGACCGCTACCTCCATCGAACGACTATAGGTATTTAGTTACGATGATCGACCGCTGCACTAAATGGCCCGAAGCAATACCTACACGCGATATCACCGCCGAAACAGTAGCGAAAGCAGTATACGACGGGTGGATTACAAGATTTGGCTGCCCATTACGAATTACCACGGATCAAGGTAGACAGTTCGAGTCGTCACTTTTTCACTCTTTAATGAAGAAACTTGGCGTCACTCGAATACGTACAACCGCATTTCACCCGCAATCAAATGGACAAATAGAACGATGGCACCGTACATTAAAAGCTGCATTGATGGCAAGAGCAGTGACTATCAAATGGAGCGAAGAACTACCTACTGTTTTACTAGGACTACGTACAGCACTATGTCAAGACACTTCAGTCAGCCCCGCATTGATGACCTACGGATCTACACTACGCATTCCGTCCGATTTCTTCGTGCCTACACAGCCGAACATCGAAGACGCAGAGTTCGTTCGTCAGTTAACTGAAACAATGTCGTCACTCACACCGAAGAAAAGATCTCATTCATCAAATCTACATACATTCATTCACAAAGATCTCGAAACATGTACATACGTATTTGTACGCAACGACACCGTGCGACGACCGTTGACCCCACCTTACGATGGCCCCTACAAGGTCATTGAACGTAGTACGAATGGCAAGCAATTCACATTACAACTACCACTTCGCACTGCAGTCGTATCCATTGACCGACTGAAGCCTGCCCACCTGTATAATCACGAAACATCGCCTCTTTATTCACAAACGACTGCTACTGCGAAGAATACAACGACAGATGCAAATCCAAGTACAACAACAGCCCCGGGTACATCAGTTCCAGTCACACAGCGAAGTACCTACATCACCCGCACCGGCAGAGCTATCAAACCCAACGTACGTTTCACTTGAGGGGGAGTGATGTGGCGTACGCATGCCGCGTACAACACCGGAGCACCCGCAGCCCTAAAAATCATCAACGTGCATCCGCTCGCGACGCGCTACATCAGCCGACTACGATGCAAGTTACAGAGCCAAGCAATTTATACGTGGCATATTTATACGTCGACAACGGTGCCGTCTGGTGGCGAATAGCAACTCCAATCTCAACACACGCTGATTGGTTCCCGCCAAAAATATATCTGTAATCTTAAAGCTAAATGTAAATACGCATCGTGATTGGCCAATGTTCAGATATCGCTCCTGTAATGTTTAGATGTTGCGTGACCTTATTTGTGTATAAAGATCGATCAAATTTGTAAATAAATCAGTTCAGTATTGTACCTCGAAACGTCTTTACTTTACCATACTAGCGACGGTCTAAGGGCTCTCAACCCATCCGGTCTAGTTCTTCAAACCCTACCTACTCTTACTAGCGACGGTCTAAGGGCTATCATACCCGTCCGGTCTAGTGCTTCGAATTACCGACCTCTAGGGTCAGCGACCTCACACTGATCCTAAACATGTGATGTTGTCACAGATTTTCCACCTGAACAACAAAACAATTGACGTTTTATATAATAAAATGCGTCATTCGATCGTCACACTTCACTAACATAACGAAGTGTCGACCTAACAAGAGTCATAACATAAGAATAAAATAAAAATAACAACCCGATATTCCGCGCTCGTTATCTCTACGTTTGATATAACTAGTTCGGCCCCGCTTCATATAATCTATTGTGAAATGCCTCTTTGTTTACCTCTGTGATACAGATATTTTATGACAATAACAAATAAATGTTGCATGGTGTGCTAACCGCTGAAATTTTTGTATGAAATGTGAATCAAAAGTGTGAAATAATACTTTTTAAATCTCTTTTAGATATATGTAGTACTTTATTTACAATTTAAAACACTTATTTAAAGGAGGTAGGTAGCTACCTAAACCTATTAATAATAGGTATCTCTAGCTCTTATTGTACGAGTACCTATGTAGTGCTGAAAAATCATCTCAAATGTTTTAAGAAGTTATCTTCTATTTCATGTACCTAATGATTCTTAAATCACAGCTTTTAATCACAAAACAAACGATACACTTTTTAAGGCAACATTACAATTTTCTGTTGTTTATTCAATACAAAAATATCATACAGGCCTTTACCTTAATCAAACGACTGTGACTGACTTTTAACGTTCCTTCCGAAACACGAAGTCGCTCAGATGAAATACCACTATGCGGTCATTCATGGGGTAACCGCGCTCTTGCATTGTATACCGGTCAGGGAGTGCACCTGGCTAGCAGCGCTTTAATAAATCCTTCGTCTTACATAAAGTTTAATATTCATATGAGATGAAGAAGCAAAAGTGATGACACTTTCCTTGTATTAACGACATATCTCCCGAATTTCTAATAAAATTATATTACCTTTATATAGATTTAAGATAGGCACGCTCCTATTAACCTTCCATTGTTTATCTACCGTGTCTCCAGACCGAGTTATTGGATTAAATTTCTAGATCCATATTTACATTTCCATATAAACTTTTTAATACATAAACAAAGTTATCGATTGTTGATTGCCTAAAAGTAAACATGTTGTTTGTTTTTCATATCACTCGAGCTACATAAAGAAATATATATTATAATATATCTTGGTGATCCTTCCATGTTTATTTTTGACGAGAACCGCCTGAAATATCGGATGGTATCATTCGTACTCACTTTTTTAGGTTATATTATATCTACGCGGGCTCAAGCCATTCAAATAACACTTCAGTAGACCTCTTTTCATTCGTTTTGCCAGCTATATTAGGTCCCATGTTAAAGGGCAAGTCTATTACTATACATCGGGAACATACTGAGAAACGGGCTGCTATTGTTCGGTATTAAAATCCAATATGAAAAAGGGTTTCGATAATATAAAGAAAACATTAATTTATTATGAATATTCTGCTTTCAAAAATGTCTGAATTGTTATTGTCCTTATTCCGCAAAACAAACCTTAGTATAGCTTAACTCTTCATTAACTATGGTGTTACAGGAGTATGACGTCACGATAAAGCAGTATTACTTATGCCTATTAGCTATATATTATCTAAAATGCTTGTAACTATGTTGCACTGCGCCGAGCAATGCGTCATCTGCCTTATTATTATTGTAATTATTTACGCTGATACTGACTTGCTAAGAAAGAACAAAGTAACTGCATGCGAAAACTACGGGTAAACGCATGTAATGTAACTAATTTTAGACTTGTTTTCCCCTAAACTTTAATCATGCAGTTACGTAGTTCTACGTTAACAAGGAAGAACAGTCTAATGTAAAACAGTCTACATATTATGAAAATATTGTCACAGTAAGTGTTAGAACAAAACTATCTCTTTAGTTCTTGACATATTGTATTTATTTTGTTTTAAACAAAAGAATAATCAAATACCCTTTTTCCTTTATCAAGCCTCAAAAAGGTCTACATTCAAAGAGGATACACGTGTACAAGGAGCAAGTTAATTTCAATTCATATTTAATTACTTTTCAGTTGTACACCAAGTTACCATCAACATTAGCTAGGTACTTACGTTTCAAGCCTCCTCAAACCAACATGTAGGTTACATTACCGACAAAACTTTCTCGTGTGAAAAGCTGAGAATTAATATTTATACTCTTTTTATCTATAGTCTCTATCAACATACAAAAAACATGCTTTGGAAATATAATACTTTATGTCCTTCAAATAAGACATATATTCCATAAAATAAACGTTTAATTTATGTAATTTTATAAAAGTTTTGTCAGTTGAAAATGAACCTAATGCTAGGTGTTAATTAAGGTCTATATTTGTATAAAAATAAATACTGACAGTTTCAAGCATCTCTTGGTGTCGAATATAATGTACCGAAGGTAGTTTTATATTATAATGTTTGTACATACTAAATAACTAAACTTGATAATATGAATTTGTAATCACTTTACAAGTTGAAATTCATGAATAAATGATTAAAATAAACAAAATTTCAAACTTCGTAAGAAAAATGTTTATTTATAACTGGCGATCCGTCCCAGCTTCGCATTGGTTTTTTAGTAATGTTCATAGAAAATACTAACGAAATTTCACATATTATCTGTGGCTTTATAATAAAAAAATACAATTACTAACACAGCAAAACATCAGTCTAACTAGCCGAACCATTCTCTAGTGAAGCGCTCAATAGATTTTTTGGATTTGCGGATAATATAATTAAGGAAAAAAACATTTTTGAAGTTGTAAAACAAAAAGTTGTGCAATCATGGATTTGAGATTCGAACTTGAGGAAAAAGTAATTGTGGCACAGAATACTTAATAGTACAGGTACAGAAGGTTCACTTCGCTAAATCATTTAAACAAATATCAACTTTGCTCGCACACAATAGAGCGCAATTCAGCTCCCCAGAACAAAACTTACCTACTCGTTTATTTACCTACAAATTGGCTCCCTTTGTATTGCGTATTTCTGGACATTATGGTTGTCACTTAGAGATCAATTTTGATCTGAAGTACCTGTTAGGTTTAGGTAGGTACTTACTATACTTTTGTAAACGAGTGACTTTTTAAATAAATCTGGACATGTGGGGACATATTCAATGTAGGTACCTACTTAGTAATTAAATTATAAGAACGAGCAGTGTGTGTCCACATCACAGGACTGTAAAGAACAAATTATAATAATGGGTACTAGCTGTTGCCCGCGGCTCCGACCATGATTATGTTTTTGATTAAATTAAAAATAGGTATTAGAGTTTGTCATTGGTTTGTTTGGAGCCATTTGTCCAGTTGAAATTTAAAACTATTGAGTGATAGGCGGTTATAATATATTTTCCCAATTAAATAAGTACCTACTTAATTGGTTGGACAAATAAATAATACGTCTCTACAAAAACTGTGCTGTACCTATAGTCTACATATCAAAATCTTGCTACAAATAGGTACCTACCAATTATGTTTTTCTAAATGATAACGTGTTTCTTTACTTTGCAATATCCTTTGGAATATTGAAAAACGAGAGGTTAGGATCCTTATCACTATTTAAGCAGCCGAATACTGTGGAATATTTTTATGCCTTTATTTTCTTTAAAATATTTAAAAGCGAAAACGAATCGGTGACGAATTACGGCTTCGTGTGCGTTTCGTGGGTAAACTTACGTCGAACCGACGACGCGACCGGCGCGCGACACTCGACTAAATAATCCCCCTGGAAATGTTGCGGCCGGGTACTTGTAGATTCATACCTAAACAGCGGAGTGAACCAGGCCTGATTGTGGGTAGCTCGGTACTTATAAAATTAATCCATTAAAATTTCATTTTGCGGCGTATAAATCGCTACAAAAAATAAAACAAGAGGTGGTATAAACGCATGCGGAACAAAAAAACTCTTTTGTTTTCTTTTGAGAAAGACTTGCTGCACACGGTTGACGCCAGTGGTCGACACTTCAACAAATAAAATGTATGAAAACGGCGTTTTGGCTGTCACCTGTGACCCGTGTGCATCTCATTTTCTATGCGATACTATTACGAAGTGTTTGAGTTAACGTAAACGCATTGTTGCCTAAGCGAATCGTAGCTAACGTCCTTAAGCTCATCCGTCCATTGATACACACATATCATAACTAGGTTGTGCATTAGTAGAATCTTAGTAGTTACTATAGTAATAAATGAATTACTTACCAGTCTATTGCATTTTATGATGAATTCCATACATACTTTTATTGAATATGAATGCATTTAATTTAGGAAAGGTTTGTATTATCTAAACGAATTTAGTAATTTTATGAACGTAAATATTAAAATGACGCATACTCTATTACGCCATTCTTCAAAATAAGAGATTTAATGTTTTTACAGGGCCGGCTACGTGCTAGTAATATCTGATGCAAGCCATATACCTCACGGCTGGCCTGTTGGTCTAGTGGTAAATTACCCTGACTGATAACCCGGAGGTCGTGGATTCGATTTCCACACGGGACATAACTTTGAGTGATTCAAAAATGTTTATTTTGAGTCTCTGTTTTATTTGATTCCGTGAATTGTATATTTGTAAAGTCCCCCGCGACACAGGGCTAGTGCGGGAGTTGTATTTTCAAAATATATAATTATGTATATGCTGCAGAAACTGCTTATCATAACGAGGGCCGAGAAGCGACTATTCTGCAACGATGTACAGACAACGCTCTAGTAAAGCGTGAGGCATACGTCCGATACGATACGATCCTATGTCTCATGTGCGTAGCCCTTTACTATTAAGTAGACCGTAGCCTTATTAGCCATCTCATTATAATAAAATTGCTCTAGCACTCGATGAACTGATAACGTTCCTTTCATTAAACTTATAAAACTCAGCCATTATTACAAGATGAAGCTGCAGCGAACATTTAAAAAGACGAAGCTCTGAGTTTCTTGATACAAATGCGAAATTTAATTTGAGAAAAAGCAGAAGAATCTTAGTTAAGAGCGGAAAGCTAATAAGGGAAAAAGAAAAAAGTTGCAGATGAAGTTTTTCGTAGCTGAGGATATTTTCCTTATAAAAACATCGAGAGTGTTGGTTCAGATTGCACTGGGTTATTTTACCCGCGACTACGGTAATAAATTTACTCTTTATCCACACTAAATTATCCAGTTCGTGCTGCTTTTATGGTTACGAGAAAAAAACACTGTAAATTGGTGTTTGCATTTATGTATGTATTTATTACTTTCATACCATGAGTATGAAAGTGTGAGGCGTGTGAGTTTAGTGGTTACTAAGTCGGAGGTCGTGGGTTAGATTTCCACCCAGGACAAATCTTTGTGTGATAAGTAAGATTCTTTGTTCTGTGCCTGTTTTTTTAAGTACCATATTTACTAACGAGAAACTATAGAATAAAAAATTACAGTCAATATAAAGTCGAAATTGTTAAAAAATCAGGTCTCGCGTGCTAGTTTAGGGATATCTTTTTCTATCCAAAAATGTTTTTCTATCGTCAGGATACCCTTTTACATATCCCTGTCCCTCTAGACAAATGGCATAAACGGTAGTCGAATCGAAAAGTCAAAAAAGCAAATGTATGGGAATTGACGTGAATTTACGTTACGATGCCGATGTCGCAAACTTACGTCAAATTCCATACATTTGCTTTTTTGACTTTTCGATTCGACTACCGTTTATGCCACTTGTCTAGAGCGGCTGGTGTTACAAACTTAAATCGGCAACATGCGATTAATGCCCTACTACCTTGCCATCGGGCGAGCTCTATGCTTATTTGCCACCTTAATAGTACCTACCTAACATATTGCTGCAATCCTTGAAGCCATTTTCGATTCGATATAAAATAGATTCTTCAAAAGCTTTAAAGGTACCTGTCATTTGTCCAATTTACCTTGAGCTATTGTATCAGTGTGTATAAATAACATAAAAGATTTTCTTTTTTATACAAAGTTACAGAATGATTTTGTATTTTAACAATGTTGGAAATGTAATTTTTGAGATTAGTTTCCCTCGGTTTTATCACGTTCCTTTGCCTTGTCGGAACTGCGTGCGATGACTCACCATCTATGCGATAGCTACCCACCAACCGACTGTGACCCCTATAGTTGCTATAATGTTCATTCAATACATGGAACATTTTTAAAGAAACGAGAGTTCTTTTTAAATCGGTTTTATTTCGTAAGCTCCATAAATCAAGTGATGGGTGGACAGCTACGATACTTATCTGCGAAAATAGTTGTAAAAGCACAGCATGCTCCAATATACTTGCACAGTTTGCTTGTTTTTGCTTGTACAGCTTATATTTACTATAGCCGATAGCCGAATCGTAAAGTACCTAATCGAACTGTAACCAGTGCAGTTACCTACCAATGTGAATTCGTGGATTTTATTCGTAGTAATCAAATGATGATTTGCTGACGGTGAAGGAAAAATTCTAGGGAAACCCATATATGTATCTTAAAAGAAAGATTCGTGCTCATCAAACAAAGATTTGCCCTAGATGGAAATGAAACTCATGAATTCTGGTTTAGACGTCAGGGTCACTAACCACTAAAACAACATGCCAGTTGGAATAAAAATACATAATATTTACATCTAATTTATCTACTGTTGTATGAAAAGTACCTACATTCATAAATAAACGTAGTAACATTTTCCCGCAAAGTAAAAAGTAACAAACTTGAACAAGGTCCCCTTCCTAAAACAATCGAGGTCATTAAGCATAAATGCCACATTATTGATTACTTCGCGAGTTCACTTTTATTGCGACGTTGAATGAAATAATTTCTCGGCTCAAATTCGAAGCTAAGTTTAAAGATGAGAGAGTCCAGTCGGTACTCACCTGGGTTTCAATAATAACTTTTTATTGCCATGAAGACGGCACTCAAATTGCCTAAACTGGAAATGTAATGGGATTATCACTGATCCGAAACGACGAAGGCCTCTCGTGTAGTACGTAATAAAATTTACGAAATGCGCGGAAAAAACTTTCCGAGCGTCGGACTGTATAACATTTAACGTCATCTTATGACATGTAATCTTCACGGCCATTTTATACACGTAAAACATATTATGACCATATCATTTCGGTTATGTTAGCGATTGGACCCTCGGATGATAAATAACACAAAAGCATAGGGTTCTTCAAGAAAGGAGTTAAAAGGTACAGAGTCGCTAACACGCAAGTGATACCTCTGGTGTTGCAAACGTGCGTAGGCTACGGAAACTGCTTACCATTACTTGGGCCGTGCTTGTTTGCCTGCTCGGACTACTAGGGCAAAACCATATTAAATTACAATAACGTTCCTATCTCAAAAATGCTATACAACTTTTCTATAATAATGTTCTGTACACAGATATAGATACACATATCTGTGGTTCTGTACTATCTAGTACCTATAATCTATATCTATAGTACCCATCTAGTTTACATCATTGAAGAAATATTACAGAAATATTTATGAATTTTATGTTGGAAAAAGATTGACTTGTATTGAATTATGCATGAATCAGATGCCTAAAGAAAAAACTTTTAGATAGACATGGAATATTAAACTTACAAATTGTGCTAGAGTATTCTATTCATGTTAGATTTTATGCAAATAGCTGTTTATTTTGCGTTTTGTCTATCACGTTTAGTGTTACTGCCATGCTTCGTTTGAGTCGTAGCTCAATGATATATACCCTATAAATCTTCCTTAATTAATTGGCTATAAAGTGCAAAAAGATTTCTTTAAATCTCATTATTAGTTTCAAGGATTAGCGCATTCAAACGAACAAACTATTAAACTTTATTAATATTAGTATTAAAAGGGAATACTTGACATTTTCGGGTTACATTTTGGTTTTTAATTCAAAACTTCCAGTTACCGTCATGTCATTCAGATCATTTCGTCCCAGGCAGAAAAAAGGGAGTGATGCAGCGTTTTATTTCGTTACATGACACTTAATGTGCAAGCAGAGCAATCTCCTAGTAAAAATAAATGCTTTTCCGCCCGCTTCAATTTTATAGACTGTAACTTAAGTAGGTTCATATTGACATTCTTTAAATAAAAACCATTTTTAAAAAGTTTTCAAAGAGTTGAAATTATATATAAATATAACTTATAAGTTTTTTTTTCTAATTAAAAACTTATTTAAAGTAGATAAACCTAAATATGAAAATCTTTTTTTTTTTTCATATTAATTTAGTCGCCTAGCTGCCAATCTCACCTATAATAGTGTCGTACGTAAACAAATATTTGCCTAACCTACAGATAGTTGTACCGAGTCTAGGTTTACTTTATGTCCAAAAGTTTTATGTAAACAAACAAAAATATAAACAATAAGTATAAAATAAAACAAAGTAGGTAATAGCTCACACTATTGTATGCGAATACTGTCGTTAAGTTCTCTTTGAAAAAACAAAACTACATCAAAATGATGTAACGTCCAGGGGAGAGATAACGCTGAGAATATATAGTTATTATTATGTATGTAAGAAACTTGTACACAACAGCTATTCATTCTGAAATCGCACGACAACAGCCTAGGCTCAACACACATTTAATAAAAGTTATTCACTCAGAAATACTAAATTATTATTGTATAGGTTTCGTGATAAAGAAACGTCAAATATTTCATACAACTTTATAGATTTACGACTGCTATACCGTCCAAATAGACTTTCACATAAAACTATACTAGTTATATAAATATAGAGAATAGACGCATGACATATCACATTAACTTAACCTACGAATAACTTCACAAAACAAAAATATAGCAATCAGATAGCCATTTTCCCGTATCGGGTAAGCCACTTGACGTAAGAAATATAGCCTCTTTATAGATTACTATTAGTTTGAAGGGATGCCGCATCCATGGCTTGTTAACGTCCGATCCGTCCGTAGTCCCCCTCTGATACACTCCCTTACATTAATTGGCACAAGTTTTCCGCGCAGCAGGCACTAAGTCCGCCTAATGCGAGACCACGGCCAAGTTTCACTGGTTCTTCTGTAATTACTTTTATTGCTTTCTTTCTACATTTATTCGAAAGATTAGCGTCCTCTCATTAAAATTTTGCATCGAAATTAATATATTTTCCGTTTTGCCGCTTTTGTGAGCATTCTTGATAAATCAATTAACAGAATGTAATTTTCTGTTATTATGAATTTAATTGGGTTTTAAATATGAAGTTCAGTGGGAAATGAGTATGTTAAATATCAAAATGAAAGTTTTCATATGTATTATTTCAACCAATCAACCAATTAGCCTGTTTCAATGTTGGTTGCAAACTGGACGTAGGACTCACCCAATATATTTGGTGTTTGTATGTTGTGGCTGAATTTATTTATACAATCTTAGCTTTGACTGTGTGGGTGCTGTTTTTTTTTTAAAAAGCCTAAGTGTGTCGTACATTCATCACAAAGTTAATTTGCCACAGAAAAAAATAGGTATGTGTAAATTCTGTAAATTCGTCACAGTCCTAGACAAATTTACACATACTTTTTCTGTGGCAAATTTACTTTGTGACGAATGTACAACAACCCCCTATCTACTCTGATATATAAGCTGTAGCTATATAACTGTACTTTTTCAATGACGGAGTATCAAACATCCATCCATCTGTCCCTATAAACTTACCCGTTTAGAATATAAGTAGAATTAAATAAATTTAACATACGCATTAATTAACATCACGAATTCACATTCATGACAGTTGGTATAACTGTTACAGAGCTAAAGTTAGTATAAAGTCAATTTATGCAAAACATAGCGACTGGCTCATTCGACGTCTATCCGCCATTTGTTGGGAAGGTGACCCGGATAAAGGCGTCAAATTACCAACGTCAAATTCCAGTGTCACCTGAGCCGGGACGGGCTGCCGCCGCCATTTTTATCCTATTCTGAGTTAATATTCCGTGGACGTCCGTCGGGAGCTGCCCATGTAACGGACACCCCTGAATCATGGAGCTACGAATTACAAAGTTTCTATACCCGACAAGATTTATTTCTTATTCGTTGGTATGTTGTTTGAATTGTGTTTGTTATGATGTTTTGCGGTTATAATATTGCTAAATATAGTTTTTGATAGAACCTCTTTGGCAAAAAAAATGCAATTAATACATAAAATAAACATTGGAAGAACAAACAATTTTAACGAATCAATTTAAAAGATTCAACACGAATTTATAACCTCCTCCTTATTTAATGTTGGTTAAAAACCTTTCATTTAAATAAAACTAATTTAGTTGGATTTAGTCATTATTATAAATCCATACTAATATTAAGTATACTTGCGATGGTAACTCTGTTTGTATGTTTGTTACCTTTTCACAATGAAACGGCTCAACGTATCTTATTGAAATTTGACAAGGATATAAGATGGTATCCTGGATAAGGACATAAGGTACTTATCACAGCCGACATCAACCGACAATCCGACATCGCGGGCAACTGCTACTTAAATATAAATAATAATTTTTAATCCTTAACATAATGTGTTAGTTAAGATATGGTCAGCCCAAGACCGAATACTGTGGAAATCCTTAGAAATCCATGCCTATATGCAGCAGTAGACCTCCTTAAATTTCGTATTATCAAACCGTAAAAAATATCCTTCCCTAATTTTCTCAACTTCATGTAGATGGTAATTTTCTTTGTTACTTTCCGTATCAATTCAAATAAGATCACTGTCATTTCATTGCTTTCTATCTCATTCAATTTTCATGAAATAGGCTAAAAGGCTATCAAATTGCTTTGTATTTATTCTTGTTCACACAACTACATGTTTTGTTATAATTATATAGAGATTGGTCTTATTTGCCAGATAAATAAGCTTGATTTTGCACACTTATAGACTCGTAGACGCACTTATAAGTCCGGTTAAGTGCGAGCTGTAAAAATTGTTTGACTGACTCAAACTTCGTACCTGCACGCGCGTTTTTTTAAAAAGATGTTTGTTTATAATAAGCTCGTATCTTCCAAGAGTCGTAATACTAGCCTTTCACAAAATAAGTAGCTCCGTCTAATCTATAAACAGGTCTTAAACTTACGGTCTTATAAGTACAAGTATATTAAAGTGTAGTCGCTCTGAGCTCAGAACACACAGTTTCATTACCTCCCACGGGTGCCGTGAGCAGTGACTAAGGATTTATAACTGGAGGGTGGACTGCAACATTCACCTGTGCTAATAACGTGGTATTGCAGCCACAACGCCGACAAACATTGCGTAATGATTAAGGCAATAAGCCCCCTAAATCCCTCGTTTTGTCTGTCTATCTACTTATTTATATACCGCTGGAATTGTGTAGAATGTTATTATTTGCGTACCTATTTAACCGCAAGTACTGTTGACCTGAGAATCGAATGCCCGAAATGTTTATTTGGAAAAAAAAATTGTGTTGATTTGTCCGATTGGCGTTATATTCGACCCATCAATGTACAGTTAAAACTATAAAGGTAAAACTATGACATGTTAAGTTCGTTAGGTAATGGTAGGTACCAGTAAAAAACGATAGCACACAAATTCTCAGTACAAACGACGAAAATTCGGACGAACCACAACCTAGAAACGAATGGTTTGTAGCTACATTTCGGAGTGAATAATGAATCCAATAAAAAATACATCATCTATCAAAGACATATACTTATAAGGGTAAAAAAAATCTAAACTATATCACTCTGCAAGAAAGTATTTCACTTATCCAGAGATTGATTAATTCAAAGTAAGATTGAAAATAAAACGTTATATAAAAATCACGTAAATGGAAGTTTATTCATGAAATTTATGCAAAAACGTCCAAGTTGGGGACAATCGAATAGTGATTCAATAGCGAATGAATTCAGCGAAAAGCATTGTGCTTACCATGCACCAACTGCATTCAATGGGTACACTGTTCAATATAGTTCATTCAATGACGTGATTTACATTTATTGCTCGACGGGAAAAGACCACTCAATTTAAAAGCCGCAGAGGTCTCCTATTTTTAAGGTACAAGTAAAATGTCAAATAATTAAAGTAAGCTGTTGCTTTAGTGATTAGTGACTGCTAAGCTGTCATGCCCAGGACATTTTTTTGTGCAATGGGCATGATTCTTGTTTTATGTCAGATATAATCTATCTATAATATGTGTATTTAGAAGTATATCAATATTTTTACTAGTTATCTGGTTGCTATAGTACAGGCTCTGCCTAGTTTAGAATCAAATTATCGTGTGTAAGTTCTCTTTTTTTATACAATTTGGGTGGCAAACAAAGCAATTTTAAGATGAAGTATCCCTGGGCTAGGAAAACTTTCGTATCGTTTCTTTCAAAACGCATCCTTAGATGAGCGCTGGAGACCTGTACTCACACACAGGAACACAACTACACCGTTGTGTAAAGTTAGTTCGGTATAGCCTTCTGTAAGGTAGTGATCCTTCCTCAGTTAGGCTAGCTCGATTAACGATACGATTTCATGAATTTTATCAAACCTACACTATAAATTACAATGAGGATGAATAATTGTAAACCCATCCTTCTTTTGTTCGTATTCGTGCATGCGTTGTCGATGATTGACCTGGTTGGTTGAACATGTCACCTCGCAGTTCATTCGTGTTGTTTAATCATATAATTCGTGAGAGCGTCAGAGCTTTGTTTGTGCAATCGAAAACCAGCTTCATTGTCCAGTGACCTGGTAATGCTGAATTGAACACCTGATTGCTAAAGTCCAGAGACACGTTCATATTATTTAAATGTTATTTTATATAACTATACTCGTATTACCTATTATTATATAGGAAAAAGGCTAAGGAACTTCCTTCCGACTGCCACCAAAACTGCGCTAGCAAACACTTTACTACTACCAATACTTGATTATGCAGATGTCAGCTATCTAGATCTCGCCGAAAACCAATTAGATAAACTTGGGCGTCTTCAAAATGTCTGTATAAGGTTCATATTTGGTTTACGCAAATATGACCATGTCTCACAATTCAGAACACAGCTTAAGTGGTTATCAATACGCCATCGCCGGAATGCTCATATCCTTTCATTACTGTATAATGTATTATTTAATCCTACAGCGCCATCCTATCTCAAGGAACGTTTCAAATTCCTTCATGACACGCACAATAGATGTTTAAGGTCGTCAGAAAATCTGGAATTAAAAATGCCACCACATTCCACAGGATTTTACGATAAATCCTTTACTGTGACTGCAACCCCCCTGTGGAATAATCTACCGGTGGAAATAAGACAAGCTCAAACAATATCCATTTTCAAAGCCAAAGTGAAGGATCATTACCTTACACTTTAATATTTTAATGTTACTCTTTCCTTAGTATACATCGTGTATAATATTATGTATTATATTTATGTAATAAATATGTATTTATATGTATTTTATATATATAATTTATACTTTATATATAGAAATTATTATTTATAAATATTGAGTACGCCATCAACTACCGCTAAATCCTGCGCACATATCCATCCAAAGGTTGCCTGGTAGAAATCGCTGTTAGCGATAAGGCCGCCCATTGTACAGACTTATTTATAAAAAGTTTTTGTAAAATTATTGTAAATGGTGTACGTACAATAAAGTGTATAATAAATAAATAAATAATACATAAATATAGAGATCGCTCTTAGCGATAGGATCGCCCATTGTGCCTACTTGTTTGAGTGTTTAATTAATTCTTCTTCTGTGTTTAATTAGTTTTAGTACTTGTGTGGTGTACAATAAAGAATATTCTATCTATCTACCTTTGTTAGTTTTTATTGTTTGTTATTATCCAATCGTTCAATCCTAGATATGGTAACAGTGACTTTTTCTGTATAAAAAGTAGCTAATGTGTTATTTCTTACCATAATCCATCTCTGTATTAAATTTCATATAGATCCGTTTAGTCGTTCTGGCTTGATAGATAGGTGATAGATGGATAGATGTTTGTTACTCACAAACATCCATCCATCCATCTATCCATCCAAACTTTCGAATTCATAACATTATAAAAGAAAAAAATAGATTATTAAAGTGTGTATTTGGGAGCCACAGCAAGGGTATATATGTAGGTATATAATAAAACTAAAAGTTTTTATTGAGATTTCAAATTAGAAAAATAAGGTATCCCGACAAGGATCTCCGAGTAGTCTGAAAAGAAGTTAATAAGAGATCGATATAAAACTCATTCAAAATAGAAATCTAAGTGTTACTGCATAAGGCACAATTTCTTATTTAAATAAGAATATCTTTGAATTAGTACGGAAATAAATATAAGTACCTACTTTACCCAACCTGGGAATTACATCCGTGAAGCCAAAGAATGAACGCGGTTACGCTTGGAATTGGTTGCTAATAAGACTATTACGCAAATTATATAATACCAATTCATGTATAATATATTAATTACGGCTCCAATACACAATTAAATATTAAGCTTCTTCGTCACTGAAGAACATCGTTATTAAATAATATAATGTTCTATCAATATTTATATAGTGCTTCTGGCCGAAGACTGCCACGCAGGACAAGAATACATATCAATCACATAAGTGTTCTGGTATGTATAGGTACATGAGTTAACATAACAGGGTACTTGACTATTCTTTTGTTTAATGCAAATTTTTCCAGTGCTCATTGAGTGAGAAACTGATTTTCAAATAACTTTTCCGTTTGATTACGAGTACCTCTACCTTATCCAGTTATTTTTATTTGTTATTTTAAGTGACTAAGGCTTTTACAAAGTATCCACGTAAGTATAAACTTTTTAGAAAGTAGGTGATCAGCAAATACTTAGAGGCCGTCTGTGGAGAGGATAGGATATAGGATCCTAATCAGCCGATTGTCAAAGCACGTGCGCAACGTGATGTGTCCCGGGAGTCTATTGTATTCTCAGCTGCCGTACGAGAGCCGGACGAGCGCCGGACGATGTGTCTGTAACCCCTCTTGTCACTGACAATAAGTAAAGGAATTTTAGCTCACTGCACTATAATAGAGCGTACGAATGGTTCATTGAATGTGTATAACGAATTACCCTATTGTACTCTGTAGTCAAACTTTTAATATACTTAGAAGGGTTTCAAAAAGTATTCGATTTCAATTAATCTCACTATATTTATTTATTTATAAAAAAGAACATATAGTTTCCTTGTAAATTAAAGCATATATTGTCATGTCAGGTAAGATATATGTATCTTTACAAAAAATACCTAATGTCTTTCTAACCAATTATTCAGGTAAGCTAGGCAGGTGCCAAGCTTCAAAAGACATAATTTAGGGTAATATAACTATCTTCACCGAATGGCCTAAATCTATCCCGGGGCCTCGTGATCCGCAGACCAACGAGGCAAATAAATATGTAACATAAAGAGTTATGTATCTATCTATAAATTAGAACTCTCGTATTTTCACTATTTTAAGAACTTTTATTCTTGTCGAGCTTTTTAAACGTGACGTAGAAGCACTTTGTAGCTCCATTCAGCGTGAAAAGTGGCCGTGCAGCGCGCCCCTATCACGAGTGCTCTATGACGGTTACTCGCGTGAAAAACCACTCGATGCAATACTTATAAAACATACTAGCGTCTATCTTCAACTTCGCTAGTACCTACTAGTGTGGTACGTCGAAAATAATAGGTTATATTTATAGATGAGAACAGTTTGACTTTCTTATCGTGATTTATGAAAGGGTTTCCATATTAGTATTCTACACCAGTAAGTTTTGCCCTTTAAAAAGACGAATAAAGATAAAAACACCTCATTTAGAAATAAAGTTAAAGTTGAAATCAAACAAAGCATACTAAAATGCTAACATTATCCAATAAAACACGTGTGTGTCAAATAAAACCATTGACTTGTGAAGGCGAACTTACAAATCTTTTCAAAGTTACCAAAATAAATGATTGAACGTGACACTGAGACGTGACTTCGTTAAATGATAGACGCGTTATATAAATCAAAAGCCTATTCGTATTGCTGACACAACTACGTAATATTATTCCAAAGCTATTTATTTATCTTAATGACATGTTGCTATTTACCGAGCCGAAACAAACATAAACATAGACTTAAGTGATAAACCTAAATGTATCTATGCTCCAAGTAATTAACTACTGTGTTTCTTGTACTCTATATCTCTGACACTGATCTAATGACGCTTTAAAGCAAATAACGAGGATATTAAATGTGAATGTCACGAAAGAGAGATCCGACAGTGCTATACGTATACAAATCTATGAGATAAGCTGATTAGCAAGTTAAAAGGATAGCCCGCAAAGGCGGAGAAGTTTGTCGAATTAAAACAATCTCATTATCTTCTAGAAGTCAGGGTAAAAACCTCGTTATGACAAGTGACGCATTGTCTTAGCCCTGTATTAAGTTGATTGTTGTTTTCTATTACAGCTAAGGGTCATAACAGATTAGGCTCAATAGACCACGAGTATAAATATTTTTTTGAAGTTATACCTAAATTTACGCCGCCGCAACAAACGCGACTATAGGAGAATGGAAATGAACATAAAAGCTCGTACACGGGAACCACGAAACAGTCTGATTCAAACTGTTCAAATATCATGCTCACGATATTTGTTATGCCAACAAACTTTACAACTACTTAATTTAATATTTATTTAATTAATACTTTGTCAAAATTAAAAACAAAACAATGATAGGAAGTAATTTACAGTTTGTAAATCGAATTCGAATCACCGCTCTATTTTGCACATTTTATTCGAGTAGGTACATTGTATGAACAAAATACGTTCAGTCTGTACATAGCCTAAGCTTTTATTACCCACTGTAACTAATTACTTAGAAAACAGGCTAAAGTTCATATGTACTTTGTACTGAAGATAACTAATTTAACATAAAAGGGCAGTGTTTTAAAGCTGATCTATATTTAGGGAGCGACCGTCGTTAGGTCATTCAGAAGGTCGGCGCGTTCTTGGACGATGTTAAAAGAAAAACCTGATAAAGGTCTCATTTATAAGGGTTAAAAGATCTTATTACTCAGTAGATGTAGTTAATGGACTGTAAACCAATACAAAATTAGAAGTATTTGTCAAAATAATATACCTAATTTTATTTCAGATAACCTATACCTACTGCTGCTTTCTGTATTATACTTATAAGGCCTTACGCGAGCCTAACGAAGGGAGAAGGAAGAATACGTGTTTTTAAAGGCCCCGTATTGCGAAACGATATATAGGGTTTTGTTTCGAGTTTTCCCTTTCTTGCAGTAGATATAATCGGCCTGACTTACTCCTTTAGTCAACTCTTACGACACCCTCGGGATGGAAAGGGGTGGTGACATTTGTATTCTTAATCCGTCATCACACGGAATATCTAATATATAAAATTCTCGTGTCACAGTTTTCGTTGCCATACTCCTCCGAAACGGCTTGACCGATTTTGATGAAATTTTTTGTGCTTATCCGGTATCTATGAGAATCGGCCAACATTTATTTTTCATCCCCCTAAATGTTAAGGGTGGTGGACCAAAAAAAAAAACTTTAGGGGTGGACCCCTAAAGTTTTTTTTTCATTTTTTAGACAATTTTTTTTGTTTTTATTTTTTTGTGATTCAGCATTAAAAATTACATACAACCCTTAATTTTCACCCTTCTAAGATCAACCCCTATATTTTAGTAGCAAAACAACGTTTGCTGGGTCAGCTAGTTATATATATAATTATTACTATAAAGTAACACAAAAAAATGAGTTTTGTGACGTATCCGTAGCGCCTAATCCCTCAGTAATGGTTAGGATACAAGTACTTCCTAAAATACGTTTACTTATGCCTATTGCAGCTTGCAATTATGTAACCTCGAACATTGCTTGTAGAACTCACTCATTATACGCTGAAGCGAGCAGTACAGCGTGTGGCCGTGTAACGCGATACAATGTTCCTATAAATATACCTATATATGTATTTACATACGAATATTAACCAGACTGAGGCTTGTATCAAGAGTGTGTAACATGCATCAATTTGGTTAGTACTGGCCGAAGCTGTTTTTGAAATTTTATTATAATAATTGGTTATACTCATTATTAAGGTAAATGTAATAAAGTTACGTAAATAATTTCGACATGTACGGGTCATGAGGTGGTCCAGAGCTCATGTAGGGATGCATTTTTAATTAAATGTTTTCCTTTCCCAGAATTGCTCCATCACTAAAACCTGGTGTACAGTTTTTGAGTCGGTTAAGAGGAAAAGCATTTTATAGTAATAGTTATAATTTTAGTATAATTGGTAATTGGTACATACATGAGTTTCCTAACATTTTTAAAATGTTTACATTTTTATTTTAAACGTAGATATATTCTGAGAGCAAACCTCGTCAATAAATAATTAATAACTAGGTAAGTTATAAAATCCAATTTCTGAAATTTCATACTAACCAATAAGTAATTAAAGGTTTATAGTACAACGCCAGAAGGTATTTGTGTAGGTAGTTACGCTACTCATGTTTTAGTAAAGCAATTAATCGGTAAGCCGTTTAAGTAACGTAAAATTACAGGCAATTTGCCTAAAACTCAGTCGTGAGTCTAACTTAGGTATTATTGCCTGAGGACGTATAAGCGTAACAGAAAAATTGCGGTTTATAACAATAAATTCCTATAAATTAGAGGAGAAGGTCACCGTATAAGCGGGCATGCCCGACTGGGGAAAGGTCCTCTACCTCACAGAAGACCACAGCTAAACAATTACATACAGCTGTGTATGTGTAATGATGCCGTTTTCAATGAAACGTTTTCTTATGCCTGGGATACTCCATTACAAAGCCCTGGTATTATATATTTTAGTAGGCAACACGTAGGTGATAGCCCAGGTATTCCAACAGTCCATTGGCTAGAATAACTGCTTACCATCAGGTGTGCAAGTATACAGCGCTTGTGTACCACCTTAGCAGTGTATATAAATGTAAATATTTATAATTTTAGATTTTTACTATAAATTTTCACTTTAAAAATATCTATAGACTTTTTGGTTCGAACAGTTCGTTCTTGGTTGGTCAGTGACATAAGCAATTGGGTTTTTCTATTAGAAAATGTCCCCAGTTATAATCTGGGATTGGATCGGTGACCGAGAAATGGCCGAGTTGCGCGTACCCCGTCCCATAGGGACCTAATACCATTTTTGGCCAACTGGAACATGCATATCTGCCTACCTCTCTCTCTCTACTCTGAATCTCTAAACATATCTGCTGATACCTATAAATATTTATACAGGTCATAAATGATCATTTTTATTTTTATACTGTATAACGATATATCGATATCGTTTGTGTTTTTTATATCTACAAATTGGGTTAACAAGCATTTGATAGTAGCTAAGTGTTTCTAGTTGCCTGAGTAGCCAAAATGCTTTATGTATCTAATTCAAATGTATGTGTATTCATGTTGCGTTGTAATCATCAAAAAAGAAAAACTAAGTTAGTATTAGTTATTTACTTAATATAAATAATACCTTTTTAAGTAGCAGTTAATGTAAATTTTATATTATTTTTATGTAAATCCCGCACTGCAGAGTGGATATAACGTAAACACCGTCATAAATTAAACATTTCATATTGCCAGAGGAAGAGATACTTTAAGGCACCACATATTTTACCCTTTTTCCTCTCTAATATTACCGTTTTTTGCCAGCTACATTTTTTCTTCACACTATTATTCGGAAAATTTGTTGCACACCCGCTTACCGCAAGCGGTAAGAACGTTAAAACCGTCCCGTTTGAAAATATGAGAACGGCTCGGGTTTAATGTAATGAAGATTTATTTTAACTATGTTATCTTTACGAGTAAATTGTTCTCTCGTGAAAGCTGCTTCATATTTTTACTGTTTTAATACAAATAGGCGAAACGGCAATACATTATTATGTTTAGGTACTGATATGAAAACAGAAGTAGACCTCGACATATTTACGCACCAAATTCCAAATTTTTAATTGTAATGGCTTACACACAATAATAATCTGTTTTTATGGGAGTTCGTAGGTATTCGGCCACTACCCTTTCCCCGTGGCTATTGTAAAACGCAACAAGGGTGTAATTTGGCAACGCGCTGCGATGGTATCGCATCGCATTTCCCTACAGATACCGTGTTATTTAATACCTCTGTTTGGCTCGCATTTGTAACAAAGGAATATGCTTTTGAGTATTGTTTTTGAGCACATTAAAAGACGTATAAGTATTCAATATTTTAGGCTAAATGTATCTTACTTGTATGCGAACTGAAAGTAGGTTATACATATACAAGTTGGCACAACAATACAAATTTGGTGTAAGTATATGAAACTTTTACTTAGTTTTCAATCAAAACTTAGATTTTTGCTCTTACAACTTCTAAATATGTTCTGAATAATACTTAGAAACTTTGTAACAAGAAATCTTAGCGAGTTATTTCTTAAATATTTCAGTATTTTCGTCTAAACTCGCCCACCTGGCGCTTGTTTAAAATTCTGAGGTGTCGCAGGAGTGACAAGAGCAAACTTGGCGAACTTGTGGGAGTTTGGTGTCTGTCCTGGGAACACCACGCCAACGTTTGACACCTCCGACGACTTTGCAACTGACAACGATCGCCACAACTAACTTTTGAAACACTTTCACTGTCTTCACTGAATTTACCGAAAAACTTTGATACTCCATCCAAGTAGGTTGTACATAAAATATAGTATGTATAAGGCGTGTTTCATAAAGGAACGTACAAAACAAATAAGAATAATTGAAACTCGAACGTCTTCAACAGTCATTTTAAAAGAGGAAGGACACCGTAAGCTCGATTGGGAAAGGACAAGGCTGTGTAGTTGTGTTCCTTCCTGTGAGTGAGTCTTAGAGCTCATTTAGGGAGTCGTGAGTGAGGTCTTTGAGCTCAGAGTATTCCAAATGGGAAACACAAAAAAGTATCCCCTTTAAAAAAAAACTGGTATGAAAAGATTTGGAGCGGCAACATGCGTGTGATTGTACTCGTATAATATTATATATCTATTTTGTACCTATTACAAGCGTCCATAAGCTACGGTATCTACCAGTAGTATAAACAATAACATGCATAGTTATCTGACAACTTTAAAATAAAGCTATTATTTCATATTACATTGAATTTGCTCTACTCACTCACTCAGACACACTTTGTATTATCTGTAATATTGTTATTAATAATTAACCAAAAGTTTTAAGTTACATAGAGGTTATTGTATTTAAGTTGTTTTTGCTTACTAGAATGAACAAACATAAAGCAAAATAAGGTTTATATAATCGTAGTTACTGTTGCCGGTTATTCCGATATTATAAATGTAAAAATTTAGTAACTATATCTGAAATCTAGTAACCTTTGTGGAAATTCTATTTATTTCATATAATACGGAAATTCTTTCTTTTTAATCTCTATCCTCCGGGAAGCAATTTCACAAGAAATGAAATGTATTTTATCTACGTGATTACAAAGTTGGAACAGAATACAAACGTTAGTAATAGTTTCTCAACAGTTGGCTCGCAAGTGAGCAGACTGGCCAGCTATCTGAGGGCAAACCCAGGAGGACTTTAACTTACTAACTAGTTTAATTACTGAGACGCGGCCGAATTTCCTAGACTTATATTACAGTTTATTATTATGGTAAACAAGCGGCCCGCCCTGACTTTGTCTGGTTTAAAATATATTGAACAGCGTTTCCAAAGATCGTTTGTTAGTGTAACCTTTGAGCAAAATTTCAAGATGTAACCTAGATGTTGGCTCTGCGTTGATGGATCAGTCAGTCAGGCAAAAACAGCCTATTTTATTTTTATTTATTTAGGAAAACAAAAAATTACGTAACAAAGCTTAAAACTAAACACATGTAGTACAATATATTAGGTAGTTACACAACCAGCACCGTTTTCCACATCATAATTATTACATGGCACAGGTTTATTTACATTGCTATAAACATGTTGTTCTATAATATATCTATTTCTAATTAACATTATTTATTCTAAACAACCTGAACAATGGATTAGATTACTTTTTATTTTCAGAAGCAGTAAGTTTAGTATACAAAGGAATTTTAAACTGATATAGTGATAAATAAAATAAGTCCAGTTCAGTAAAGTTATCGTTATAGGATTTCATTAGCCTATGTACTTTCTTTTGGGTGTCGATTCAAAATTCAACATGACCAAAAATACTTGATTTGTTAACGGCTCATAATATTGTACTAGAGTTGCCCGGTGGTCGAAATTCGACGGTTATGGTTGCTGCAGTCCTCCGTATGAACTTTAACTATGTCAAATCCCAAATTTATCCGTGCCCGCGATGTGCTTAAAAAAGGATACAACGTTTTATCTTTACATATTAATATATATAGTTTATATTAACTCATTTATTAAACAGTGGCTTAATAATAATACTACCTCGATGTTACCTATTGCATTTCGACGTGAGTAGAGTTTTCAAAACTTCTCGGAAAAGCGAAGATTCTGGGCTGCAAAATAATTCCAAAATTAAATTTGAAATTCTTTTAGAACCCCGCGCGTCTCATGAACATTTTTATCCAAAACAAAGAAGGGACTTTGTTTTGGATAAGAGTGTTCAAACATGATCATGACGTGAATATAATATACCTCTATACTTACGAATAGCACAGTCTAAGATTAATCATTATAAGATTTAATAGTCGATATGGATTTTCCCTTTCTTTTTGGAATGAAATGTATTTATTTCCAAAGTAATTTTGCAATTTGTTGAATTGATCCTTACTCCAAAAGAAGTAGGTAGGGCATTATACAAATGAGGAAGCTCGACTGAGGAAGGAACCTCTACGTTATAAAAGTCTACAGCTAAATACACACAGTGGTGCAGTTGTAGTGTGTACTGTACGTGAGTACCGGTCTCTAGAGTACATTTAAGAGAATTTGTTTTTAAAATAACATTTTACTTAACACAGTACGAGTATTGTAAGCGTCTATAGGCTATGATAACTGCTTGCTATCAGGCGGGACATACGCTTTATGTGTAGAAGTATAAAAAAATGCAAAATGTTACAATTCTTTAACTAAAAGTCTATCGAAAAATCAACGCTGCAGCTCGACAATATCATTTATCTAGTACCTATTTATTGCTTTTGTTTTTCTCTGTTGCTCTTTGTTTGTCTAAGTAAATTTTCTTATTTCTTTCAAGTATTCTGTCCGGTCGCCATCGCAGCAAACTTTCGAAACCAGTTGCAATGCTACAGCGTTTGCTTTTTGTTTTTACAGTGGCAATGCGCCAGTGCTACACCTAGTTAAATCTGGCTACGCTAAATGCTAACCGAAAGAAAGACCGTAAGCGTTTGCCAACTTAATAGTTTTTTATTATATTTTTATAAGAAATTGATTGTATTTAGAAAGAAAATGTGAAAACAAAACGATGGTAACAGGTACAAACGTTCAGAGCGTGGCCCCGGAGGAACAAAGTGAAGGGGGGCAGTAGACGTCTCTCGCTCGCCCCCTAATTGGATTAGTTTGCAAAACTTCGTCTCGGATTCTTCCTTCTTGAATTATGTCTAAATAGTTGTTATCTATAAACTTGCCATTGAAATGTCGATGCAACAATGCATATTAGTCCAAAACAGTTTTCAAGTAAATATGTTTCTGTCACTTAGACCATTTTTATACTACTTAACCCTTTCGCGAACAGTAATGTAGACACAGTACCTATATGTTTCGTTGCCATATCCTATATATATGTTAACTGTCTAAGAAAGTGTTAAGGGGCAAACAAGCATACGGCCCGCCTGATGGAAAGCAGTTGCCGTAGCCAATGGATGGTTGCAAGACCTGGGACATCACTCGTCTGTTACCGATCCAAGAATTAGTTATTTCAAAGTTTTGTGATGACGTATCCCTAAGATAGGAAACTGTTCCTTTAAAAACGCGTAAAAGAGTGAGCACAAGAGACCTGTACTTACGCACAAGAACACAATTTTACTACTGTGTATCATTATTTGGCTGTGATGTTTTATAAGGAGATTATTTTTCAGTCAAACTTGCTCATTTGTATATAATAATAATAATATTTATTTATTTTCTCTCTTAAAAGGTAGTACAGTAGTGCTTAAAGATATAATTGTAACAGATATTTTCGAGTGCTTTTGAGAGAGCTGGAGTCTGTACTAGGTTCTAGACCTGTATGACAAATCTCCAGGCTCACTCTTCCAAGGATTTAATATTTATATTATATTATTTAATATTTAATATTTATATTATTTAATATTTATTTGTTACAAAGTAACGGTTACGGTGGCAAACTTCGTTATAACACGTATTCGAGAGATACAGATAATGCAGCATTTAAATAAGACAAAATAAGAAAGGATAAAATAAAATAAAATTGTGAATATGTTTGCATGCATGTGTGTGTGTGTGTGTGTGTGTGTGTGTGTGTGTGTGTGTGTGTGTGTGTGTGTGTGTGTGTGTGTGTGTGTGTGTGTGTGTGTGTGTGTGTGTGTGTGTGTGTGTGTGTGTGTCATCATCTCAACCCATAAACGTCCCACTGCCGGGCACGGGTCGGACATTTGGAGGGATATTAGCCTACTATACCACGCTGGCCACACGGGTTGGTATAGGGTTTTGTTTCGAGTTTTCCCTCTCTTGCGGTGGATATTGTCCGCTAGACTGACTCCCTTAGTCGACTCTTACGACACCCTCGGGATGGAAGAGGGTGATGACATTTGTATTCTTAATCCGTCACCACACGGACAATCATTTGTATTGCTCATTTGTGTATGCATCTCTAAAAATACTCTATGAGTACAAGTATAATGTGCTAAGCATTCCGATTTACAGGAAGAAAGACCTCCAGCCTACAGAAAATTTCAACCATGTAACCGTGATGTAACTGTGTTTCTATACGTAAGTACAGGTCTTCCCTATTAATTTAGGAATGGAACCTTTATTCAATATTACAAAAATAGTGACAAACATTTATGTGTCCATACCAACCAGTGCCAACACTGCTAAAAACATAAAAACAGAATTTCTATATACCGTTGACAATTTACAAAATTACTCTCAACAAAATAAAATGGCCCTCTGTCAAACAATGACAGCTTTTTTTGTTTGGTTAACTGAAAATTAGACAGGAGAACGAAGGATCAACAATTTTATTTGAATTTAATTTAATTGAGAGGCACAAAAAGTTCATTGGAAATTTTATACACGTGATTTGTAACTTTTGTCGTGTACTCACACACACACATATATGTACATTAAGCACGTGTGCCCATGCACGTCTCATATTCTCGTACCTACCTATTACCAATTTCTAGGGCCGTACTATGTTCCTTATATCTACGTATTTTATAGATATAATGAAGAAACGGTGGACGATAGATGAAAAACTCATTATTCTATTACCGTGACCACCAATGTATGAACGAGAATCAGGAATTGCAGCTGTTCCTTCCACTTGGATATGAAATTCCACCTGGATTTATGCAGCTTCAACTGTTTCATTCCCCCACCATTTCCTCCTATAACGTGGAAATGTTTTTTTTCTAAAAGACACCGCACTCCCGCATCCAAGTGCGAGAGTTGTCTTTTAAAAAAATGCTTGTTTAAGGCTTGTTAAAGGGAACTTTAAAAACATACAATTAATGGACACAAAGTACACCTACATTCAAAACCCACATTCCATATCCCAAGCAAAAATCATACATGTATGCCAAAGAAGGTCTCGGCATGTAAATACCTAGAAATAGCAGTCATCCCATGAATCATTCATATCAAATAGCGAAAACCCATAATTCCGGCAAACTGTGTTTGATCGCGTTATCTGACCGAAGTTTCAGAGTTCAGACAAAGGTATCACAAAGTTCTGCCGAATGAGATAAAGGGATGTAAAATTACGAGGACAGTAATTTTGGTAGTAAACCAAACGGTACAGTAAACTAAAGTTAACAAGATAGATTGGGAGCTTGATATGAATCATTATAGGAGAAATGTAGTGGAGAAAACAAGTCTTGTAGCCTACCAGAATTGTTTTCTTCATCTATTAGTATTAGGAATAAAATGTTCTTTACACTGTGGTATTATAGCAACTTTTTAATACTACTTTGGTGACAAACAAGCATACAGCCCGCCTGGTGTGAAGCAGTTACAGTGACCTATGAACACTTGCAACAACAGAGGTAACGATTGCGTGTTGCCAACCCATTGTTTAAAACAAGTGTTTTAAGATGGAAAATAATTTCTTTCATAATGCAACCCTTAGTGAGCGCTGGAGACCTGTACTCACACACAGGCACACAACAACACTGCAGGGAGCTCATTCCACAACCTAATTGTACGTGGTAAGAAATTCTTCTGGAATCGTGTTGATGTCCACTGTAGAAGATACACACTGCTGCAAGTCATTTTAAAACCCGCAGTTACTTAAAACATACAGGGTCTATGTAAATTTAACTCCTGTAAGGCAGTTATTACTAGCGCAGGAGTTAGGGAATTCTTTAAAATGTTTAAAATGTTTATGTTGATAAAGAATTTGAAATGAATACACTAAACGTACCTAAAGTTCAATACAATAAGCTATTATTATGTAGATATTAATGTACAACATTCGAATTACGTACAAAATCAATTAAATCGTGCCCTGTTCTACAATCTCAGGTTAAATCCTATAGTCTTGACTGGGCATTGTCCACCCTAATATCTCAAGCCGAGCTGTCTCATAATAAATGACAGGACCGTTCAGAGAACACTAGATAAATTGTAGGTACTGAGTGACAAAAAGCACTGGAAATAGAATATAATTCACGTAAAACGATTTTTTATATGAATAGCCTGGCGATAGTTTTCGAGAGAGGTAAGCAGAGACTACAGTTTTGCACTTGCTATAATTTTGATATATGTACTTCTTAGCTTCATTCGCACTTATAAAATGTATAGTCAACATCCAGCCATATGATATCTAAACTTATACAGGAGGAAAGATTTTATTTTTTGTTTGCTTGTGACAATTAAAGTCAAAAACTTTCACCATTAGAAAGCTATATTAGCGGAAACATACGCTATATTTTATTTTTTTAAATATGGATTCCCTACGAAAACTAAATAAATGTCCAGCCTTGCAAAGCCGGAACGTGCCGCTAATTAGGTAGTATATTAGGTAATAATAAAAATAATGAGGTAATATATGTATATAAAATATATTTTTTTAGAGAGGTAGTGCACCATACTAGCGAGCAAGCCCGACTGGGGAAGGACCTTACAGAAGACCACAGCCAAATAACTACACACAGCGGTGTAGTTGTGTTTCTGTGTGTGTGAGTAAAGTTTTCCAACGCTCATATAGGAATGCGTTTTGAAAGAAACGTATTCCTATCCCAGGGATACTCCATCTTAAAGCCCTGGTGTAAAAAATGGTTCGGCAACACGCAAGTGATACCTCTGATATTGCAAGCGTCCATAGGCTACGGTAACTGGTTAACATTAGGCGGGCCGTATGCTTATTTGTCACCAGTAGTATAAAAAATTGTAATAAGAATGATTATTGTTGTTGTAGTTCGTGCTTGTCAAATTATGGTATTCCAGGCGTGTCTTCCCTTCCAACTGTTCCATTTACGCTTGCCTTATGTCATCCCAAAATCAATATTCTCGCCTTTTTCCTACTTCATAAAAAGAATAACTTCAAACATGAAAAAGGTCGTCGGGTTTTTAATACAATTTACATAGTTAACACCTTAACCAGCTTTTGTTTTGGTTGTTACTGGGTCACTAATACAATTTTGTTATTTTGTCATCTCTGTGTATAATATATATCTCAACTCCATGATATATCACATGAATATTTTACTGAGCCCGGAAAGTCGGTGTCTGTTTTGAGGAGTAGGTTTTTTTTTTACAAAACAAAATCACTTTTTAATAAAATTTAGGTTTGGACAATACTGGAAAAACACATATTAAAAACTAAATTGTTTTAAATTTAACTTTCATATAGCATAAATAGTATAGTAGGTAATTAATTCTTCTTCTTCGTGTCGATAGTACCTGCAACGAATATCCATGTTGTACAAGCTATAAATATTGCTACTTCTATGGCGTTGTCAATTCAGGTCGTTCAAAGTGCTTGAGGTTAGATATTTTAAAGTATCTAAACTCAATCCTTATAGAAGGAATTTAACATATTCAACATTTATTTTACCAGGTCGTTGGTTACTGGTAGCCTGCTCACTCTGAGTCTTCCAGTTCGTAATCACTACGCCACATCTTTCTGCTTCAGGGGCCAAGTACAAGTACAGTATCTTCTACTAATACATCGATAAGTATATTCAAAGGAAATTGGAATACCTTTCCAAAAGCAATGAGAGTGTCGTTATTTCTGCCACTCACATTCAGTACCAACTGTTGACGAAAATGGCTTTTTTATCTTTGTATCGGATCTCTTACAAATAAGGAAAGCGAGCCGACGGAAAACAAATATGTGGAACTAAATACTAATATAAGAAAATGTTGGTTTTATCGCCATCTTGTTATATAAGCGTAAAGCTATGGTACCAACGGAAAATTTTGGTATTTTTCGTACACTACGACTACACACTAAATTTTTTTGCATCAATTCAACACGATGCAAACTTGGTATAGTATCGAGTTATCAACTTATATACACAACGTCTTTTTGCATTGATACAGACTAGATACAGTCGCCATGAAAACGCAATATAGGCGATGGCTGTTAACCTTTACATGTTGATGCTTTATGCATCAATGCAACGCCTTGAACTTGCAAGCGTGTCAATAAAGATGTCCGTTTGATACGAGTACCTATACACGCGTTTGCATCAATGCGGATGCAAAAAGAGTATGTGTGTAATCTCTCTAAGATTCACAAAGTTTTAACGATAAAAGTACATGTTATAGGACGTACAAACACAACTACCAAAGGTGCTCTCGCAATGGAAGTTATTTGTGAATTCAACTACCCTATAGTTGCACTATTCAGTGCAAAAATATATTTCTAACATTTATCTTGCCAGATCTTAGGGTTTTCCGTACATCGAGAGTTGACAACAACATAAGCCTCAGTACTGAAAAGGCGTATGATTCAAAATTACCACTTGTCTATTTAAACCTTATGTTTATTACTTATAAGATGAACAATGAAAGATTTAACTCATCTTTTCATGTTTTTACACGGAAGGTGCGATATAATATCATAATGTTAAGTCGGCCTTCATATTCGATGTGCCAAGCGTAATAAAAACTTAGCAGATGGAGGTCGACAGCTGAAATATCATCCTTTACTAAAATCTAGTTATCTAGGAGGTACCCTTGAATTTTGCTTCGTAATTTAACCTTTAATGTGAAGATACGTGAGAGCATGGTCAGGTCTGTGTTTAAAAAACAAATAAAAATAGGGATTCAGTACATTGTAAATAAACTAAACTTACTTACTTTACTCTGGGCACATGTCCTCTCGAATAAAAAATATATATACGGCAGCCAATCTCAATGGCGATTATTCAACTGCACAGGACATAATAATATTATAGTGCATAAGTGTGTGCTCAAACACAAGTGCACTATCTACCCCTTCACTCTCATAGTCCGATAGAACGGCAATCCGACACGACCAGAAAGAGATCAGCACAGGACCAACGGGTTTACATGTTTTCCGAGGCAAGTAAATACCTATATTACGAGTATATACATGCAAATGCAAACCTATTAAAAAGAACTCGAGAAACGCTTCCTTCATATCTATTAAAATGAATGTCTCGAAAATTTTCATAGAAAACAACGTTCTCCCCACATATAGTATTAGTGAAACAAGTCACTGGGCTAGTTCCATAGTGTGGGAATAATCTTTTAAAAAAAGAAAGGAGGTAATTACAACAAAATAACTAAAAATCCATTTTATAATTTATCAGTCACCTTATCTACTAATAAAAAGATAAATATTACATAACTCGTTTACAATGGCAAATACGAGTTCAGAACTCACATCCATATTATGGTAAATAACCAAAAGTGTTTGTTTTTCATTAATGAATTGGCGGCTTTGCTATATAACAAATGATTTGATATTAATGATTAGACTCGTTCATTAGTTAAAAACACACACAGGCCGAGTTTTTGGATATTGGCTTCTTTATATTGGCAAGCCGTCTGACCAGCCCAACAACTATATTCTACCTACCTGTCTACCTAATGTGTAAATAAAAACCATTATCCACTTGGCAATGAGTCAAGCGATGTTTTTGTATTGTTGCCAATTGCCAATGCATCAGTTTACACCATATAGCTTACAAAATATTGTAACTAACTGGCGGTTTAAAAAATGGGTGTACTTCGCCGAATCGAACGCCAAATAATCGAATATCAATTGATCAAACACTATAAATCGAACGTCTAAATACTCGAACGTTCATAATATCGAATGGTTAATAAATCGAACATTCAATATATCGTACACTCAATACGTCGACTATTCAAAATATCGAATGTTTGTTTGATCGAGGGTTCAACGCATCGAACATTCATTCCATCGAAAGATTAAAATGTGAATTTTTAGTTTTTTATTTTAACTTGAGTTTTACGTTACTTCTCATGACAGTATACTTCGTTTTGATGCTGACAGCATCTTTCTGATTTTCCTTTTACATTTATAACTTAAACTAGACTTTTACGTGTTACCGATTTTGTAACCTAAATGAATGCTGGGTGTGAGTTTTAAATGGAAATGAAGGCGAACCAGCGGCTATCATTCATAGACATAGGCAGTGCATACTGTAACTGAAACTTATGATGTAGCTTCGTACAGCCTAAATTAATATATTTTCACGGCGCATCTTACGGAGTGTACTACAATCTAATTGTTTCGTCTGTAAGAAGGTCATTAATTTATACTTTGCCCTTTTTGTAGCGCAAGTTTCACGTTTACTATACTCACTAAAAAATATTTAAAAATACGGCATGTGACCTGTATTATGAATATTAGACCGTACTAAAGACGTTTTAGTGCATTTTATGATTCGGTACCAAGCACTAATTCACAAAGCAGATAGAAGAAATGTAATACGAAAAATATTCAGTAATAAATAAAAAATGTCCTTCCGAAAGTATGGGTAAAATAATATCAAGTTATCCTTTCACGATTGACAACAATAGAGAAGAATACCCCAAAAATTAGTGAAATTCCATTAAATACCAATATGGTAACAAAAGAAAATCTATCTGATTTATTAGTACAATTACGAGAGATAGGGGATGGCTGTAGCCATTGTCTGATCAAAACACAATTCACCGAATCATAAATAACAGGAACAATAGTCAATAAAATTAGATAGCGATGGGTTGGGAATTGGCAAGGAAAATAAATAAGGTTTTACGAAGAGCATATGAGCTTCCACTTCATCGGGATAAGCTGATAATATTCACCTACATATCAAAATACGGGCATCAGGACAATTCTATCTACTACGGTTTCATATAAGCTACGTTACGATGGAGACGAACGTAATTTACATCGTATTTGAGAAGAATGTCAATATCCGTTTCGCCATCCATCATTACCTACATATATTTCGCGAAAAATATAAAGGAAACCTTAGTGCACTTACATTATCTATCTTATATGTCTCTGTTTATTGTTTAGTATACGGGAAACGTGGATCAGGAATATAATGTCTATCAACATCATTGCATTGTTAAAACGAATATAGTAGGTATTTAAAATGTACCTACTCTACTCTAGTCTGACTGACTATACAAAAATGTAAGTTTTCAATAAATATCAAAAATGGGTAGAGAAGGAATATAAAATAGGACGAAGCAGGAATAAAATTATTAAATTTATATTTTAGGACGATGAAAGTATATTGTTAGGGACATCAAAGAACAATTCAATAATAACGTCATCCTAACCAAATTTTTATCAAGCTCAACGGAGACATTGGTGCATAGGTGTGTACGCAAACACAGGCAGACTCTTATTCTCTCACACTCATAGTCCGATGGGACAGCAATCCGATATGACTGGAGAGAGATCGGATGTACTATGTGCATTTCAACGCACGGGAATGTAAGTAAATACCGCCAATTTTTGTTTTATTTAAGAACATTATTTAGTATTGTATTTGTAAACTGCTGTGAAATTATTTTCATCGAATTAAAAATCGCTTTTTGATAGTAAATTAATATTGGGCTATACTAATTTACTCCATTATTATCACATTTTACTCTACTTTGATCGCACTTTACAACATCAAACGTAACAGCAGCTAAATGAACTATCCAGGCTAGTGGTTTAAGCCACAAGTAACCACAGACACAGCAGTCCAATCTAATGAATAGCTGTTTGCCGTATGAATACCAAAATGTCTTCAATTTACGGCTGCCATCCTAACTCGCCGTTTAAAATAAGTAGTACATGGGGCCGTACCATGACGTCTTTATAGCGATTCATTTTTTATCTTAATTTGATATACGTAAAATTTCAACTTCATTACGCACCTCTTTTGGGTTGTTGATAGAAAATTATTCACTCTAAGGGCGTTATGATACGGCCCCTGGTCTGATATTTGTGTGACTTTCAATCGTATTTTCAAGAAAATTCGTAACAAATACAATACTAAGTAATACGTTTCATGTGATAACCGTAATAAATAGTACCCTACTACATGTATAATAGGTATCTACTATTCGTCATCATGATAACGCTTTCTGGATACACTTACAAAATGTCATCAAAACTTACATGAACTACGGTCTGACCTCTGCAATCTAATAACATTTCTAACGTTAGACCGGCACAAGAAGTGACAGATGAAAAATGCGAGATCACTGACCCCTTATTTTTCTATTCATTTAAAATGAATATAACTAAATATTTTACAAAAAATATCATAAATATGTGGATAAATAAATAGATATCCGCTATTAAAACAAAAAAATGTAACACCAGGGTTTTGTGAAGGGGTATTCCTGCAAGCTCAGCACCGAGTGCTGTGGAAAACCTTGGGAGAGGCCAATGTCCAGTAGTGGACGTGAGTGAAAAGTAAAAGTAAAATGCATTCCTAAATAAGCACTAGAGGCACAGAAACACAACTACACCATTAGTCAAGGTCTTTCTCATCGTGAAGTAAAAAAATATTGCAAAAAAATTTTGTAAATCTGCGTGCGTGGCCAAAAAGTTTACTCCCAGCTGACTAGTGAGTCACAGTGCAGTGATTTATATTCGCCTCGTCTGGTCCTTTTGCTAATTCTACGCGATACATAATGAGAGTTTGTGTTTATTGGAAATAGGTACCATTCTATTCATGAATGCAAATCTTAAGGGTTAAAAACTTGGGATCAAATTTTAAAGAAATGTGTAGAGAGAGAGCCTTGAGAGCTCCTTAAGTAGCTCATTCAACATTCATATTCGTTCCGTATTCATTAAACGTAAATAACCATATTTAGCTAAATCGGACAATTGTAACAATAGGCACATCTGATTTCCACACATCTGATTGCCCCAGCGGGCAGAAAGGTTATGAAGTGGCAAGCTTCCAAGAAGATGAACTGGGTATAGAGGCTATTGATAGGGAAAGTCTATAAATCTAATATTATAATCTAGTATTATTTATTACCCTATACAATCAAACAAGTCCGACTGGGGAAGAGGCATCATACAGAAGACCACAGCCAATCAACTACACAGAGTGGTGTAGTTGTGTCCATTATGCCCAAGGGTCTATAAGGCTAGTGGTTACTTTTTTTTATATTAATAGGACGCTACATAATTCCTGAGTGGTATAGGCTATTATTTACTGACATACCCCGCGAGCAAATCCGCAGCGTTAAGCTATAATAAATATATCTAAAAGTTTGTAATAAACGCTTCTTCAAATAAATGTGTTAATTAATTTGTACCAACAAACTGTAACGAAGTTAGATTCATAACGATCCAATTTTAGTTAGAAACTCCAAACGATAGATAAGCTGTATTGATCCTTATATTTATTTAACTGAATAGATTGTAAAGTTCCTAATACTTGGTGGAAACTTTGATCTGTTTTACATTTCAAACAAAATGTCACGTCACAGTTTCCAAGTGAACTTTTTCTGATAACATTTTCATGGATTACCGTCGTTATGAATTCTACCCGAGTAATATGATCAGGGTCTTAACATTATGAAAAGTGCTCTAGGCCTTTTTAATAACAACTTTTATTTAATAATGTTATAACAAAACATAAGTTCTGAAGTATTAGTACGTATATAAGCTCTCGTTACATCTAGAATATTTTGATAATGGAGTAAATTACACTCATTAGCCTCTTTTTGGATCAAGATAATATAATTACAGTATAAGTATTTAACTATCTACTTTAATCATACTTGCGCTTAATTCAGAAATTAATGATCTACATACCACTTTAAAAGTATTTCATAAAAGGTATGTTGGGTTTAATAAAAACAAGTCCTCATAAATAATATTTTCAGAAAGGGAGAATTTCTCTGGTGCAATAAACAAAACTGCCCTCTACCATTAGTCACAATAAAACTAAAGAATGGTCAAAGTTTGGCTTTCACTTGTTTATAAAATTATTCACTATAGAGCCTCCCTTGAAATAGAAATAGAAATAGACATTTATTCGCAGGAACATGTGTTACAAAGTTCTTAATAATAAAATGACCTGTACAAGGAATGTTCCGCCTTTTTTAAAGGCATGCAAATATTATTTAAATAAGTACATTGTACATTTTGGTATTTTTACATTAGCATAATATTATTTTTAATAAATAAATACAATTTGTACATATAGGCAATTATTAAAAGTGAGTAGGTATATTAAGCTTAAATTAAATTATGTACTCATTAAGTTACAAATTAAATTAAAAAATAAGTTTTAAATAAAATTAAAATAAAAAATAAATTACAAATTAAATTTTTCAGTGATTTTATGGTCAATAAAATCCTTTAGTGTATAGAAACACTTTTCTATCAACCATTTCTTTAATTTGTTTCTGAATTGTCGATAAGGTAATTCACGAATCATTTGCGGTATTGTATTATACACTTTTATTGCCATCACTGCACAATTTTTAGCTCTAAAAGAACTTTGGCAATTTATTACCTTAAGCTTAGTTGGATCCCTTTGTATAAACTTACTGTCTTCACTAACTTTAGGGAAAATATTATGATTTTTTACGAAGACACCAATTTCAAAAATATACAGAGATACCAAAGTCATTACGTTTAGTTTTTTAAAAAGAGGTCTGCATGATTCTAGAGGTCCTACTCCGCAAATAGCTCGTATGCACTTTTTTTGTACGATAAACGCTCTGTCTATATGTGTTGAATTTCCCCACAACAGTAAGCCATACCTTAGGACAGAATTGACGTAGCCATGGTACGCTACAAGGGCTGAATTTTCATTTGCAGTTATACGTAACTGTTTTAGAGCATACACAAACTTATTTAATTTTTTGCATACCTTATCAACATGTATTTTCCAGTTACAATTTTCATCTAAAAATATGCCTAAAAATTTAACACTACTTTCTCTCTTAACGAGTTCTCCTGAATGGGTTATATTTAAATTGGGTGGTTTCAGTTTATAATTGGAAAATTGGACATAATTCGTTTTTGATACATTAATTTCTAGGTTGTTGTCTTGAAGCCATTGTATTATAGTTCCTAGCGTTGAATTAACTGCTTCTTCATAATTACTTGTTTTGTCATCATCTGGTATTAGTACGGATATATCATCAGCAAATAAAACGCACTTGTGCTTGGTAGCATTTGGTAAGTCATTTATGTACAAAAGGAATAGAAGTGGTCCCAAGACACTGCCTTGTGGTACTCCTGTTCCATTTATTTCTACTGATGAACGGTACGATGTAGATATTAATTTATCATCAACACGTGATATTTCTACACATTGAGTTCTGTCCTTAAGATAACTACGCAACCAGTCCAGAGCTGGGCCTCGAATACCATACCGATCACATTTTTCTAGCAACCTTCCATGATTTACTAGATCAAATGCCTTACTCATGTCTAAGAAGAGAGCAGTGATAGGTACTTTAGTATCAACTTTGTGTGTAATAGAGCTAACTAGGGAAAACGCTGCTAGTGTGGTGGACTTCCCCTTTTGAAAACCGTTTTGTTCTTCTTTTATGACGTTAAATTTAAAAAGGAATTCAGTTAAACACCGATGCATAACTTTTTCATAAATTTTTGAGAATATAGGTATTAAAGTGATCGGTCTATAGTTATTCAAATTAAGGGGAGAATCTTTTTTATGTAGAGGTTTTACTATTGATATTTTTAATTTATCTGGAAAAATACCATCTAAGAAGGACATATTAATAAGATGAGATAAGACTGGGGATATTTCACGAACACACGACTTAAGTATAATCGTTGATACTTCATCGTAGCCAACGGACTTTGTACTTTTTAGATATCGTATGATAGTGGCTATTTCATGGGGAGTACATGGCTTAAGAAATATGCTAGAATTTACTTTCTCTAACGTAGAGGATACACCTTGTCCGATCCCGTTCACAGTATTTTTAATTCTATTATTTGAGATGTCTATAAAAAAATTGTTAAATGCGTTAGCTATTTCATTTGGTTTATCTATTAAAATGCCTTGATTAGTTATTGTATTAATTTGTGTGTGTGTTTTAAGCGCATCTACTTTGTTTTGAATAATATCCCAAGTAGCTTTACTTTTATTTTTTGAATTATTAATATATTTATAATTCGTATTTTTTTTTGAAATAGTAACACATTTTTTTAGCAGTTTATTGTATGTTATGTACTTATTTTTAACTTTATCATTATTAGTATTTAAATTACATAATATTTTTAATTTCCTTTTATTCATACTAGATGTTTGATGCCTTTAGTGATCCATTTGGATGGGCCGGTATTTGCATACGTTTTGACTTTTCGAATAGGAAAACATAAGTGATATAATAAAATGAATATGTCATGAAAACTGCTGAATGCTTCATTAGCGTTATTTATACTATAAATGTCTGTCCATGATAAACTTTCCAATGCCTTCCTTAACTTAAGTACGTTTTCATCACAATAATCTCTAATATTTCTGTACCAATATTTGAAGCTAGGTTTCCTTTCACAGATAGGAAAGTTTAATGTTTGGCCTGTATTATGGTCAGAGAGGCAGAGCTCGTGTGTGATACCTATAGCATTTTCTATGTTACTAATAATATGGTCAATGCAGGAAGAGCCTCGAGTAGGTGAATCTATATGCAAACTAAAATTGTAATTTAGCAAAATTTCTTTTAACTTGGCTGTATCCGCGTTATCTTTTAGCGTATCTATATTTATATCACCTGCCAGTATGACACGTTTTTTTCTATTCAGCGATAGTCTATGAAGTAATAGCTCTAATTTTCTAAAAAACAATATAACGTTTGAGTTTGGTACTCTGTATATGCATACAACAACACATTTAAAAGGGACAATCTCGACTGCGCAACATTCAAATACTTTTTCCAAGAATAGGTCTTGTAGGTACTCAATATTTTTTGTGATTAATGTCTTATGAACTAGTATACAAGCACCACCGCGTTTTTCTTTTTTTCTACAAAAAGCGCTTGCTAGCTTGTACTTTTTGAAATGAATGTTACCTTCATCGCCGGATTTTACAAATGTTTCAGTGAGACAGATTACATCTATAATTGAATTGTTACTAACAGATAGTTCGCTTAAGCAAATTTCAATTGAATCAATTTTATTTAACAAGCCAGCTATGTTTTGGTGAAAAAGTGTTGCTGAGAGTGAAGTTGCTAATGCTGGCGAAGAGGAATCGATTAATAGTTGATCATAGAAAAAACTGCTGTGGATCATGTACTTGACTAACCTGAGTCTCGTATAATACTCCTGTTATAAAATCCTGAATGTCTTTAAAGAGTATATTCATGCCATAATTGCTGACCGTACCTGTTCTTCGATTAAACGATTTGTGGTCCCATGTGAGATTTTTGTTGGAGTCGAGGAAGTACGCATATTCGTGTGTTAAGATGTCCAGATAAAGCAAGTTGTTAAAGTTTTCTACTCTCCAGTTATATAAGTTAGTATGGTGATCATATTTGTATGTTGGTCCACAGATTATAATGTTTGTATGTTTAATCTTTTGTAAAGCCTCTCTTAAATGGAATATAATACTAAAGTAGTCCTGTGTTGTATTAAAGTCTTCCTCGCCGATAAGAATAACACAGAAGTCTCTCATTGAAAAGTTTTCAAGTTTAGATTCGATATTATGTACCAGTTGTTTTGTACCGCAGTTCGTCATTAAATAGTGACATATTTCGTACTTTTTAGAGAGAGTACTTTCTGAAATAGATAATATCTTATTGCTTTTGTTGTGACTAAATAAATAAATTTTGTTAGCCGTCTCATTTTGTAGCGATTTATTTGTCCTTTGTTGAAGTTGTTGCTTGTGCACGAGGTTCTTAGGTTGCAATGATATAGTAGTTGCGTTACCTGTGTTATGTGTATTTTCCACAGAATTATAGCACAAAGCAGGATTATTTTTATCCAGTTTCGTTTGTATTTGTACTTTTATGCAACCGCTAGCGCCATCTGTTGTTATCTCGGTAACGTCATTGTCCAGCCCAAGATCTATGCAACTTGTATTGATTTCTTCGTCCAATAATATTTTTTCTGTGTTCTTGAGAAGTTTTTTTTTCTTATTTTTTTTACTAGTTGTATGAGGGTTTGAATATGTTGTGGTTTTGTCTATTTGTTTGTGTAATGCATGTTGGAGGTTTAAATTTTCTTCTGAAAGTTTGTCTATTTCAAGATGTGCACTTTCTAGCTCTAGTTTAAGCTTCACTATTTCTTCTTTTAACCCTTCTATATCGCAGTCATATCTTGTAGAAATATCTGGTAGGCTGAATTTTCTAGTTTCTGGACTAGATTCGTGTGAATAAGACAGTGAGCCATTTGCTGTTCTAGGACGACGAATTGTTACATTTTGATCATCCATTATGAAAAAGAAATTTTATTAAAATGTAGGTGACGTTTGATCTACTTAATAGTTTTTTCGTATGGTGATAACGCCATCTAGTGCTAGACAGAGAACCAATTCATTGATATTTCTTCATGCACTTTGAATGTTTTGGTTTGTAATTTTTATTACAATTTATTTGTGATATTATTCACAAAATATTATCAATATTACTTATTTTATTCGAAATTAAATTTTCTATCAACTTTTATAAAACCCAAAAAGTGCTCTTCAGGGCGGCCTGGGTTCGATCCGTCGTCCTCTGCAATTTCAACGTAGTACTTGTATCCACTTGACCACGTTGGCTTATCCAAAATGTTTCAATTAGGTGTATCTACTGGTATAATTGTTTACAACGCTAAAGCGGTAAACGTTAATTTTTAAAATTATTGAGTAGCGTCCTTTTTTGAAAAATTAAATAAAAACTGCACTGTTATAATCAAATGTTATTTTTATATTCATTTGATGTTTATTTGGGACACTTCACGGTATTGTTGTAATGTTTTATTGAGTTAAATTATTTGTTTTGTTTTATATTTGTAAGTTATTATTTGCACTTATTTAGATTTATGTCTGCTATCACAATTTTTTCAATGAGCTTTTTCTCCACTGTTCGTTTACGAAAGTTTAGAATAACGTTTGAGGATGTCTATTAACACTATAACTATAGAAAAAACACTGAATTGAAACTTATAAACACTATTTGTAATTAATTTTAGATAAAAATACGGAGCTATATAATTTGCGATGTTTACTTCGTAGCGCCACCTGGCGGTCTTGCTTATCCTTATGAAACTATACGACATTTACGTCGCGAAATATAGGTATGTTTTGAAAAACTTATCAGTAAAAAGAACACACAAGCCTGAAGATAACAATAAATTACAATATGAGGGGTAGACATTATCACAGTATGAGTACTTTGTGGCGCGACAAGAATGTCCCGAAGTCCATAAAAGCCCTTGCCAATTTTACTTAATTCTTTGTATCTCTCATTCAAAGAGGTTTATGGCTTTTCTTCTATTGTCTTTATCTTCCGATTTATGGCGCCAAAGATTTGCTTGTAAAGACCTCTGTACACATGCCAAATTTTGTCATTCAGCATAACAACAAAGACGTTGGGCCACTTGAACTAGAATTTGAGATTTTATAAAATTTTTGTTTTGCCGAAGCTTTCTTTGAGGGAAACAGAAGTATTGTTTACTTTTTTATCCTCCTCCTGCTTTGACAGATCGAAAATGTATATATCTAGTAACAATATAAAACAAAACTAAATGCATATTTAATTTATGACATTACCTCTATAAGTGGTAAATAAGTTTCAAATATTCCTACTTAACATTAACGTATGGTAAACCGCAATTTTTTATTTCATAAAAAATCATTTTTCGTTGTAATTCAAAATTGTATCTGTCCAATTTTGAATTACAACGAAAAATGTGCGGGCTTTTGGTCACCTCGATTGTAGGACAAGAAACTTCTTGTTGAGAAATTGTATCATACTAAAATAAATCTTTGTATACCTACTCGACTAACTAGTACGAATACTAGGTATTTGAATCCGAGATATATACCGACATACATTTCTGGTTTGCTATAACCCTTTGACAATTAATTCTAGCTTATGATTCGATTACTAATGCTAATGCGAGAACTTGATTTCAATACCGTCTGCCGATGCGTATGGTATTTGTGCTTGTTACTTACCGTAAATTTTAGATCATTTCTTGTTATATATATACTTTGCTTTATCATCATCATCGCCATCATCTCTGCTAAAAGACGTGCAAGCTGAACATAGGCCTTCCCAAAAAACTTAGTTCAATTATTTGTTGTTATTTATGCACTTTAGCCGAGCTAAGGTCTATGTTAGGAAAGCAAATCGGGTAACTCCTGGTGCCGTATCATGAAGGCCGTATAGCGATTGATAATAATTTGAAATTACTAAGATGAGATTTCAACTTTATTACCTAGCATTAAGGTTGTCATTCTTTAAACTTCAATGTAAGGTCATAAATAAATGGATATAAAAACGTCATGGTACAGCCCCTAGGCATCAGCATAAGCTGCTTCTAGGTTTCCAGAATTATCATAAATAATAGACTATTTTTCCCAAGTGTTCATTTAAGTGTTATATTTTATTACTTTTCTTAGTTTCTGCAAAACAAAACCTGTAACACAAAACAATGAAAAACTGCACATAGATCTTAAGTAAGAAATCATATATTATATTTATGCTGGTGTATAAAATAATTTACGAAGTTTTGCTGTTGAAACAAGCGAGCTCGACTTAAAATTTTCAGGACAGTAAATTCTTAAACACAAGTGCATTTAAGTCCATTAAGCTTAAAGTAACTCCTCTACTACTAAAATATTTTGTTATACTAATAGAGAGCAATTTTGTTAGTTTGTATGTATGTGAAGGGTAAACTCCGGAACCGCTGCCCAATTTGAAAAATTATTTCACCATTTGAAAGGAAAGTACATTATTCCAGATGGATGTAGGCTACTTTTTTCGGCATAACACTCTGGTGATGATGATGATGAACGCGATTAAATAGAAAACCTGCAGTCTGTGTGGGCTCTAAGTTTTAATTAGTACACGATAAATAACAAAATTAATTAAACATATAATAAAAATTATTTATAAACAGAAAGTACATACACATCTAAGAGTTCTGTGAAAGCGATAGGAATCACAGACGCGACTTTATTTATTTAAGTCCAAAGTTACGAGAACACTCGTGTACATTTGGTAGTTAGAACTAGGCGTTATTCGAAGTAAGGTCGTGACAGCAAAAGCCCCGATGAATTATTCAGGGTCGTTGAATGTACGTCGGGATCCGCGCTGTGGTCACAGCTGACCACACCTTCCTCATATAAAGGCATTAAACTGTAACTATATTATTATTTCATTCATTGACTTATATTATTAAAATCACGTGGCCTTATCGAGAACAGCTTTCGCACGTAGCGTGTTTTCATGGCAGGTCGAAAAAAGGTATACTATGTCCATCGCGAATGACCTTTCCAATAGTAAAATAATTTGAAAATAGTTGGTAAGATTAATTAAATCGGTATCTATTCTTATCTTATACTTACTAAAAGTGACGACCCCTCTTTACTATACAGTAAAGCTAAATTATTATTTTTATTTGTTGTATATTTCATTTTGTATGGTATATTGGTTTCCGTAAAAGTTGTACATTGCCCATTGAAAAAAATGGCCCGAGTTTCTTACCAATTCTTCTCGAGGCCCTATTTTTATGACGTTCAAATGTTGGTATCATGTATTTGAAATATATTAATGAATAAATAACTTTACTTTGACTTAAAAGGAATTAGATGATAAATTAATAAAAAAAACATCTAAAAATCGATAATAAAGAACATGTTTTATAATATGCATGAATATTTTGATAATATAATGGGCCGGGGGGAAATTATCTAAGCATTTCTTATAAATATTGTTTTTTAAATCCAAATAATTGCTATGCCCGATTAGGTAAACTCTTGATACCTAAATTGTTATGTTAAACCACCTATGAATATATAATATCTGGTGTTGTGTTGTAACAGCAAGTATAGCGTTTTGTAAAAAAGCAATTAAATAATGTCAAAACAATATGAAAATACTCGATCACAACTCAGATACGGCAACTGCAACAGTCGTCGCGTCGGTGATCAATGCGATACAAATTACTTATCGTAATGAATATCCGATCATATTTTACTTACATTTTATTTGGATATTCCGTGTCACATTTATTGTTGCCTTTCTCCGCTTGGGTGTAACTTGATGATATAGACTACTTATGTTTTTCAAAATTAGAGATTTTTTGGCAGGGACTTTTAATGCGTATAATAAGTGCAAGTCGGACTCGCCCACCGAGGGTTCCGTGCAAACCTGTAAGTATATAAGTAAAATATTTTTAATGATGTAACAAAAAATTTACGGTTTTCGCATTTTTTTCTTTATCTGTGCTATAAGACGTTGCTTCGCACTAAATTTCAAGTTTCTGAGTTCACGGAAAGAGTACCCTGTAGGTTTTGATTTCCTTGCGAGTGTCGAAAATTTGCGGCATAAACGGCTGTATCTTTTGATTGCGTTGGCTTAGAAGTTTGATTTTCACAGCTTTAAGGGACAGTAAACCTGAGTATTTGATATACATTTCAGCTTGATACCTCCACGCGTTCCTGAGTAAAGGGGTCTTGACAGACAGACAGATGGACGGACAACAAAGTGATCCTATACCTAAGGGTTCCGTTTTTTTCCCTTGTCCCTAATCAACAATCTCTTCAACTTCATTATATTAGTAAGTACATATATTAACCATCCACTTAAAAATCGCTGGAAAATATATTGGTCATTAAAGGAAGTAATGAAGTCCACTGAACTTAGCTGTACAGTAAAACGAAGAGTCTTCAACACCTGCATCCTACCCTGCATGACATATGGCTGTGAAACATGGGCACTCACAAAACATCATAAAGACATGTTAGAGCATTGCCAAAGAGCAATGGAGAGAAGCATGCTAGGAATAAAACGCCAAGACAAACACAGAAATGAAAGAAAGAAAGAATATTTTATTTGACAGTAATTAAGAAACACACAAACAAAAATTGACAAAAAGAAAAAGAAAAATAGAACTTAATTATAGTACATTATGTGTCTCATGATTACGCCAAAATGGGATCCAGCTCAGCATAATGCCTGGCAGTAATGCTAGGCGCTGATTTTCAGCTGGAACCAATTGAGCAGTAACTCACGGATGTCAATCAGCACTTAAGAAGTTAATATTTATTATTTTATATACATAGTAAAAACAAAAAGTACAAAATAATAAAAAAAATATAATATACATGCTAAATAACTGGAGAAATATAAACAAAAAAAATATATATAAAGTAAACCAACCTAAATAAAAATACAAAATAAAATTAAACAAAACAAACAGTACATAAAACATTCATTGTTATATTATAGACAAGTTAATATTGATATTCTCTAGCTTTAATTGCGCGTCGGTAAGGTATGTCCGCAGATGGGAACGGATGGTGTGTGTCGTAGGTAAATTCCTAATAGGGGGAGGGATATTATTCCAACATCTTGTGGTGGCATAGCGAAAGCTGCCCCTGAACGCTGCTGTTATGTGCGGCTGGCTGGATAACGGCTGTGCGCACTGCCTGCCACTACATTCTCGCCTACTTGTCACCCAAGAGAGCTTATCATACAGGTATGACGGCGTCTTATATTTTAATACTCCGAAAAGGAGACAAGCTAAGTGCAACTTTCTCCTTGATTTCATTTTCAGTATTAAATGTTTGTTAAGGAAGGGAGTGACGTGACTCACACTTTGCACTCTCTGTATAAGTCTCTCAGTACGTGAAAGCAGGCGAGGACCGTATACTGCGTCGGCATAATTTAGTTTGGACAGGACAAGGGATTCCACAAGCTGAATACGAATGTCTTCCGTTAAGTATGGCCTTATTTTGTAAAGAATTTTTAGTCTATAGAAACAGTTGCAGACTGATTCTGCTATGTGTTCTTCATACCTTAAGTCAACATCAATGTTTAGGCCAAGATTCTTAGCCACGTACACTCTTTCTATAGGATTACCCATTAATAGTACTTCTAAGGTAGACGGCAGAGTTCTTATGTGTTGTTTCGTCCCAAAGACTAGATACTTTGTCTTAGATGGATTAAGGACTAAACAGTTATCCTGTTACCAAGCAGCGATCCTAACCAGATCATCATTTAATTTACTAATGGCGTCGCTATAGACATTAGGTTTGAATTACACATATATCTGTACATCATCAGCATATATGTGGTATTTCGATTCTTTTATATATTTAATAAGATCTGCGCAATACAAAGAGAAAAGAACGGGTCCTAACACGGACCCTTGAGGGACTCCTCTATTAACGGAAAGCAGTTCCGAAAAACACGATTTACCATTTTTCTGTATTTCTACAAGCTGTTTACGGTTGAAATGCATTTATAAGATCTAAAACAAAAGTAACTGATGTCCTCCATAAAATAGATCAATTGAAATGGAGGTGGACTGGGCACATGTTGCGTGACAAACAGGAAAAATGGAGCAAAGAGGTCACTGGTACAGGTACTGGAATCCTAGAGATGGCAAGAGAAACAGAGGAAGACAACATATAAGGTGGGAGGATGAGTTAAAACTAACGGCAGGCCCGAACTGGAGGAGGGTAGCCAGGGACAGAGAACAGTGGAAAATGTTAGAGGAGGCCTTTGTCAAGCGACACACTGAGCTTAGAGATATTTTATAACACTACATTGGAGGAAAATAAGCTCAGGATAAAAAGGCAAAATAGATAGATAGATATTAACCATCTATACCACTTTTCTAGTGGAAAACAGTAAAAATAAGACGCAAAAATTAACAATTAGGGCATATTGTGCAACCTTGGATAGGTTACATTACAAGCCCTAACTGTTAATAACCACATTTCCAGTTTATGCCGTGTCTCCAAGTAGATCGATAGATCACAATTGTCTTGAATAAGTTTATTTATCATAAAGTATAATATAAATTAGACGTTTATATTTATATCTCATAATTATCAACAATTTATATAAACTGCAACTATATTATAGTAGGTTGATGTTGATATCTATATTATGATAATATGTATATTTATTGTATTTTTATTGTTTACTCATTTGTTTGCTATACAGTTAGATTTGACTCTATATTTCAGGTGTACACTTCGTTTAGCCTCTTGTCCTCTGCCACTCTAATTTTGCTGGCATTAAATGCTTCATTTTGAGTTGAAGTCGCCTTTGTAATAATATTAAAGTAAATAAGTAATGTTCTTTTGTGTACAATAATGAATTACAACTGTATTATTGTAAGTATAAGCATAATATTATAAGCATCTGCGTCTAGTCCTCTATCGACAAAAGATGGTGGAGATGGTCAATAAAAAATATCTACTGTATGCTCCCGTATTCGTAAGTGAGTACAAAAGGATGAATCGCAACTATAGTTAGGAATAGATGAATAATTCAGTGGCGCTGCGCTAGAGCCGGACCTCCGTCGAGCACGGTTTTGCTGTGTCAGATTTATATTAAAGATTGCCTCGGTCAACTTACTTAACTTTCTTTAGCATTTATTGAGTTTTAACCATGAATATTTATATGGTTGAAACTCAACAATGACGCTCAATAGATATGTAAAAATAACATTTTACATAATATATTGAACTAACGGCTTGACGTAGCTTAGCACAAGTGGGCATTATTTATTTATTCAAGAAAAATATTTAGTTATCGTAGGGATCCAATTTTCTTTTTTAAATATTATGTAACTCAATGATACATATATATAATAATATAGTGGTACTACTGGTGAATGATTTTTTTTAAAAGTCACACTATTTTTTTAGTTTCTTCATTGTAAATATAAAACATCTAATCTTATTTTGATCCAAAATCAATAAATATATTTATTTTAGACTTTTTAACGTGAACATATAACATAACGACATAACTACCAGTTATACACATAGCACTTCAAAAGTAAAACATAATTACGAGTGCATTCAAGTAGATCAAAAAATATGAAATAAACAAATATTTTTATTTTCACCCACTACATAGTTCAATAATATAAACTCCAATCATAAGCAACAAAGCCAGTACAAACTATACGTTTTAACATCTGCATCTGAGTGCTTTACATATGATATAAGTTTTAGTGAGAAAGGCACTGCTAATGACAATAATTACACCATAATGCCCTCACTTATATTCACACTTGGGATAAATAGAACTCTCGCGTACTAATAGCGGCCATATGCAGCAAACCCGTACCTATTTATGAAAGCCGCTTACAAATCATTAGCTTAATACACTGCAGTGTCTGCAACTTTTTATGTAACTTTTTTATTTAACACGTTCAAAAACTTTAGTATTTTATGATGTTATAATAAAATTGACATAATGGCTGGGTGTGGTGTGACGTATAAAAAGTACCGAATTGATGACCTCCTGATATTATTGCGCACAAGTGTATGCGCAATTACTCTTTATTCCCTTACTCTCAAAGTCCGGTAGGACGGTAATCCGACCAGAGACATCAGGCGTAAAACCAACGGTTTTAAATCATTTTCAAGGCTTCACAATAAACATTGCTAATTTCCTAACTTCGGGCATCTATCAGAAATTTCTTGACAGAAAAATCTAATATCAGAATACACCTAAATAAAGAACATATAAGTCAATAAAAATAATTATTTTGAGTTAGATTAAGCCATTTGGTTTCATCGAAACTCAATCAGGCGTTAAGGTTGTTTATTAAATATAACCTTACAGCACTGGTTTCCTAACTGGAGTGTTGTTGATGTATTTACAGCTACAATTTTAATTAAATGCTTTTATTGGAGCTCGGGATTAAAGGGGTTGGTAATTAAAGCCAACCAGGATTAACGACCTTTGTCTACTATAATTATGATTTATTAAGTCATGCCATGAAACCGGGGGTTTGTCGTTTGAGAACTGAGCTTCGATGATTAGAAGACTTAATATCAATTACCTAATATTAATGAAAGGCAATGAGGAAATTTGCAGGATTGCTTTAGTGTTTGTTCTTGTTAGGGTGACGTTGCTGCTTGGTGGCGGATATTTCGTCACATGTTGAACGATGGTTAGTGGCTTTATTTGCACCGTTCATTAAAGTCCAGCAACTATGCGCTCTAATTGATACTATTGTGAGCTAAGTAGAATAGCCTGTCTTAGCCTCCTTAGTCCTTTAATGTAAATTTAGCGTGGAATTTGACAGATTTAAACACTAAGCGACTGATCAATACATAACTATTTTTTTTTATTATTACAAAAAAAAATGGGTTTTCCAGATTGATTAGGCCGAATTAAATTTTTAAGACTAATTTTTATTTGATCTGTCTCCAATGGCCTGTTGGTCTAGTTGTTAGTAACCGTAATTTCTAAGCCACTTGTCGTGGGTTCGATATTCATCCAGGACAAATCTTTGTGTAAAGAGCACAATTCTCAGTTCTGTTTGAGTATAATTTATCTATACCTAAAATGCATGCAATTTAGAAATATGTATATAAGTAGGTATATTTAACAGTTGTCCAGATGCTAAAATACAGGCCATCTGATCCCAATGGTCCCAAAGAAGAGGAGAGCTTATCTCCCCAAGATATAAAAAATATAGATAAGTATGAAATAGATATAGCAAATCATCACTCAAAGCAGTCCTAATTCTAGATGTAATCCGATTATCCGACCATTCTGTAAGCGTTTCAGCTCTAATAATACCTGTACAAATATCTCCTAGTAAATTGTTGCGACGAGGCGCTCATTCATCAAATCAATTTCCCTCCTCGGTTACCTAAATGTAATAGCAAAATTTAGTATCCCAATTATAAAATACAAACACAAATAGACTTAGAATTAATAAAAATAAATAATTGAGTTGAAATCACCGGGAAGGCACAGGTCGAGAGTCGAGACTCACCCAGTAGGTACAGAGTGAAGTGACTGAGCCCCAATATCAATATTTAAGCGAAACATAGACGCCGCTCGAAGACTGTTTATCTTGTGCACCACGACTCATAATAGCTCTAGGGCTGTTTACATTCCACTATACAATCTCGAATAACCTTGTTAAACATTTTCGTGTTTCCCCTATTGCTGGATCATTCGCTTTACGCCTTCCTGATACCGATACTTAGCAAGTCAATGCGACTTGTAATAGATGGGGAAACAGCGCACGAAATAGGAATGCCATAAAAAGGTTATCTTAATGCCAAATACTTTTGACGCTGGCGCTGTCTCATTTGCAGCTATTTCCTCATCAATTTGGAAATAAAAACATTTATTGTGTGCTATTGTGAGATAATTTTACTGTTTTGCCGTTCGACGCCAAGATAAATGTTGTACGCAAGAATGGTTTATCTGAAAATAAATTTATTTATTACCTATTAGAGGAACACAACTACACCACTGTGGGTAGTTATTTGGTTGTGGTCTCCTGTAAGGTGGGGCTCCGTCCCCAGATAGATCCCCGTCCCCATTAGATACATTTTATGGTAGGGGCACCATACTAAAATCTTTATACAATATAGCTATATATTTATAAATATAATTCTTCTGTATGTGCGTATTTCACTGAACTCCTCCTAAACGGCTCGGCTAATTTTAATGAAATTTTGTGTGTGTGGGTTCGGGTAGGGCCCCGGATGGATAATTGGACCCGGTAGGTGGTACTGCTGTCACTATGTCAGCTTTTCCGTGCAGAACGACGTCTGCCAGGCTCGCTAGTATGTTATATATTATTACAACATATTTTTAAGTACGCCATAAAGACACTCTACCAATAAGTTTATTTAGAATATGTCTTGTAGCTTTTAGTGACGTAACTGCCCCTTGTGGCTACATATTGTCTTAGTTTAGTATTACATATCATGTATAATAATGTACATTATAAAAGTACATAGGTACTAAGAGTTTTTGCGATAACAAAGCGCAAGTCATGCTATCTTTGTTTTTCTCTGCGAGTATGACAATAACAGCATGACAATTACTTTACAAATCTTGGTGTAATTAGAGTGCTGCGTTGAGTACCCGAATCACCTCAAGTAATATTGAATTCTCATGTAGACAGATCTTTAGTATCAGCACAGTGTAAAGAGCTCTTAACTCTTATGAAAGAGTTTTTCAGACTGTAGTATCAGTCTGAAATTGTGCCAGGTTATTCGTATGAGAACTAACAACAAAACTAGCTGGTAAGAAATATATAAAAAAATATATTGCTAAAAAACATAAAAAAATATATAAAATATATTGTTTTTTTAAGCCGGTTAAAAATGATATACATGATGTACTCATTTCTGTCAACTCTGCCAGAGAAGGAGGCTCGTTATTTCTTAGTAAATGGACCCCTAATCGTAATTTACTTATGCCAGATTCTATGCACCTGCCGCCAAACTCAATATCAGTTTATTAAAAAAATATAATCTATTAAATACATTCATATTATATTTTTTATCGACTAACTATAGATAATAGCATTCTACCTACTTTAAATAAGTTCAAACTTGGAGAGTTAAATTAAGATAGTGGAGGTACTGCAATGTGGGCCAACTATTGATTCGTGCGGGAAAGCGCTGTCTCATCAGGATCTGTGAGTGAATTGCTCGAAAATCCTCGTCAGCCGATTGGGTTTCTTTAACGTTAATAAACTGACTATCATTGGGATTACTCGACTGTATAGTGTCTGATTATTGATCCTGTATTCATTCTCGGATAACATTTCTTGCTTTTAGTATAATTTGATGTGGAAAATTGCTCAAAAAATATGTATAGGTAATTACAGTCATTTTATAAGTATACTTATTCGATAAAAATTATTGAAATTTTATTTTGGTCCAAATTAATGTATGTAACTAAAAGTAGCGTTCGTATAAACCACTTTCATTTAAGTAATTATAATAAAATGAATCATGATTTTTATCTTGCATCGGCTTATTCGAAAGCACTTATTATACTTATGTCGTAAAAACTCTGATTACAAATATAGTAATTCAATATATTGATATCTACTTAATATCCTTTTGTGTCTAATTTTGAAGTAAAAGAACCGCAAAGGTTTTATTTCGCCTTGTAGTTGCCGAGCCCTATACTAATTTTAGAAATGTCAAATGCATATAATCGAGTACGTACCCTGAGTCTCTGATATTAAAGCCGAATTAATAAAGTCATATTATTTGAAAACGTCCCAGTACCGCACGTAACCGCCCCTACAGGCAAATAACTACGTCGGCGGCCCCTTATTTTCCCTGTCAATACAAATATTGAAAAATCATTACCCAAGTTCACTTTTTCTTTTCAAGTGAACACATTTTTGTTCAGATGAGTCTTAAAGAAAATTACTTTCAGTTCACTCGTTACATTTTAGTCGACTTATTCTTCCTTCGAACAAATGTGTTTCTCTCAAATGTCCTTTCATATTAACTTCTCAGGTGTTACGATAAATCGAACATTGTCGTGTTGGCTTTTGAACAGCCTTCCTAAAAGGAAGTTCTGTTTCTCGATATAATGTTTCTAAATTTAGGAGCTTTTATCCCCACTCACACAATGTATAACAGAAAGATGTATGATTATTTTGCCTCTTTTAAAGTTAGTTGGCGTAACCATAGGTGTGTATAAATATATTGTTTGAAAAAGAAATTATCTAGACGTTTAAAAGTAATAATTGATTGATAGATTAAGTTAATACTGATTTGTAGAAGGACTGACACCAATTAACTATTTATTTATTACTTTTCCTTCCTTTTCTCTTTAGAATTAATGTCAAATCAAAAACAAAATCACCAAACAATAAAAATATTTAATTGTTACGTCATTAAAGTCATTTCTTTTTTCATATAATAAGTATCTAATATTTGCGGCGAGGCAAAATGAGATAGCAAGTCAACATAGATGGTTAAATAGTTCTTGCAGAACAAACAATGCCTTTGTAATTATAGCCACGTTAGACTGCCTAGCCTTGTCAAAGGATCTTTTGTATCAAAGGAACAAAATAATATATATCTATTAATTTCTTGACAGTTAACTAAGAAAACTAGTTTTTTTTTGTATTGTAAACTTGCATTGGTGCAATTTACTAATCACAAAAAAGTATCAAAATTCAATGCGGCATTTGTTTTGTTATAAAATATGTAACTGCTGAATTTTTTTTTGATTGTCTTCTTTCATTTTCAGACGTTTTCCATAGATTTTCCAAATAAATATACTTCATACAAACTTTTTCCTGAGAGAGAAAAAAGCCAAATTGGTCGAGTTCCCATGTGATGCTGCGTCATACATGTGGCAATTGATATTTATTTGTATAGAACATTGTGACAAAGACAGTTTTATATAAAAATAAACAACAATATGATTCTCAATCTATTATTTAATAAATCTTTGGCTATCTGTTTGTACATCATAATCTACGATTCACGTAAAAACATATATCTACACATCATTGTCCTCAAAATGTTTATATATCAAGTTACAACCTTATGTTTCAGAATGAATGAAAATGTATCTCTAGTCAAGTGAAACGCTAAATACAAACTATTTATTATTAAATTAAACCAACATTGAACAGGTTTTTTTACTTGTAGTATAAACTTTATACATTACTACTGTTTAGTTTTATACACTTTTATTTCTTTTTAGATCTTATTAAGCTAAAGATTCATCACGAATTATTTAACTTAGTATCTTCTGTATACATAATTATAAATATTAAATAAACAGATATAAGACTTTATGTACAAACGTGTGCGTAATGAAATGCTTTTATATATATTTCAGAAAATTCATGATTTTACACAATGCAAGTTTTAAAAGGTAATTTTTTATTTGAAGATTTTTTGCCATGTAAAACTTGCATGGTGTAAATCAGGTTACAAATAATTTCACATAGTGTTTTATTTAAGTATGTTTTATATAATTATCAAGATACAAGTCTAAACTTGATGAAACAAAATATTTTGGCACTTTATTACTGAGGTCATTACCAATAATTGCTTATTAAGTTTATAGTTACAAGGTTTACAGGGAAGACATGATTTGCTTTCGCAGCCTTAGCGCAAAACATTACTCGGCTATATATAAATAACCATTCATACCTACACCACAATTCGCTGACATCACCCTTCACGATATGGTGACTTAATATTACGTATTGCGATATATACAATAATGTTGTAGCCTAACCATAAAAAGCCCGTAAGTACGGCATATTAGATGAAATGCTAGCTAGGCCTAGGTTAGGTTATCTAAATTAAAATCACAAATCCTACAATTTTACACAAAAATATGTCTATAAATCTATAGTTATAATAACGAAACTATTTATTTACACTTTAGTCAAAAACAACGCGTAGTCTCGTTGCCCAATTAACCAATCTATTTGTACTTATTTCATAAAAAAATATGTACGTCCAATTATATCACAAAACGCCATCCTTTCCTCGTGCAGCCGACCGCTTCGAACTGCAACAAAAAACAATGTATCTACACCACTAGTATATTACAACCAACTCTATCATACTAAGTCTGACCAACATCGACTGCAAGGTTACAGGTGTTTTTTTTTATTCGACCGGGAGGAAAAATAATCATACTGCTGATTTAAGCAGTTACCGTAGCCTATAGACGCTTGCAATTTCAAAGGTAAAACTGGCGTGTTGCCGCCCCATTGTTTATTAAACCAGGGCTTTAAGATGTAGTAACCGTAAAAAAAACATTTTCCTATCCCAGGTAGAAAAATGTTACTTTCAAAGCGCATCCCTAAATGAGCTCTGAAGACCTGTACTCACTCACAGGAACACAACTACACCGCTTTGTGTAGTTATTTGCATGTGGTCTTCTGTAAGGTCCTTCCTCAGACGAGCTTGCTCGCTAGTATGGTGCCCTACCTCTCTTAAAGGTGTATATAGACGCCAATATTCTTCAAATATATCATAACAAACACTTATAATGTTAAACTACTATTTATGTACCTAAATCAATAAGGCTTTTTTTAAGTGAATGATAAATTTCAGACTATTATGCATATATTATATACTATTATGCAGCCACCAGAGCAGAATTTCCAGTAGAACTTACGGTATAACTACGGGCTGGCTACGGTATGGGTGCTTCGAGTACTGCTGGCAGATGTAGCAGCAATGATTGGTACAACAACATACGACAACCCTACAACCCCGCAGGAAGGCAAGGCACAGCGAGCAAGATCAAACTATAATGCTAAATAGAAATAGATACGAGTACCTACGTTTATAACGGTCTATGGACCATTACATTAGATCCACCCAAATTAAATTCCAACACAAATGAAAGCATTTGTTCACTAACCAATTAATCATAGTGGCTGTATAAATTAATAAACATTTCGCTATCTTTTAACTTATTCCCTTAATGTTTACAGTTCAAAGGTAAATATTTAAAACCACTTACATTTATTTAGTGCTACGTCAAAAGAGAATCGTATTCGAAGGGCGTAGGGTCGGCTGCCCGCAGGTGTCACCACAACACCCCTCCAGATATATTCGACACCTCTATTTGGTCCTCCGCTTCTGTGTCGACTACGGGAACATTTCTTCTTTTGTATCTCAATCGAAAACTGATCCACAGTATTAAGGACATCAGTATTAGACTAGATACTGCTACTGTGCCTATGTACTGCGCGTAACTGCTATCAGCTGATCGATAAGGTGAGTACTCAGTTTTATAACTGGGATCTGTAGTATTTGATTGGTCAGCAGTTACGTTTTCTAACCCACTTAAGGTTTTATTACGTACACTTGACTTAAATTCAGTGACAAAAATTTCTGCTTTCTTAGTCACATTTAAAGGTGTATTCAAACGTTTACCAGACTTAGACTTATTTTGCCGATGTATTTCTATGTCGTCTTTAATCTCTTTTTTATAATTTCTTGTCGGAATAGACAAATACGGTTCTATATCTAAAAATCTATGATCAATATTAAACTGATCGTTTTGTATTTTGTTTTGATCTAAAATTTTTGAAGATTCTCTAGCTTTGACGACAGCAGTTTCGTTAATGTAGTCATTAAGATAAATTTTGTTTTCGTTTCTTTTATTTCCTTCTTGAAATCCATCAAACAAGTTGTTTTTTTTATTTGGATTCCTGGTTATCGTATTGTTTAATTGTAGTGGCAAATTATTATTTTGGGTTTCATATTTATTTTTATTATTCCCATGTTTATAAAAAGGTTTTTCAGTTTTGTTGTTGAGATATCCATAGTATCTAAGTAACTTGTTAATCATTTCTGTGCTGTATAAATTTACTGGTGGAAGGCTGTCACTTATAGTAAACGTTTCAGGGAATGTACAATTGTATTTGGTTATTTCTGCTTTTGCTTCAGACGTAGAATAGTAGCAACTTTCACTGTTAGATAAGCTCGTGTTCCAGTTCATCCAGTCTTTCAACCATAATTCAGCGCTACAGTTAATTTTATTACCTTGTAATCTTAATGTTTTGAGCTGTGCCAAGTAAAACAATAGATCGTTTCTGATTGCTGTCAAGTTATTCATTCTCAAGTCTAAATACTGTAAATGAGAAAAGGCTGCTAAAGCTGCTGAATCCGCTAATAATTGTCTGGCTAATCCGGGGCTAGACTGAAGATGTAGCATTTGTACGCTCTCTGGCGACGACATTGGAAACGAGCCATCTCGTTCTGGCACCGAGAGGTTTAAATAACACAATCTTAGATCTCGGAGCGATAATGGCCCATCAAATGTACTCCAAGACAATCTTTGTATTGGATTATTGGACAAATCTAACATTTCCAACGATAACAAGTCATCAAATACGTGATCTTGGATATACTGTATATTGTTATTTTGTAACATCAATATTCGCAGATTTGGTAAGTTTTTAAAATCCGGAATAGACAGATTCTTTATCAAGTTATTGTTCATTGATAAATACTTTAATTCATCTGGCAAAGTCTTTGGGACTGTTATTAGAAAGTTTTTATTTATATTTAAAAATAGAAGCATTTCTAGTCTACCCAAAGAATCTTCTTCTACCGAATCCACTTTATTATCAGAAAAATCTAGAGATTGTAATAGTGGATAACTATCGAAATCACCACACCTGACGGCTGATATTCTATTGCCGACGAGGGACAAAAAACGAACAGAATGTGTGAACGCTTCAGGGACCTGATACAAACCCGTTCTTGATGCATCTATTTGTTGCAATCTACGTCCAGTCCCGACCAATAATTGTGTATCGAGTTGTGTGATTCCCAAATGTGGATTATCTGTCAGTAATAATCGTGCCAGATTAGGTAATAACTGCAAAGCGCCCGGTGCTAACTTCCTTAAATTATTATGTGAAACATCTAAATGTTGTAACAACCAATTATTAAAATAGTTCTCATGAATAAATTCAAGGTTATTTCTACTTAAATTGAGATGTTGAAGATTTTTAAGAGGTGTAAATACGCTGGTCAACATTGTCAAATTATTTTCTGACAAATCCAAAGATTCCAATTTTGATAATCCAGTAAAACTCTCTTCAAATATATTAACGATATTATTTTTACTCAAAATAAGTTTCCGGAGATTCACGAAGTTATTAAAAAGTCCCTTGGTAACGTACTGCAACTTATTGGACGATAAATCAATCTCTCTCAAATTTTGTCTTCTGATATTGATCTTTATTTGTATGAAACTGTTTTTTTTAATATGAAGCGAGCAAGTGTCTAATAAAGGTATGTCGAAATAAAGTGTGCTCACATTACACGTACTATAATAACGGGTAGTAACTTCCACTAGAGTCTTATTTGCATACTCCTGAGGCCATGTTGACAACTTTTTATCTTCATTACAACACACTGTTACTTGACGAAGTATATTTGTGTTTTCTTTTAAAGTAATATTGTATGAACATTGTTGACATAGAGTTGTATTAAAGTTACATGTGCAATTATCAAGGCAAATTGAAGCAAAATTGGTTACTTGCCACGAAAATATAACCATTAGAAACAAACACTGTTTAAAAATTGTTGCCATTTCTGACAATATTCTTCGGTCCGTCGTGAGCTTAAGCCGGTCTGAATATTGAGTGATATTGACATTTACACGTACGACACATGTTCTTCTGAATCACATAATCACTTAAGAACTGTTTTTTAATATAATAAAACATCTTGTAAGTTAGCACTTGCACATACACTTAAGTTAGCACAGTTCTAGTTACATTGCTGTCACTCATAGTTATTAAGAAGACTTGGTAAGTTTAGGAGACGATCACGGGGCGGAAACGAGCGGTAGAAACAACGGGGGTACCCGTGCCACGTGACTGCGATACGTGCCGTGTCGTGTCGTTTATTGTGTTGTGTTCGTAACGTTCGGAGGTGAGGCGGAGGCGTCTCGCGGCGGTGCTGGCGCCACCGGGTCTGGCCGCGAACTGTGCGAAGTGAGGGCGAGAGGCGCAGCGCCGGCGCTCTGCCGCCGCTTTTACATCCCTCACAACCTCATTTTTATATAGTCAACTGACTTCCACACCACCACTATTTATGTCATACTCGGCGCTCCTTAATACGTTATTTTGAGGACGCGAGTATTTGTAAGTGTGTGTTATATTTTTCGGTCGTCTCTCTGAGATTGTTCCCTGTTGGGCTTTCTCGGCAGGACGGCATGATTTAAAGATAAATTTATTATTGCTCGTTGACTTGAGGACTTACAATCTATCTTTTTTTATAAAGTCCTTAAGCTTAAAAACCTTTTAGATTCCTTTTAATGTAAGGCTTTTATGTTACAAAAGATATTCAATAGTTATAATTAATAAGTACGTGCTTGATTTCTACAGAATAGATTTTTCTTTCCTCAACCATAAAAAATTTTACTCGGCCTACATATTTTATCGCAAAAGACATAGAATAAAATAAAAATGGTGAAGACCCACCGTCGGCGACGCACTGATGAAGTAAGTTTATTACAATATGTGACTTTCCCGAAGGTGTATGAAGTAAAGAAAAGGCGTCAAAGAATACCTTTTTATTCAACCCTTTATACGTACTGTTTCGAGCATCTTTACCGAAACGTTCGACTAGCATTTTCATGAATTGCTCCCGCAAGGCTTTCCGAAGGGTCTCTTTATTGCGCTCCTTAATTTGGGTTATTTGAACTTTTCTTGTCCCTTCCTGAATGTCTTGAGGACAAAAACATCGTATTTCAACCACCTTTAATATGTTAGACGTTGGGAACACCTAATGCCAAATTTATGACTCTTTCTGTAAACCCTGACTTGGTGCTATTACGAGAAACGGGTCATATATTTCGAATAAGTTTATATCATTCTGTGTGCTTAGACATACATTATCCATAAATTCGTAAACAATATCCGTAATTTCATAACATAACAGGATTGCTTTCTTGTAACCAGGAGGTATGAACACCGGAACAAATATTTGAAGACATCTTTATTTTTCCAGTCTACTGAGTTAATAACATATTTCCATACTGCGGCGTCGAGAATATATCTTCTGTATATTAGGTTATTGCATCCAGAATATTCCCCATCCATTTCTGAGAGCACCTTTCCCGAATACATTTATTAAAGTGACCCTCAGCTTAGAGGCCGCAAGATAAATCATAGTCAGGAAATGGCAGGGTTTCGCGGTAAACCGAATAAAAAGGAAAAGCTTCTAGAAATATACTGAATAACATCATATGTGTACTTAGTCATAGGTAAATAGAGCTACTCTGATAACGTTGTGAGAAAATTACAGGGACAATTGTCCCACATCTAAATTGCGCCCGAAACCCACATAATGGCACACTATCTTCATTAATTGAACTGTTATATGTTAATACTCGTAAGTCACCAATGTTGCGTATATTGCGAGCATAATTTCAATCAAACCGCCGTTTATACACTTTGAAATAATTGTGTATATATTTATCAGTGTCTATGATTATGATAACCTCAACCAAATAGGTTGTAAAATATATTGGTCTTCTAGGTAGCTTTTAAAATATAGAACCTATGTTTACTTTTAACTACATTAAATTAATTATTTGATTAACCCTTTTGCTCGAGTAAAAAAATATAAAACTGGAGTAGTAGAAATGTTGCATATAATTATAATGGCCTTTACCCGAAAGCGTAGGCAGAAATTTATTACACCCACGTTTTACCCGTTACACCAACTATGTAAGGTCCCTTGTAATAGGTAGCGAACCTATTGCTTATACTGAACAGAATTCGGCTTAAGGTAAAACAGTCAGTCTTCTCAACAAAAAAACGAATGCTTTACCCAAAACGGGGATCGAACCCAAGACCTGAATACGACGATATTTTTGTCCGCCCAATTCTATAGCAATCATGCAAAATAAGATGGGAAGAAGAATAGAGGGCAAGACAGTACCATATAAAATATGGAAATTGCTATAAATATAAAGTCTGTTCCAAATTGAGCTACAATTTGGAACAGACCGAGGGGATGCACATGTATCATAGGATAGAGGTAGATAGAAAACCATACAAAAATACAGATATACCTGAGTAGTGTTCTTTCCACTAATGAGTAGGGGTTCCAAAACATTATATCTTAACCTGTAAGTTATAGCGTTTAACGTCATTACAGAGAGAAGCAATGAGCAAAGGTTAGTCATTGCCTCTCTGTTATCATATGCTTTGATTTTACCTTCTTGATTTTCTATAGACTACGGAATGTACACTATCACTTTTTGCATTGATGCAAATGCACTGCAGCATCGATACACTTGAGACTTCCAGGTGTTTGCATCGTTTGTATCAATCGATGCAGAAAGACGTTTAACCTCTCTGCTGACAGTCAGTTTGCTTATTTGCACTTTATAATATAAAAAGTGATATAAAATAAACAACTAATATCAAAGTAGCTTCATTTAGCCTACTTACACTGTTCTATATTTGTACGTGTACAAATCCGGATATATTTAAGAAAACAAGAATCTCCACTTCGAGATATAACTAAACCCTATTTGCCGATGTTAGATAGAGGTGATTAAGTAACAAAATAAACGTGGAACAGACCGAAGCATTAGGCCATTAGCGACGGGGTAACACTAAACGGTTTCGTGGAACTAAAAGTGCGCCTTCAGTGGAACAAAATCGCTGTCATTAGGGTAACGAGGGAGGGCCGCTGACGCAGCGGGAGTGTCCGACGTAACTCTTTAGCTTGCAAGACCTAATGAACCGGCTTCCCCTTGGCAGCTAGCCTGCACTGGACCAAACACTGATTGCTGTTAGCTCCCCTTTTTTGTAGCTAAAAAGCTAATTGACCGTTTACTTTTTCTAAGTTAGCTGTCAAAAGTTACTCTATAGTTTTTCGCTAACATCTTTCTTTGTTATATTACTTTTAGTAGCCAGTTATATTATTATGTTATGTATGAATAAATACATAGTTTGCAGATAGAAAACTCTAAGGATAAATCTTTTCCTTGCCAATATAGAAAAGTGACAAGCTGTGCACCCAGCGGCTATTTGAAAATTTATTTGCTGAATGTCACACGCACACATGTAGGTACGAGTATGCTGCTGACTTTTCAAATATGAATATTATTTTTATTTTGTAAGGATTTACTTAGAAAATAGTTAAGTATAATAATTACTACTACTACATAGTATATTCTATAGTGTCAAAAATCTGAACATCAGATAAAAATCAGGTACGCAGCTACGGTAGATTCATGCCAAATTTGTCCCATATTATTATCTTTAGACGGTACGAGACATATACATATGTAAAAATAATAAGTAAAACTGATTATAGGTACTGTACATTTCGTTAAACTTATAACAAAGAATGAATCTGGGTCAATGTCTCAATTTCAAATACTGTCATCACTTAAAATATAATACAAAATCTTTATCAGAAAAAACTTAAGTATCTATTATAATTTAAGAAGTATGAGCCAATAATATTTTACTCATAATAACCCACTGTTATTAGTGCCATCGTTATGTTTTTCCAGTGTACGTGTGGTCTAAATGGTCACCAACACCACGCCGAATATTGTAGCTTCAACTCATACACGGGACAAAACTTTGTGTGGTTCACATTGACATACAATAACCCAATATCACTTTGTTTGACAAAGTAAAATGAACAATAATATGTTAGAAATCACAAAACAACTAAATCCGTTTACGCATTGTTAATCGTGGTGTCCAGCAAAGAGCCGGTTGAACCGTGGCAACAGTAATAAGGGTCGTGGCGTAAAACTTTATTACGCGCTCCACCTCAGGCCACAAGGCGGGATGCGAAATGACTCTCATTCTCATTAACCTCGCCTTTGCCGCCTCACTTTGTATCAATGCCAGATATTTTTTGTTGGAAAACACTGTTGATGGACGCAAGAAATATATTCTCGACTAAATGTGTTGTTATACATATATTATTGTGTTTTATATTCGGGCGAAAAAGTTTAACCTGTAGATACTTATTTATTCCGCTACTAACTTATACGGTGATTTTGAGTGAAATGTTTGTAATTTCACATGGATATTTTAGGAAATAATAATTTCGTAGTGTCCACTTACTTACTAACTTTTTAGTGCCTATTTTTTGTATACTACCAAGAAGGCAAACAAGCATATGCCTGAAGGTTAGCAGTTACCGTAACCTATGGACGCTTGCAATAGGTACCAGGGTATCAATCGCACGTTGCTGACCCTTTAGAAACTTTATAACTCCTTTCTATTTAGTGGTTCTTTATTGTTTATTTTATTCCTCTCTATCTTTATGTCCTGTATATATTTGAATAAACTGTTTTTTTCTTTCTTCCACGTACAAAATCATGGGACAAGTTGATTGTTGCATACAGGATACATTTTATTCACATCAATCCTACCTGTCTATGTTATACTTATTAGTTATTTTCAAACATAAATATAATTATTAGATAATAATAAATAATTTAGGTATAACAAGTGAAAGAAGTTTAAAGATATAGTACGTATAGTACAAGATAGAGTAAATAAGTATTTTCATCTTCAACATTTTTTAATTTCATTGTTTACTACCTGAGCAATGAACTTCTTTGTCCAGTAAGTCTTTACCGTTTAAATAAAAGCGCTAGGAAGTTAATAGTCTATGGAATAAGCAGCAGACGCTTCAAAGTGAAGGCGTGACAATAGATTTGATTTTTTTACTCTAGTATTGCAAACGTTCATAGGTTACAGTAACTGCTTAACATCAGGCGATACAGCCCGCCTGATGTTGATGATTGCTTGTTTGCCACCTTAGTGGTATAAAAAAGACAAGAGTTACTTTTGCATTTTTTTTAAAGGGATATTTAACAGTTTTCCGGTTGCTATATTACAGACTTTGCCTAAATTGCCCGATTGGGATCAGATGGACATGTGTGAGTTCTCTCAAAATATTGTTAATGTTATTGCCATAGCAGTAATAAAATCCAGTAGTAAATCGGTCAGTGATGAACAGAACTGCTGAAGGTCGACACTTTAATCAATCACACTCGGTACGTTTCAAAATGCACGTAGTACACGCCTCCTTGAAATATGAGAGCTCGCCCCCGGGGAACTAATGTTTTATATTCTGTCGTTGTATTGACAGTCGTGACTTATTGGCTGACAGATTGCGCTCTCGTCACCACCTAAAAGTTTGCACGGTTGTACAACAACTTTACTTTGTAATATTTATGACTAACACAACAAGTGAGATTGTGTCAATAGAGGATCTTTGAATCTGTCAAAAATATAAATAATCTATATATTATTACATATCAAAATCAATTGCTGTTCGTTAGTCTCGCTAAAACTCGAGAACGGCTGAACTGATTTAGCAAATTTTTGAATTATTTGTGGAAGTCTTTTCTTTCTCTTTAAGTTTAAAAGGTGGGTAAAGATATAATCAATCATATCAATATCATCAATATAATCAACGTGCACACTTGCTTTTCCTTTTCACATCTGACATTGACAGAATTGTCGACATTAGCATTACTTGCCAAAAAAAAACTTTACTTCAGTTTAGTACTTTCCTAACTTACCTATATTATGTACATTTATATTGTTTCAACCAGTTCACATCTAAACTAATAATTATAATAAAGAGAGAAAGTAAGATCTTGCGTTCATTACAAAAAAAATAAAGAATAGTCTGAGTTTCTAGGTAGTTCTTCACATAGATCTATCTTTGTCAGCAAATAGGTCGTAGGTAAATTGGCTGACATCGTCTTTTTAAATTACCTTATACATTCATAATTTATTATCTCCATAAAACCTAAATGAGTTTGAGATTGAAAGAGTTCCAAACTTGGAGGTCCTACGGTACGTAGCCAAAGTAATCATTTTTGTTACACACACGGATTGTTTTTTAAATTCAGTCTTGATTAAAAAATTAGAATAGAATATAAGATTAGAAAATAGAAGTAGGTATGTAATCTGATTAGCAGAACACCAGGTTTACGTTTGTAAAATTTTCATTTTCTCGCGACCGCCTGCTCAATGCGAGTAGGTACCAGGTGAGCAGCCTCGCGAGGCAGCCTTACAATGTCGATTCCTCGCTCAAGACATCCAGGTTTTCTCTTAAGAATCGCTTTATGTTTAGACACACCTTAGTGTGTCTAAACATAAAGTGGCAATGGTGCGCGGCAGACTCGCTGTGGTTAAACTTCAGCCGCGCGCAAACGCCTGTGTTATCGCCGCGTGTGAATGCCGCGCTCTTGCCGCTCTATGTATGGACACACCTATGCTAAAAAATAAACCTTTACCGCTAAGAAATAAAATTTAGAAAGTGTGTCTCAGGCTGTATCAATACCTACTGCCGGGTTCGAATTCATACCTCACATATTACAAGTCAAATACTTCACCACTCAGTTACCATCGCTATTTTTAAACGTTTATATATAAATATAATAAAATACCGCTATATTTTGTAACATTATATAAACACCAATAAAATTATAGTTTACGTAACTTTCTTTTATTTTCCTTAGACTGGTTTCCACTCACAAATTGTAACTTAAAACGTTCGTAGACGCTTAGAACAATACCTTCACCTATCAAAATGTATAAAAATGACCGTCATGTGTGTAAAACAAATTTAGCAACTTTTACTGCAACGGCGCAAGTAAAATGTAACTTTTCATTAAAAAGACAAGCAACTAGCGGTGACACTATTAAAGGCATCGTAAACCCGGTGGCGCACTTTCTTTCTCTTTATATTTTTTTACGGCGCTCTGGATACTACCTATTTCATAAAAAGTGAAATATTGTGTCTCAGAACGGATGCCTGCTCCCTTTATGAGATTGAACTGAAATCCGATAGAAAAGTGAACGTTAGGCATATATTACGTACGTTAGTAAAGTAGAAAGTGACACAAAAGTAATTCATATTCTACGTATCTTATTGTCTTTAGGCGCTGTCAGGACAAGTAATTATATTGGAAATTTAGATGATGAATGGTTGATTGTTATGGTGTAAAGGCTTACGTTTGACCATGATCTCGTCCATGGAAAATAGAATTCGCGTGTTTTTTTTATACTACTTGGGTGAGACAAGCATACGGTCCGCCTGATGTTTAGCAGTAGCCTATGGACGCTTGTAATACCAGAGTTATCACTTGCGTGTTGCCAACCCATTTTTTTACCCATTTTATTTTGATCTAAGTTGGAGTATGCTTGCTTAGGTGCCTATTTACTCGAGATTTAAATTAGGATGGGTAGCATTTGGCAATTGATCTAATATATTAAAGGGATAGCCATAAATCTTAAGAAGCGCATGTTTGAGCAATGTCATGATATATGGAACTAAGACTTGATCGGACTCTCACGAAACCAATCATACCTACATAGGCTGCAAGTCACTCAGAGACCAATAGAACAAGTTATGTTAGGAATATATTAGGAACAAAAAAATCCGAAATATATCTACTGAAGGCTGTTCTCATTAAGTACGTAATTAAATGAAATTCATATTCAAAAATATATACCTTGTTTCGTACTTTACAGGTTATAGGTATATGTACCTACTTACCTAAAAGTAATTACTTTGGCCCTATGAGTGTTTAAGATCACAGCACCAGTTATGAAAGGAAATATATTTTCATTCGTTATACTACAATGATCTCGAGAATAAAAGCAAAACAGACAATGTACCAGCTGTTCATCTTCCCGTCCGAAATGTAGGAATCGATTGTAACAACGCAGGAATGAAATGTGTTATTATTGTGCCTAACGCTTCGAGGCAATGGATACTATACTACCTAAGCTATTTATCTTTTACTAGCGAAATAAATAATATCTTTTTTGAAAACAAAATTAGGTGCTTTCTTGGTTATTTCCATGAATAAGAAAAGCGTTTACCGAAAGAAAATATAAATTGAATACTTCAAACAGCCTTGACAAAAAACATTATAATTTCGAAATGAGTGAACCAGATTCCATCAAGTATATAGAAAAAATCAGATTCCATCAAATATATCAAAAAATATAACTAAGGTCATTAAACAATCTTTTTATCCCATCTCAAGATCTAAAAATAAGATAATTAGTCTATCCATTTGGACGCCCACAGAGGTACAGACACAGAGTTTTTAAAATACGACTGGTTTTTCCGTCCCTTATTGCGTCAGAAATTTAAATATAGACTATTACTTTATGGCCGGTAACAAAATTTTATCAATTGTAATAAACTCATAGCTAAAAAAACCTAATGGTGTGAAAACCCCGTACCTTTTGTAACAATTTCTATCTGATTTTGCATGAAAAGCTTAGACTCGCAGAATGTCTTTCCATCCAATATATTACAAATAAATATTATCAAAATATATGTTCCATACGAGAAAAGGTCTACCTCGGTCAGCCTTTTTAATCCAACGAAAGAACTGACAAATAATTTTGAACAAAGTTTAACGAAGTGAATTTAGATAGCGTTCTTTGAAATACGGCTTATGCATATTTCCAGTCAACTTATTTTATGATATCCGAAGTAGATAATTACGTAAATTTGTATTTGGTCGAATGAGCGCTGCTGAGCGGCATTCGACGGGTAGTGCGGGACTGAATTTCGGGTTACATCCGGAGCTCTTATCTGAACAATATACGAAACATCCTATATTAATGGCGACAGTATGGCGGCAAACAACACACGTACTTATTAGATTACATACTAATAATGTTTAGACCACAACTATTCTAGTGACTCATTGACAAGATTCATATTTTAATAAGCAAGTTCGATTTAATAAGAGAGGTAATACATATACATATGTATATATAAAAGGATAGAGAAATTTATCAATCACAAAAGTTAGTTTATATTTCTTACAATAATATGTTAAAGATGGCGGATTTAAATGAAATAAGTTATACAAGGGCTTATCGTGAAGGTTTTCCTATAAACCACTGAAGTGAGGCTCTGTAGCTATTCTGCACAATTGTTTATTAATTAGGCACACACAATAAACTCGAATATAAGAGGGTAAGTCCTCAATCCCACGCTTTATTGTATTTTATTTATTTATTACCGACTTAAATTAACAGCATACACCACACATATGTTATCTTTGTCATATAAACTTTGTAGCAACACATTTGTACTTTTTATAATGAGCCCTTATATTTTGTGTCACATAATTAATTTTTTTCATCGGATATACGAAGTTTTAGAAACCATTATGTAAAAGTTGCAAGACTTAAATTACATATAGGTACCTAGTCTTTAAGTATTGCTATTAGCGACATTATACCTATGTAAAAGCGAAATCATACATAATGCTGAATAACTAAGTACTTCGTTTTGATGAGGGTAAATATTAGATATCTATTGTAAGTATTGTTATTGTTTAGAATCCATTTACCTGACATTAGTTGCCTATCGTAAGTGCTAGACAGGGACTATTCGTCAGTACCTAACTATTGTTCTATTTGTAAAGCCTAGCTAATGAATGTTCCCCTCATGTTTTATTCTGTATCAAGTTAAATAATTATAATTTATTATAATTAACTTCGATATTTACAAAAAATATATTACTATCTTAGATTATATAATAGAACAGGGTAATACTGAACTACCTAACTGATTCATTGAAAACAACGTAGACTTAATTCAAAATTAAATTTTAGCTAAAATAAAATTACATGCAAGAAAACGTTCGAAGAAGACGACTAGGTGGTCGCAATTCCGGCAAATTTTACTTCAGTCTAAATCATACACTGAACGAAATAATATTTACAGGCTAACCAACGCAGTATCCAAACAATGATTATAAAGCAAAAAATACGCTTAAATAGATAAAGACAAAGCAGTTCAAGTACATTTTTCTCTTCTGTTTATCAACCGATTTTCTTGTTTTGTTTAAAAGAATAGTAACAATTCCTTTTTCTCCACCTTCGTTATGAATAACGGTCGAAATGCAACCAACAAGTCGACCAACAGATGACCCCTTGTATGGCATTACCTATAATCGTTTCATTCTGCAGCCTAGTAATAAGTCTACAATCCTTATACCAAAATCTTTTTTTTTTTTTGGATATTATTGAAAGGCCAAAGTTGCCATTCATACTATGCCAGAGTTTTCAATTCTCAATTAATAGCTATCTGTTTCAGTGGTAATGGCTATGAAAACCCCCGTATATAATTTATTAAATACGATCTGCATATTATTAATTATGTTTCGTTTATACAGCACTAATGACCCGCCCCGACTTAAACTATTTTCAGCTCAACTTTCTTATTTTTTTTTTACATAAGAACCTTTTCCTAAGAATAAGCGAAATCGGTTCAGCTGTTCTTAGCAACACATTCAGCGATTCACTACGTGCTTTTGTTGAGATTATTTAAATCCCCGCTTATCGCTCATGGCATCGTCCACCGCGAATAACGTCGTCGCCACATCTGCGACGTCGCCCGTTCATTTGAAGCTAGAACGACTACGAAATACTCCATTAGAGAGCAGCTGTTGGACGAATTCGTAATTGGCGGACCCATAAATATTTCTCAGAAATGATACAGCCTACCTTGAACTATCTTAATCCATCAAGACGTGCGGGTCCATGAGAGGACCTATTTAAATTAATCTTACTGTCCGCAAACGACCCTCCTCGGCTTCACCCGAATAATATTTACATTATATAACGTGTTATAGTTATATCTTTTTCTCCAGAAATGATTTAAATATTAATAAAAATGCGTCAAATTTTTTATGCGTTTCAATACGTTTTGGTTTTCAATTTCAAGTTTTCTAACTAAAGCCGTTTATATACAGTTATTTGAGACGCGAATCGATGTAACTTATGTTAAAAGCACAGACAAACTTATGACAACATGAAAATGTGGCCTAAAAAAAGGAGTGCACAGATCAGAAACTAACAATCTCTATGCCAGATGTATTAACACAAATAAATTAAAGTGGAGTCTGTTTGCAATATTAAAATAACCTCTTTACATATACCAAAATAACATTTTTCACAATGTTTGTCTGTCCGTTTGTTCCAGCTAATTTCTGAAACGGCTGGACCGATTTTAACGGGACTTTTACTGGCAGATAGCTGATGTAATAAGGAATAACTTACTACTTTTATTTTAGAAATTTTATTTATTTTTATTAATTCACGCCGGCGCGGACAACAGCTATAATATATCAACTGCTAGATGTTGCCCGTGGCTCTGTCCGTCTCAATATCGGTAATAAAAAGCACCCAATGTCCTTAGCTAGGATACCATCTATCTCCTTACAAACATTAAGGTCCGTTCAGCCGTTTAATACACGACTACACAGAGAGGAATAGGAGAGCAACGAAGGCTGCAGACAAACCAAGGAAGCAGTACCATCCGCTACCTGAAAGCTCACGCGAAACCTCCTTACACAAAACAGGTCAAACCTCAGGACATTAATAGGCATCCTAACAGGACACTGCCCACTCAACAAACACTTTCACAGGCTAAGCCTGACCGACAGCCCACACTGCAGGGGCTGCATGGAGGCCGAGGAGACACCCGCCCACGTCCTTTTGGAATGTAGGAGCGTAGAAGACCCTAAAAAAATGGGCACTCTACCGGAAGCCTGCGGTCACCTTGGCCGCCTGCTGGCTTTCTGGAAGAACTTGGGCTGGATGGAATAGCCAAAAGGAAATCACATACGAAGGCCCACCCGAGCGGCCAAGTGCGGATAACGACCCGTCAAACTAACTAACTAGCCTTAATCGTAAAAAGGCAACAGACAGACAGAGTTACTAACGCATTATAATATTAGTAGAGATGTTTAGAACCTAGGCTTTATAAGCCCAGGCTCATTTACTATCACTATTATAATACCCAAGGTAAACCATTAACATATTTTAATACGATAACTCAGCTGTTCTACTTACAAAAATGATTAATGCTCATTTGAATGGTAGTCCAAAAATGTACTTCATTACAGCTAACATAAACCGCTCTTGCAAAAATGGTTCAAAGAGGCTCAGAGTTCACAAAGTACTCGTTTTAATTATATCGAGACTAAGCATAACGATTATTACACATTAAAACCCCGCCATTCAAAACGCGTATACTTGGAAGTTACATTAATTAATTCTCTTAAATCAAAACAACGTTGCTCCAAAGTCTCCGGTGGTTCACTTTAAATTTAATTGTGGAGGGGCGAAAAGCAGAAACAAATTGCCCAAGGAAATTCAAAACGAGAAGATTCCAGCTTGATATTTGGTTTAAACACTGTATAAGTGTAATTACACGATATTTTTAACGTTATCTTATTCTTTGATATTGTGAATTCAAATTACTAATACATTTTACTAAATAACCATTCTAGGTTCTGATGTACAATATCTAAATATTTTCTTTTTTTTTATTTGATTTAGTCTAGTAGTTGCGGAGTGTGATTGGGTTTCTCTTTTAAGAAATTCGCAATAGATGCGTGAAGTTTGCAAATTGGCGGTGTTTACACCCTGTGAGTTGTCGTAAATTTTAAGAATTATTCATGACAATTCACGTTGTGGAATAGCTCCCTAAATTTCCTACGAAGGAGGGTAATTAAAAGGGTCAGGAACGTGCCTGTGGTGGCCCTGGTGAAGAAACCGTAAAGATGATTGCTATACCGTCCCTGGTCGGCCCGTCGTAAGCGATTACATAAATCACGGGCACGTTGCACGTTATTTATCTACTACCTAAATGCTAAAAAAGCGGTGGTATCCGAGTGGGAAAATAACCGACTTATAACACATAAGCTGTAATTTCACTTGGTGATGGAAAACATCGTGATGAAACTTGCATGGCATGTCTGATTCTCTGACCCGGATTGGGCCAGCGAATGTGGGTTATTACCTACCAGGCCCGCTGGCCCAATGCAGATTGGTGAATCAGGTATGTCTAAACCCTCTGCTTTCTCGATAGAAGAGAGGAGATAGCGCCCATCAGTAAGGTTGATATCCTGGAGAAGGACATAGGGTACTTTTATCGTGATAAAGGACATCCACGCGGGCGGAGCCGCGGGCAACAGCTAGTATTATATATATAAATAGACTAATTTTAATATTTGACATTGGTTGTACCGTTTAATACATAACTTAGAAGTAAGAAGTAGACCAAATAAACAGAAAATGTTACTCGCAGAATTAAAAACCCACAACATTTATCTAATATTATCTCGTGAATACTGTCGCTAACCCTTCAACGTTCCGACCCTATTCAAAATAAGGCCTCAACCATGATACTGATCGTGGTGAAAATTGTATTTACACCCATTAAAGATACATTACCTATATAAACAATTGTGAATGGTTTACATAAGGGGCTGTAGTAAATGTGCTGACATTTTACAGAAGGATAACGTTTGACTGGAGAACAAAAAAATGGAATCCCCGAGCGTCACAATAACGGAAGCAGAAAGAAGTCCAAGAAGATTTGCCCAAATAGGGTTTATGGCAAATTATTATTACTGTCTTTATATTATGTATAGTATTTGTTATTTCTTTTTTTTATGTTACCATGGTAACAAACAAGCGTACGTTCCGCCTTATGGAAAGCAGTTGCCGTAGCCAATGGACACTTGCAGCACCAGAATATTTACTTAGACCCTACATTTTAAAACATCACTACCTCTCTTGCATCGTGCCCTATCCTACCTCTCTGAAATTCATTTAATCCATAACGTTGAGAGTAAAAATTGTACAACATTCACGCATATTTAGTAAATCTGTTATTACCATATCTCCATATGCATACCTAGCACATTTTCCGCTGCCAATATTGTCAAAATCCAATAGGAAATGGAGCGAAATATTCATTGCCGGGTTTCAGCCCCTGACGAATTCGTTATCAGATAGCTAATAATCCAATTTGAATGGGCTGTTTTTGGGCGCGGAAAATTTTTCTGCAATCTTCCTCTTCAAAAATTGATTTTATACAACAAAGACCGACTATTATTTTAATGGAATGTGCAAAATATGTTATGAATATTTATATTTAGCGGATAGCATAATAATATAATACATTGTTTGTTACAGAAAGGCTGTCTCGGTCGTCCCGCGTTATAAGTTCGGTCCAGAGTCTGATTCCAATATCGAGCAAACTAAGTAGGTACCTAATAGTGTCCGTTGATACTGGGCACTGTGCATAGATGAAATTCAGTCTGGAGCATTAATTGACGATACCTACCGTACCCTCAACGGCCAAAGTTCTAAGATAATAAACCTAAATCTATTAGTCAAATATATCTTAATAACATAAGGTTAATATTATATAAAAATTCTCAGTCTTCCCTCTTTTCCACTGAGAAGACATATAAATAGTACTCCTTGTAACGTAGTTGGGAAAGTTATGTAGAAGCTTGAACGTCCACGACTGGCCGACTAATTGCCGACCCGAAAAGCCCGAGTGCGATTGGCAGGTCACCGGCACGCGTGTGTGACAGATCAAAGCTCCACTAATTAATATCACCTATCAATGTCTCCGACATAGCTCGATATACGCGGCCTTACGAGGTGGCCTAGATCTCACTATTGAAATTTCGATCAGTAATTTGCGCATCTTCTTTGCACAATTTTTTTTTAGACTACTTAATTACTGACTACTAATTAATTGACTGAAGTCTTCCATAACGTGAAAGCCCTTCCTTAGTCGACTATTAGATAGTCTAGCCAAGAGAAATTTAATATTAGCATACATTACATATATATAATATATATTTTATAATTAAAACTACAAGCATTGAAAAACGACACGCCTTTGCCCTCGAACAGGTAGACATAAATGACAGGTAGACTTACGTTTAAATCGGTTATGTTAGTTCCCGTAAAGAAAAGTTTAGGGCAGTGCTCCTGCTAAATTGAGCTTAAACAAACAAACAAAACACAGCCTCCTATTGCTCGAAGTCAACCTTAATAAATATTCTTTACTACTGCATATCTACAACCTGATTCTTTACCATTTAACTAAGTAGGTACTAGACTAATGAAAGAATATAATGCCTAAATAAGTATCTACCTATGCAACCAGATACGTACTTGGCCTTGGCACAAAATATTAAAAAACATCTTTGGTTTTCGTGCCTACTCAGTACACCATACATTCAACATATACCTACACGTACCTTTGCCTATGTTGTATTTTAACACCCCAAACCTAGAGGCGGTTTAAAAGGAATTAATTATTATCGGGCCAATGTTCCAATCGAAAGCCTCCGGTGACAACGCAGACGGCGGAAATTTATTTCAAACGTCGTTTCAAAATGCAAGAGCCCTATATCTACCCTCCTCTATAGAAGAGACGTTACAATTTCCTGACCGCAAATACTATCGCCTTTTCTTTCTTTCCTTTTTATCAAAATAATGTTCTTTTATTAAAAATAAATTTTACGAGTATTTTATTTTGTGGTTATTTATTCTTAGGCTTGGGTGATAAATGCAAATTAGGAATTTCCTGTTGAGCAAACGTGATTTTCATGGACATTTTAAATACTGCTACTTCCTTCCTATTAATCTAATTCTATTAATATTTTGTACATTTCGTGTTCTCTTTCTAATTCTCATTTAGGTATTTTTATGACACCTCCCGTACTATGAAACAAGCATCACAGTGGACTTTACAAACATACAATTCACGGACACTAAGTGGTACCTTTATCCAGACTAGGAACAAACATTTATGGATCACACCAAGTTTTGTTGTGGAAATGAAACTTTTAACATAGTTTAGGATCTATAAAAGTAAATAAAATAAATAAAAAACAAGATATACTTAAATACATTAAGTACGAGTACCTAGTATTACATAGTCTAATCTAAAACTGCATATCTTATACTTTAAATGCTAATAATAATAATTTTAAGATAGGTAGGTACATACACAGATAGTTTTACGCGAATGTAGTAGACATTTGCGTAATACGCGAAGTACTTCATCTTTCTACACCAGCCAGGCTGGCACCGACGTGCTACGCGTGCAATTTTAGATAAGACGATGTATGTTGCTGTATGTTCTGTATATGTGGCAGTTTTTTAAAAATTACAACCTTTCATATAACCTGTCATTACAAATCTGATAAACTTTGATGTGGACTGTGAAAATACCTTGAACTTGATTGGCTTTAAAACCACATATACATATATACTCGTACCTACGTTCAAATGGCGAACCGGCGAACAGAATAGATATTTCAAATATGGTAGATTGACGTTGCTTATATAGAAACTAAGTATATAGATAATATCGGACCTGCGAAATTTGGGCTGATCTGTTGCGAAGAGCGCACCTCACAGTGAATTTGGTTTGGTAATTTAGGTGATCAGGTAGATGGTCTCTACAGCTTATATTGAACGTGTGCCCTGATCAACTAATGTACGCTATATGGACGAAATATTGCAAGTTCAACGTAAGGTTAAGTTTAATATTTAATACATTTAGCAGACTACCAATCTCCAATTACTTGGTAATAAACAACATTCACTAACTGATGGAATGGACCCTTCGGTCATGGATAAATTTATCCAAAACTCCGCTGACCATTTCTGGCGCCGCGCGCCGCTGAGAATTCGAATCTTTTAAAAATTTAAAAACTTATGCAGTCATGAGTTACAGATTCGATTACTAATAGTAGGTACCTAATATACTTAACTAGCAGATACATTATAATACAAAAAATAACTGTGCAGTGTACATTATAATACAAATTCACCTGATCCTAAAATGTTTTATAGTTTAATATACAAAACCAGTACCTTTTCTGAGAAGAAAAAATATTATAATTTAATCTTACTTGTAAAACCTGTGAGCCCAAAGACTGAAACAAACACCCAATAAAAAATGTAATAAAATTTTACGATTGAAAACGAAATATCCATTCATCTTACTACTTTTAACTTTAAAGATATTTTAACATAAAAAAAATATGCTTCAAAGAAAATAGTTTTGGACAATGTTAAAAATAAAAGTTTTTTATTTATTTATAATTACAACGCTCGTTCCACAAACATGTACAAATCCGAATACCGCCATGAAGTATGGGTTCATTTTATTATTTTAAATATATGTAGACATTAAATTATAATTAATTATTACCGTAATTATGAATAATTCCAAAATATAGCTCTATATTATCTTTTGATATCGAAATATCAGTGTATTACAAAAAAGTTACGTGCAGTCGAAAAATGGTGCAACAAATTTTCAGTGTCTCTGAATGATTCGTGATTCCAGTGTAAAGTAAATATCAAAGTCTCTAACCATAACAATGATCGACTACAAATTAATGTCTTACTCCTTCTTGCTAAGTCAAACGCTTTCAGCTCGTAAATCAATATTAAGAAATATCAATGACTGTTTGTTGATAGGTATTATACATTTTTTTTTATATTTTTTGCTCAGTGTACATTGTTACCCATCAGATCTATCAACAATTTATAACATGTTTACTTTAATATAGTTATTTTTACAATTTATTTTGTTTTCAATATTTTAAGATAACATAATTGTGTTTTCGTATTCTAGTTTATTTATTACCTGCTTACAATTGTCGACAGATTCAACGAAGCCTATGCGCTATCAACACAGACATTAAGAACTTTCCTTCAGATGTTTCTTGTGTGTGCAGAGTCTTCAATGCCTAGTCAAAAGTAAGTCGGTTCATATGATAGAGCGAAAGAATTCCTTAGACTGTGATAGAGCTACGAATTATAATGGAGATTATTTTCAAAGTAATCAAAAATTATTTAAAATTAGCTTTTGATAAATTTAAATTTTGTGCGAATTCTGATTTGCGTTTACTGATTCGCGCAATTTCAATTGCATTTGTTTCGCAACTCACAAAGTTACTGTAGTTTGGCTTAGACATGAAAAGAACGTTCAGATCTGAGTGTAGGTGCGAGTATATCGAGAGCCACGTCGCGTGGTCATCAGTCTGCAAAACACGCAAAGCATTTTTCTTATAAAAAAAAGGGCACTCTGTTAATATTGTATGGATTGTCAGTTAGTTTATTTAAAATATTTTGTTATTATTTGTGCAGATTCCTGATGGACGATCTGAAAAACTTCGTAAATTACCCATCGAAGACTACGGTGGGCTTTGCTCCAAGATTTACCAGCAATAGGAAATTTTTCGCTAATATGATTGGTACTAAAGCTTTTAAAGAAATGCTTGCAAGAGACGAAGAAGAAATAAGAAAAGATTTCATCAAGAAGTTAAAATATTGTGATGACGTTGCCATGGATGAAAATATAATAAAAGATTTATATGATCGAGAAGTTGACCAGGGGAACATTTAAAGAAATAGAATAATAATATATATTTAAAATAAATATGTCTTCTTTTAGATAAATATTTCTTCATTTTATAAATATGTCTTGTTACTTTACGAAGGTTAGCCCTAGGCCTGCTAAGTTGACGTCGCGGCCTATTGCGTCACCCTTTTACCAATTAATTCCACCTCAACCGTAGGCTTAGTGGTCGTCGAATACGACGGGTAAAATAGGTCTTGAGTGTTTCTGTCCAGAAATTAATAATATATGTCCGTCAAGTTAAGAAATTGGCGAAGTGTACAACCCGTGCCTCGAAAAGCGCTGGTCTGGTCTGGGTGGAGTCTGTCCTGTCCCTATCATCGTTTTTTTACCAAATCCCCTATTTAGTCACTGTATGGTCTTCTAAGGCGACCCCTACCGACATCTCCATTTATTCTGGCACGATATACCTCTTTTGTTATTCTTCTTTCATCCATCCTTCTTAAATGTTCATCTTAAAATCCCCTTTTCAACTTTTAAAAACATACAAATATATAATAAACATTATTCAGGGCCACAATTACTCTCAGACTCGGAACAAACATTTATAAATCACACAAAATCCGGCTTAGCAGTCATGTTCACCAACCACTATTTTTAATACTTTTTTTTCTATGAAAAGGTACCCTATATTCTTTACCACTGATGTGTAGGTACCTACGTATATAAACTTTTAAAATAATTTATTAGGTTTATTAGTTAAGGCATAACAAAGAAGCAAACTCACATTCGCATTTATAAATAGGTAAATATCTACCAACATAGTACTATAAAAAAAAGATTTTTTTACATCTTGTTAAAGCGGAAGTAATATCCACGTAAAAACATTAAAATTTGTTCAAAATCAATGTTTCGATAATTCCTAGAGCAGGCGTGGGAGACAATCGTTCCTTAAGTTTTGAGCCTCAATTTTTTCTCGCTGCGCCAAACATATACCTAGCTACCTACCCTAGCTACATCATGACCATATAACATGATTTAGTAGGTATATATAAATATTATACCTATAAAAGTAATAAAATAATTTACGATTCCTACGAAATCGCTTATTTTACATCGACAACGGCAAAAGATATTCTTCAGTAAAAAATATGATTCTAAAAGTATAGGTCCAGTACTACATATATCATAAAAAAATGTTAGAAAATAAAATTATTTATTGCATATCAATATTACTGTCAATTTTCAATCAAATAACGTGCCTCTCCTCGAATTTTAATCATCCAAAGTATGAATTCTCATTTTTTAATAATTTCTATTAGGTATACCTACTGGGTGTTTCAAAAAGGTAAAATTGGTACCTACTTACCTGACAGGTAAGTATTGACTGTTACACTATAACTTGGCTAAATTCGTATTTGATCAATACCTGTAAGATTTTTTTTAAATAATATAATCATTAAGTACTTCGTGAGAACTGCGTTGTAAGAGAATGATGTGTGTTGAAAGAAGATGCAGTGACAAAAGTTAAAAAGGGAATGTTAAAGTAGTTTATTATAGAAATAAAGAAAGGATGGATGAAAGAAGAATAACAAAAGAGATAGTAAGAATTAACGGAGATGTCACTTGAGGCCGCACTAAGCGAACATCGAACAAATAGGTGATGTGCAAACAACGTTAATGCGTATATATAGATGAAGCGAAGGAACTTTAAACTGGGTTACCATAGTCTCTGCCTATACCCCTAATAGGCGACTGCCATCATTAAGTACTTGGGTAGGTACTTTACTACTCCAATTGCATGTGTTAAATTTAGAAATATTCGGGTAGGAAACGTCCCTTACGCATTTTTCAAAATTTTAAACCTAAGCCGAGTTTCAAAATTACTGAACAATAAAAAAGGTTAAAAAACTTTTAATTGAATTTTATTGTAGTGAAGTACAAATATTTACTGTTACCTATCCTATTTCACCTTTCTGATACACCCTGTATTGAGAGACAAGATACTGTTATTTAAAGGTCGATTTAATATTCAACTGCACTTGATCGAACATGGTAGATATTATTACAATGACATAAACTGCATCGTAAAAGTTAAAAAGTAATTAAAATCTTTCTCGTTTGGTAGATACGAAGACGCTAAAGGCTCTGCATTGGACACATATTATATTTTCTTTGATATGTTCATTGCGTGTGTGTCGGCACCAATGCCGGATCAACAGTAAGTTTTAATATTTACTAACAAGTATTCTTTTATTTTATAGAAAGTAGATCTCCTCTTTTCTGTAGTGTTTTGTGTTCAGGTGCTTTCAAGAAGGGTACCTAAATAGGTATCTACGCACTTGACGATAAACGAAGCAGAATATGACAGATGTGTTCACTATTAGTTTAGTAGGATCCGTGGGAATTTTTTTCTAGAAGATCCCAGTTTTAAAATAGTGGCGATGTAACCACCAAATAATATGCTACACATGCAATCAAATAGCAGTTCAACCAGGATGAACTTCACGATCGTGATAGATACTAAAAATATATATATATATGAGGTTTTTCTTCTAAAGCCTACACGTACATACGAAAGTAGGTACCTACCTACTTTAACAAAAATAACGTGTAGATACGAAAACGTTTACAGGTTTTAGGGATGCAGTTGTAGATGCCCTGCCTTGAGAGAGCCACTACTTCGGCTACCGCAACTTCGGTGGAGTACTCCAGAGTTTGGTAAACTCATGGCGAACTTCGATTGTATATTTATTTGATAGAAGATGGCAAGGCTTTATTTTTGATTAATGATTAAAAATTTTGAATAACATTTTCATATTCAGAAATAATTTTCTCTTGTTTAGTTTTCTGATGGACGACCTGAGAAGCTTTGTGAACTACCCAGCGAAGACCACACTTGGATTTGCTCCAAGATATACGAGCAACAGAAAATTTTTCGCTAATATGATTGTCACTCCCGCTTTTAAAGATATGGTAGCAAAAGATGAAGAGGAACTTAGAAGAGGATTGGTTAAAAAAATAAATTACTGCAATTACGTTATCATGGATGAAGATTTATTGAAGGAATTCCATGATAGAGAAGTTGACCTAACCAAAATGTAATGATAAGCCATTAAATTATAAATCTATGATAGTAAAAAATATTTTTCCTATTTTAAGATGCTTCTGCTATATATACCACTCATTGTCTAAAGTAGAAAATATAAGTATGAGACTTTCTAGAGTGGGCTTCCGAATGACCTAAAACCTAGATCCGTTTAATCCCGCAAATACACCAGAGTACAGGTTCACTGCAAAGACTGCGGACTTTCTCTCTGTGTTTCTGAGAGTTTGAGTTTTTTCTGTGAGTTTGATTGCAAATCACCGCTCGGTGATTACCACTAATCATCAGATCCAGACCACAATGGAAAAATAAATCAAAAAATATAAGTAGTTACCTACTAGTGTAGTGTTTATGCGCTAAACGCTTCAAACTGATTTGCGGTCAGTGTTAACGTAGTATTATAATCTGTGGCATTAGTAAGATAAAGTCTGTCAAAGTCACACCAATGATAAGGATGGGAAACGAAAAATAACATCGATGTTTTACCGAGGTGACAGGTTGAGATTTTTAATTCATGTTTTTTTTTAAATTCAACAGTGACTTGGACAAGTTAACAATTAATAATAGTAGACATAAATGACGGCCTATTGTTACGGTTTTTTTATTGTTATTGGAAAAACTAAGAACTTAATCTATCTGGCTCTCTTTGCCACTTCCATGTTATAAACAAATCACAAAATAATATTAGAAATTAAATAAAGTACGTCATGAAATAAGTCAGTCATTGAACAAGTAGTAAAAGGGAATATCTTAATTACAATGGGGAATTTTGAATAGTCAGATGAGGTGCTAGCCTAGGGCACTGTCAAGGCCTCTGGGTATGGCACCATATTAGCAAACAAGCCTGACTCGGGTAGGATCTTAACTTCAAAGAAAGCCACAGAAAAAAACTAGGTAAATCCAGTGTTTATGTACCTACACGTAAATAAACACAACTGCAGGTCTCCAGTGCTCATTTAGGATGCATTTTAAAGGAAACCTTTTTAATACAAATATACAAAACCACGGTAAAACAAAAGCTCTGAATACCTAACTATTTATTTGTGCCTACAGCCTACTTATAATAAGCGCCATCTATGACAAAGGTAAGAAAGTAATAAAAAGAAACCTCTCATTATATATGTAGATTTAATAAATATTAGAAGGAATGGAAAATGAAACTTAAGGTGAAATGAAACTTATTCAAAAATATCGATTGTCTATCTAGATTTCAATAAGTGTCGATAGTTATCGTTTTAAGAAATCAGAAATTTGACATTAATTTCTAAAAATAATATCGATATTTAATTGACAGCCCTATACTTCTGTGACAGTGTGACGCCTGTGACACGAAGTGCAAAGTACTTGATGATTGTGTTTCTGTTTATTCTGTTACTTTATTACAGTGATGCCTTGAGTGCGTTATTGTAATATTTATTGTGGTCTTGCATCAAGTTTAATCAGGTTAAATAGTTTCTTGTTGTGTTTATTCTGCTATTACGTGTTATAGATAATTCACATGTTGTTTTGAAATTTGTTACAGTAAGTAATGATAAGTTTGATAAGGTTTTTTAAACTTACCTAATTAGTAAAATAATGACAAAATGGTAGATTATTATTAATTGTAACTATGCTAGACTATAATAATTGATATAACATAGAAGCCATAGATGGTAGTTACCAAGCTAAATAAACATAATTACAGAGCTCAAGGACTCTGTTGGTTCAAAATTGCACCATACTCGCTATGATTATTTCATTCAATTTTATAATCACTAATTCAAAGAGTTATTGTGAAAGTTATCAGTTATTGTAATGTCCTTGACACTGAAATTCTTTATAGGTGTATGTATGTATTTTTTACATAATAATAAGTATGTTTCTAGTACAGTGATCTTAAAATAAATGTTGTTTATCTAATAGTGTATTTATCAATTAATGAATATTTTTTCTCGGATTAAACTGACATTGAATTATAGTTATATAATAATAATAATATTATAGTTTATTATATCAAATCAAACACCCTGCAAGTGAATTGCCTCAATCCTCGTTTAGGGATGGGATACTAGCATCTAAAAGCCAAAATCTGAAAAAGTGAAAGAAAAATGAGTGCAACACGCAGATGATACCTCTGGTATTGCATATAGCGTCCATAGGCTATGGTAACTGCTTAACATCAGGAGGCATTGTTTGTCACCCAACTAGTATAGAAAAAACTACTACCTACTTATGATCTTTAATTCCATAGTAGGAGCTAAGTAATTGTCATGTAATTTTAAATTATGAATCATTTAGCCACAATCTTTGTCATATTTTTTTAGGTAGTTTATGTTTCTGCATTCCTACTAGCAGTTGTTTATAACGTTTCATTAATTAACAATTACTTTTTTACCATATGTCAATAAACATTATAAAGTAACTTGGTCAAATTGCAGGTAAATCACAAAAAATGGCATTCATACCCGAAGATTTAAAATGTGTAATAGAGACAAAAGATGGACCAATTTGTGGATTCATAGATAAAAGGGAAAAAGGGACTTACTATAAGTTCAAAAGTATTCCCTATGCTAAACCTCCTGTTGGCTCCTTAAGATTTTTGGTAAGTCCAAATTTATATAATACCTATTTACCTACTAATTTTCTGCATAAAACACTACAATTAAATATTATATAAAGTTTTTTTTTTTAATAGTGCTAAAACTTTCCGGATAACCCTTTCTGGCCCCCTAAAAACTTTTGGCTTTAATATAACTCTAGTCATGCTCCAAACAACTGTCAATGTGTAAACAAAAATAAACAGATATGGTTTGACCTACTAATCAGAACATCACTATAAAAAATTGCCAGTCATAATTTCAATGCATAAAATATGTTGACTAATCATAAACTTACACATACATTATAAGTAGATTACTCATATCTAAACTATACTTACTGTCTATACACCTGGACTTTTAAATTCTTACAAAAAAAGCTGTATTTTTATATTGAATAGTTATGCAATGCTTTGTCCTCTTCTTTCAAATGTCAAATTACTAATGACAGAAAGAGAGAAATTGGAGTGTAACTATTGACTTGCTACATAATGTTTAAAGTTCAATCTTATTCTACCAAGTATGTATCACAATATTGGATAAAACCTATTTAAAAGTTTAAAATAAAAGGATGTTGTAAAAGTGCTCAAATAAAACTAATGTGAACCCTACTATGCACTGCTTTGTCCCCAACTCCTTAGTTTATAGTGAAAAGTCATTTTTTTGTTATGAAAAACATATATTTTGCAGCCACCTTCCCCAATTCAACCTTGGAAAGATGTCATTGATTGCACAGTGGATGCACCTTTGCCTATTTGTCCTTCACTCAACAAAGAAATAACTGGTTCAGAAGATTGTCTTTATATTGAAGTTTCTACACCAAGCATCAAGCCCAGTGAACCAATGCCAGTCATGTTTTGGATAGGAAGTTACAGCTTCGCCTTTTATATAGATAACATTTTGGATCCAACTTTAGTGAATGATCAAAATGTTGTGTTTGTTAGGTGTGGCTTCAGATTGGGACCCTTTGGGTTTCTTTCTATTAATGATTATACAGCACCAGGAAATTGTGGACTAAAAGATTTAATAATGGCATTAAAATGGGTTCAACAAAACATAAGTTATTTCGGAGGTGACCCAAATAATGTCACAATTTTCGGCAATTCTACAGGGGGGGCCATTGTCCATTTTATGATGTTGTCACCAATGGCCACAGGCCTCTTCCACAAAGCTGTTATTAAAAGCGCAAGTGCAATAAACAATTGGTCATTAGCTAAAAACCCATGCCAACCAGTAGTAGAACTTGCAAAACATTTAGGCATAGTAAAATCTACCAAAGCAGAGATAGTGGATGAGCTAAGGTGTATTTCTGCATTAGAGATTATGAGAGCATTCCAAAATATGTCATTGGAAACACATAAAGGAGCAAACAATGATGTTATTGATGCCATCTTCAAACCCTGTATTGAGCTGGACCTAGAAGGTCAACCTGCATTTATTACCAAAAGCCCACTTTTAATCATGAAGTCTGGAAATTTCAACAAAGTTCCATTAGTAATCGGTAGCAATAATATAGAAGGTGCTACTTTACAATTTATGAATAAAGATTATGCTGATTTTGAAAAAATCAACGAAAATGTTTGTCTTCTGGTACCAAGATCATTAGCAGGCGAAGACAAATTAGCGAAGAGCATAGGTCATCAACTGTTGCAATTTTATTTGGGTGACGAACAATTAAGAGAGGACACCAGAAAACAATACTTGCAACTCATCAGTGATTATTATTTCTCTTATTATGTAAATAAAACCATAAGGCTTCACACCCAAGTTGCACCAGAAAGTCCAATCTATTACTATATTGTTAACTATGCTGGAGAATGGTCATTGCCCAAAGACGCGAATTTCCTGGACTCCCTTGGACATTGTGCAGAAATTCCGTTTGTCTTCCGTATCCAAATGCCGGAAATTTGCAGAGCCAGTAGAGATGCTGTGACTACAAGAAATAGAATAGTCAAACTGTGGACCAATTTTGCTAAAACTGGGTAATTGTTTTATTATTTCTGTTATGATAATCACCACCCTTTGGGCTAAATTGACACAAGAAGACGAAAATAGGCATTGCCATATCTGTATATACATATAAACATTTTACAAATATAATTTAGTGTAATTGTGTGTGTATTTGTAATTTAAAACAGGTGTAATTGGAACAGGAACCAGTCTGAAGTATTTTTTATAGGTATTAAACTGTAAACCCACTAATTTCTAATAACTTGTTGTAAAAAGAAATAAACTATTTATTAATTATAAAAATAGTAGTGTTCGCTTAGGGCTTCTATCGTGAGTCCAATAGTCAATACCACGGGCTCAGTGAAAAGTCATTTTCGCATTTATAATATTATGGTAGTATAATAGTAGTACTAGTATTATAGTATAATATAAATCATTTTAAATATTTTTCAGGAACCCTACGCCAGATGATAATGATCCCTTGCTACAAATAATTTGGGATCCTGTTGAAAATAAGGACAAGCTAAATTACTTGAGTATAGGATCAGAGCTTACAAAAGGTAGAAATCCTTTTTATGAAAGAATGAAATTTTGGGACAAGCTTCACAAGGAACATAAATTCCTCAGAGCGTTAGTATATTTTAATGATATAGGCGTATCATGGTAAAACACTATTAAAATTAAGAAAATGTAGATATGTTTAAACAATAACTAAATATAATTATATTTACAAATGTTAAAACCTATTTTTATTTTATTGTTTAACCCCAATCCTTAGAATTTGATATTATGTACATTTTAAATGAATATGATTACAAATGGATATTTAAATTATTAAACCAGCCATGCAAGTGAATTATAGATAAGACAAAGTTTTTTTTTTTCAATATTTCGATAAACTAAAATGAAAATGTAATGATTAATTTAATCATTGATTCTGCCGCACCTTAATTAGGCTGTATAAACTAATGTGTTCCATGGCATGTTTTACAGTATATTTGTCTTATTCGGCAAGAAAACAGATTAATTTAAAAAACTTGCTGCATCTATAATATACTACTATACAAAGTTCAAATGTTAATGTTGTTTACATGTAGAATATGTTACTACCTTCATTTCTATGGAACTTAAGGCAGTGTTGGCTAAACGAAGGGAGCTTGATCACTCGCGTCAATAAAATTGAAGGCAGAAAATAAAATGACATTTGTTGTGTTGGTACCAATCTGTAATACATTATGAAATGATAATTTTTCACATAACAATATACAGGTTTATTATTTTAGTAACAAAAGCTTGAAGGCCAACAAAATACATAATCTTTACTACAAAATAAATGAACTAGATACGCCATTATCTACAGTAAAAAAATAAGAAGGCGATTCCTTTGTTAATAACATAAATTAATAAAATCACCTATACATAATGGTGCAAAATATAATTACATACACATTGGTGTAGGTTGATCGGAAAACAGAACGAAGTACGGTCTACCCACTTCTGTATACACATAGATATCTGAAAAAAGAAAATTTCATTCATCACCATACCAAAACTATGGCTGTAGTTAGGTATATACATAAATATATGTTACAAAATGGAAGTTATTGCGTTGAGCCCATAATGCTGTATGCCAAAATGTTATATAAATTCCTATTGATTGATTTATCATTTACAAAAACAATAGTTTCATTTTTAAAACTTCAGAGTTAAAATGATAAATAAAATTTTATTTGATGGACATTTGACCGCATCATAAAAGCTTCAAACGTAAATTCGTCAAGAATTATTAAATAAAACATGATAGAGCAGTGATGTGCATACGCACATCACTGCGTTATTAATAACCTTTTCTAATGAAAGTCGTTTTCTCGATACTACATATAATGTTGTAATTATAAAAATATAGTATAGTTTGCCTGAAACTTAATGCTCAGTCTAAGTGCAGGCGCGATTCAATGCGCTAAGTTATTTTTTAGGCGCTTACGAGACACACAGGAACGAGTGAGTGGAGCACGCGATTCCGCACCCCGACTATTTCATTAGAGTCCACTCTACTTACATGCACAAACTCTCACACGTGCTTACATTCAGACCAAGCCTTTAGCATATCAATAAACTTCTTTTCTTGTGTCTTAAAGTTTTATGCATTTATTTTGTTCGTCTAATGAATAAATAACAGAAATCGAGAATTTATTGTTACATAAATATGAGACATTTCTAAGCAGGGCTACAGAATTTTGCAAGACGAATAATATATTATACATAAGAAGTTTATAGTTTAATAAGAACGAAAAATGACATTTAGACCTTTTTTTTGTATATTTTTTTAATTTGAGTGTGCATAAGCGTAAAAAAGTAAATATTATTGGTTTGTTGTCTACTACATAAGATTCTATATAGTCGGAGAATTATTGGCCCCCTCCCTATTACAAAGTAAGATTTGCCGTGACAATGTCTATAAGCAATATAAGATACGTATGTCTGTGGTAAGTACAAAAATGTGCCTGTCTAACATATTTCATAACATCATTTCATTAGATTCATATTTAAGATTTTAATATATACTTATACTAAAATATATGCCATCTAATCATTACACTTAATAGTTTAGTTGATGAAGTAAACCACATTCACAATAGATGTTCAATAAGTTAATAACACGACACAAGTTTTAAGCTTACTCATATTTACTGAGAAGAACAGAGATGCATGAGATTTGCTTTACAAAACATGCATCGTGTAGTTAGCAATAAAAAAGAGGGGATAATTTTACACAAATAGAATCATTAATAAATAAGTAGATAATGTATATTACGCGCAAACTAAGCTAGCAAGACTAAAATAGTAAAGTGGCGCAGCAGTGAGCATTTTTGGAACTAAAAGGTGACAGTTGGAGGGAGGCGTGTATGTAAATGTTGTGTACATGCGAGAATACAAACCGACCAACTTATATTGCTCGTATCTTAAACAGACTAAGGGCGATAAATTAATCGTGTGATAGAAATAGTCTCACTCTACTCATACACCCAAATAGACCCTAGTCTTGTTAAGACAAACAAAACATCACGCGTTTTTCTCCCGACGGAGTAGAAGATACAAACATTTAACCAGCTAAGTTAGGTCCCATGTAATCCTAATTACCAGATACATTTCCAAACTCACAGAATCTAACCGACAACTATAGTACGACAGTCGTACGAACTACTTGTTTTCCAGAGACTAATATGTCGGGCCTATTTTTAATCAATGATCCTAAAATTCTTGTTATATAGAAACTAAGCTGTATGCCACAATTAAACATTAAGCGTCTACATTCTAACCTTCATTCACATAAAAGACAAGCCACAACTCGCGTGCTCATAACGTAACAACTCATGCTTAAGGCGCTTATGTATGAGAACCGATAACCCCGAAATCAAGTATTGAGACAGATGGCGCTATCTAATCGCATGCTATTCAATATGAAGATTTTGATGATTTAGTTCGTAAGTATATTAAAAGTTATTAGCAAGTATCGATGTTAATTCGCTATAAAGCATTTTGATATAATTTAAGGAGAAGTTGCAGGAAACACTTTTTAGTTAAATATATTGAAATGATTTTTTTTTTAATAATCTATCAAATTCCCTGCAAAAGTACGAATTTACAAGCAGTTTATTACTCATAATTACAGCACTAATATCTAGTTTGGACATTTAGAAAGGATGGATGAAAGAAGAATAACAAAAGAAATATAATGTGCTAGAATTAATGGAGATGTCGGTAGGGGTAGCCCTAGGAGAACATACAGCGACCAAATAAGGGATTTGCTAAAAAGGGCCATAAGTACTCAGAATTGACGTTTATACATGAAGAGGTTGATGAATGTCGGAGGAGGCGAAGGAACTATGTTTGGATCGAAACATTTGACGTACCATAGTCTCTGCCTACCCCACTGGGAGACGGGCTTGATGATATGCATGTATGTAAGGGTCTAATCTTCACAATATTATGTTGTTTCTACCTGTGGAGACTTATTTAGTCTGTTTTGCTACATATTGTATTTTTTTGCTGTTAGTTCCCAGTTAGTTAAAATAAATAAATAAAATATTTTCTATTTTAATTCCTCTTTCATGTTTATTTAGGAACATGTGCAATACGTTTTGACTGGCCTGTTGGTCTAGTGGTTAGTGTGACTCTCTACGCCAGAGGTCATGGGTTCGATTCCCACCCAGGACAAATATTTGTGTTATGAGCACGATTGTTTGCTCTGTGTCTGGATGTAATTTATCTATAATATGTATGTATTTAGAAATATATAAGTATGTTTATCTGGTTACCATAGTACAGGCTCTGCTTAGTTTGGGATTAGATAGCGATGTGTGAGTTGTCCCGAAAATATTATTTTTATAAAATATTAATAATAAGTATTTTTTTTATTTATTGTCAAACATCCTACTCTCGTCCATTTTTTTGTTGCATCATAATGTCGAATTAGACGTTGCCACGAACAAATTACCTGCAGCGTAACCATATTTACAAACCGCAAAAAGTGTAATATCCTACGAAACTTGGTATCAGTATACAATATAAAAGGGGTCGCGCAAAACTGTAATATAATTACTACTACTACTACTTCGGAGTTTACAATATTGTTATAAACCAATTTTACTGAAGCAAATCTCACACATCAATAAAAATAATTGTTATCATTTTCCAAGTATGTAGTTATAATTTCAAAAGCAGTCTAAAACCTGTTGCAGTCTATGTCTACAGTAAATTATTATAAATTGTCTAAGCAGGCAACTACAATATTGCTTTCAGTATTTGTGATAATTTAAAATTACCCCATTGCAATTGTGACAATGTTCATATAAGCAGAGTGGGGGCTTTATTTGCAAGAAAATCGCATTATGTGCGCGCGTATCTATCCAGTGCCGCATGCCATGACAGTTAAGTTAATGCAAACGCACCAAGTGACATGACAGTTAATGCAAACGCACCAAGTGACATGACAGTTAATACAAACGCACCAAGTGACGTGACAGTTGATGTGCACGCATCATTTATGTCGGACACCGCGCGCGCACCGATTGATGTTACAGTTGATGCGCACGCGACCAAATGTATTTGTGAATATTGATGAGCACGGAACAAGTGATGTGATAGTTAAATTGATTTGTCACTAAGTGACGTGACAATAAATGCATGCATATCAACTGAGGCAATTGATACATACACATCCAGACGAGACATTTGATGCGCATGCATCGTCAAACAAATCCTTATCCCACACCACTTATATATGAATTGCCTCCTTATATATATGCCTATCATTATATACTGGCTAAAATGTGACATAAAAGTTTTAGGAATATTTATGACACCTAAATATCTATGTATAAATGAATACTCAATTAAGCATTTACAATATTTATATACAAGAATACTACTAAATCGACATTAGTAAAAGAAATAATGAAGCTATTAAAAAACTACATGCAGTGTTTACAGTACTTTACATTTAATGTAAAGTTATAATATAAAACTAATAAGTTTTAATCTGCTATACATTAGTTGTATAATCACATGATTTCCAACTTGTCTAATATGATTAAAATAAACGATACATATTATCACAAACAAGTACTCACTGCACAGTCAGCATCAATATAAAGTAGCATTATAAGCCTAGGTTAGAATTGGAAGCCACCCATTGGAACAGATTGATCAGTGTTGAACTGATATTGGTCAGTGGTAGACGACACAGTAGGCGCGAGCCTACCATCTTCTTCTTCAGATCCAAAGTAATTCTCAATAATTTCAAAAGATTTTTGATAAATATCAAGATTTTCGTGCGATTGAAGAAACTCTATTTTGTCCAAACCTAAAAAGGAAATATATAAAAGGTTATTATTTCACTACGAGCTCCTGATGAAATAATAATTTTAAAAAATAGACAATTTCACACGGTAATAGAGTAACCTTCGTTCAGTACAAAAATATTTCAAATCAGGCTGGTATATGGTAGTTCTGGTGAATACAATTTATCACTATCGACTTGGCGAACGAAGCCAAAACCTCTGCATAACAATCGTACACGTTGAGGCAGTCACTCTTAGTGCCTAAATAGAGGGCAAAATTTATTCTACAGGGGGTAAATAATAAGGTCATGCATAACACTTTTTTTACATCTTTATATTCTTTAGTTATACTAATAATTACTTTATAATGTAACAAAAATCTCTCCCACTAGGCACAGGTCACCTCTCGTCAATCAAGAGAGTTGATAGGGTAATACTTATTTAAATGGAAAAAAAATAATAAAAATATTACCGAAGCATTCTTCAATCAGTACAGCATAGGGATTATCACGTTGGTCAGATTGTTGTCCAGCTTTCAATATATTGTCTAAGCCATTAAGAGCCACTTGAACTGTCTTCGCATCAGTTAATGTTAATAAGTCACATAAGGGTGGTATACAACCTTGTTCAACTAAATATCTAAAAACAAACAATAGAAAGATTAGATTAGGTACAAATTGCAAGATCAAAAAAATATATATATCATGATCATATCAACCAAAAGACGTCCAATAATGGACTATGATGCCTTCTTTACGGATTTCCACAAAAGTTGCCTGCCACCTTAACCAGGTTGTTGGTCAACCTTATTGGTAGCGTCTTCCAGTTTGTGGTTGCTCTTATAAACCTTATAAAAAAGTAAAGAATATTTAATATAGTTATTCGTACCTAATTTGTGTATGAGTTCCACCACTGGTCGCGTTAGTAATCGCCCAAGCAGCTTCTTTCCTTGTTTTAAATTCAGCTTGCCTTAAAATCTCGATTAGGGCCGGGAATATGTTGGCATCTATTACTGCCTGGAAACACATTTGTTTTTAAATTATTTAATCATACCCAGGATCTAACAATCAGCCAAACAAGCGAAGGTTATGTCGCGGGGCCAAAGAAATAATAATAGTATATAAAAGTATATAGTAATTACTTGAATCTGTGCAGCATTTCCAGCAGTAATGTTAGACAAGGTCCAACAAGCCTCCTTGCGAAGTGCCTCAGTGTTAGAACGCAACAAGGCATGCAAGTTCGGGAGCGGGTTACAGTTGAGTACTGCTTGCGTTTGTTGATCATTGCCAGTCACAATGTTACCTACAGCTCGCAAAGCTGCCGATACTACTGTTGATTTGTTGTGCCTGAAAAATCAACAATAATCCAACATTTATTAATTATTAATGACGTGCCTCAACTTGCGTGATTTGGTATTGTCATTATGTAGATAAATGTTTTGAATAGAAATTGAAATTATTTAAATATAAAGTACCTAATCACTAGTACTTTATATAACAAATATCCACCCAGACATTTGTTTAGGTTTCTACTGGATAAAATAATAATATTTTCTTATTTTATTCAGTATTAATGTAGCATTATACTGATGAAAGACTTTTCAATAAATTTTCATTAAAAAATACCTGTAGTTTTTAATGTATTCCTTACAAACAATACAATACAAAGATTCTCATTTTATATTAATGTAGATAAATGTTACCCAATACTACGCACGACAAAAAGCCCAGTTTGCGCATCTCTAAGTAAATTAAATAAATATTATATTATAATCACAGCAGGATTGCTGCCTATGCGTGACTCATAGGCTGACATCACTCTGACATTTTTGAATGTACTAAACTAATAACTTTATTATAATTTGGATTACTATGGTTTACACAATTATATCTTACATTAGTAATTCAACAAGTCTCCTACAAACGCCTGCGTCTATGACAGCTTGGATCTTTTCATTTGGCCCATCTGACAAATAAGAGAGCGCCCAGCATGCGTCGCTTAAAACATCAGCATCAGTATGATGTAGTAATCGTGCTAAAACTGGAATTCCTGGAAATATATAAAAACTCATTAGACATAAATAATATTATTTTAAACTGCACCTGTACATGCACAGTATCATCAGACGTCATAACGATAAACGAGTTGGAAATATGTACAGTTGTTACTCTAATAGCACAGCTACATAGAATATTTTTATTTGATATATTTCAGAATGTGATAAATAAAAAGCCATTTCGAACTTTTATCTCTATTATTATGTATAATTTTTTTTTATAGACTACAGAGGTGGCAAACAAGTGGTAAGCAATATTTACACACAGGACAGTTAAAGTCAAAACATTATGGCAATAAAACATCTATTGTATCTACGTGCGGCAAAAGGGTTACATATATGTCATTATGTCTTGGCTCCAGCAGCTTGAGTTCAGTTTCAAGTATCATTTATCATGCCAGTAAAATATGTAAATAATTAGCAAACAGCTATACTTGCCTGGAGCTACAGCTTCAAAGTTGGTTGGAGGATTTTTGCCTCTACACAAATTTGAAAGAGTCCAAACAGCATTTTTAGTCATTGACAACCTTGTATACTTATTTAATATTCTGAAAACACAACAATTATTACATATATAGTGACTGACAGAATAAGCACTTATTACACTATCATAAAAATGTGTATCAAAACACACATACATATATTATAACATTTACTAATGAACAATATAATACATATTATTATTTTATAATTATTATGTCCTAATACATATGTTCATAATATTGTTTTAATTTAATTTTTATAAATGTTGACTAGTGACAAAAATTTAGTATTAAAAAAAGAAGACATGAGCAAAACGACATTGACTATATATATGACGGTAACTAACTCTAGAAGTGGCGGTAGGATGCCGGCGGCGAGCACGGTGTCGCGGCAGCGGGGCGAGTCCCCGGCCACGTTGCCCAGCGCCCACACGGCCTGCTCGCGCACGTCGTCGCTCACGCCCGCGGCCACCAGCGCCACGAGCACGGGCACGGCGCCGCACTCCACCACCACGCGCGTCTGCTCCGACGAGCCCGACGCGATGTTCGTCAGCGCCCATGCCGCCTCGAACTGCATATACACACATACTTACTCATACACATATACCAATTATACCAATTAATCATTACTCAGACTTTAGATCTAGTGATCTAGTGGTTTGATGGGTGGAGTGGAAACAAGTAATTCCTGCCGATTGAGTATCATTATTAGTTCGTCATCTCATCGGACTATGCCAGACAAACAACCCAATTTTCCCATCTCTAAGAAAATTAAATGAAGATTATATTTGCAACAATCCTGCTGTGGTTTTACCACAGCAGGATTGTTGCAAATGCGTGACTCATAGGCTGACATCATCCTGACATTTTTGAATGTACTGAACTAATAATTTTATTATAATTTAGATAACTATTGTTATATCTAAAACACTGTCTTCAATAAAATAATATGAATAATCAATGCATAAAATAAAATAAGCTTCATATTTAACTAAAGTAATAAAACCATACCTGTAATGTTGCATTAGTACTATTAGTGAGAAATTCAACAAATTTAGGAACTATGCCAGTCCGTATCACTTCATCAATAGGTGGATTAGGCTCTTGACTCAATAATTTTCGAAATTTTTGTGTTGCCATAACTTGTTCTTGAGGGTTGTCTCCATACAGAGCTGCAACCATTGCAGGAGTGATGTCTCCAGAAGGTGATATATTGATGTCATCCTAAAAATAATATATGGTCTTTAATGAAAATACTTCTTAACAAGTTATAAACTTAATCTTATCTTCCCTGAAAACTATAGAAAACTAATTATTAATTTAGATTAGTGTGATTTTTATAAAATAATAATAATAATAACTTTATTTCGTAAAAGTTATTACATATTATATGTCAGACTGGGTCTGAAATGTCTGTCATATACATACTGGAATCCAAACATAAATACAATTTTAAGTGACTTAACTTATAGATGAGAAAAATAATGTACAAAAATATATATTATGAAACATTGGAATAAAATCTACATAACCTTTTAAGTATGAAGATAAAATTTATCATTTACAGATACTGACTATATGCATAGACTTGTGTGACTCAGTTTATTCAAATGTGTGCCTAATCCAAAGATACAGAACCTAGATATCCCTACTAATATTATAAATACATTAGTAATTCTGTCAGTTGCCTCTTCACAACTAAATGGCTTAACCAATCTTAATAAAATTCGCCAAAGAGGTACATGGTATCTTGAGGAAGAACATAGAGTACTTTTTGGGATCACCAACATCCATGCGGGTGAAACTGCGGCCAACATTTAGTGTAAATATATATAGCTGCTATACCTGCAGTGCAATATCTGGTGCATTTGGTGCTGGCAGATTAACATTTCTACGCTTAAAAAGCTGCTGTTCTCTTTTTTGTTTCCGTAATTGTACACCTTCCTCCTCTCTACGCCGACGCAGCTCATCTGCGCTCAGCCCTGCATTCTTGTAACGATGTTTGTGTCCACCAGACATCTTAGAAATAAATAGTAGTAAGATGTAAAAACATGATAGTGTTAACTTTTGGTTGAGATATCTGACCAAGCCACACACAAACCCATTCATACATTATAATTTACGTTATAAAAAAAAAACTTGCAATAGAGATACATGTCACGGGTGATTTTCATTAGCACTTCAGACTGGAGGCCTGCCCTATATGTTATGTAGGCAACTTAACACAGACACAAAGCACAGTCAGATTTGGAACAACTTTTCTGAGCTACATAAATATTTATTTAGTGTAAGGATAGAATCCACAACACTTAATGAGGTTTTAATGGTAGTGTTGCTACCTGCTATGCTATCGATTGAAAGGTTGACATCGAGGATTCTGATTCAAATAGAATTCAAATAATTTTTTACTATATATGAAAATGATGCCAGTTGTCTGTAAAATAAAAACAATAAAGAGTCTGTCTATTTATAGAGTGAACATGGCAAGATAACAAAAATTATTTTATTTTGTCACATGTGCAGTAAAGATACTAAATCCAAAACTATGTCCAATACTATTTTTAATGTAGACTCATATTTCAATTGTATTTCTGAACGAATATTATAATCAATGAGATTAGATGAAAATATAAATCAATGTGTTAGAGACAAAATACAATACAGTGGAACATAATGTTCAATATGTTATTATATTATTATGTTCCACTATATTCACATACTATTATTCTTTGTTTACATATTATCATAAACAGGATCAAAACAGCAGGTGATAAGCCTTGAGGCAATAAATAAATAATTATATACTCTAAAGTTTGATTTGCCATAACTATCAGTTCATTTCCAATTGAAATACTGCCCAGCATACCACTAAATGGTTGTAATTATAATAATCAGATTAATTTTAAAAGATAGAGCCACTAAAACGTCTCCAAACTTCTTTCAATAGTCTAATCAACCACATACGGCACTTCACCAATGTATCAATAACTATTAGTATCGAATCAATATTAATTATGCCAATTACAAACCTTAATTTATGATGATAAACTCAGGTATTTATAGATGACACAAATTATGAAAATAATTGAAACTTACAAGGACTGCAATTTACCAATAGAATAGACAAGTAAAATTGAAAGCAAAAGACGACATTCATAGGGAAAAACTGCACCGAATTACATCGTATAGAAAAGTGTTTTTTATCATATCACACATTTACTTACATTTTAGGAGCCAGGGATGTGAAAAATAAAGAAAATTGTTAGCTTTTGCAAATCAATCCACCATCGATTATTAAAAAAAATATTAGATACAATGTAGGTACTAAAATATCATCGGATCGGACAGATAGATCACACAGAAATTCACTCATTCACAGATGAATGAGACGGAAACAGTGCGATCGCAGTGTTGCTAGATTATAATACTGAAACTGGTGGACTGTATTATATTCGAGGCTGATGTTAACAAATTATGTCCGTATACAGGTTTACAGGATATTACACAGGCCTCTTAAAGGACATAATTCATTTACATAAGCCTTAGCATTAGATTTAGTTAGTTGCAGAAATGTGGTACAATATTTTACAGTTGTTATAAATATATTTTAAACCAGCACATTTACCTAGCAAAAAAAGCATGCAAATACAGTTTTTTTAGGATTGACGATTACTTAATTAATTAGGTACATACATGTCAAATTTATATTATAAGAAATATAAATATAAAATGTCACAATATTATTAAAATTAAATTCAGTTAACCATGTTAAATATTAAAGAGAACATAAATGTCACTTTGTCTTATACTACTCAGGTGGTAAACAAGCATACGGCCCGCCTGATGTAAAGTTGTTACTGTAGCCTATGGTTGCACTACCAAAAGTATCATTTGCATGTTGCCAACCCATTTTTTTTACACCAGGGCTTTATGATGGGAGTATCCCTGGAATAGGAATACGTTTCTCCTAAAGCACATCCCTAAATGAGCTCTTACGTCTAAGACGTCTTTTCTCTACGTTATAGAATGTACGTGTGTATTAATAAAAAAATCCTTAATAGAATAAAAGCATTCATCTAAAAACCAGCTTCGCAGCACATGACAAAATTGGCCATAAGGCAAATTTGTAATCGACTTGGGTACAGAGTTAAAAATTAGGGGAGCCATATAAACACAACTCCGTCTGAACATTTCTAGAATTGGGATAGGCGTTTCAAAAGCTAATTGTTATGCTTTTCTTTTATTTTTATTGTGTATCGGTGAAAATAGTGACGAATTAGACCTAACGAATTTAGCAACTTCGTAAATATATATATATATTATATACTCGTATTATTATATACAAGGAACTGTTAAAAGCTTTTGAGACATAAATAGTTCTACAAGATTCTGACCATCCGTATTGAATATTGCTAACATAAAAATACAGATATCATATTAGAAAACCTACCTTAATAATTAAATAATATATATTTATTAAGGTAAATATTACACTCTTAAACGTGTTGTATTCACGTTTAGGAGTGTAATATTTAATATATATCTTAATAAATATATAAGCCAGATGTACAATTAAAAACGTATGCATACGACTTTAATTGTACGTCTGGCAGCATCGTGCGATCACGTCACATTACAGATAACATATAACATACCAAAACATACAGACTTAACACAGAATAATAATTTGCAAGGAGAGGTCAGTGAAATACTAGGAAGTAAAAAAAACACAAGTTGTCAATAGACCCGCCCCCTAATCTCTACTGCATAAAGTACTCTTAAACTGTATTTAAATTAGAACTAGTGATAAGATAATGTCAATAAAAATATTCACTATAAATCCTTCTTACTTTTTGCAAAATTTAAGACTTAACAAAGTTCCACCTCACACAACATGTCGTTTAGAAGTTGTTTTGTTCATTTATATTGCATAGGTAACTTATTACAGTATATAAAGATATAAAAAATATATATATATTTTTAGAGAAATAGGGCACTGTATAAGCGAGCCAGCACGACTAAGGGTTGAACCTCTACCTTACAAATGACTACAGCTAATTAATAACAACACAGCAATGTACGAATGTACTTCTTTCTGTTTCTGTGCGTGAATACGGGTCTCCAGATCTCATTGAGTTTTTTTAAAGAAACGTCTTTCTGTCTCAGGACTATTTAAAACACAAAAAGCATACAACATTTTATCACAGTGTCCACAGTGTAAAGATTTAGGGGAAAATAATCTTGTGTCAATTTTAGGGTATATTAAGCTATAAAAGGAATATGAGACTGGATGTGGAAACAATAATCTAAGAGGCAGCAATACTGATTACTGTCTGAATTGAGTTTGACGACTGATGATGGACGAAAGACGGGATTGTTTGATGTCTTTGTCTGTCACGGACGCGGGACGGTGCGACTCATCTCATATAGTTTAAGTGCGACTGCAGGCAGAGTGACGACTTAAAATCGTAACTCTACTTGACTTAGGTACCGACTTCCAAGAAATACAGAAGTGTGTGAAAAAGTTACTTATATTTTTTGTTGTAGACAAGCAAAATAATATTTATTTTTATATATACGAGACGAATAAAAATGAGTCGAATAATTTCGATACGATCGTGTTTATGTTCTGTACGAAGGAATTTTTGCACTCCACCTGCCAGACCACCAAGCTCTGAAGCAAGATCTAATAATTTAGCACCAAGATATAGACCTACCGACTTCCAGAAGTTCATTTTAGTTTGGACTAAGAAGTTTAAAACCAAAGAAGACATCCCTACGTTTGTTTCGTAAGTTAATTCTATATTTTTATGTAACTTTTCATTCTTTGCAATTGAGTACTGAAATGAAATGACAAATATTTGAATAATGTGAAAATGTTCATAAATCTTAATGATTATGTCCTAAATGACCTTGAATCATTATTGCTTGTACCTCTAGTAATAAGTTGTTTGTGAAGGAAAATAATTATAATGGGTTTTACAATGATAGAAAATGAGTCGCAAATCTTACCTTGTTATTTACCCTGTATATATAAGAATTTGAAATATTATACTGCAGATGGTAGAATAAAGTACTGTTTATTTTTCAGCCCTGAATTAATTGAAAGGTCTCGCAGTGAAGCTAGAATTAAAATATCAAATGTGCTGATATTACTCACAGCCCTTGCTAGTTTGGGTGCCATATTAATTGGTAAAGCAGCTGCTAAGAGAGGTGAAACTGTCCATCAAATGAATCTGGACTGGCACAAGAAATATGAAGAAGATTATAAGAAAAAAGAAGAAGCTGCTGCCAAATTAAAATAATGGTTGTTTGTAAGTGTAGTATATCCTAAAATCAAATTATATTTTTGTTTATTTATTAGAATTAGATATTTAATGTAAAGTAATTAATTAACATGAGCTTGAAATTGTAATAGCTGTCAGATTTAAAAATATAGAGAATGTATTCTGTTTCAGTCAAAACAACTGATCTTTGATTTTGTACACTGACGGACTCATAAACTGCATCAAAGTAATAGACGACTTTGAAATAAATATTTTAACCAAGTAGTCAAACTTTCTATACAGATTTAAATTGAAACCTCTAGATTGGTTCGTGAACTTTAAAACAGTGTAGGGTCATATCCTTAAGTTTAAGTTTGTGTACTGGAAAGGACCTTAAGACTTTTTTTGAAGAAAAACAGAAATTTAAGGAAAATTGGTTTAATTAAAAAATTGGTTTTAACAATAGACACAAACTTTATGCAAGGGTTTATTTATGTTTTAATAAGGTGTATTACCTCCACGTGCCCTTATTACGGATTTTAATCTGTTCCGCATAGATTTTATTAGGGTTATTAAAAGATCTTGCGGAATATTGTCCCATTCTTCTGAAAGTGCTGTTCTTAGTGCTGCCACTGTCGTGGGCAAAGGGTTTCTCGCATATACAGCTCTTTTTAAATTGTTCCAAACATGCTCAATGGGATTAAGATCCGGGCTGCGTGCTGGCCAATTCATTGTACGTATCCCAACCTCTTCGCAATATTGTCGAACTTGTGCAGCAGCGTGCGGCCGGGCATTATCCTGCATTAAAGTAAAATTTTCGCCTATGAATCCCATGTAAGGCACCACGTGATCTTCTAAGATCTCTGTTATGTAGCGATGTGCAGTCAAACCCCCTCTATTACCGTTTTGACGGACCATGTCTATGAACACAAGTTCTGTTCGCCCCTTCATCGATATGCCACCCCAGACCATACACGAACCGCCTCCAAAAGGAACACGCTCCTCAATGCAACTTTGAACATATCGCTCCCCACGTCGACGATAGACTCTTCTGCGACCATCTGCACCATATAAACATGTCCTACACTCGTCCGTGAACAATACGGAGGTCCATTGCTCTTCTGTCCAATTCAGGTGATCACGCGCAAATCTTAAGCGAGCTTGTCTGTGAGCTACAGACAACTTTGGACCATTTGCTGGTCTAAAAGGGGTGATATCCGCTTCCTTTAACCTTCTTCTTATTGTTCGTGCACTCACGTTTACTCCACGCACTTCATTAAGCTCTGTTTTGATGTTAACAGACGTGAGGAAACGATTTCGCAGGGAAGTTGTAACAATAAATCGGTCATCACGACCGGTGGTTGCTCGAGTCCTGCCTGTACCACGTCTCCTTCTGTAAGAATCTGTCTCCACAAACCTTCTGTATATTCTAGAAACCGTAGACTGGTTTAAATTTGAATTTCTACCAATCGTTCGTTGATCCAAGCCCTCCCGCACCAATGCTACAATTTGAGCCGCTTGTTCGGACGAAGTATCCATATTATGGTTCAAAAACTCTCGATGAGTTAAAAAACTAACCCAACAATTCTGCTGGTAACAATAATTCAATTGACAAAAGAATAAAAAATCAATGATAATCAATTTAAAACTTTGCTATAAATAACACGCAAATCTGATACTACGAGTAAATTTTCTTTTCCCGGCTATATTCATTTGTTTTACTGCAGTTCTATTTTTAAATTTTCCTTTTTTTTGAGATTAAGAGCCAGTCTTTCCATATTTATATAATTTAATCTAAAAAGTTATCATACTTATTAAAAAATCATTTTAAAAATAATCCTGAACTTTGATGCAGTTTATGAGTCCGTCAGTGTATAATGAGTGTCCATTTCCATGCAAAAACATAAAAAAGATTTAAATCAACCTCAATATGATAACTATTTCGACCTGTTCTGTCCCAGTGATTGTTAGTCATGGACAAATAAATAAGAGATGGATTTTCTATATATAGATATTCCATTTCCATGTCAGAATGGTTTTGACCTTTCATTTTGTAATAGATGTCCAATGTGCTTCAGAGGTGATTTCCCTTTTGAACCTACCTGATTTTGTCAATGTAGTTTTTATAGACTTGAGATCTACATGAAAATAGGCAATTGGAATAATAACTTATTGATAAAAAATGTATAATTTTTCAATGCTTTAAAGGAATATCATAAAGTTACGAAATAATTATATTAATTTCTTCAACCAATTATACAATAGATACACATTCTCATACAAAAACAATACCAAATAGTGGCACAAGATATGTGACATAGTTATAGCTGTGTATGCATGAACTTTTAGTAAATGACATAATAGTTTGATCATGCTAGGGTGTTGCTCATTAGGTGTACAAAGAATATATTACATACACCACATACATACAGTGCAGGTGAAATGCACACACATTTAAAAATAAACCAAAATATTAAATATAGCTGATAAAAATGCTATTCTACAGGGGAATAAATTGTATTTATAAAAAACAACACCATACTTTTTATTGTGCTTTTAATAGATTTTGCATTTTTGATTGCACACTTAAGACACCATGAAACGTCACATGCTAGCGTGCTGCAAAGTGAAACAGTGCCATTTTTCATTATTGTATATTTGATTGAAGATTAATCTACTAAATCTACTTAATATGTCCTGCAATAACATAATTAAATATGTGACTTATGTTTAAAAAAAAACAGTCAAAATGTCTAAGAACTATATATAATTATATACATATACACTATAACATCAAAAAAACCAGATAGGGTAAAATGCTCATCAGTCTTCATAAATTATTTGGCTTGTAGAAAGTTCTGCATTTTTCTGTAAACAACTTTGTAGTCTTATCTTGTATTACTTCTTCCACACTAAGTTCTGTTTGCAGTAATCTTAACTGAAAGCAGTAGCAAAATTAGTTACATATACTCTTCAGAAATATCTGTGGAGAAAATATATTTACATATGCAAATGTTTGCGGATTGCTCTCATTAACGAAATGTGGTCGCAATATAACTGTTAACTGTTAAACAGTTTCACTCGGGTACAACACTAGCTTCAAATGGACAAAGAGGCTATTACGTTTAGGCAAAGAGGCGTGCAAAATTGTGGTTTCAAGTGTATTTTGACAAACATTTCAGTAGTAGGTAAAAGGGAAAAGTTTTATAATTAAGTTTAATGTCCCGAAAATGTGATTATCATATTGAAATGTAGGTACTTAATACATCAACATGTCAATGAAGTATCAATAAAACGTAGAACAGATATTGTCATAGCTTTATTTTTTTGACAGCGGTCGTGAATCGATTCCCAAGGTTTTTTACATTGAAATCATGACATGGTTTGTTTTTTTTAGATATTGAGTAATTAAGTGAAGAGTATTCTTAACATCTAGATATGACTTTTTTTAGGGACTACTAGTTACCTTTTAAATTATTGTAGTGATCATGACAAACCTTTTTTTGCTCCGCCTTCAAATTTTTCAAAACATCGAAATCATCAGGTTTCTCCTCTTTAACAGCCTTTAGTTGTTTTACTACTTCTGCTGTAGATACTATACACTTTTTTATCACATTTTCTCTTTCTGAATGACCTTTTTGAATTTGAGAGTATAAATCTTGACATGCAGATTGAGCATCAACTTTTTTTGAAAATGATTCCGTTGGTAAAGATGTATTAAGTGCGTAAACTATCTTATCATCTAAAATACGCATATTCTTCAGGATATCCTGAAACCAATTCAGTTACTGTTTAGTAATATATAAGATTTGAGTGATGTTATGGGAGAGGAAGGTTGCTTGCAGAACGATGAATTAAATATCGCTTACCTGAAATTCTAAAAAGTCTGGACAATACATTTGACTAATTTTGTTAAGACTATTATATATAATAAATTTCCAATAACTTTCTGACCGGATTAGATTAGAATTCTAAATTTTTAGGTTAGATTTTTTTATTATCATATCGCAGTGTAAATTGTAGACAAAGAAAATTCAATACAGCCTGTTCATTACACTGTACCTCTGTAGAACTGACCTCCAAAATATAATCTACTGATCATTCTTCATAATTTTTTAAACTAGCGGCATGTCCCAGGCCTTTACACGGGTGGAAATTTATTTAGATTTCGTAGGAGTTTCTTATTTAAAAATAATATTTAACTTATGCTTGTTTGCCTCCTTGGTAGTATAAAAAAAACAGAAATAAATAGCATTAATACTTCCTCTTTAGGTACAGTTTTACAGTCATTTGCAATTTTGCATGGAAGTAATAGTGGTGGTTATATTACTTTACATACAATATCATATAAATTTAATATACTATCTGATCATTTTGAAATAATCATTATTTTATATTGGAGGTCAGCCTGAAATATATGAAAAGCTCTATTTATGGTAAATTGTAAGCGTATCGAGAATGTCAGTTTCAATAAATATATGAGAAATGTCTGAAACGTCATTCTCTATGATTGATTGTCTATGTGATTCTCCTTTTCATTTCGACAAGTCAAAATGAAGTACGTTTTTCGATATTTTAATGTTAATTTCTATTTATCTGAATAATCTAATGGTTTATTGCTGTAATTGTGTGATAAATATGAAGTGCGGTGATACCTTTTCATTGTGTGTGATTGATTTTCAGGATCGGACTTTGCGCGTACAGTGGTTACAAGATCTATCCTGGCCATGGAAAAACCATGGTTAAGGTGGACGGCAAGGTAAAACTATTATACCATATACTTTATCCTGATAATACTAGTTCAGATTTTCGTAGTTTTGTCACCTCTACCATTTGTTCGTATGTAGCTTCCAGTACCGGCTACATAAGTATATTCCACACAAAAATATGTAAACATTAGTATACATAGGTTATTGGTGCTTTTTATATTATCTACATGAAGATTCAATGTATAAATTACTATATCAGCGTTATAACTTGTGTTATAATACATTTTTCAGACCTTCACATTCCTGAACTCAAAATGTGAAGCTGCTCATCTTATGAGGAGGAATCCTCGTAAAGTAACATGGACTGTGCTGTACAGGTATGTTTATTATTCAGTATTTTTTATTACCGTTATGGTAAATAAGAATAGAAGCAGCAACTATTTTGAAGAAACTAAAGTTAGGTTAGCAGATTTTTTTAGGTTATGATACATTGTTATTGTCACTTTTATATGACACTCGTGAAGAATTCTGGTTGTGATATTTTATAGTATAAGTTAGTAACCCATATATGTCCCACTTCTGGGCACCAGTCTCCTCTCCTCCATCAAGAGAGAGAAAGGGTTTAAGCCTTTATTCACTTACACTATATTTTGTAGTAATGTGATTTAAATAGAAAAATATTTAATTTAACAATCTATATATATGTTCCCTTGGTGGGCATTGATCTCCTCTTGTTATATAAATAAAATAATTATGCAGTTAAGGTTGTTTTTGCATTAATAAAATTCAAGTCTATAAAGTCTTATAGCTGATATTAACTATTTTAGGCGCAAGTTCAAGAAGGGTCAAGAGGAAGAACAGGCTAAGAAGCGCACAAGGAGGACCCAGAAGTACCAGCGTGCTATTGTTGGTGCTTCACTTAGTGACATCATGGCTAAACGTAACATGAAGCCTGAAGTGCGCAAGGCTCAGAGAGAACAGGCCATCAAGTGAGTATTACATTATTGTATTTAGTACCATAATTTCAGCTGAAAGACATCTCTGCTGGACATAGGCCTTCCCATGGTTTGCCTCTGAGATTAAGACTAAATTGGCACGGGTGTAGATAAATAATTATTTATTGTATACTAGCTGTGGCCCGCGGCTCCGCCTGCATGGATGTTGGTTATCGCTGTAAAAAGTCCATATGTTATTCCAGACCATAATCTATCTCCATGCCAAATTTCACCCAGATCAGTTCAGTAGTTTTTACATGAAAGAGTAACAAACATCCATCCATCCATACTCACAAACTTTCACATTTGTAATATTAGCAAGGACTAAAACATATATTTATTATATTTTAAAATATTAGAATACAAAAGCACATAAGGCCTTATCATCAAGAAGCAATTTTAATGTATAAAAATAATGGCAACCCTTATGTTGTTGTTGAGTGAATATATGGAGTAACTGAAAACAGCCCGCCATACCATAACATAATATGCCTCCTCTCCTCTATTGAGAGACAGAGAGAAGTACCAAGATTAGGCAAGATTTTATTTCTATCAAAATAGTAGTAGTATATTGTGACAATATAATATATATATTGTCACAATATAGAATTAATATATTTGAGAATAAGAATAGTAAATCTTCTTATTCGCAAATACATTGAAATTAGATTTTACTGTTACAAAGTCCATAAAGTTTGATCTGATTAGAATGATAATGTATAAAGCATATAAAAAATTGAAGACATTTAAATATGTTTTTTTTTTCACCATATTCTGACAATATGAAATCAATCTATTAAAATTTTAATAAAAATTTCGTAAAGCAAGGTTACCAACCCATAGCCTTTTTTTATATTTTATGTAGTAATGCCATTCACATGAAATAAAAAGTAAACAAACCTATACTAATAAAATTGTTTATTTTGTATGTTTCATGCACTATGTATTCTTGTGTTTTTAGTGGTTCCATGTGTTAATAATAACTTTTTTTTATATAAAGGATCATAATAAAATTTTTTTTTTGTTTCTACAGGGCTGCAAAGGAACAGAAGAAATCCACAAAGGCTGCAAAGAAGGCAGTGGCTCCACCAGCAAAAGCAAAGGCACAACCTAAGGCTAAGGCGGCTAAAGTCAGTCAGAAGTCAGCCCCCAGAGTTGGAGGAAAACGATAATAAGATCCTAAATAAATACTGATTTTATAAGCCACAACCTGGTCTTTTAATTACTACCTGCTGCTTTCACATTATTCTCTGTTTATAGTTCTAAATGCTGTCTGTAAATTATGGCATGGCATAGCACTGTGAGATTAGCATGATAAACTGCCTTGGTCTTGTAGTTGTTAAATTAGACTGCTGATTACCAGATCCAGAGTTTGATTACTAGGTCAAAAATTATTTACAATAGCTGAAGTTATTTACACCCCTGTTGCACGTCTGTTAGCACCTAGACGTTGGTCCTACACGATCTCGCATTTATTTTTCCAGACAATTTTGCGCAGCTCCTGTAAAGGACTGTTGTTGCGACAGGCTGTGATGTACCTAGATATATTTTTAATTGTAGCTGCTGTGTATGATTCTTCGTACTTCTATCTCAGCCACATCCACTCTTAAAATTATCATACTGCGTACCATTAATACAGCGGCTAATGTTATTTGGCGATACAAAGAATGTCATAACTGCCATGCTCCTCAAAGCAAATCTACCTGGGTTTGACGACTAAAGTAGGTAGGTTTCAACCAGACTCCAGAGACCATTGCAAGGCGTTAATCGTATATCGATGAGTAGGTAAGAAACATCCAAACTTTCGCATTCATAAATATTATAGTATATAGATAAAGAATAGGCTATGATGCTGCGTACACACCGGACTGTCTGGACACTGCTTTTTATTTTTTTCAGCGTGCGTCCGTTGACCTTTGGCGTCATTCTGATAATCTCACATTATTTAAATATTTCCCGCCATGAGGTAGGACTAGACTGGGGTAGGACCGACACCTTACAGAACTTTTTTTGGGCCGCAGTATGCGCCTGTTGTGCACCGAGGTTGTGGGTTCGATTCCAACACAGGATAAAACTTTGTGTGACCCACAAAGAATTGTTCTGAGCCTGGGTGTAATTTGTGTCCGTTAATTGTATGTTAGTAAAGTCCCCCGCGACACAGAGCTTGTTCTCTAGTGCGGGAGTTGTCTTTTTAAAAAAAGAAAGAAGACCACAGCCAAATAACTACATACTGTGGTGTAGTTGTATTCCTGGTGTGAGTACAGGCTCAGCTCACATTTAGGGATGCGTTTTGAAGAAACATATTCTTGTCCTGGGATAGGAATATGTTTCTTTCAAAATCCCTGGAGATAGGACTATATGAATCAATCAGCCTATCGCAGTCCACTGCTGGACATAGGCCTCTCGCAACACGCGCCATAGCACACGGTCCTCCGCCTTCCGCATCCAGTGCGTCCCAGCGACCTTTTTTAGGTCGTCGGTTCACCTAGCTGGGGGCCGCCCTACCTTACGCTTACCGAGTCGCGGTCTCCACTCTAGGACACGTCTGCTCCATCGGTCGTCGGTCCTTCTGCAGATGTGACCAGCCCATATATACTATATACTCTAGCACGAGTGTAATTTGATGTAGGTACTTACGTGCGTGCGCGGCCAATCCGCCAATGCCAGCGAATATTCGTTGGCTCGGTGTGAACGCGCGCCATAGAAAATCTTAATATACCTACCTACCTAACTTTGAGTAATAAAAAAATAGGGCAACCTACTCGGAAAAGTTATGTAACTCAAAATGACACATTTGTCTATACTATCTATTTATTTCTGTAGGATTCTTGCTTGCAATGAATTTGGTGTTCATTATGATTAAAGGGATTGTAAGCCAATAACTAATGCACGAATGACCCCAAGGGTCGAAGTGCGCTTGCCGAAAGGACAGCCCCGTCACAAGCCATTAACTACGTAGGTAGGTATGTAAACTATATACATTATAAGTACATAATAATTGTCCGTAATTGTAATAAAATAAATAAAAGTAGCAAGGATTTTATAAGTAGGTTACTAACCTATTAGTACCTAATAGGTTAGTAGTAGTATGTCCGTGTAGTGACGGATTAAGAATACAAATATGTCACCACCCCTTCCATCCCGAGGGTGTCGTAAGAGTCGACTAAGGGAGTAAGTGAAACTAAGGGAGAAAGTAAGTTATCCACGCAAGAGAGGAAAATTTCGAAACAAAACCCTATTCCAACCCGTCTGGCCAGCGTGGTATAGTAGGCTAATATCCCTCTGTTTGGAGGAGACCCGTGCCCAGCAGTGGGACGTTTATGAGTTGAGACGTAGGTTAGTAACCTAAACTATACTATACCTGACTGAACATAAACAGAACTCTTTATTTCAATTTTAATGGGAATACTGAAGAGGATCATACTTTCTCTTCGAAAGGATATTTGTACCTTCGCCATCTATATCATCATATCCTCTGTATCTATATACAGAGGGTAAAAACGGCTATCCATATAACAGGTAGATAGGTAGGGTATCTAGTCAAAACTTCATAGGTAGTTTCTTGACAGAATATACATCTTGCATAGATAAATAAAATAAAATATAATTAAAAAATGTTTTATTACTGATAATGAATGTTTATCTACAATATGTATCTGCTTTCATTAGACGGTTGTTACACCATTCTATTTCTAGGAACCCCTAATTAGGAAAAAGAAAGATGTAATTACAGGTAAATTATTTTTTTTCTTCACTTTCACTTGTCAAGGTCCTAAATAGGATAGTGTAATAGCTGCGTTAGATACACAATTTATTTCATATACTGCATTACAGACTCCATGTTACAATGGAAATAATTTAACGTCGTTTATTACTTGGCTAATGTTTCTGCCTTAGCTACTACTTCCTCAATGGGTCCAACCATGTAGAATGCTATTTCAGGAAGGTGGTCATACTCGCCCTGTAGAATGTTCGAGAAACCTTTAATTGTTTCCTCAAGAGGTACCAACTTGCCAGCATGTCCAGTGAACACCTCAGCAACCTGGAAAGGCTGTGATAGGAACTTCTGAATCTTACGAGCACGAGCTACGGTCAGCTTATCTTCCTCAGACAATTCATCCATACCCAGGATAGCAATGATGTCCTGGAGGGACTTGTAGTCCTGCAGAATCTTCTGAACGCCACGTGCAATGTTGTAGTGTTCTAAGCCAATAACGTTGGGGTCCATGATACGTGATGTGGAGTCAAGAGGGTCCACAGCAGGGTAGATACCTAGCTCAGCAATGGCACGGGACAGTACAGTGGTAGCATCCAAGTGAGCAAAGGTAGTGGCAGGGGCAGGGTCAGTCAAATCATCGGCAGGTACATAGATAGCCTGCACAGAGGTGATGGAACCCTTCTTTGTGGTGGTAATACGTTCCTGCATAGTACCCATGTCAGTGGCTAGAGTAGGTTGGTAACCTACAGCAGATGGGATACGACCCAGCAGGGCAGACACCTCAGAACCGGCCTGGGTGAAACGGAAAATGTTGTCAATGAAGAGAAGCACATTCTGTCCTTCCTGGTCACGGAAATATTCAGCAACCGTCAATCCAGTCAAGGCAACACGGGCACGTGCGCCTGGGGGCTCATTCATCTGACCGTATACAAGCGCTACCTTGGAAGTCTTGTCCTTCAGGGAGATGACACCAGACTCAATCATCTCATGGTATAAATCATTACCCTCACGGGTACGCTCACCTACTCCAGCAAACACAGAGTAACCACCATGGGCCTTGGCGACGTTGTTAATTAGCTCCATAATGAGTACAGTCTTGCCGACACCAGCGCCTCCGAAGAGACCAATTTTACCTCCCTTCACATAAGGGGCGAGTAGGTCGACGACTTTGATACCAGTGACGAGAATTTCCTGTTCTACAGACATCTCTACGAATTCGGGAGCATCAGCATGGATAGAGGCAGTCTTGTCGGTCTGGATGGGGCCACGCTCGTCTATGGGCTCACCAATAACGTTCATGATGCGTCCGAGGGTCTCCACTCCCACGGGGATGCGGATGGGCGAGCCAGAGTCCAATACACGCTGGCCACGCACCAAACCCTCGGTACCGTCCATAGCGATAGTGCGGACAGTGTTCTCTCCCAAGTGCTGAGCCACCTCCAGCACAAGCCGGGGTTGACGATTTTGTACTTCAAGGGCATTTAGGATGGATGGCAGTTCATCATCGAACTGGACGTCTACGACGGCACCAATGACTGCCACTACCTTACCTGAACCCTTGCCTGCGGCCGCTTTTGCTGCATAATCACGTTTGTTGACCACGGGTGCTGCTACTAAAGGTGCCTTGTCGGAGGTATTATTGACTACCGTCCTTGTGGCCAATCGGCCCGCCCTGCAGACGGTAGAGAACATTTTCGTGTTGAAAATTCGATCGATTAAATGCACAGTAGATGGTCGGAGAGGTCACCAAAGAGGTTCGAATTCTTTACGTAACAATTCGACGTTCGGTCGGAAATCTGCACAGAACAGAATTATTCTACGACATTACCGTATCCGCCCGAATGTGCAGATAATGAAAACTGATATTATTGGTAATCTTACCAATGTTACTAAAATATAATGAGTTAACAAACGCAGGTGACTTTACTCCAATTTTTTGAATGCAGCGCAGATAATGATAATTAATACTGACATTATCAGTAATCTTACCAATATTACTAAAATTTGATCGCATAATAAAAGTAGGTGACTTTGGCCCCAAATCTTTGACCGTGTTTAAGTCTGGTTTTCACAGGCCCAGGTACTGGCCACCTAGTAGACAGCAAGTGTACATTCTGTTCTCTATACAGTTCTTGACGTGTTCTCACTACTAGGTCTGCATTAGGAGAAAGCAGTAAAAAGCTACTGTGTTACTAGTTCTAGCTCGCGTTCGATTCATTGCGTTTTCACGAGGCCATCACAATGGCTAATATCAAATAATTCGAAAAATATACGACTATTGGCATTACTCCTTGGTTAAAATTTGATGTAAATTTTCAAAAGCCAGAAAATAAAAGAGCATGGATAATGTGTTGGTTACAGGGGAAAAATATTGGAGCAACTTCTATGATTTTCATGATGAACATGAATTTAAAAAATCTGACTGTCCAGGCGTCCACTGCCCTTCGGCACTGATCACTCATTGTCTAATTGCAGTCATATGGAGCGAGTGACGAGTGACGACCCACTCAGCTGACGACCCACCCAGTAACTGTCCTTGTGGGAATGGTCAGTAGAAACGAAGTTTTGTGGGATGAAGTTTCTGTCTCACAGCAACTGATCGGTCAGTACTGGCTTAACTTTGTTTTCACGGACCCAGTAGCTGCCAGACAGTAACTGTCCTTTACTGACCGCCAGCTACTAGGCCTGTGAAACCGGGCTTTATTTTATATCTGTGAATTCTTGACGTAGACGTTATAAAGTTTGCAACACTACCCTTTGCATTTAAAAGGGAGTTGCCACTTTCAACACTAACTTTTTTTTTGTCAAAAAATTGACATTGACGTGACGTGATGTCGATGTGAGACTTGTGAGAAAGAACAGCGTGATATTTCTTTCTGTTTTCGTCAATATCTTCTATTTTGTGTGGATTTTATGTGTCTGCAAGCATCAGTATCATTATAAAGAAATTTCTTACTATTCCAACATGGAATACATATCCCCCGATGAGGTTACGGGTCCAAATAACACCCGAATGTGAGTACTTAAATTTTAGGTTAGATTTAATCATTCCTCTAAAGTATTTCAGTTATATTGTTACGTTTCACAGATAATTACATTGTTTTATTAAACGAAAATGTGTGTTTTACTATGAATTAAGTTTCATCATAATATCCTATCAAAAAATTACACAGCTATAACTGGAGATTATTTTTTTATTACAGATTATGCTGTCAATGTGCTGTGCCTATAGAGGCCAATCCATCCAATATGTGTGTAGCCTGTTTACGAGCACATGTTGATATTACTGATGGTATACCGAAACAAGCAACACTGTTCTTTTGCAGAGGTTGTGAAAGGTAAGGTAACATGCCATATATGTATGTGAATTTATGTTTGTTGTTATTGTCAAATACTTTGTAATAACCATTTACAAAAAAAATATGATCTCACTAATGTAAATAGCTTTTTTCAATAGAAATAAGAAAGATTATATTTATTTTGGCAATAAATATAAGATGCAAGAGAAAATAAATAAATAAAGCTTGTACCTATACCACTTTTCTATGTTACAGGTACTTGCAACCACCTGCAGAATGGGTTGTAGCAGCATTGGAGTCCCGGGAACTGCTCGCACTTTGTCTTAAAAGATTAAAGGGTTTGGGAAGAGTTAAACTCGTTGATGCTGGATTCGCTTGGACTGAGCCACATTCCAAGAGAATAAAGGTAGCAAAGATTCAGAATTATTTTATTTTATACTTGCTCTTTGGTGTGGTTTGTTAATACAAAGAAGTGTACCTTTCTTTTTTTAATGAAGCCAACTCCTGATAAAATTGCATCATATGGGATTGCTATGAAAGTGTAACAAATACAGTCACTTTTACTTTTGTAATATTATGGTATATGAAGTCCTATGTCTGGGTGGGTACATGTGGCTTTAATAACTACTTGAATTGTGCATAATTAACAATTATTCAGGACTGTATTTTGAGTAATGCTTTTACTATAATCTTGAATATTTAATCCCAAGTAAAGATTCCTGTTAGATTATAGAATCTGTTCTATACTGTTGTATAAGTATGACAATGAATTTCTTAATTCTGTAGGTTAAACTTACTGTACAAGGTGAAGTTATGGGAGGTGCAGTTCTTCAACAAACCTTCATTGTTGAGTTCAATATTCAACATCAGATGTGTGACGCTTGCCATCGGTCTGAAGCACAAGATTATTGGCGTGCTTTAGTACAAGTGAGGCAAAGAGCTAACAACAGAAAGACATTTTACTATTTAGAACAACTGATTTTAAAACACAAGGCACATGAAAATACTCTTGGCATAAAACCTAAGCATGGTATGTATAATATTTTATTTTAAAATATCATTAAATTTTGATAACTTTGAATGAAAAGCTACATCTTTTGCTATGCTTTGCTTTGTAGGACCCAAAGTACTGCCCTGTAGCATTCCATAATTTGCAATAAGGGGTCTGTAGTTCAGATAACTGTAGATTTGACTATCCGTCTACAGCATGATAGGTATAATATATTAATTCGAGACATATTAATATATATTTCCCACACTTTAACATTCTAGATTATATATAAAAGACAAGGAGAGTAACAGTTCCGAATATTTTTGCTAGAGCGATCAACACAGACTTAAGACAGAAGTTGATAAAGACATTTCTTTCTTTTTTTAATTAACAATTATATTCAAGATACCTGGTGTTTCTGATGCTTATGAGTCGTTTCATGATCATCTATTGGGCCAAAGTTATTTATAGATTTTTATTCCCTAGGATGATAGCCTGTGTGATAAAGTACACAAAAAGCCAGCAAACGAGGAAAGCTTTTACTTACTTTTCCTTATTTATTACTCTTGTAAGCATTTGCCGCTTTAGATATAATACAATAAAAGATAATTTTGCTTTCAGATGGATTAGATTTCTTCTATGCATCAGAGAACCATGCTCGAAAGATGGTCGATTTTATTCAGTCAGTGTTACCTGTGAAGAGTCAGCATTCCAAGAAGCTTATATCTCACGATATTCACAGTAATATTTACAATTACAAATTCACATTTAGTATTGAGATTGTGCCTCTATCAAAAGACAGTGTTGTGTGCCTTCCCAAAAAACTGACGCAACAACTTGGTGGTATATCACCCATATGCTTAGTACACAGAGTTACAAGTACCATACATTTAATTGATGCAAGCACTGGCCAAGTGTGTGATGTGTCGTCTACAGTTTATTGGAGGAATCCCTTTTCTCCAATTTGTAATCCAAAGCAGTTAGTTGAGTACATTGTTATGGACATTGATATATTGAAGGAACATGTAAGTTAAATTTTTGTTGTACTCAATTCTTTTTTTTTTTGTTACCTGCTTCAAATGCCAATTTACAAAATGAGTAGCTGATTCAAAAGTCTGTCATTATACATTTTTCTATTCTTTAATATTTTTCTAATTTCAAAGAATATGAAATAATAATAAAAAGCGATTTACTAGATTGATAAAATCATCACAAATAATAAGATGTACTAACTATTTTTACAGGAGAAAAAGTCATTCCCGGGACAAGGCATGGTGTCTAGCAAGCATGTTGTAGCCGACGTGTGGGTCGTCAAAGCTAGTGAGCTCGGCTTGGATGTCAACCCCGTCCACACAAAGACACATCTCGGCCATCTCTTAAAACCTGGCGATACTGTTTTGGGGTAAGTCTTATCAATCCTTTCTTCCCAACAATTTACAACTATGGTAGAATAATGGTAAAATGTATCTGGTGATACCATGTGAGTTCTGTCTTTAGTACCTTATTATAAATCATTAGCTGATAAGCGAACACCAGTTATCTTTTATGGCTTGATGGTAAGAAAGATCCTGTCAATCTCAGCCTTGACTTCGCCAAGGCATTTGACTAATTTGACCGGGTTTGGCATAAAGTCGAAATATAACTTTCAATGGTAGGTTTTGCAGATGACTGGCCAGCTTCTTTTATCACCCGAACATTAAAGTAGTGGTCGTCGATTTTAGCTCCGAAACGAAAACCATTAACGCTGGGTTAATGGTTTTCGTTTCGGAGCTAAAATCGTTCTATCGTATCTAATCGTTAATGACCCCCAATCTTCCTTGAGAGTGAGTGCCCTGCCATTGTCAATGCATCACTTAACTCCACAGTCGAATAAATTTCCTGATTTGTCATGCTAACCTAACCATGTTTTGTCTGTAGTTACAATATTGGCGATTCTAATGTGAATGATTCGAACTTCGACAAATTGGACCGAAGTGCTGTTCCGGATGTTTTCTTGGTTAAAAAGTTCTATGGCGAAAGAGCAGCTAGGAGACGCGCCCGTGCCTGGAAACTAAAACATATGGCTGAAGAATTACATGAAGGACTCAGTTCAACAAATGAGTAAGAATATTGCATTATCTATTTTCTTCAAAAAGGCCTGTTTAGCATTTGTGTTTGTCATAAAATGTATGTTCCGAGAAAAAAATAAGCAAACCCAGTGTAATTTGTCTAAATGTAATTTAGACATAGTAAATTAGCTGCATTGAAGTAAATTACTAAAAATATTAACAGACTAATAAAACCTTACTTTGTTTTACAGAGATTACAATGACTTCTTGGATGATTTGGAAGAGGATCCAGCGTTTAGACAGAACGTCAACATATTTAAAGATGCTAAGAAAATGCCTGTTGATACAGATGAGATTGATCCCCTGTTACCTCGCATCACATTGGCTGAAATGTTGGACGACCTATGTATTGAAGATGTTGAAATGACTGAAGTTTAAAAATACGAGTTTTCTACAATATTATGTAATATATGTATACAAAACTTCGTTTATAAATATAAACAAAAAGGAAATAAAAGTATTTATGTATGTACTTGCATCTATGATTTTGTTTGATTTCATTATGTTGTTTAAGTGAGGAATAACCACAATTTTGAACACTACCTAAAAAATCTTGGCGCCGGTAGTACTAAAGCCTACGTATACAGAGTAGGTATAGGGATCCATGGAATTGGAATTGAATTACGGTCTGAATCGGAACAAATGTCAATGGGTCACACAAATATTGGTCCCTAATAGGAACTGAACTTCATAATTTTATTTATAGAATAAAATATTATAAAACAATAGGTACCGTCGGCAACGGAGTTAGCTGTACAGGGCCGCTATATAAAGATTAGTTATTTCGGAAAAGTAATGTATGAATTTGTGTAAAATATATTTTTATTTGTATACTGTTACCAAATTCCACAGAAATATATACAATTTTTATAGTGGCCCTGTACGGCTAACTCCGTTGCTGTGTGTACATACATTTAAATAATGATAGAGTGCTGTATTCTTTGACCGTAATTAAATGGTCTAAGACCTTATTCAATAGCTTTTTTATATAAGAATTATGTACCTAAATAATTTTAGAAATTATATTAATTTAGATTACAACATAATTATCTTGTCACCCATAGATTGTTTTTGATCGATGTAAGATTTATCTATATTGATAAATAGTGTAGGTACCTTCATTATTATGTTTAAAGTTTTATATTTCATACATAAAGTAAGAAACAACGTAAGAGTGCGTGACAGACATAAAAATACTGACCCATAATAGTAAATTTTGGTATAGGGTACAGTGATTTAAATACCTATATCTAAAAGTGAACATAATGCATTAAAAAATAGTGATGCATGTCTGATACGTATCGATTAACATTGGTATTCTTATTTAATATATACTACTGCCCGCATCGAACAATTGAAATTTGTAAATATTTCAACAATTTACGCATCTGAATCTATAAAAAGGTGGAAGCTACAATTATCTATCGTTGTAAAACAATCAAGCCGGCGAGATGAGGGTGTTAATATTAATTACGATAGCAGTATTAGCATCGAGTTTCGCAACACAACTTATATCTACAGGTACCTAATGCTTACTATTTTGACTTATTCTCTGTTCTGTGATTTTGACGCTTTATCATTAAAAAATAGTAGGTACATATGGAACTAGCAGTTTGAACCTTAGGAGTTCTAGCTGGCTTCAAAACTGTAGGTACACGGGTTAATTAAGGACTATTACGATAGAGCTGAAAAATTTATTAGTGGTTTACGATAAGAACTATTTACGTTTTAGACGAGATAGAAGAATTGTTTAAGAAATATGTGAAAAAAGACTTATCGGAAACCGAAACTCAACAGTTTCAAGATGTTTTGGAAATTCTTCAGAGACCAGAACATGGCTCGATTGATTCACTGGAATATTCGTCACAAGTCAGATCGGTAAGCAAATTTTATTTTTAGATTAAGTATGTAGATTAAATTTTGTTTAGATTTTTGTTGCAATAATAAAAATCACGTTGATTTATTTTTTTATAAAAATAGTTTTAAAATAAAAGCAACTTAACGTTATCTACTTACTAGCAATCAGATATCGTAGGTATTTAAAGAAATTCACCTATAAATAAAATATCTGATTGAGGGCGCAGCTCTAAAGAAAGGTGCTATTGGGCCGAGGCGTCATACTTAAGACGGAACTCAATACGTACCTAACAGAAAGTATAGCGTTGGAGATAAAATGGAGCCTTGCGGTACGCCAACATTAATTTTCAAGCTTATGCTTTTGCTAATCAAAAAGCGAGTCCATATGATAGCAACTTCGGTGCTAGACCCGATTGAACGACATCTTTATATTTATCTAGGCTAACAACTAACGCCTCACCTTGACTCTTAATGGATAGCCAAGTCCCAGTCAAGTGACTCTCTAAATATCTCAGGAGCTGCGTGTCTTTAAAGTACGCTTCATCAATATAAAGAGAAGGGAAGTTATAGTGATATTCCTATATTCATCTAATCTGTCATCCTTTTTGTTGTACCTACATGGCGGTCTGCCACGATGGTTGAACTTGGATCGCCTATGAGTGTCCGAAAATTTTGCACTTTCATAAAGCAATAGGCGGGCCATCCACCTATTCGCTGTCTTTTATATCAAGCGTAAATACCTAATTAGCCCTACATTGGGCACTCAAGATGTCATGTAAACTCAAACAAACTTTTTATTATACTTAGACTCTGGTCATCCAAAAAAAAATACTAAAAAATATATACTCGTACCTACCTATATACAATTTTTACCCCAATAACAATTCGAGTTCTACTAATGTGGAAGACCGCCAATGTATGTACAATGTCCCTCGCTATCCCTGGCTCTCGTCATCCTTTTTGACAAGAGCCATGGGATAGCGAGGGACGATTTATGGTCTCTGTTTGAACTCGCCGTTACGCCACCACCCGTGGCTACTCGGTTGATTGTCGCTTTAATCCCTACTTACCAAGCTGATAGGAAGTTCCACATAATAAATAATTATGTACTTAATATGTTACTTACCTACGACTACATAAGTACGTACAAATAGGATTGCTTTCGTAACATTTACGTAGGTAGGTAGGTTATCTTCATAGATATTTCTCAATTTTACAGGTGGTTTTATTAAACATGTTTTTATTTATGTAGGATCGTGTTTATCGTAAATACATTTTCTGATACCTATAGATAACGTTAAAAACTCTTACAAAATAATCTTGAATTTATCTACCTAATTAAATATTTAATGTAAACAAGCGCCTGTTATAAGTACGTATCTCTGTATCGATAAATCGAAAATAAATATCGTGATTTTGTATGAAGATCTACTGGATGGTATTTTGAAAGCGGTCATTTTTGGGACAGGCTATTCCGACCTCTTCGGTATGAAACATGGATAGTACCTGAATGTGTCGAGTTTTTTTAAGATCTATAACTATGTTACGCCACGGAAGTCGAAAGATTTATTCATAAGATGCTTGAAATTAATGAATAAAACTTCGTTATGAGTGTACCTAGTACTTACTGACACGAGTAGGTACCTACCTATTACTACCTACCTACTGATTCTTTTCAGTGCCTCAAGTCTAGGTGCAGGTACCTACTATTATTTATTCCTAATCCTAAGGCATCTCTAGTTTTTCTACTTTTCCTGTTTCGACCAGCGACACTTGGTGGTTTCAGACACAAATAAATTAGAACCAGGCGTACGCATACATACCTACCTATTAATTATACATTTAATAGGTTATTTACACTATACTAATATAATATTAAAGATGCGAAAGTAACTCTGTTTGTAAGGTAGTTTGTTCGTTACCTCTTCACGGCTGAATCCTAATGAAATTTGACAAGGAATGCTATCCCGGGAAAGGACAACCCGGTGTCCTTTCCCGTTTCTCCTCTTTACCACTAAAACCTACGTCCACGCGGGCAACAGCAAATTTTTTTTTTTTTTTTTTTTTTATACTACTTGGGTGGCAAACAAGCATACGGCCCACCTGATGTTAAGCAGTATCCGTAGCCTATAGACGCTTGCATTACCAGAGGTATCACTTGCGTGTTGCCAACCCATTTTTTTACACCAGGGTTTTAAGATGGAAGTAACCCTGGGATAGGAATACGTATCTTTCAAAACGCATTCCTAAATGAGCGCTGGAGACCTGTACTCACACACAGGAACACAACTACACCGCTGTGTGTAGTCAAATGGTTATCTATTTTAGGTTTATTACAATAATATTTATCATATATCTGTTTTTTTCAGACTTTAGATTGTTTGGTTTGTCGAAGCGCATTTGCTACAGTATTCGATTCTGTCCGGAATGGCCAATCGGATGAAGAAATAACAGATGTCGTCGCTGATCTTTGTTCAATCTTTGGCATCGAAAGTTATAATATTTGCTATGGAGCTGTTGCTCTAAATGTGGTAAGTTCTTCAGTAGGTACTTACCTAGTTATTTTGGTGTTGCATAAAACAAAGAGACAGTATGAAATTAAACTATCTAAAATAAATAGAATAATTAGTTCATTGCTTTTCAGCCCATAATTACATACATAATTAGAAATACACCTGAGGCCACCCCAAGAGCATTTTGCGGTCTTGTTTTACAAAACGATGGAAACCCAAATATGTGTCGCATCGACGATGCAAGGTTCGAGTGGACAGTTGACTTGCCAGCGCCAGCACCACCCACAAACGTAAGTTAGAGATTATTTTGTATGACTGCTCACCTAAAGCTAAAATAGTACCTAGATATTTTCTCTCTCTCTCTCACATATATGTATGATGTCTCATACAAAAAAACAAACATAATAAATGAGACTGTTGGTGATAAAGATAATACGAGATCACTATGCACGTAACTTTTAGTGTAATAAAAGCGGTCGTATACATTGTGTCACGTCGTAAAATTGTTTAGAATTGGGGGCAATTATCCTTGGGGGAGGCCTATGTCCAGCAGTGGACGTCTTTTGGCTGAGATGATGATGATGATCCAGGCTTGTCTAATACGTTTACTATAACTTCAGAAAATATAGATCTAATTGTGTTATAATAAAAGCCAATAAGAGGTACAACTGAATATAAATTCCACAGGTACCTGTCACTGATACGAAGCCTTTGAAAATAGCGCTCATTACAGATGCGCATATTGATCCTTTATACGAAGCATTCGGGGTAGCTGAATGTGGTGAACCAACTTGTTGCAGAAAAGGACAGACTTTACCCGATACATACTTATACAAATCCAATTTAGATGAATCTACCGTAGCACAAAGTATAGTAAATGCTAGCGGTCAAGTAATGCTGGACTTGAGTGTAGCAAGTAAAGTACGAAATTTGAAGAGTGCTTCACAAAATAGATTTGCTGCGCCAAGAAATCCGGCACCGGCTGGGTATTGGGGTGACTACAGAAATTGTGACACGCCTCTTTGGGCATTTGATGATGTTATTGATACAATTTCGGAGAAACATAAGGTAAGCACACAGCCAATTGGATACATTTCTAGAAAAAACTTGCCTATGAATGGTTTCTATACGAGTTGTACCGCAACTTTTAGATCATAAACTCTTTAACCTAAGTGAAACTATAAATTGTTAGCAATTTCATAAGTGAATACTTGAGCTTAACTCATGTGACCCTTGAGTAACATTTAAGTATGTTCGGCTATTTACCATTTTCATAATTGAAAACCCTGTTTTCAAACTTTCTATTTCCAGGATATAGACGTCGTGTATTATATTGGAGATACTATCGACCACGGTGTATGGGAAACAACTTACGAATTAATCAATGAGATGAACCGTTACATGATAGACAAAATAAGGAAAAGTTTTGGTGATGATGTCTTAGTTGTACCTACTCTTGGGAATCATGAATCTCAACCTACCAACCAGTGAGTTTTGCTAATCTAACTTTATAACAAGGACAGTTAAAAGTATATACCGCTAGGTGGACAGTTACAGGTCGTTGTAGATACAAATTGAAAGAAGTTGTATAGTCAAAGTCAAACTCATTTATTCATTTAAATCAAATACATGATACTGTGGAGGCTGTCACATACCTCCAACGAAAAGGGAGGATCCTCCGACCAGGCTAGGTGATCGTGCCTGGCGGGCCGCGGCCCAACGGTTAGTCGTTGGGCGTTGTATATATACTGAGTGTCTGTGTAAACTTCGATAGCGCGATTCAGCATCTCGAACATTTGTTCTACGGTTGCGTGTTTCTGGGAATAGTGACATCTGTGTTTTCTATGTTGAATTTCGTTGCTTGTTGTAGCGTTCTTCTATTGGCCTGATAGATGACGCTACAGTACTCCCCCCCAAGACCGGAGGTCGATCCTGACTGTTCCGCTTGATGAGTCAGCTGTCTGTCTTGTGAGTGTTATGAACGTCATAAAAACAAATGCCAGCATACTTTTTTTTCCTACGGCCAATTCGCTGACTAGGGTTGGGCCTCGAGAAGAATTGGCAAGAAACTCGGGCCACTCTTTTTAATTGCCAGAGTATAACATTTACAATTTGGTATGAGTTACAATATTAGTGTTAACAAAAAGGGACGGAACCCAATATACAACACAAAATTAAATTTAAGTAAAAAAAAAATTTAATAAGGAAACAATAAAGGGAATGAAAGTTGACGTCAACTATACAACGAATGCTTCTTCCAATTTGTATAATGACGTCATTATAAGATACAAGAGAGTGCATTTGCTACTTTCGGAAAAATATATCCAAAGGGGAACTCGAGGCTGTTCTCTCTTTAAGATTATCTTACCTAATTCATCATAATTACCTCAGCGCGTGATGATGTCTACTATTGAACGTAGGCCCACAATGGCTGATTTTGAGTTGCTTGCATCCAGCGTTTCCCCACAGTTATCTGTTCACCTAGTGGGAGGTTGACCCACAACGCGTTGCCACTCGAGAACCTTTCTTCTACTCGTATATCGGTTATTGGTTTGAAGAACGATGTGGCCTGCCCATTTCTTTTCACTTCAACTTGTTTACTATTAAAGTCAATCGGTAACTTTGGTTCGTCTACAAACATCTTCATCGCGTATTTTATCACGCAGAGAAACATCGAGCATAGCTGTCTCCAGTGCTCGTTAAGCAACTTTGAATTTGATCGCGGGGATAACATAAGGCTAAATTACTTTGTTTTAGATTTGCGCCACCTACAATAACAGAGGAATATTTGAATACAACTTGGCTGTATAAAGCTCTTGTCGATAAATGGGGATTTTACCTAACAGATGAAGCAAAAGTAACTTTGTTGGATCGTGGAGATTTCTCTTTGATGGTTAGACCAGGGCTAAGAGTCATTTCCATAAATAACAATGTTGCCTACACACAGAACTGGTAAGTTTATGCTAAGTTATCGCAAGGCAAACGTTTTCACAATATGTAACAATTATGTAATGGTACCGAATTAGTTTTTAAATTCTTCTGTAAAGGTTCCATGTAGGTATATTTTTTGGAGAACTTCGTAACTTCAAAACAGAGTGTACTATATTATATTTAATTTAAGATCACATTCATGTTTTTAAGAGAAGTAGGGCACCGTACTAGCGAGTAAGCCCGACTGGGGAAGGAACTCCACCTTACAGAAGACCACAGCCAAATAACTACACATAGTGGTGTAGTTATTTTGCTGTGTGTGAGTATAGGTGCGCTCATTTAGGGATACGTTATGAAAGAAACGTATTCCTATCCCAGGGATAGTCCTATCATAAAGCCCTGGTGTAAAACAATGGGTTGGCAATACGCAAGTAATACTTCTGGTATTGCAAGCGTCCTCTGGTATTGTAGGCTACGGTAACTGCTTAACATCAGGCGGGACGTATGCTTGTTTGCCACCTACAAATAAAGTTCTCATTCTAAGTCTGAATACTCATAAAAGCATTACCCACAAGAGATTGATTTTGTACAAACATTCATGTCAATTAACATGGCCAAATTTTTTTTAAAAGTAATTTTATTTCCTTAAACATTATGTGGTAATTTGTGACCCTATATTTACACAATATGTCACAAAGCACTACGAAGTTTTTAGTGAATACGTTATTCAACAAAAAACGAATATTAAGAGAGTGTTCGACTCCAAACTCCAATAGTCCACAAGTTGGGAGTTTGGTCATGCTTACCTCCCTACGAAAATAGACTTGATTTTATGCTTTATGCCTATCGAGTATACAAAATATCTCATTACATAATAATATTTATTTTTTAAAGGTGGTTAGTGTACGATCCTCAAGAAACAAAGAGGCATTTAGATTGGCTGGTTGACGAGTTATATAAAGCTGAGTCTGCTGGCGAAAAGGTTCATATTATTGGTCATATACCACCTGGAGTTTCCGCCTTTACAAAAACTTGGACAAGGGAATACAACAGGATAATTAACAGGTGGATAGATCATTATACCTTCTAGTTGTAAATGTAAAATACAAATACAAGTAGCCGAATGTTCGATAAAAAAAACATTTCAACAATGTCAACGAAATACGAAGCGAGATGCTGCTTTCTGATTGATCTGCTGTATGCTACAACAATTTTTTTTTTTATACTACCAAGCTGGCAAACGAGCATAAGGCCCGCCTGATGGTAAGCACTTACCGTAGCCTATGGACGTTTGCAACACCAGGGGTGTCACTCACGCGTTGCCGACCCTTTAAAAACCTTATAACTCCTTTGTTGAAGAACCGTAACCATTATGCAGATATGTACCTAACTCATATAATTTAATGTACCAACCATCTTCCGGTAGAACAAGAATAAGTTAATCTTTTGGATAATCATACTTTCAGATTTACAGCAACAATCGCAGCTGAATTTAATGGACATACACACTCTGACGAATTCAAGATATTTTACAACCCTGAAGGACAACCTATAAACGTGGCGTGGGGTGCAGGCAGTACTACTAGTTATACCTTCTACAATCTCAATTACAAAATTCTTGATATAAATACATTGACTTACGTAAGTACTCGTATAGTATAATAGGCCCATATCAGCTATGCTGCGTTTTCATTGGCTGTTGATGATTTACTTGCTTCTAAAAGCATAAGCCGTACAATGACCGAATCGCTATCAACTTCAACGTTGCATACCACGCTAAAGGACGCGTGTCAATAATAATTATAAAATTGCATTAAAATAACCATACGTACCTATCCCCGGAATTTAAAAATTATATTTGTTTAGACTAATCTAGTAGTGTTCCGTGTGGTGACGGATTAAGAATACAAATGTCACCACCCCATTCCATCCCGTGGGTGTCGTAAGAGTCGACTAAGGGAGTAAGTCAGGCAGACAATATTCACTGCAAGAGAGGGAAAACTCGAAACAAAACCCTATACCAATCCGTCTGGCCAGCGTGGTATAGTAGGCTATATCCCTCCAAATTAATGGAGGAGACCCGTGCCTAGCAGTGGGACGTTTATAGGTTGAGATGTAGACTAATCTAGTCACTTAAAGGTATTCCTGATCGAAACCTGTCCTATACTCTCCCGATTACATTGGTAGTAGTTGAGTGATTAACTGTTTGGGGCTATGGTTATATATATATATAGTTATATATACCTATGGATTACGATTATGGTTGAGTACTTTTCCCGCTGATTTCCTATTGTTGTCTTATGGACATTTTATTTTTCAGGAACCTGAAAGGATCGTGAATTACGTCTATAATCTCACGGAAGCAAATCTAACACCGAATCGAAGACCTCATTGGTTCCAACTGTATGATATGAAGAATACTTTCTCACTACCAGACTTATCACCTGCCTCTATGGATAACTTAGTTAATAGAATGGTGACCACAAATAAGGAGCTTCTTGATATCTATGCTGCATTTTTCGCAAAACTGAGCGATGCTCGTTGGCCTGGATGCAATGACCAGTGTAAACTCAACCATCTCTGTAAAACAGTAGTAACGGTATTGTGGGAGAGAGAAAGATGCGATGAATTGCAACGACTCTTCTTCTCGCCTTGAAACTTGATGACTGGTGATAATATACATACCTATCTTTATCTATAAATATAATGTTGTTTTTATTATACTAGTCGAGGTTTTAATTTTAATGTTCGAATAATTTCCGTTTAGCTAGGTACATCTAAATACGTTTACTATACTAAATTTGATCTTGTAGAACTTTAAAGTAGGTACGTAGCTACTTAAATAAAGCAAAAATTTATCTAAGCCTAGCAACTTATTATTAAAAGGAAATATTAAATTTGAACTATTTATTTAAGTAAATACTTAATTCTAAAATTTCGAAGGACAACCAAATGCCAACTAACTTTTAATTTTGAATCAGCCGAATTTCGCTGATGATATCAGTTCCAGGAATATCTACCTACCTATGGATGAACTTGTCCAAAATCAAGATCATTCAAGGTCGACGTAATGATGGGACCTGGTCATCGTTGGTAATGAACGAACTACCTCTCGATGTTATGTACCTACAACCTTTCCTTTTCTTTTCCTCGCGGATATTCCAACTGTTTCCCAAGTTGGATTGAGCAGCGTTCCACAAACTTCATCATGTTGTCTCGTATCTCTTATCGCAAACGCTAAAGACCAAAGTCTTGGACAAGTGCGCCTTACCGCCTTACCCTACCTTTAATGTTATGTGATTATGGAACCTAGACACTTGGTAGGTTGTATTATAAATTTAAGGTCGCTCAGCAAAGTATCGTAAGACTAAAATAACCGACCAATTATTCCTCATCACAAATAACACGATTCATTATCAGAATACAATCGCCGGAGAAGACAAACGACGTATAGGCAAACAGGCCGGATTAGGTAAGATTATATAGTAGGTTCACTCTAGGTCTTGTGCCACCATTTACTTTGAAAGTACCTGCTAGACTGCATGTAAGATGAACGATGTCGTCCTTATAGAAATTTATTTTCGTTCTTAACTTTAAATTCGAACAATGACACTTTTAAACCTAAGTAATGATTTTTACGAATTTCAGATTAATATCGACAAAAAATTGCTAAAGGGATGGTCATGGTACAGCCCCAGATCTTATTTATGTCAAACAAAATTGTCTTTAGTTATATCAGCCATTTCCTTTCCAAGTGATATTATTTTAATATTTTATCACAAGAACAAATACAAACTGCTCTTTCATTTCAATAAACAGATTTATTGATATAAACCGCGATTCGCAAATAATTACTTAATAATAATAATAATCATTTATTTCAGGAATTACATATTTTACATAGTACTTAAAATACAAGTAGAGTACATATTCCCATAGAAATATACCTTACAAACTAACATATATATTATTATAAAACTTATTACACATTTCACCGGTGTTGTGTTACACTGCGTTGTGTTGTGCAAACGTCCGCGAAAACGGCGATACACAACACCCTGCGGCCAAAACTCTTCCTTGAAGAATGTGTCGAAACTATGAGTCGGCACCCGCACCACAAACGAATTAAAATTCGTATTATGTCGCGGTACCAACTTTTCGACCCTTAAAGTCCAGTTGACCTTCTTCTTGATGTACTCCACAACGTCCTCAGCCTTTGTGGAGTGATGCAGACGGGACACATATAGCTGCGTCGTAGGTGTTGCGGGACGCAGCTGTATACCAAAACCTATCACCGCGGTACCGCACTGATTCTTACTAGGAGGCTTCTTTTTCTTCCTCTCGACCTTAATGAAGCCATCCTTGTCAGTCTTCTTTTCCGGGACCCGCAGTTTTGTAGGCTTGTGAATGACTTCACAGCGACTCTGATTACCCCTTTTATGTTCCGGCCGCTCCGAGGATTTGTTTGCGGCAATATCATTAATATTTATTATTTTTCCCCACACATGGCGTAGATACAAAAGTTATATTTTGTACACACAAAATACTATTGTCAATGTGAGAAACAATATTAAGTACTTTTCCATTGCCAATATTATTGTTAGGCATGTCTGATTCACCAACCCGCATTAGGCCAGCGTGTGTGAATTAAGGCCTGAAGCTGAACCCTCGCTCTTGATAGAGGAGAGGAGACCTGTGGCCAGCAGTGAGACATATATGGGTTGCTAAAAATAAGTGTGATTTAAACCTGGGTGAAAAATGGAAATCGTTTGCAGATAATCGATTCTTTGTCTATTTGTCTACAAAATAACATCACCGTGACAACAATCTTTTTTATCACAAAGCTCTTACGAGAATGGGAATTCTCATATCCCTAACTAAATTTACTAGATTACACGGTAACTTGTCAGTTTAAAGATTGTTATTGATTGATGGCGGATAATCTTCAAATTACAATTGATAAATGTATGAAACTAATCAATATTAAGGTAGGTATTGTATTTTATTCATAACCTGAGAAACAAGCTTAGAGTGCGTGATGTAACTAGGACACTTTTATTGAATACAAATAAATAAGATATCGATAAACATTATTATTTTTATGTGATACATTTAATGCTGTGCATATTTGCTATCTAAATTTATATAAAGGTGGATAATACATTATCTTTCATTACTGAACGATCAAGCTTGCAAGATGAGGGTGTTACTATTTACAATAGCAGTATTGGCTTCGACTTTCGCAACACACCTTATATCTCCAGGTAGGTACCCTCTAGTGTAATGTGATAGATCTAATATCTACCTAATAACTGTAAACGAGCAAATCTTGTACCTACCATATATGGTAATATTTCGTGTAGGTAACTATCTCGGTAATGGGTGTAACGATATGAATCAAATTTTGCGTTAAGAGAAGGTTTTGAGCTCTTCTGAAAGCACGCGATATAACAAAAAAAATACCAGGTAGGTAAATAGTTAATTCATAATAAGTTTAATTACTAAGCTACTTTAAACGTTTTAGATGAGATAGAAGAATTGTTTAAGAAATATATAAATAAAGAGTTAACGGAAACCGAAACTCAGCAGTTTAAAGATGTATTAGAGATTCTACAGAGGCCAGAACATGGCTCGATTGATTCACTGGAAAATTCGTCACAAGCTAGATCGGTAAGCAATCTTTTTATCATTTGATATAGCATCTGATCCAACTAATTTTGCAGGTGCACACAAACATCGAATTATATTCATGTCGGTCCATATTTATCGTAAACACGTTATTCTGATACTAACTGATAATAAAGGTAACGTCTTACAAAATAATCCTGGCTTAACCATTGATTAACATTCATAAAGTCCTCACGCGTTACCTACAGGGATTTATCAAAGTCGAGGAAGTCGAAGTAGATATTGTAGAAGATAGGTATATTCCACAAAGCATGGGTACTGTGACGTTTAACATTTTGCGATGAAGATGAAAGAAAATGATTTAATCTAACTATTTGGCTAATTGAATGATCAAGATCCTAGAGTATTTAATTGATAGGTTTGAATTTAATAGTCTAATATTTTCATTGATATTTATCTACAAATATCAAACGTATATCGTATCCACCCTATGTGAAATCCTTACTAATATTATAAATGTGAAAGTTTGTAAGAATGGATGGATGTTTGTTACTCTTTCACGTAAAAACTTCTAAACGGATCTGAATGAAATTTGGCACAGAGATAGATTATAGTCTGGAATAAGACATAGGCTACTAGACTTTTTACAGCGATAACCGACATCGACGCGGGCGGAGCCGCAGGCAACAGCGCCAACAGCTAGTATACTATAAGCGTGAATATATGTGATTGTGATGAAATAAACACATTTGATTGATTCGTTTTATAACTAAGAGATTTGGATATGAAAATAATAAACACACACATGCAGTATAACCTACGTATGCCTTTAAATAACAATGACAATAAGCCATAGATATATGTCCCACTGCTGGGCATGGAATTTCTCACCTCTACCATAGGACGGTTTAGGCCTTTCTTAACATACGCGGGTCTAATGTGTGTTAGTGAATCACTTCCAATTCACTTCACTGTTACCAATTCGCATTGGTACCGGTACCATCACCTGGGATCGAACTCACACCCCACGTCTCCAAGTCCCTCACTCTGCTACCATCTCTATATACGCTACGTCTAACGATTTAATAAAATCCTAATCTTTTTCAGGGTCTGGGTTGTCTAGATTACCTTATTTGCAATAATCACATTTCCGTAAAAATATTATATTTTTCAGACTTTAGATTGTTTGATATGTCGGAGCGCATTTGCTACAGTATTCAGTGCTGTCCAAAATGGTCAAACGGACGATGAAATTACTGAAGTCGTCATTGAACTTTGCTCAGTCTTGGACATCGTTAGTTATAATATTTGCTATGGAGCTGTTGCGCTGAATGTGGTATGTTTTTCAGTACCTACAAATACACTTTTTTGTGAAACAAGTGTTGTGCAATCTTTATTCCCCTAACGATTTATTTTATGATACAATTATTATGTCTTAGAAAGTATTGAGAAGTCTTTGTGACTTAAGTTAAAGATTTTTTTAATTATTCTTTTTAAACCTCAGTCCTCACAAGTAACCCATTAAACAACAGATCTATTCACCTGTTGGGTCCATGTCCAATTTCATTGTGTTAATGAAGTTGTCTATGGCACTGCTCCTTTCTTATGACTGTACCATGTCTGTATAAAATAAAGAATTATTTTTCAGCCCATACTTACATACATAATTAGAACTACACCTGAAGCTACTCCGAGAGCATTTTGTGGACTTGTTCTACAAAACGCTGCGAATCCAAATATATGTCGCATCGAGGATACAAGGTTCGAGTGGGCAGTTGACCTGCCAGCGCCAGCGCCACCGACTAACGTAAGTTTAGGTTTAGTATCAGCATAGCTTCCTAAAATCGGATAGTTAAAATATTACAGTTAAGTGTTGATTTAGTGGGATTACAAGCAAAATTCAACCTTATTTTCGCTAAGTCCGGCCATGAAATTATAATAAGTCCAAGGTCCAACTATGTTAAAAGGAGAAATAACTGAACTATAAATTCTACAGGTTCCTGCAGACACAAAGCCTCTGAAAATCGCGCTCATTACAGATGCCCATATCGATCCATTATACGAAGCATTTGGCGTAGCCGAATGTGGTGAACCGACTTGTTGCAGAAAAGGACAAACTTTACCTGACACTTACTTATACAAATCTACCTTAGATGATTCTACCGTAGCACAAAGTATAGTAAATGCAAGCGGTCAAGTAATGTTGGACTTGAGTGTAGCAAGTAAGATACGACAGATGAAAAGCTCTGCGCAATCTAGATTTGCTTCATCAAGAAACCCGGAGCCCGCTGGATATTGGGGTGACTACAGGAATTGTGACACACCAATTTGGGCGTATGATGATGTCATTGAGACTATTGCAGAAGCACATAAGGTAAGCCAAAGTCTTAGAACTTTGCAATGTAAAAGAATAATCCTGTATTTTGTTTTGGGTAGGTACATTAAATAATAATATACTTATATTCGTGTACCTATTCAAATTCTTATAAATGTCAATCAATTTTAATGTTCATTAAACGGATATCGGTCGCAAGTTTTGACCTAAACCAAATGATCATATTGAAGTTTCCTATATAATCTTTTAATTCGTTTTCCAGGATATAGATGTAGTGTATTATATTGGAGATACCATTGACCACGGCATATGGGAAACAACTTACGAGTTAATCGATGAGATGAATCGTTATATGATAGATAAGATCAGAAAACACTTTGGAGATAATGTCTTAGTTGTGCCTACTATCGGTAATCATGAATCTCAACCTACGAATCAGTGAGTTTTACTTTTAACACTATTTTTATTGCATTTGTTTTTTATTTTTGTAGGAGTATAATAAGTTCAGAGCTAACCGCAGTTACGTTGGTACTAACGTAGTTTTGTCTTTCTTTAATTCTTTATTGCACACAAATAATTTGTTGTTTGTGATAAAAGATATGTACAAAGGCGAGCTGAACTCAATATTGAGTTTTCTTAGTGATAGAGGAAATGTAGGTATATGAGTATTTAAGAGCATTATGAAGTGTACAACAGTAGGAGAAAATAATAGATTTTTGTCTCTACATTATGTTCGTTTAATTTTATTATATCGAGTGGCTAATGGGCATGCTGTTGACACGGCAGTTCAGATATATGTGTATATATATATGCCTATGCCGGGATCTAACGATTAACAGTCGGGGCCGACTTTAAACGTGCCTTCCTAAGCAACTTTTCTGTTACATACCTATTGGCTACTTTTAAAATATTCGTGTCCTGTTTCAGATTTGCGCCAACTTCAGTAACACAGGAATACTTAAATACAACTTGGTTGTACAAAGCTCTCGCCGATAAATGGGGCTTTTACTTACCTGAAGATGCAAAAGCCACTTTATTAGATCGAGGAGATTTCTCTTTGTTAGTCAGACCAGGGTTAAGAGTCATTTCTTTAAATAATAATGTTGCTTACAAATTTAACTGGTAAGTTTACGCGATTAAACATCAGACAATTAAAAATTGTAGGAATGACATATCTATAAATAGATTTAATTATTTTTGAAGGTGGATAGTGTATGACCCTCTAGACGCAAAAAGGCATTTAGATTGGCTTATAGAAGAATTGTATAAGGCCGAGTCCGCTGGTGAAAAGGTTCATATCATTACTCACATACCACCTGGAGTGGCTGACTTAACAAGAACTTGGACTAGAGAATATAACAGGATAATAAACAGGTAGGTAGATACACTTATAGTTATATACTTTTATGTGGCAGCTTCATTAAGGTGTGTCCAAACTTAAAGCGGCAATGGTGCGCGGCAGACGCGCTGTGGTTGAACTTCTGCCGCGCGCAAACGTCTTTGCTAACGCCACGCGTTGATGCAGCGCTCTTGCCGCTCAATGTGTGGACAAACCTTTAAGAACTGTAGGTACATGTTGATTTATAAAGAGAACCACAAAAGGAAAGCTTGTATGGAAATCGCGGATATTTTTCCAACGTTCGTCTTTTTATTTATTATATAATTTACCTACTTTCAGATTTACAGCAACGATCGCAGCGGAATTTAACGGACATACACACTCTGATGAATTCAAGATATTCTACAACCCTGAAGGGAAACCTATAAACATGGCGTGGGGTGCAGGCAGTACTACTAGTTATACATTTTACAATCTCAATTATAAAATTCTTGATATAAATACAGCGACTTATGTAAGTATCGTACCAGCAAAAACATATAAAAGTTTGTCTTACAAAATAACACATTAGATATTGATATATTGAAAGCACACAAAAATCTGTACGAACTGTAAACTTCTTCATCAAACTCGGCAAGATATGATTGCTATGCTGCGATACGCTGTAAAATATTTTACATTTCTAGAAGAGAGCCCCCGGTAGTTAGATTTGTCAGAAAGACATGTTAGGACCTAATAGCTTATTGATTCCTAATAAAATTTAATTATACGGAAATAACTTTCAGGAGCCTGCAAATATTGTGAACTACGTCTATAATCTCACGGAAGCAAATCTGACACCGAATCGAAGACCTCATTGGTTTCAACTGTATGATATGAAGAATACTTTCTCACTACCAGACTTATCGCCTGCCTCTATGGATAACTTAGTTCATAGAATGGTGACAACAAATAAGGAGTTTCTTGATATGTATGCCGCATTTTTTGGGAAATTGAGCGATGCTCGTTGGCCTGGGTGCAATGACTCTTGCAAACTGGACCATCTTTGTAAAACAGTAGTAACAGTATTGTGGGAGAGGGAAAAGTGCGATGAATTACAAAGACTCTTCTTGTCTTAAAAATAATAATAAATATATAACATTTATATGAAACATATACGTAGTTTTATTTTTTATCGACCCTATAAATATATATATAAATTATGACTTATTTATATACATAAAATTATTGAAGATAGGTACATATTTGTAAAATTATGTATTACATAAATACTGGATCAAACCTTACTGATTTTTGACCATGAGGCAACAGGTAATTTATAAAATGTATTTATTTATTGTAAGGTAGGGCGCCTCCAGCTAGGTGGACCGACGACCTAAACGAGGTCGCTAGGACGGAGTGGATGCGGAAGGCGGAGGACCGTGGTGTGCTGTGGCGCGTGTTAGGAAAAGGCCTATGTCCAGCAGTGGACTGCGATAGGCTGATTGATTGATTTATTTATTGATTTAATATTTATATTTAACCAACTGAAATATATGTAAAATATACTTGTAATGGTAATTAATAAATGTTTTATTTGTAAGTTAAAATTTTTATTTGTATGGCAGCCCAGTATAGTCGATCGTGAACTCGATTCCAATTTCAATCACGATTGTGTTCAATTGGCACAATTGTATACACACAAGCTCGACAGTGCCAGAGTTCTTTGGTGATATACAAGCATTCAGCTTTGTTAGTATTTTGTTACAATATATATTATAATAGAAAATTTCAAGTGTTGTAGTATTGGGTAATTCCTTTAGGTCAATCAATAAAATTCTTATTTTATCAAATAGATTTAGATTTTTATTTGTACACAAAACAAATAATATATTCACAACTTCATAAATTAAATCTTTAGGCTAGTTACTACATTAGAGTATAATTAAGGATTAAGTATATTTATCCACTGGATATCAGGTTTCCACCTTAACTCGTCACTTGAAATTTTATCTAGTTCTGAAACCTGAAATGTAAACACACATCACTTACAGTATTACTTCCCCTAATAAAAATTAAGATAGTTTAGTGTTAGGTTACATAATATCTAGGTTATGGTCCCTGTTTACACAGCAGACAGGCTGTAAACTTAAGTGCCTCCTTAATAACATACCTGACGTCTAATAAACTTGACAATCCTCTCAATATGCTCTGCTTTGACATCATCAGACAGTTTGTAGAATCTTCTCCATATGGCAGCAGCTAGGATCTTGTCATCATCAAGACCTTCATCATAAGCTACTAAAGAAGCTTGGAACTGTTCTGATAGCTCAGATACTTGTTTCCTTGCTATTGCTGGATTTGCACCCTGAAATTATACATTTATATTTTTATCCATCCTTCAGATGGTAACAAATTTTAAGGTCACTTACAGTGCCAGTGCAAATTTGAAATTAGAGGCAATAGCAACTCATATAATATGTCCCACTGCTGGGCACGGGTGTCCTCTCCTCTATCAAGAGAGAGAGAGAGAGGCTTTAGGCTTAATATACACATGCTGGCCTAATGTGGGTTGGTGAATCAGACATGTCTATAGAATTTCTTCTAACACATGTGGGTTTTCTCACAATGTTTCCCTTCACCATTAGCAGATGGAGAATCATTTGATTAGTACATATAAACTCCACAAAGTGAAATTCACATTGATACTGCCACCCGGGATTGAACTCGCACCTTTTGCGTGCAAGTCAGTTACTATCCCACTCGGCCACCACGGCTCGAAATTAGAGGTAATGCAGTTTAATAAAGTTTTTAAGTTTAGATTACACGGATAATGCTGTGGTTTAAGTGGGAAATATTTGTGACAGATCCTATGGTATTATAGCCTCCAATACCAAATCAATATATTTTTATAAGATTTTACTTATTTTAATTGCGGTCTGTAGTTTAGACAAGAGAAATGACTATATTTTTTTTTGAAGTATATTTCACATAGCATGGCTACTGTGACGTTTGACATTTGAACATAAATATCAATGAAAATGATTACATTAAAACCTATCGACTGAATACTCTTGATCATTTAATTAACCAATTGGTTACAAATAGATTCAATCATTTTCTTTCATCTTTATTGTAAAATGTGTAACGTCACAGTAACCATGCTATGTGAAATACAGTATAAGTACTGTAAGTAATTCATAATTGCTTTGGGCAGCTTGAAAAACTGTGCACAGATTTACATATTATCACATTATGAAAAATAAGAATTCATGTTCCTATAGCGGAAGTTTTATTTTATGATAGCTTATAATAATGATAACAGCTTTCTTACCTCCAATAATTTTATTTTATTTCCAACATCTGCCCACATAGCCTCTATGATACAATTTCTAACAAAATGGCCATCTCCTTTAAAATACTTTTTCTTGTCATTAGTTGATACAGCAACATCTTCGGCCATATATCGGACCATTAACATCCATACATACAGCTCCGTAACAATAAACCATGATACAAATGTGTCAGGCAATTCTAAACTCTCAAACCAGTCTACATAAGACACTTTATCGGGTATATGTTCATACAAAAAAAATCCAGTAAGTTTTAAACGCTGAAAAATGTTAATGAAAAATGTGTACTTGTTATTTATATACAATCAATTCCGTGCTTACCATGAAAAGTACTAGAACTCTGGCTACAATATTATTGAATTGTTAAGTATTTCTATCAAATGCAATGCATGTATATTTCCATCATAGTGAAGGTAGAGAAGCAACTAGATACAGGCGATTACCAGTTGTTTCAACTGCTTGCCAGTTGTCAAACAATAATAAATTTTAACGAAATAAAGTTTTAATTTCTATAACAATTTTATTTATGACTGTATGACTCTTCTCTGGAGGCACAGAATTGGGTTTCGTCCATGCAATAAAGCTAGTTTCAAAATCGCTTGTCTTACAGTTCTGTTTTGATCCAACCATCCCACTGCGTTCATAAATTTCTTCACATAACCTTCTTCCACAGCTATAGTGTTTAGGTTTCTTGTATTATTTACTTTTACGTATATACCAGCGACACATGGCCTAGTATACTTAGGTATGAGAAATATACGGTGCTGTAAGATCTAAAAAAATATAAATTATTATGTTGGTGTAGTATATCCAAAATAATGTACTCGTGTGTAATACAGTAACATATAATAAAGTAATATTATTAATAAGAATAATGTATAAAAGTCATTTTACTGTAATGAATCGTTTCTTATTAAGTTTCTTCGTAAATAAATACCTACATGAGATAAAACGCGTGATCGAAACATTTCTTAATTTATATTTCAGATGCATTTAAAATCCAATTCATATAATCTTCTTACTTTTCTTTGACATGTTATGTCATACTTTCATTACAATCAGCTGTCACGAATGTCACGCGATTGTCAGAAACACACGCCCGACTTTGACGCATGACTATGATAGGACCATCGAGTTCGACATGAACGCTGTTATTGCTTCAGCTCAAAGATAAATGATTACATAGATCGAAAATATTTAAAATTAACTTTAAACATCGGATTTCTCTTTTGACGTAAACGAAATGTCATATATTATGAAAAAATGAGACAGACTTTTAACCATGTAATTTTTTGTCACTGAGTCCAAATTCGAACAAAATCGGTACTTATGTGTACATATACTTACGAGTGTCGCTCCTAACATTATCGACAACGTATCGATAAATCTATTGCATAGAATTGAATGCATAAATGTAATCGAAAATGCAGTTGGTACATAATGTTTTCGAGTATCGTATTTTTGTAATCTGTGCAGCAACAAATAACGGCTTGACGGGTTTTATGGAAGACTAGAGGTCGCTCGCGACTTCTTCCGCGTGATTTTGCAACATATCTCACTCACTACTGCTCCACTCCTATTAATCATAGCGTGATGTTATGTAGCCCTTGATATATTGGATAAATGCACTATTCAACAAAAAAAGATTTTTTATAATCGAACCAGTACTTTCTGAGATTAGGGCGTTCAACCAAACAAACAAATTCTTCAGCTTTATATTAAGTATAGATTTAGTATCTACAGTATGTCAGTATATAAAAAGAACTCTGTGTTGTACTTAATAATTTTACTTAATCTAATGTAATATTTTACATGCAACAGTTGAATTAAGTTGTGTTCTGATTTTTCTCATCATCTTTCACTCTCGCCATACATATCAATAAGATAAAATTCCATCCTGTTCCTGTTCATCATCATCATCATGATGAACAGGAACAGGATGGAATTTTATCTTTTTTCATTAATCCTACTTTCCCTACTAAGTATATCCGTCAAAAAGAAACTACACGGGTAGTTTAGTAGTGCACACTTCTTTTTCTTTTGCCTAGCCTTGTCCCTTTATTTGGGGTCGGCTCTCCTCGTACCGCCGCGCCAGGACGCTCGGTCCCGGGTTGTCTGTATATCTAGTTGTACCCGCTTGGTATCCCTATTTACGGTTGTCCACCACGTAGAAAGTGGTCTCCCTTTGCGTCTATTTTTATTAGGAATGGCTTAAGCCTTTTGAACACAATAGTCCTTGTCTCGTCTCATCACATGTCCAAACCCCCTCATATGACTCTCCGTCATCTTTTCTTTTATGGGTGCTACCTTGAACGAGCCCCTTATGTACTCAATTCTTACTTTATCAAGTCTTGTAACTCCCACTGACCACCTAAGAATCTTCATCTTTGCTGTGTGCATTCTTTGTTCATGTTTCTGTAGGGCAGCCCAGCACTCGGATCCATATATCATATATGGATCCTCGCTTCACCGCGGTTTTGTAGACTCTACCTTTTAGTTGTATGGGCATTCGGTTGTCACATAATACGCCAGTCAGTGCTCTCCATCTTAACCAAGCAGGGTTGATTCTGTGCGCCACATCCGAGTCTATGCTGGCATCTGCTGTTACACCATCGATGCGAGGTATTTGAACTGATCTACTTTGGGCACTGGATGTCCTTCGATGAAGATCTCTGCATTAGGTGTCTGCTGGGCGCTGAAGTCGCATCTGAGGTATTCTGTCTTGCTTCGACTAATGCGCAGGCCATTGTTCTCGAGTGCCTGTGTCCATTGCTGGAGGGTGGAGTTTAATTTAGTCGGGCATTTTTCATTGAGTACAACGTCATCCGCATATAGGATGGTCCAAGGAAGCTGGGACTGAATATCTTTCGTAAGGTATAGGTAGTCCATATAAATATTGAACAGAAAAGGACTAAGTGCCGACTGCCGAGCCCTGATGTACTCCTACTTTTACTTCAAATGGCGCGCTGAGTCCGGCCAGGCTTGTAACCTGCGTGCTTATGTGGTCGTACATATCTTGTACAAGGAATATATAGTGTTCGGGGATTTGTTGTGTTCTCATAGCTTGCCCTAATAGAAAACGTGGTATTCTGTCAAAGGCTTTATCTCTTTCTCTATAAACACAAAAGGCGGATCTTCCTTATTTGCCCAATGTTTCTCCATGAGAGTTCGGATGGTTTGGATTTCATCCGTTGTGGATTTACCTGGCACAAATCCACACTGGTTGTCAAATATAGCGACAATTAGGCTTAAACGGTCATTGAGTACAAGTTACCAGATTTTTAGCGTGTGAGAGGTCAACTTGATACCCTTGTAGTTTGCACAGTCACTGACGTCTCTTTTGTTTTTTATAAATAGGGACCAGAAAACCATGACGCCATGACTCGGGGATCTTTCCTGAAACTAAAATCAGGTTGAAAAGCTTGGTAAGCCATTGCGCAGCTATAGGTTTTTGCGCTTTCCACAGGTCTGCTGGTATGCTGTTTGGTCCTGTCGATTTGTGGTTTTTCATTTTTTCAAGGGCTGTTAATACCTCACTCACGCTTATCTCTTCTATAGATCCCTCTATAGCTGGGGCAGCAGTGACGGGTTGACTCGGATTTTTTTCATTGAGGAGGGTTTTATAGTATTGACCCCATCTAGCTTCATCCTTAATGTACTTGCTGATTTTGAAATCTAGACTTGTTTTGTGGCGGTGTCTTGCGTGTTTCAATATATCTATAATAAGTCTAGCGTAGAAATTGCTCCTCGAGTCTTCCCTGTTCTGTGCCACCTTGCATCTAGCCATCTTTTTAGCAGTTTTGTATTGTATGTGATCTTCTTCTTGTCCAGATTTCTGCCACTGTTTGAATAGATCTTTTTTCATTTTAAGAGATTCTTTAATGTCTTCATTCCACCATGACGGGTCTTTGTTTCCACTGAGCCCACCTTTTGATATACTGAAAAATTTCTTCGCATATTTTATATAGATGCTATATTTTTACGTTTATCGATAAAATATTTTAAACCAACCTAACTCTATACTAGCAAAAAATATGAACATTTATAATTTTCGTTATCTAAACAAGCTGTAAATGAAACTCCTTTTAAATGAAGTGTTCACAATGCAAATAATTTTAGTCATAATAATTTATTTTATTCATTAACTACTCAGAACCTTAAATACAAATGTCGATAATTTACCGGTGGTAAGATATCCTTTAGTTATTTTTAGATAATACACTCATTTTACACTGAAAACCAACAGTTACACAAGCCATAGTTCATAGAGACATACACTTAACAATTAGTTTTCGAAATGAAATAAAATTGTAACTCTCGTAAAATATGCAAATTTGTCAACAAGGTTGTTGATAGCCATTTGGCTATCAACAACCACATATATGATCACTTCAAAAGCCAGAACACTGTAGCTATGTTATCTCCAGCTTTGTTTCCTCCTTGCTTCAGCTTGACGTTAAAGCTAAAATCCATACACGATAGGCCGCTGACCTCACATTTTTTATTTTGCTTGATTCTCGAGGTACGTGGCGAGTAGACAGCGGAGCTCAATCTTCCTTCTGGTCCAGCGCTAATCACACAATATGTACAACAATAATATTTACCAGTTAGCCAAAACCAAAAGTTGATCTTTTAAATCTTTATTCATTATTGACTTATTCCTATTTTTAAGAGGTCAGTGACAGTTGCGTTTAGTTATCACCATAAACAATAATAAGGCAAAAATAGCCTATGCAAGACATTCATATTCACGTTTCGTTTCGTGTTCGTGTATATAGTGCCTATTTTAAGGTTACATAATAACACGGGCGGCCGCTGATTTTTCGCCCAAGTGCAATAGAAGTATTAAAAATGCTGGGAGCTGTAAGCCGGGTTGGAAGCGGCCTTCTAGCCGCTAAGTCAGTAGCTGAAAAAACTCTTACAGAATGTGGCAAAATTGCAACTGTATCTGCCATCAACAAAAGGGATTATGCAGCAAAAGCGGCCGCTGGCAAGGGTTCAGGTAAGGTAGTGGCAGTCATTGGAGCCGTCGTAGACGTCCAGTTCGATGATGAACTGCCATCCATCCTAAATGCCCTTGAAGTACAAAATCGTCAACCCCGGCTTGTGCTGGAGGTGGCTCAGCACTTGGGAGAGAACACTGTCCGCACTATCGCTATGGACGGTACCGAGGGTTTGGTGCGTGGCCAGCGTGTATTGGACTCTGGCTCGCCCATCCGCATCCCCGTGGGAGTGGAGACCCTCGGACGCATCATGAACGTTATTGGTGAGCCCATAGACGAGCGTGGCCCCATCCAGACCGACAAGACTGCCTCTATCCATGCTGATGCTCCCGAATTCGTTGAGATGTCTGTAGAACAGGAAATTCTCGTCACTGGTATCAAAGTCGTCGACCTACTCGCCCCTTATGTGAAGGGAGGTAAAATTGGTCTCTTCGGAGGCGCTGGTGTTGGCAAGACTGTACTTATTATGGAGCTAATTAACAATGTCGCCAAGGCCCATGGTGGTTACTCTGTGTTTGCTGGAGTAGGTGAGCGTACCCGTGAGGGTAATGATTTATACCATGAGATGATTGAGTCTGGTGTCATCTCCCTGAAGGACAAGACTTCCAAGGTAGCGCTTGTATATGGTCAGATGAATGAGCCCCCAGGAGCTCGTGCCCGTGTTGCCCTGACTGGATTGACAGTGGCTGAATATTTCCGTGACCAGGAAGGACAGAATGTGCTACTCTTCATTGACAACATTTTCCGTTTCACCCAGGCCGGTTCTGAGGTGTCTGCCCTGCTGGGTCGTATCCCATCTGCTGTAGGTTACCAACCTACTCTAGCCACTGACATGGGTACTATGCAGGAACGTATTACCACCACAAAGAAGGGTTCCATCACCTCTGTGCAGGCTATCTATGTACCTGCCGATGATTTGACTGACCCTGCCCCTGCCACTACCTTTGCTCACTTGGATGCTACCACTGTACTGTCCCGTGCCATTGCTGAGCTAGGTATCTACCCTGCTGTGGACCCTCTTGACTCCACATCACGTATCATGGACCCCAACGTTATTGGCTTAGAACACTACAACATTGCACGTGGCGTTCAGAAGATTCTGCAGGACTACAAATCCCTGCAGGACATCATTGCTATCCTGGGTATGGATGAATTGTCTGAGGAAGATAAGCTGACCGTAGCTCGTGCTCGTAAGATTCAGAAGTTCCTATCACAGCCTTTCCAGGTTGCTGAGGTGTTCACTGGACATGCTGGCAAGTTGGTACCTCTTGAGGAAACAATTAAAGGTTTCTCGAACATTCTACAGGGCGAGTATGACCACCTTCCTGAAATAGCATTCTACATGGTTGGACCCATTGAGGAAGTAGTAGCTAAGGCAGAAACATTAGCCAAGTAATAAACAATGTTAAATTATTTCCATTTAAACATAAGTCTGTAATTGCTTATGCAATAAATTGTGTACCTAAATGAAAGCAGATATTGTAGATAAACATTCTGTGTCAGTAATAAAATCATTTTTAACTATGAGTACTTTTAATTTTTTTACATTAGTAAAGCAGTTCAATTGCCTTGTCTTGTTAAAGTGAGTTCTTTCTGTCTAGTAATCAATGTCTGATTGAGTGGCGCCCCCTATTACATACGGCCTAACAAAATTGGCAAAATGTCCATGTAATACACCTGCTACTACCCCTTTAAGAATAGAACAGCAGGTGTGTGTGTGTTGGTGTTGTTAGGTTATCACTTTTACGTAGTGTTGCATAACACCTAATAATTTCTTCTCCCAATCACTTCTTAACATTATTGCAACTGGGCACTACACTTTGGTGTTCAGAAGATTACAGTGCCAATCCCTCTTCAGAAAATTATTGTGTGAATTATTCTCTGAGGAATAAATTTCATCAATATATGTAATGAGTTTGACTAAAATATTATTTAAAATCTTTGGGTTTCCGTTCTGCCTACATGTATTCAGAGAATAAACCATTCTACATGGTTTGACTATTTATTAAGTAGGTAGGTTATTGCCAAGGCTGACATATTTGCCAACAATGCATAAATATAACTTTTTTGCTCTTCTTACTGGAATACCGACTCATGCTTATCTTCAAGTGTGTTCCTATATTTACTAGATTTTAATGAAAGGTCTTGACACGAAAATAGTAACAGTGCAAAAAACATGGAAAGTAGCTATAGTAAGAAAAAATCGTGACGCGTGTGTCATCGTTCTGCGTGTAAATGTGCGCCAAGACAAGATACCTCTCTAGGATATGTTAGGATGGAAAAGGAAACACTTGGAATATGCATGCCATCCTTCAGATTACCTTGCTCTCGCTAGTCTGCCGTCCCGCAGCTTTGTCTTTGTCTGTCTTATAAATCCCTCTCTCAGGCTGTTGTAGTAAATCGATAATTGCCTTGGTCTTGTGGCCGCAGTATGCGCCTGCTGTGCACGAGGTTGTGGGTTCGATTCCCGCACAGGACAAAACTTTGTGTGATCCACAAAAAGAGTTGTTTTGAGTCTGGGTGTAATTTGTGTTCGTTAATTGTATGTTTGTAAAGTCCCCCGCGACACAGCTTGTTCTCTTGTGTGGGAGTTGTCTTTAAAAAAAAAGAAAAAAAAAAAAAAAAACAGATTTACTCTGGAATTTCTCAGGAGTTCCTATTTGGGTCCACTCTGGGATTGTGACTAGAGTCAAAATGAACAGCTATTTAAAAGTGATCATTTTTATATGGTAAATAAAAGCAAAAATGTATCCCAATAAGGCAATTTTATTTATTACTTATCTACCTACTAGCATAGGTACTGAAATGGTATGAACAAAACTTGCATCGAGCAAAAATAAAACTAAGGACATCTACGTAAAATAAAAATAACTGTTCCACATTATACAGTTATATCAACATTTTCTGGTTCTGACGTATCGGCATCTGTTGATTCATTGTTCTTTTTAACATTGACTTCTTCAACATTGCTTAATTCTTCTATAACATTTTCTTCATTACACTTCAAAGTGGCAATTATTTTTGTTTCACTAGATTCTGTGTTTAATGGCACTATCTGTTTGACGACATTATTCTCTACTACAGTTTTTGGACTGTCATTATCTTTTGGTATTATTTCAGTTGTAACTTCAGCTGTCATAGTCTTTTCACTAATATTAGAAATTTCAGCTGTCATAGTCTTTTCACTAGTATTAGGAATTTCAGCTACAACAGGTCTAGTGATAGCACATTCAACTTTTGGTACCTTTACAACAACCACTTGATCAGATACCTTATCTTCATTAGATGAATTTTTATTAGGGTCTTTTAACTTGAATGTTTGAAATTTAAGAGGTGTTTTTACGGCTTGTGTTCCATCTTTATTTCTATTTATTGGTTTTATAACTAGTATTTTAGTTTTCATTCCAGCTTTAGTGAAATCTGATATATTTTTGTTGATCAAAGGATTTTTTATTACATCTAAACTTTGGCGACGAAATTTAATTGGGGGAATGCTAATTGGCTTCTTGATTTCAATAGGTTTTGAAGTATTTTGTTCTTTAGTAAGGCTTATGTCATTATTTGTTTCTGAAGCAGGTTGTCTGGGATTGACATCTGAATTTTTAACTGGTTTAATTTCTAATGGATCACTGATTTTCGATTGATCATTATTTTTTGTTAAATCGTTATTTGCCGGCAAATCACTACTTTTTGTCGGAATATTAATTAAAACTTTGTTTAAAACATGTTCTTTAGTAGGACTAGAGCTTTCTTTTCTGTCTTCATTATCTTTTTTAGGTGACACCTTATCTCCTTTAGAAAGAGTTTTAGGTAACATAGGTCTAAGAAATATGTTCTGCGGTCTAAATTCTTTAATAGGATAAAAACTCGAGGAACTAGTTCTTATATGTGCTGCTGCTTTTTCTACACATTTCTTGGACATAGCCATTAGTGCTCCGCAACAATCTTTATTCATATTTTCGAAATTTATTAGATAGTCTTGCTGAACTTTTTTCTTTGATTGATTAGATTTAGCATTAGCTTGCATAACAAGAGCGTCTCTATAACCTTGAGCTTCCATTTTAAGCAAATTTGATAAATCGTATTCAAAATCTTCGTTTTTAGGTTTGGTTCTTCTTCTGACTGGCCTCCTAGATGCGACAGATGGACCATCGGTCATAGTTTGTTTCTTAGTAATATTTTCAAGTATGTCATCCATATCTGAAGAATTTTCTTCAAAGCTCTTTAAACTTGAAGATGTATAAATTTCTGCAAGATTGATGTTTTTGTCTAGGGAGATTTCACCATCTTTACTGTCTTCACCAGCTGAAAAATTAAGTCAGTTTAAGTAAAAATGTTCACACAATATACGTTTTACACATGTATGGGTAATATTTACTATTAAAGAGGCATAAAAATTATTATAAATAAATAAACATTTGTAAATGTATAATACAAATACATCTATATTGATTTTGTTATTGTAATGAAAAACACATAAAATACCTTTTGTCACTAATTCTTTTCTTCTTTTCGTTGTATTTTTATTGAGGTAAATTTTTCTTTTTCTACTACCTTCTATGCGAGTGCTACTAGAAGAACTGTCATCTGACAAACGGCTGGAGTCACTTGAACATCTACTAGGACGTCTTGATTCAGGACTTGTTTCATTAGTAGTGTCAGGTAGTTCTTCTAAAGATTCGCATAAATCTAGAGCTTCAGTACCATCTATTGCTTTAACAGTACTGTAATAAAAGTCTTTGTCACCTTTCAATTTATGCACTACTTTGACATGTTCAGGTAACTTTTCGAATGAGTAGCTTTTAAAGTTGCACAATTTACAAGCATAACGCATCCATTTTAAATGATCAGCCATATGATCGTATAATTCTTGAACGTCGTTATGTTGAATATCACATCTTTTACAAGATAGTTTACTTAATTCTATATCCGATTGGATCTTTTGTCTAAAAATTACTAGGTTATTTTTTTCTGTTTGGTGAGCGAAAGGTAATCTTATAGTTAGTTTTGGAACTTCTACATGTGGCCTTATCTCTTTTTCTGGTGACTCAATAGTATCATTAGACTTTTCATCTTCACTGACTTCCATTTGTATTTCTTCTACTAAATCTTTTTCTGCAACTACATCTTTTTCTGCAACTACATCTTTTTCTGCCACTACTTCTTTTTCTGCCACTACATCTTTTTCTGTCTCTACGGGAGTCGGTTGTTTCGTGCTTTGTTCTTCTTTAGTTGGTTTATTTGTACTAGGCGGATCATCTTTGGGAAGCTTATTTTCTATAAAAAAGAAGTTATAAGATTAATGATAGGAGCGAAACATAAATAAATGTAACTTTTCCAAAAAATAGCCCCAAAATTGCAAGCGTCCAAAAGCTAGGGTATGTTACTACTTACCATCGAGCCTTCCTGTTACGACCTCCTGCGGGTATCACCCGAAGGAGGTCGTATCAGGACAGTCTATGACAAAAGTAACGAACTTTTAAACGAACGAAATTTTGAGTAAATTTGAAGGATGGTTTAAGTGAGTGATAACATAATATATACCGTTGGTATCAGTAGTTTTCAAGGGCAGATTGAGATTGGCGGGTGGTCCCTTGTTGTAGTCCTTGCGGATCTGTATCTCGATCTTCTTGGTCTCGTTGGGGCGGCGCGCGAGGGCCCTGGAGCGCGGCTGGCACGTGTGCGTGTGCGCGGCCAGCGCGGCGCGGCGCTCGAACGTGCGCCCGCAGCCGCCGCAGCGCGGCAGCTCGCCGTCACCCTCCATGTTGTCCATCCACGCCTGCAATACATTCACTTTATTACTCCACTATCCCTAACCGAACTAATAAAACCAGCTAAGTTATGTGCTAAGAAAAGCTACATTTCTATAAACACAGCGTTGCGCAGCTGTAAGTCCTGCATTTAATCTCTCGCAGGTCGTGTCGAATAAATACATTTTCGGGCGATCGTGAGAGCCCGGGTTCGAGTCCTAAATCAGGCAGCTTGTTTTTAGAAGAAAAAAAAACATTTTCAGAACGGGTACTGCTCGGTAAATTGCATTAGACTCACTATTTATATTTATTATAGAAACGTGAGTATCATTTACAACACTACTAACCTCTTTAGAAAAAGCTTTATGTACTTAATTATCATATTATGTGGTAGATACCTGATTTTCTTGGTCTAGTCTCTCCTCTTCAGACATCTTCTGAGCTGCAGCTTTCATATTATTCTTGCGTTTTTCATAAAAAGCTGGCGGATTGTTCATTTTGAAAGCTTTTGCTTGTATTGACTCTCTCAATCTTCTAATTTGTGCTGCTGTTTTTCTAGAATATTTAAGTTTTATTAGTGTTGGATTTTATGTATCAATATACATACTTAATAAAAACAAATGTTAATTTTAAATTATTATATACCAATACCAGCCAGCTTGTGACCACGGCTGGTGAAACTTGGCCGAAACGTCACGTAAACTGAAGGTAAATAATGCGCTCTCGACCGTCATTGCAATTGCGTTGATAAATAAATTACTTACCTCTACGTATTTGTCAGTTTAGATAGCACATTTATATGGGCTTTTAAAAACTATATGGGTTTTCGCAATCTTAAAAGTAAAAAAAAATACCTGTGCACTTTGAAGAGATGTCTATAAACACTCCAAGATGTCGAGAAAATCTCTAGACAATCAGGACAAGGGTAGACTAAACGACTTTCAACATGTTTGTACTTCATATGGAATTTGAGAGTTTTCTGCGTAGAAAATTGCATGTCACCTGAAAAAAAAAAGTATTCATTTAACTTAATTTTTATGTGTAAATATCACCACGAAAAGAGGGAGAGTTGTATTAAAGGTAGAATTACTGGGCATAATTCGAGAACACAGTAGTGCTTAATAAACTACTGTACAGCCAAAAAAATAAATCAAAAGTAGGTACCCAGAACCGACGTTTATGCAAGGTTGATGAATGTAAAGGAAGCGAAAGAAGTAGGTAAGCATGGAACGAAATAACTGGCGTATCATAGTCTCTGCCTACCCCAATGGAAGACAGGCGTGATGAGATGTAGGTATGATTGCACGGTTGGTTCAGTGATAATTATATGATTATTGCGCAATTTACCACTGCGCGGCGTGTTATGGGTTCGATCCCAAACGGAGAGGCAGTCACTTAATCCACTGAGCTATCCTTACAGACATATTACTAGATTATCCTACTCATATTATAAACGCGAAAATTTTTAAGAATGTATGGATGTATGTTTGTTACTCTTTCAAGCAAAAACTACTGAACGGATCTGGATTAAATTAGGCATAGAGATAGATTATAATTTGGAATAACACAAAGACTACTTTTTATCCCGGAAAAATCTCTGTTCCCGAGGGATTGTAGCAGCAAGCAGCGGGCGAAAGCTAGTAAGTATCTATTTTTAACTAAAATATATATTATGTACTTACAAGTTTTACATTTTAGAATGTTATTACTGTCATTATCATCGTCATCACTTATTTGTATAACATTATCAGGGTCCGCATTTGAACTTTTGATTTTGAAATTACCGTCACTCTGTAACACAGCTACATCCCTCGATAATATGTGGTCCAATTCTTTTACCTGAAATGTGGACATTTAAATTTACATACAAAAATAAAATATACCTATTATTATGATTTTAACTTCATCTCTATATTCGCTTCCACCCACAGTTTTCCTTGAGTGGATGTCGATAAAAAGTAGCCATGTCTATTTAAATAATGTATGTGAAAGAACTTTGCAACTTATTGCTGAGATTTTGGAGATTAACACCACAATTTATAAATGTAAGTTCTAATTTTAGTGTTCAGACAAAATGCATTCAAAATTTCTATTATTTAAATTTTTATTTTTTCTTTCATATAGGCAATATTATTACAGAGTTAATCATCAGACATTTTGTGAACCCAGCTGCACACTTCTTTCTTTATAATAAAATGTGTGAAATTAAAAAGTTGTGAACTTATCTACGCACCAAATTTAAAAGCAGCAAGCAAATATAAATTGCTACGTAATTTATCAATAACCACTTACAGCATAATTTATAAGTAGTACAGCCATAAACAAAAGTGTATAGTATAATAATAATATTTTTGGGACAACTCACACACCGCCATTTGATCCCAAACTAGGCAGAGCCCATACTATGGCAACCAGACAACTGATAAACATACCTATATATTTCTAATAACATACATATTATAAATAAATAACACCCAGACACAGAACGAACATTCAAGGTCATCACACAAAGATTTGTCCTGGGTGGGAATCAAAGCCATTAGTGTGTGTAGTCGGTGTAGCAGTCAGAGTCACTAACCACTGAACCAACAGGCCAGTCATATAGGTACTCCATTTAAAGCTTGGGCATATCCAAAGTTGTATAATGTCTAGGATCATTAGTATAAGAATATACTTTTACCGGGTCCTTGTACAATGTACTTAATACATTTGCTTGTACACTTACACTATAATAAGTTAATAACACATACACACCTTAAAGATATTGAAGTAAAAAACACTTAGAAATTAAAATTTCACACACACCTATCTAATTTCAAGAGCCTGCTGTACTATGGCAACCAGACAACTCGTAAACATACTTATATAATTCTAAATAGATAATTATTTATGTGACAGTACTACTTATGAATTATGTTATATATGGCTATATTATATACGAAGTAATACTGATGTGTGATGAATAAAAATATAACATACTTGAACCCTCATATCATCCACTGGCTTTTCTTCGACTGTCTTAATATTTTGAAACACAGCTACGGAGCTGTTTGGTATTTTTTGCATTGCAATTTGTGGTTCATCACCATTACTAACATTAGTAATACTTTTAGTTTTAGCTATTTTCTCTATAATTGTTGTCAAATCTTTAGTTATTGGTATTCTATTATCAGCGTCACATGTCTCCTTGTTTTCTGGTTCATTGATTTCTTTTAATGATTCCTGATATCCCTGTTCCAAACGTTTAATTTTCAATATTTCAGTTAGCTGGAATATAAAATACATTGTTATGTAAAACAGGTATTTAATAAAGTAACAATGATATGCAGCTGATATGGTACTTACCGTTGAAGGAGTTTTGATAAAATGACTATGTTTAGAAGTACTAAACTTTTCCTTACAATAAACGCGTTTATGTGATATAAAATTAGCGACGCTTCGAAATATATTTCGGCATACTTTACATTCATACAATAAATCACATTCATTAGACAATAAGTCTTTGAGCTGTAAAGCAACAAATATTAGTTATTAATATAAGAAGGTAATTAATTTTAAAAATAAATTAATTAAAATTTAAAAATAAATAAATTAGGTAAGTTATAATTGTAATGTGTGTGTCAATATTCAGTTATAATTTATTATCTACTTACTTCCTCAGTGGCCAAGTCATAAATTTTCCTAGCTTGTCCAAACCCTGTGATACTAGTAGGTATTGGTTTTCTAAGTAAAGAAAAATCAGGTTCATCAGCATCTTCACTTGTTTGGCCAATATTTTTTGAATTAGTCTTATTTCTATCTTCTTTACCCCTTGTTTTAGTGTTCATCTTATTACCAGCCATGGTAACCCTAAAAATGTAAGGTAAGCAGTAATGTAGGTAGGTATTATAATTGAAATAAATTGTGTCAGATGAATGAGAAATGCTCACAATATAAGATAAAAAACCAAACAGTAAATTAAACAATAATAATTTCATTGTATCTACGACGCTATTTTCGTTGGCACCGTTTTGTATAACGCTGACCAACCATGTTGACAATGAAGTAACAGATAAAACTTTACAGATAGATATATCAGTAGAATTATAAATAGTACTAATAATATTATATAATTTTCTAAATAATCACTACTAACAATGAATAAGGATCATAACAAGTTCAAGCATGGTAATATCCTATTCCACAGCAACCAAGACATCGCCGTCTCTCCCTCAAATATACACAATAACAAAACCGCTAATGTCATAAAAATAGATCCAATTTACATTTAAAGTAACGTGGATTACTATGAAACTATCTGTATGTGTACACTTACGTGTAAATCTTCACAACCGCAAACTTGAAAATCCTAGACTTGCGACAACAGCACCTCCATCACGCCTCCATTTTCAACAAATGAATATCAGCTATAGTGCGTAACTTCTGTGTTTTCATGGCCACGAGTAAAACGACGTAGGTGGTAAAGCAATAAGTATCATTGAAAGAGTATATATTTAGGGAATATCAACAAAATTACCACATCGACATTTTAATCTGCATAAATCTCTATGTATTATTTTTATTACAGTTATAAAAATATAAAATATCTTTTTCACTTTTTTGAAATTTCCTAATCAGATAAGAGGGCGACACTAATTATTGATCTTTAAGATTCATGACTAATAATATTTAAAAAAAGTACAAAGGTTTTGTTTACAAGATATGTTTTAGAGGAATTTAATAATTTTGGTTTATTTAGCAATGTTTTTAAATAGGTGATTACTGTTTGAGCTTTTCTATATTTTTATTGATAACGATTTCCTGCCACAGATTATGAGAAAATACTATGTATCGTCAATTCAAAATTTACACTATAGGAATAATTTCTTCTGTGGCTGAACCATAGAGTACAGGGAACACATGTCATGAAAATTTATATTATAATGACATTTGATTGACGTTTGCCTCAAACTGCAGGAGATTTTGTTTGAAGTGGCCGGCTTTGTTACTTTGTTGAAAACCAATTAAAACTGTATATCAAAATTATTACTCCATAATTACGCGCTTATCCTGTTCATAATATAGTTTTGAAAATAGCATTTTGTTATTTTTGGCTATGATGGCGTCTGGCGAGACCGTGACATCTGACTATCAGCAAAGGAGATGGCAGAATTTAAGAAAACTGCTTGAAAGACCGGGGCCATTTAGCCATCCTGATTTTGAACCTTCAGCCGAAATTCTAGATTTTATAATGGACTCGTGTAAAGTTCTAATTGTGGGTGCTGGAGGGCTCGGCTGCGAACTCCTGAAAGACTTGGCTTTGATGGGCTTTAAAAAACTTCATGTTGTAGACATGGACACAATTGAGCTTTCTAATTTAAATAGACAGTTTTTGTTCAGGAAGAACGATATTGGATTGTCTAAAGCCAAATGTGCTGTGGAATTTGTTAATAAAAGGTAACTTGGACAGATTTGTAATATTAATATTTCACCTGAACAATGCTATTCTGTTAAAAGTTAATTGACACATAATATATTTATTTATTGTTATAATAAAAAAGCTTCTGCTTTATTATATAGCCATCTGTATAGTTCATATTTTACAATTTATAATAATAAGAAAATGGATTGAATGTTTATCTTTTTTAGAGTACCAGGGTGTGAAGCTGTAGCTCATCATTGCTCTATCCAGGATATGGATGAGGGATTTTACAGACAATTTCATATTGTAGTCTGTGGACTTGATTCTATAGTTGCAAGAAGGTGGCTCAATGGCATGCTTATGTCTTTGCTGCAGTACAATGATGATAGTAAGACAAAATTTGTTACATTGTGCTTTACAAAATACCGTGACTATTTTTTGTTACCATTCGTTTTTTATACTACCATTGTGACAAATGAGCATACAGATGAATAGATGTTTTTTACTCTCTCTTCCTGACTATTTATCCCACATGGAGGTTGGATCAGCCCTTTTTGTGTTCTTCTTCCACTTTGCCCTATCTGTGACATCATCTTCCAAAAACATTGCATGCCCTCATATCTCTGCGTACTACATCGGTCCATGTAGTCTTAGGTCTTCCCCCTGGACTTGTTCTAGGCACAGACAGTTTTAGTAGTCAATAATGAATAATTATTTTAGGCATCTGCTTTTATACCTTAAGCTATATTTTTTAATATGTTATATCTTACCATTGTTTTATTATTTTTTTAAGGAAGCTTAGATCAAAGTAGTGTTATACCACTAGTGGATGGAGGTACTGAAGGGTTCAAAGGCAATGCAAGAGTTATACTGCCAGGCATGAGTGCATGTATTGAATGTACACTTGATTTATACCCACCACAAAAAACATTTCCACTGTGTACTATTGCTAATACTCCAAGGTAATTTGTAATTTTCATTTTTTTATAGTTCTATACTTAACTACTACTTAAACATTTTCTTAGTTAACAAAGAATTTATTTGTGTAATAAAGGAATACATTGTGAGGTAGCCCACATATTTAAGAAGAAATTCTAATGACATTCTGATCCATCAGGCCAGTATGTGTTGATTAACTTTTAGTTGTTTAGTAAAAAAAGAGGAGGCCTATGCCCAGCAAAGGCTTGCTATTTTAGGAGCTTCTTTCAAATTCAATATGGCATTTTATTAAATATGTTTTTTTTCTACAATTTAGATTACCGGAACATTGCATTGAATATGTAAAGGTCCTTCAATGGGCTAAGGAAAATCCTTGGGGTTGTAACACAGCTCTTGATGGAGATGACCCCCAACATGTAGCATGGGTATTTGAGAAGGCACAAGACAGAGCTATGAAGCATGGTATATCAAATGTAACATATAGGTTGACTCAAGGTGTTTTGAAGAATATTATACCAGCTGTGGCCAGTACTAATGCTGCTATAGCTGCATGCTGTGCCAATGAGGTAAGGATTTTTTTTCATTAAATAGGCCTCATATTATAAAGACAGTTTACTAGTATTCAATGCTTCTCTACCCACCCCATTTGTTCCTCTCGGAATATGGCCTGCCTGGACTTCCATGTCTGACCAAGAAGTCTTTATACAGACTTTGGGTTCAGTTTAGTTGAAGTAAGGAAAACCTGTTATTCATAGTTGATTCTAAACTAGAGTGCAAATGTAGTGCTAAGCCAGAAATGATGGAACACTTGATGACATCAAGTGTCCCATTATGTGTGTTTAGGGGGCTCAGAATCTAGTGTTTAGTAGGGATAGATTACTAGACAAATAGTCAACACAAAGTTTACGTCTAATTTGAGATTACATAATGGAATCCCTATACTATGTTCTCATATGGTCATGTACCCTCTACATATTATCTTGCTCTTTATCACATCTATAATAACTATGGGGATATTGGGTTTGAGTTTTATCCAGCAGTGTACATGTTCAGTAAACTGATCTTTGCAGATGGGTGTCTGATATGATATGAATTTAATGAATCATTTATCCTTTTACAGGTCTTTAAAATAGCATCATCATGCTGCACTAATATGAATAACTATATGGTAATGAATATGGCTGATGGTGTCTACACTTACACCTTTAATGCTGAGCGAAGACCTGACTGTGTTGCATGCAGCAACACAACAAGAGTTGTCGAAATAGAGTCAGATGCTACTTTACAAACGATTTATGACAAGCTCTGTGAAGATCCTGCCTTCTTGATGAAGAGTCCAGGTTAGAAATTGCATCACTTTCAAGCAACATACTTTAGTGTGAATTTTTATTATTAGTTTATCATTATTTTAAAGTTCTCAATTTATATATGATTGAATGTTCTTTTTTATCAGGTATAACTACAGTAATCAATGGCCGCAATAAGACCTTATACATGTCATCTATAAAGAGTATTGAAGAGAGAACGAGAGATAATTTGAAAAAGAAAGTTACTGAGTTAGGATTGTACAATGGTGCTGATATACTGGTGGCAGATGTTACGACGCCGAATACTGTAACAATAAAGTTAAAGTTTGCTGAGAATCAAGACGTTGAAATGGCAAGATAAAGAACTGTTGCTCTATGTCACTATCCTTTATAATAAGTATTTATAACTACCTACCTTTTTTTAAAATTAAAATATGTATCGGAAGTTTATTTTCATTGACTACCTCCTTAAAATACTTCTGAACCATTTTCTGATGTGCTTATGCAAGACTAGCAAGATTGCAACACTGGAGTGCATTAAATAAAAGACCAGCTGAAATGCTTATCCTCTGTGCCACGTGCCACAAATATGGCAGCGTCGTTTAGTTGGATGGCAAGGCAATGGCTATAATTAGTATGACTAGCTGACTGCCCTCATAACTCAAGCATTAAGGATCTTTTTCTGTTGAGAATTAAGGTACCTACCATATAAATCTGTACCGTCACCTAATTTAAAATGAATTGTAATTTTCTAAATATTTGCGGCAGATGGCGCAAAATATTATATAGGAAGTATTTTTCATCAACGGCAACATTTAGCAGCTTAATTTTAGCTGACCCAGGAAACGTTGTTTTGTCATTTATAGAAAATAGTAATATCGCTATTAAAAAACACGTCGGATAACTAGAGATAGACAAACCTCTATGGGTTGATGGAAGAGGGGTGAAAATTAGGGTTGTTTGTATTTCTCAATACTGAATCATAAAATAAGAAAAAAAAAAAAATTGTCCGAAAAAAAATGGGTTAAACTTGGACCGCCCTTAACATTGAGGGGTATGAAATATAGATGTTGACCGATTCTTAGACCTACCCGATATGCACACAAAATTTCATAAAAATCGGTCAAGCCGTTTCGGAGGAGTTTGACAACAAACAACGTGACACGAGAATTTTATATATTAGATAGAGCGCAGGCAACACTGCCAGCTAGCGAGCGAGCTTCGTTTTACCTCTTTTCGAGCTTTGGTTCACATCGTAAACTAGCTAGCTTAGCTTAGTTTCCCTTACCCGCACCAGCTCGCTTGCTCGCGCGCTATAATATTATAGCTGGCAGTGTGGACTGCGCTTTACTCTTCGATTAAAATATACCAGTGATACTTGGCCCTATATAGATTTCATCCGTGAATTAACGTCAAGTTTTTTCTTGTCAGTGTCAGGAATTCAGTTTTAGCACAGTGAAAAGAACTCTTAATTTATTGACTTTGTACATAGGGAGCACATTATGCACATTCAGAACAGAATGAATTCAACCACTGACCTCCCATACTTATGTATTTAGTGGTCAGAAATGTTAGCAAAAGACTATTGATTTAATCAAACCAGTGAAACTGACTAGAATACGGACATGTAAAATCAAGACAATTAGAGTTCACAATGTTTTTAAAGTATCGATAGTCTGAACTCGATGATAATGATAAACATTTGATATAAAAATATATTTAAAATCTGGTCAGCAAGCTATTCGCTAGTTTACTTTGCAACTGTTTAAATAATAAAAATACCCGTAGTCACAAAAATCTTTGATTCAACAGTTTACATTTCAACGTGAATACAGTTATAATTAAAATTGCTGCACCGTATGTCATCTTAATTTTATCGACACATCATTCATTTTGTCTACCTCTAGCTATCTGACGTGGTGCTGTCGACAAAACGACAACAGGGAAAGGTGATAACCAAAAACTAAAACATTTTTCCCATAGTTGTTAGAGATTAATTAGCCAAATCAAAATGTTGGACAGTATATTTGATGATGTGAAGCGCATGAATAAGCGCCAGGTAAATATTCCATTTATCAATGATTGCATATTGACGTCAACAAAATACCGGTTGCTATTTTACGTTTTAACCTGTTATTTTTCAGTTTATCTATCAAGTCCTTAGTTTTGGTATGATAGTGTCATCAGCCCTGATGATATGGAAAGGTCTCATGGTTGTCACTGGTAGCGAAAGCCCTATAGTCGTGGTATTGTCAGGCAGTATGGAACCTGCTTTCCACAGAGGTGATTTATTGTTTTTGACGAATTACCCTGAAGAGCCAGTTCGTGTAGGAGAGATAGTTGTCTTCAAAGTAGAAGGTCGTGATATTCCTATCGTTCACAGAGTTCTAAAGCTTCATGAAAAGTGAGTATTCAAGATTTTTTCCTGTTTACAGTTATTTTATTTGACCTAGTCTGTTATAGATCTTAAACGTAGAGCATTATTTCATGATTAAATATATTTAATATAATAATCATTTAAGTGATGAGATACTAGACAGTAAGAACTATTTGTAAAATCCACAAATTAAAACTATAAATAATGATAAAAAGTATCTACTTTACATGTAAAATAAACTAGTCTAATAAAACACTAATGCTTTCCAGGAACAATGGTACCGTAAAGTTTTTAACTAAAGGTGACAACAATAGTGTGGATGACAGAGGCTTGTATGCTCAGGGACAGTTATGGCTCACTAAAAAGGATGTTGTGGGGCGTGCTAGAGGATTCTTGCCATATGTGGGGATGGTCACAATTTATATGAACGAGTATCCAAAGTTTAAGGTAACATTTGTTTCATTAATTTAACATACATAAGGTTCACTGCTAGGTGGACAGATTACCTTATCAGAGCTGCAGAGAAGTACTGGGTGCAGGCAGCTGAAGATTGACCATTGTGGAAATAAATCTGTGGCTAGGATGAATATGTTGACATGTCTAAAGTCATTGCTACAAAAATTACATATTTTGAGCTGTATTTAAAAAAAAATATATTCCCAATGTTTCCAAAATTTAAAAAAAACACAAGTTGAGATGTCCATGTGACCACACCAGCCACAGAAACAGTGGAGAATTACATTGTAAACCCTTATCAACTCAGCATGATGACATCCACTGTTGATTGATGATTATGATGTTCAGGAAGGTATACACATAGCTAAGGTATGGTAGATATGTCCAACCTCTGATATTGGTAAACTAGCTCACAGTAAATGGGTAGATGATAATATCATTGAACCATTTTGCTTTGAGAGTGAGTTTTCTAAGTTTCTCATTTGCATAGTGCTATTTTTGAAAATGTTGTACTTGCATTTATAATGTTGGACAAGTATCTTTACTGGCTAAATTGAAATGTATAAAACTAGCCGCCTGCCCCGGCTTCATATTTGTGTGTGTGGTGGTATTTCCGGGGTCCCTATCGGTAAATGAATTTTCAAAATCAGTTCAGTAGATTCAGAGATTACCCCTTACAACATCAGAAATTCACCAACTTTACATCATTATAATATAGTGGGTATAGATTTACCCATGTAACTTCACTCTTCACTCTAATTCATCCCATCCGTTTGATGGGATGAATTGAATTATTATTAATTTAAAAAAAGACAACTCCGGCACTAGAGAACAAGCTCTGTGTCGTGGGGGACTTTACAAACATACAATTACCAGACACAAATTACACCCAGACTCGAACAACTCTTTGCGGGTTACACAAAGTTTTGTCCTGTGGGGGAATCTAAACGCACAACCTCCTCGCACATCAGGCGCATTCTGCGGCCACTGGACCACCAAGGCAGTCAACAGTGAATGAATGAAATAAAAAAAAATGGCTTTATTTTAACATTTATATGTACAATATAAATGTATAAAATGTTAATAACAATATAAATATATTTACACTAATTAAAAAAAAAGAAAAATAATAGTAAAATGAAATGGATGAATGATTTTTTATTTGCAAGAATATGGTGTAATCATAACAAAGTGTTCTTTTTTGTTACAGTTTGCTGTGTTGGCGTGCTTAGCAATGTATGTATTAGTGCACAGAGAGTGACAGCTTTAATTTGATCTGAAGTGTTGTTGAAGTCCGTCTGTGGAGAAGACACATTGGCTCTGTGGATGTATTTAATTTTATGATTAAATGAACGTTCTCTCTAGTGTTACTTTATTATATTTATTTTGAGATTTAAATATATTTTTATATTAAATTACCTTCTCCTGTTTATATTAGCTCATAATGCCATGGTAAAGTTATGGAGGCAGTTGAGTCTCACTTGTACCCTTCCGCGGAGAGACAGCGTTTCCGGGGTGCCCAAGCGCTGTCCCTGGAGATGGAGCCCGCGTAAAGCGGGCAGCCGCTGGGTGGACCACTGACGTCATATGAGGTTCCGGTGGTCCACCCGTGAAAGCGTGTGTAGGTTTTAATCGGTATGCCGGCTGCCTATCACCTCTAGGCAGGAGAGCCCCACCTCCTCTAACCGCATCACCTCTTTGGGCGGGGCGGTACCTATGCTTAGAGCATTTCCCCTCTAGAAAGAAAGATGGAGGACGCTAGGCTGGGCGAAACCCATCTTCTATTGAGAACGTAAACTTTATAAAACTCGCTGTGGGTAGGTAACTACTTTATCAATTCTAATATTATTACTCTCTGCTCTGCGGCTACAAAGAGTGTTGTAACAGAAAAATTCAATTACAATGGGCCTGAGCCTAAGACCTCATCGTGAGATAGTGAGACTGCAAAATAACGATAAGGTCGAGTTAGTCGAATCAACTGTAGCATGTGCCTTGCATTACCCTCTCGGGGCGCCCACAATGGCAATAGTACTAAGCGACTGCGTATCATGAGTTTATGGTTTTTTTTTGTAATTTTTCAGACTCAAGACTGAAAAATTTAGAGCTTTTTCTATCAAGAAATTCTCGGTAGGTAGCAGATAAAAAGCACGGAAAGAGTAGGCATCATCACAACACACACATCGGATGTTGATCGGACTGGGTGCTTTCACAGCAGTATTTAATGTACCTAATAGGTCGATATAATATATACACACTCCTATTTCATTCACCAGACTGCAGCCTTCTTACTTTCTACGTTAGCAGGACTATCTACCTATTTCATCATTTCAACCCATAAACGTCCCACTGCTGGGCACGGATCTCCTCGATACATTTGGAGGGATAGTCTACTATACCACGCTGGCCAGACGGGATGGTATAGGGTTTTGTTTCGAGTTTTCCCTGTCTTGCGGTGGATATTGTCCGCCTGACTCCTTTAGTCGACTCTTACGACACACTCGGGATAGAACGGGGTGGTGACATTTGTATTCTTAATCCGTCACCACACATCTACCTATTTAATACGGTTAAATTGTAAGTTTTTAAAATACTAAGGTACCTTAGAATGGAATCTAACTCTTAATTTAATTTTTACCAATAACATTTTTGATACAAACATTATATTTACACAGGAATTAAATAGCCATTAGAATACCTACAAATTAGGTACCTACACTTAATTTAAATTAGGTATTTACTAATAATCCTTACCAATATTATTAACTCTCCCTCGTTCGTTTAGTGGTCGTTGAATGCGACGGCGACGGTTAGTCACGACGTCCTAGATCGGGCCAAAAGTAGTTGAACCGCCATGCCTCCGAAAGCACGTAAAGCCGTTGGTTCAGATCTATTTCTGTGGTTCATCGGTTGTGTCGGATTGCCGTCCCATCAAAGTATCAGACTGAGGGAATAAAGAGTGCAAACATAGGGTTTACGCACAGACTAGGGCACTGGGTATATCTAATAATATCTCCTCCGAAATTCGGTAAAATGACATTAGTACCAAAGTACCTAGGAAGGTACTGTAGCGCCCTCCGCCGCAAACCTTTCTTGAACGATACCTTTATAAATACAGGGGGATACTTTGAGTACCGCAGCGTCGGGTGGTCCAGCTATACCTAAGTACGATAGCGATTACGTGTGTACCTATGTGAGAGGAAAAATATCATATTGTACCTATCTATCTAATTTTTCAGTCTAAAGATATAGATTCCACTGCTGGACATAGGCCCCTGCCAAAGATTTCGATAGCATTCTGACCTGCTCCGGGCTGCCCCTAAAGCAAAAGGATTTTACATAATAAGTTTACGATATAGGTACCTACTTCATGTCGTAAACTTTCGTCAAATACGTAGAAAGCAAAATATTGTCATTGCTTTCTTTCATTTTATTAGATTCGACTACCGTTTATGCCACTTGTCTAGAGGGACTGAGCATTCTCCATCTATCAGCTGCCTTCACCAGGGCTTCAGTGCGGCTTGTTAGAGGCGGGCCCGCAATATATTTTAGGAAATCTAAACGCGTTATTGAATTCCATACAATAGAAATATAGGTATCTAACCTAGATAGTAGGTAGATAACTGTAAATATTACGTACCTACCTTTATATATAGGTATTGTTCTTTACAAATTCAACATAATTTACAATAACAAACGTTATGTTACGCTTGGTCATAATAAATATCTACTGATTTTAGAGTAGGTTTAAGTTATAAGTGGAAATATGTCAAGAAAAAACGCCGAGAATCGTAAGATTGATAGTTGTTACATCACCAGCTGACACTTGGTTGAGACTGGTAATGATACGGCCCACTGAACTGATTTAAACCATCTTCAGATGTAAAAAATGCAAAGTCATTACTCACCTATCTGCTGCGGTAGGTATGGGTATTTGATACCTTCCATATTAAGTGCATACCTGCCGTTAAATTGAATTTTACGTCGGTAAATCTTTTATACGTGCGGCAAAAAGTCTTGGGTAAACCGTAAGCTTATTTCAACTTACTTTATGTTATTTATTTTGACGTGTTCTTTTTTTGCTCCTTCCACGAGCTAATCTTATAATGAGTATGAACAGCAAAGTCCAACTATAGTCTATTTCACATAGCATGGGTACTGTGACGTAGACGTAGAGACTAGAGTATTCAATCTATAGATTTTAATTTAATCATCTTTCATTTTCATTAATATTTATCTTCAAATGTTAAACACAGTACACAGTAGGTACTCATACTATGTGAAATAGACTGTAGCCGTTGAGATTCTTTAATTACTAATTTTATTTTTACTTGGGTGTTATAAACACACACAACATACGGACATTAGAATGAATTTCTAAATTCAATATTCGGTTTTTTGGTCTAGCTTAGGTACCTCGCCACTAAAACCATGCCGAGTACCTTTTAAACGTTCGATTACAATTAGGGAAACTTTGTGTTATCAAGTTCTTTTACTAATAGTAAGCTACACTATTCCTACTAGGTATATCACTGATATTCGTTAAAATATTACCTACAGTATCTACAATCTAACTAATAACAGTAAATTATACCTATGTGTCTGTAGTCTATTAGGAAAATAATTTTCTTCAATATTTTTAAAGGTTTCGTTTGTGGGTTAGGTTATACATATGAAAGGTTGGTGTAAACACGTCCGAACGTTTACGTGGATCCGCTGGGGCGTGTGAAAGTTCTTTGTAAAGTACACCTTGCCGAGCTTCGATTCCTCTACAATACCTGTATGCCGACAATTGAGTATACCTAGCTACATATCTAACTACATTGTAGTTGGAAAAACAGGGAATTCAGTGTTGTGTTGTGTGTCGGTTAGAAACCGCTATGTTGCTTTAATAATTACCTAAGTTTAATAAGTATTTAGTCTAGTTAATCTAATAAATAACAAGATCAGAATATAATTTTATTGTTTAAAAAAAACAAATACCATGGCGTAGTTTTAGCGATTTATTTTCGATCTTCATTAGAATTTCGCACAACGACAACAGGTAATAATAATAAATAATAATAATAATAATAAATCTTTATTGCACAGAAGAACCTAATACAAATATGGTAGAAAACATGTCATAGTTAACAAAGAGATCTTACGAATTTTAATCTAAGATCGAAAATAAATCGCATAAAGACGTCATGGTACGGTCCTAAGACGGTCGCCCCTCCCGAAAAGGCTCTCTCTCTCGGTCTAGCTACGCTACTAAATACTTAGGTCAAATATTTTTAATAAGCTGGTTAAGTACCTTATCAATAACTAGTACCTGATAGATCGTAGTATATAGTGATTAAAGTCTTTAATTGACTTTTTACAAGCGTTTAACGTCTCATTAGCTGTTATCATAAGTCTGGAATCACTAACAATTAACCTTGCTGCTCGGTCGACACTAGTGAGCATGACTAAGTATTTATTTTAATTATGTTCAGTCGTCTGTTATTAGTTATTCTGTGGGATACCTGGCTGATAAAATATCTTAGCATCTGCATATTGGCTTCAATTTCACATGGAACTATAAGAAAGAAGAAGAATGTGCTATACTCCTCTGCCCCTGTCTCCAATTAAAATGTATCTAATGTTTTAACTGCATTTACAAATATGAAATTTATCAATTCAGGAATCCGACCACAATTCACATAGGTACTTACGATCTCTTCTAGGTAGATATGTTACTGTAAAAGCCCGAACTACGGTAAATCTTGGTTTTACCAGTAAATCTTAGGGTTTACCACCGCGAGTCGGTAAATGTAAGAATATGTAAAAAAGAAACGATTTTATCGGGCTTTTACCATTAGAATTTAGTACATGCTAGGTTTTACCAGTGACTATAAGACTTTCTATTTAGTTTCTTTTTTTTATTATGTCCTGGATTGTCATGCTCACTGGAATGCCATTGCTTGTGGTGTCGTATTGGCCGGGTCATTGCCTTCCCTCTAATATGGCGAAGGAAATGATGGCTGGTCCGTGCGTCATGCTCGTGAACGGGTGCTACTCAGGGTGGCTGGTCAATCTTGGCATGATTTATTTTTAAATAATAAAGATATAGTTTTAAGATTTTAGTAAGATCGCAATGTGATGTCGACACGTTTCTATCTTATGCATACAAAAGGAAAGGATCACTTATTGCCATGCAGTGGAAAGCTGAATTCATTTTTTTCTTCATTGTTTATTGTTTCCTTATTACTTAAATATTTTTACCTAAATTTAATGTTGTATGGTATATTGGTTTCCGTCCCTTTTTGTTAATACTAGATAATAATGTAACTTAAATTGTTAATGTTATAGGTACTCTGGCGATTAAAAAGAGTGGCCCGAGTTTCTTGCCAATTCATCTCATCCCTAGTCAGCGAATTGGCCGTAGGAAAAAAGTATTCTGGCATTTGTTTTTATGACGTTCATAAGTATAATGTATTTGATTTAAATGAATAAATGAGTTTGACTTTGACTACTAGCCAAACGAGTCTGAGATGTACATGTCACCGGAAAATAACAAGAATCGTAAGTTGATCAATTTTCGAGGAAGTTGATCAACTTTCGGAATATAACAAACGGTAGTTAAAATGTATTATTTAACGCATTGAGTTTTAGTAAATTGATCAACTTACGGTCCCTGGCAGTAATTTTATAATTCACTATTTTGCTACAAGTAAAACCATCCACAAATGAGTCAATCGTTGATCAGTGTACTATTTAACGGTACACAATTACCCGTCATTCCGTCATCGAAGCCGACCACATAGCCCAAGCCATCATAACGGCATGGACAAACAACTGCCCGGAAAGAGAAACTAAGGGTAAAAGGGTACCATGGTGGAATCCGGAGCTAGCAAAGCTACGGAAAGAGACCAGAGCAACCTTCAATCGCGCCAAGGCCCTTAACAATTATGAGTTATATGCCAAAGCGCTAACAAACTATAACAAGGCCGTACGCAAGTCAAAAAGGCAAGCCTGGAAAGATCACTGCACAATGATAGGCAGCATCCCAGAGAGCATGAGACTTACAAAGGCAATGGCCACGGCAAAGATCAACCCACTGACGACCATAAAGGACGACGATGGGAGACTTACGGAGACCGGCGAAGACACATTACGGGTCATGTTCAAGACCCACTTCCCGGGATCAAAAGCGGTAGATATATCTACAAAGGAGAACATTATAAGCTCTGAGGAAGTCGGACTACGAACAACCAGAGCAGACTGGGACACAGCAAAGAAAGTAGTAGATGAAAACGGACTTAAATGGGCGCTCGATGGGTTTGAACCCTACAAAGCACCAGGCCCGGATGGGATCTACCCAGTCCTACTACAAAAGGCAGTGACCATACTAAGCCCACACCTGTGCAGACTATTTAAAGCCTGCCTGGCCTTCGGGTACACCCCGCAAGCCTGGAGACAGGCAAAAGTAATCTTTCTACCGAAACCCGGTAAGGCTGATTATGAAGATGCCAAGGCATACAGACCTATAAGTCTGACCTCGTTCTTATTGAAAACACTAGAGAAACTAGTGGACAAGAACATCAGGGGGGGAGCACTGAAAAAGGCACCCCTGCACCATCAGCAATGTGCGTATCAACCCGGAATGCCGACAGAGACGGCACTACACCGGGTGGTGACCCGAGCTGAACTAGCGCTAGAAAACAGAGAAATCTGCTTAGCAGCGTTTCTGGATGTGGAGGGGGCCTTCGATCGCACCACATTCACCACGATACGCAACGCGGCAATAGAACACGGCATACAGCCAACCATCTGTAGGTGGATGGACAATATGCTACAAGGCAGAGTTGTACAATCGACACTGCTAGGAGAAACCAAGCATGCACAGGTAACGAGTGGATGTCCACAAGGAGGAGTCCTGTCGCCGACTCTCTGGTGCTTGGTGATAGACGAGCTTCTAATAGAACTAAACAAAGGACCGAGACATACTGTCGGGTACGCGGACGATCTTGTGATACTGATAAACGGGAAGTTCCCAGGCACAGTGGCAAGACTCATGCAGGAAGCCCTAAGGACAGTGGAGAGATGGTGTCAAACCAACAACCTCTCCATTAATCCAAACAAGTCAACTGTAATACCGTTCACAAAGAAAAGGGACCTATCTGGCATGGGGACGCTTTCTATGTACGATACCCAGTTGGAGCTAGCCACGGAAGTGAAATATCTGGGAATAACACTGGATAGCAAGCTGACGTGGAAACAACACGTAGACGGGATGACAAACAAAGCTTTGAGAGTCTTTGGTATGTGTCGCTCGGCATACGGGAAGACATGGGGACTAAAACCCAAAGTGGTTCATTGGATATACACCATGATGGTGAGACCCATCATAACATATGGATGCATCGCATGGTGGCCAAGAACAAAGCTAGCAACGTGCAGACAAACACTGAACAAGATTCAGAGAACTGCTTGCATGGCTATGACAGGAGCGTTTAGGACCACGCCAACAGCGGCGATGGAAGTTCTACTCGGTCTTACACCGATCCACATAGTGGTAGAAATGGAGGCAAGGAAAGCAATCCATAGACTAATCATAAACGGTCATTGGAAAACTTCCATGCAAAGGTCAATACACATGAGAACGGAAACCATACAACACCTGGATGGCATCATGGAGATGGGATGCGACAGAATACAGGCGAGTTATGGTCTCACAAGACAATACTCAATGCATATACCAAGCAGAGAGGAATGGAAAGCTGGCTTAATACCCCAAAAGGATAACAGCCAGACATGGTACACAGACGGATCCAAAATGGAATCAGGAACGGGCGCAGGAATATACAATAAGACCTGCAGCCTTAGCGTGAGCATGGGCAAGCTAGCAACAGTCTTCCAAGCGGAGACATACGCGATAGCAGCCTGTGCCCAAGAACTGTTAGATAGAGAAACAAAGAACCACTCCATCTACATAGCGAGTGACAGTCAGGCTGCACTAAGAGCACTGACGTCCTACAAGGTGCAGTCTGCAATAGTACTAGACTGCGCCAAAACACTAAACAGACTAGGGAGACACAACAGTGTAAAACTAGTCTGGGTACCCGGCCACGAAGGCGTCGAAGGCAACGAAAAAGCCGATACCCTAGCACGAAGTGGATCGGAATCGCCTATGTGCGGCCCAGAGCCGTTCATAAACCTGGCACAAACGGTGGTCAAGCAATCTATAATAGAAATGACCACCAAAAAGCACGGCGAGTACTGGCAAAACACCGAAGGCCAAAGCCATGCAAAAGAATTCCTAAGGAAAATGGAAAAAGGCTGGACGAATAAATTATGGAAGTACAGCAGAACACAAATGAGGGCAGTGACCGGTGCCTTCACGGGTCACTACCCTACAAACAAGCTTCTCCACAAAATGGGCCTGTCAAACAACCCGACATGCAGGACCTGTGGCGAAGAAGAGGAGTCAATGCGGCACCTGCTATGCACGTGCCATGCGCTGGCCTCAAGAAGAATGAGCCTTCTGGGACTGGCATACCCTGAACCAGAGGACTACAGGCGCGCCCCCGTCAAGGACGTACTGAAGCTCATGCAGGAGGTATTCAGGGACCAAGACGTAGGGTGAGAGGTAAGGTAGGGGCATGCACAAAAGATCCCAAGGGTCGAAGTGCGCTGGCCGCAAGGACAGCCCCGACACAAGATAAGATAAGATAAGACCCGTCATTTAATACACTGTTCTCTGATTGGTCGCCGGCATTAATTACAAGCATTTGGCAAGTGTTTATTCATAGAGTTAACAAACACAAATATGTTATTTTAATACTGATATTTTAGAGATAGAGAAAAAACCTAAAATTTTAGGAAAATTGTATTCTTCTATCATTTGAATAACATTTTAGATTTTTTCACTTGGAGCGGTGTAAAAGTACGTAAGTCGTTCAACCAATCAACATACACCTCGCCTTCGTCGGATGATTTAACGGCAAGACGCCGTCAATTAATCAATTTACTAAAATACATACGTTAAATAATACATTTCAACTGCCGTTTATTATTTTCCGAGAGTTGATCCACTTCCTCGTAAATTGATCAACTTACGATTCTTGTTATTTTCCGGTGACATATATAATTATTATAACAGATCGGTAGTAGGTACCTATTTATTCTGACCATGAAAATAAAACCTACAATAGAGCGTAAATATCACACAAACAAAACACGAAGACTGTTGTTTAAAAAAGCAATTTGGTATTTCAATATAAAACTTTTTACATAGTACGTGCAAAAATAACGCAGGTCATCATTTATTTGGATGGTCGGTCCCCAGGCGGGAGCCGTATTCATAAACAAGTGCAGTAGAAGTTTGGCAGGCAAGTTTTTGTGTATTTACGGTGTCGCGCGCCGCCCGGGACACGCCGCCGCTACTGCATCCCAATTCCCATTCTCTATCATATATATAGACTTTTGGCAAACGTAACCAGAATCCGGCTATAAAAATCGCCAATCGATATTACAGTACCCTATCTACTCATAAAGTTCAAGTTGAATACCGGTTTGTTTTGTAGTTCGTATCACATGTTTGCTGTACAGGTATTGACTGTATGTCAGTGTGATTATCACGCCATTTACTTACTACAGCAAAACGTGTTGTGGGGTTAATCCCTAGACGATATAAAAAATGGTGTAATCCACAAATAGTTATTCTGAGTCTGGGTATAGGTGCTGTGTTATAAAGGCCCTGTGCCATATTCATATCGTCTTAAAAATACTTATGCTGCGACAAAATAATTTTGTTCGGACGTCCTTATAGCGATTTTAATTTCGTACGATAATAATGATCGTTTAATTCAATTATAAAGATCTCTACTATTTTATAAATATTGAACATAATAAGAAGAAAGATTTACATTTATATTATATGGAGACTAACAATGACAACCTCAAAGTTAGTTAATTAAAATATTGTCTTACGAATTGATGTCGATAATTTACATTAGATTAAAAGTAAATCGCCGTAGAGACGTTCTGGTTCCTTTATATAGGTACAATATTTTATAAATTCTAACAGTCGTATACAAAGTAAGTATTCCTATTTACTGAGTACGAATAATGTTAAGTGACTTTATAGAATATAAAAAGCACTGAACTCTCGCATAGTCGGTCAAGAAACAAATTCAGAGTAAGAAAGCATATTTCCCCAGCGACGTTTTACAAAGTCAACAAGCTGTAACTTGGGAAATAAATAAGGGAAAGCAACGATTAATATTAAGCATTTGCATTTTAAGTGTTATTTGCTTCAATGTGGTTTTCTAATCAATTTTTATACGAGTGTTAAAGAATATCAACGTTATTTATACACTGTATCTGACAGGAATCCTACTTCCTATGACCAACTTAGTAATATTACAAAAGCGAAAGTTTGTAAGGATGTATGGATGTTTGTAACTCCTCCACGCAAAAACTACTGGACAAGTTTTGATGAAACTTTAAAACTTTGATAATGATGCCTTAACCCTCTCAGCTCTGTTTGTAGAGAAGAAGAGACTCGTGCCCAGCAATGGGTCGTTTTAAGGCTATATTGTGTTTTGATAGCAACCCATATATGGGCACGGGTCTCTTCTCCTCTACAAATAGTTTTGTTTTACTGCTGATGTAACTATTAGTTATACAATCTGCATCATGATATAAGTATATATAAAACCCTTAATACAAAAAACTGTTACTTCGTATAAGTAGCATAGTGTGGTAGCTGTCTTTAAAAATAAAAAGATAAGAAAGAAGTAGTATAATCTTTTGTATCTTTGTTCTATACATAGGCACAAAATATTTCACATAGTTCGTGATATTTTATTATTGTTTGTTAAATAACTTATTAATAAACTCTCTCATATCTAATTACGGCAAGTATTCACACTTACAAGCTTTGAGGGAAACAGTTCACTGCCTCATTAAGTATGTCTCAGGCGTTAAAGTAATCGCCATGGTTGTGCGTTATGTTTCCTCAACACGAGAGAAATGAGCTCTCTAATGATCTCCCTTCGTTCTGTTAATGTTTAAACAATAGTGTTGTTCTGTTTGCTCGGGGGAGAGCTTCTATTGTTTTAATTTTATTGTTGCCATGGCTAACACGTAACTGAGTAAATTGTTTTACGTAACCTTTTAATAAGATAGTCGTATCGTAGTCGTATATTTTTTATTATATATGTGCATTTGAAAACCCCATCCTTCTTTCTATTCCTCAATCATTTGGCTGTAGAATATCTCTTAAAAAATAAGACAGAAAATACAACAGTTGTGCTATCTTAAATGTCTCGCAGCTGTTTAGGGTACAGCGTTACGTTACATTGGATGATCCTTGGTAAAGTAGGATGAGAAAGATGGCGGAGTAAAGCGTGCCGACGAGCTAATTAACTGGCGCAAGCAGCGAGCAAGAAAAGCTGTCTTTAAACTCCTTCACTACAACTCTTAAGGCACCTTAATTCGCTTACACCGTGTTCCGAATTAGCTGCTCTAACACTTCTTGTACATACCTTCCGTCTGTACAATGTTAGGAATGCAGTGCAATCTGTGCAATACAAACAGCATCTGCACTTACACACGAATACACAAGGCTCGTGACTCGAATGTGTTATCTATGTTTACTACCTTTAATTGTATTTTATATGTAGTATATGTACAGCCAACAATAAAGGGAGAACATTTGAGATTTTGAACATGAGATTACTTAAAAATCGCTTGGCATCTCGCCAGATAGGTAGGCAGAGGTATCTGATACCCATGTTTATCCGGTTATGTTAGGCAATATATAATACTGAGCACAATTCCAAACTTCATGTTACTAATGCAGATTTTTAATATCAAAACCTAATAAAACTGCTCGATTCGGGTATCAAAGCCAGAATAATCGATCATAATCAAAAATCTGATGCAGTTCTGAGAATGATTTTTGGTAGTCCATCAATTAATTTTGCAATGAATATAAAATAAAAATATGAGCTATTTTCGTTGCGTAATTCACTGAGATTGAATCAACAAATACATTGATCTGGTTTTTTATAGCTTATAATTAAAAAAACAGGCTATAGGTACTCTCTCGGGCAATAGCTAGTTCAGATATACGTATATACATAACATTTGTTCCCTCCGCAAATTCCACGGGAATAGTGTTTTTATCTGGGACAAAATGTACCCTATATGTGCTATTCTAGACTATCTCTATGCCAAATTGTATTCAGATCCGTTCAGCTGTTTGGCGTTGTTGAGTATCAAATATCAAATGGATATTTGATACTCAATCATGTCAAAACATCCATCCATCAAAATTTTAGAATTTATTATATTAGTATACATTTTTTTATTGTATACCTTAAAAGTACTAAAACTAATTTAAAAATAATTAAATATTACAAACAAGTAGATACTATGACCGGTATTATAACTAGAAGAGATCGCTTCTAGTTATAATACCGGTCATAGTATCTACTTCCAGACAAATTCAAGATGGTCTATAGAGAGTAGATTGATTATATCTATCTACTATATTAGAATACTTCAAGTATTAAATATTCTGAAGAAAATCAAACATTTCTTAGAAAGTATACAGTTTAATATTATGAAATGAAACAGTTATCCACTAGAGTAGACAAACTATCTCAGTCTACAGATTAATTTCTAACAGGTGTGCTATCAACGAATTTATTACCGTATGCCAAGCATAAAATGTATACAGCGAAGGAACTTTGTCGAGCAAATAAATTATTATCTATCTACGTAGGTACAATCGGCCAAGTTGGCGGTCGAGCACTCATAATATTCTTATCTAGTGATTTTTACCTCAACGGACAAAATTGCTTAACTTATTTTGTGCATAACTAATTTTACATTTTACTGTGTCACTTTATCTATCCGTAGACATGTTCAATCTCACGTAGGTATATATTTTCTTCTGTAGTAATAATATAACTAAATCTACACTAATATTATTAAGAGGAAAGATTTGTATTCTTGTATGTAAGGAATAAACACAAAAAGTACTTGGCCGATTTTGAAAATTCTTCCATCATTAGCAAACTACATTATTAGCGGGTATCATACGCTATATTTTATTGAAAAAAAATACGGGATAAATGTTCAACAAGCTGCTAGTAATATTATAAATATTGTTTAAAATAAATAAACTCAAAAATACTGAACTGATTAAAAAAAAACTTTCACCTATAAAAAGCTACATTATGAGAGAGTACCATAGGCTATATTTTATTTTGAAAAAAAAAAAATAGGAAACAAAATAAATGTCAACCGTGCCAGTCGACACGTGCCGCTTATAAATAAATAAGCATTCTATGAGTGGTCGAGCGTAAACTTGGCCGATCGTACCTAGTTAGTCGTGGTGCAGTAATGTGTAATGCCATCTGGCGATGAAATGACTTTGTTATTGTACTATTAGCTAGTATGAGAACTTGGCGAATGCACTGTAATTGAAAATTTTGTTAACCCTTTGTAAACTGAATTTTGTTTACCATGTTCTGTGTTATTACCTGTCTATTGAACGTTTAGGGCTTTCCAATTAGGTGGATGAATAGAAATCATAATAATAATACTGTAGAAATCGTGTTGTAAGTCAAAGTATCCGTGGGATAGAAAAACCTTTTACTAAAAACGCATCGTCTACTGCAAGGGCATGGTACCTTGAGATATTGTAAGTCTTACATGCACTAAGTATACAGCAATAGGAAGTAGGTACTGTAGGTACCTTCCCTTTAAATTAAACCATAAGTACTTGGAGTACAATTGGCACACTACCTAGATTGGAATAAGCCGGCTTACAACAGTAAAATTGCAGATAATCTTGTTTTTAAGCCGTTACAGTTTCATAAAAAGAGTAAGGAAACAGAAAGTTTGCCTGACTATTTACAAAGTAGAGAGATAATCCTATATTCTACAAGGTAAAGTTCCCAAATACGTGCAGCTCAAAATATATATAGCAACCTTGTGGCTTAACGAGCCCCGGCATAGATGAAGTTTAAAATGTTTGAATTAAACTTAGTTTTACGATGTCATGTGAGTTTTGCTTGCAGATGCAGCTGACCAACGTAAATTACTTCATATTTTGATGTTCTTTAACCGGTGAAAATTGTTAATAATAAGTTATATTTAAGAACTGTATTTTTTGTAAATTACTTATTATAATGGTTTAAGTAACAATTACTTGATAAGCGGTGCAGAGAGAAGCAGAATGTTAATGAGAGAAGAAGTGAGAAATAAAGTAGGTAATGTCTGGAGACAACTTGAAGAAGGCCATATATTATGATCTTAAATTAGGCAATTAAATAATAATCTTCTTCTTCTTATCGTTTGGTTAGTGGTCAACCTGGTGACAGAGTTATTTAGATCACCCATATTTAGGCCTCTAACGTGATCTAACGACTGTTAACAGTCGGGACCGATTTTTAAGACGCTCAGATGAAATACCACTATGCGTTACCATTACCTCGCCTTTGGTAGCTTAACCCGCTGATCGTTTACCGAACAGCGAGTGCACCAATGTGTGAGTGTAATAATTAATTTAATTAATTGCTTATTTATTTGAGGGGCTCGTAGCTATAACGGCGCGGATCAACAGATCTGCAAAGTTGTTCAAGCTTGCCGCAGTCGGTCCCAGTGAGGTGGGTGGAACTGCTCAAGTGAGGTGGCGTTTATTTAAACAAAGAACAATTATTGATCAGTAGAAGAAATGAATGCAAGAAAATCCTCCTTGTCCAGTAGGATTTTCAAGAACTCGCTTCTACATCCAATCCAGTCTCGAAAGTGTCTGATATAAAAATGAAAATGCTGCAGATGCAAATTAGTCAGAAATATTAACTTTAATAAAATTAAAATCCACAATGCAGCTTAGTAAAATATATCCGTTCCTCAGCTAATTACAGAGCGATTATAAAGAATGGTTTGAACGTCAAAAGATATTTACCTCAAGTAAACTCCTTCACGAATTTGTTCGCTGAGGTTTTTAGTCCTTATTTATTACAGTCAGTAAGTTCTTGCTACAAGCCCCTACCCCTTATCCCTTTAAATATATTGGAAGTATTTAATTAACATTTTGGCCAGTAAGATATATTTTACTTTTAAGTACGTGATCAATTCTACACCTCACACTTGCACTTTTTCTAAAATGCAATATGTATACCTATAGAAAGTAGCAATCGTACCTAAAGTAGATTACCTAACTGTTGTCCAAATACTTGATAATTCCTAATATTTAGTATTTATCAACATAAAGTTGACCTGACCATCGAACCCGATACTGCAATCCTACAGCAGTCCAAACCATTAGACACCGAGCCAAGACTGATTTAGTGTTGAATTTATGTTTACGCTAAATCAATCTTGGCTCGGTATCTAAAATCTAGTGCTAATAATCCTAAAATGTTACCTACTAGTATTATTTAAATATACCTAACGTCTAACACACAAAGTAACTTTATTTATTTATTTATTAAACTTCATGCACATAGGCACATAGGTGGACTTAATGCTATAAACAACTTTCTCATTTATAACTATGCAATGAGTATAATATGCACTTGTTTCCAACACATGTATTTGATTTGGCACAAGTTTTACTCAAAATGGCTACCATCTCATTAGGCGACAAGGCCAGCGTATGAATGGTGGATCAAAGGGATGCTCATGAGAAGTCGCCACTTTGGCTCGAGTGGTCGTTACCTACCCGAGCGCACTCTTGTGCTTTGACTGCCTTTTTAACGTACTTATATCTCAAAAATGCCAAATTGATTACATCGAAATTCAAACATACATTATTAACCTTATTCAACTAAAGATATTAGTTTCCAGAGCTAGTTTTAAGTGTATGTTTTGAGTTAATTTTAAATTATGTATCGAAACTAAAATAGCAGTATTTTTTGGACGCGGCGAAGGTGTTAAAAAACTTTTAATAGCTATTTGAATTATGCCTACTCTCAGTATATAAAATAGCAACCCATATATGTCCCACTGCTGTCTATCAAGAGAGAGAGAGAGAGAGAGAGGGTTTAGGCTTTAATTCACACACGCTGGCCCAATGCAGGTTTGTGAATCTGACATGTCTTTAAAATTACTTCTAAGACATGTGAGCCACGTTGTTTCCCTTCACCGTTATCAGATGGCAAATCATTTTATTAGTACACATATACCTAAGCTCCACAAAGTGAAATTCATATTGGTACTGCCACCCGGGATAACCAAATACAATAACACAAATTTAAACCTACCATCAAAAATCATCTCATAGGGAAGGGCTATTATACAATAAATGATTATTTGAACGACAATAGGTCTTGGAATTAACTAATTCCACAAAATTATAATTAAACAAACAACTATATAATGCAACTGCATTATATAGTTGTTTGTTTAATTTAGAATAAATCAGCTTAGTACATACGTTCTAATTTGTGACGTGAGGCACATTGTGAATTCTAGTGATAATTCTGTACTTCCTTTTTCTTTGTTTATTTATTTAGTAGCAAAACGTTAAATTCTACAATAAAAATTGTCACTATTCACATATTGCCTTATTCTTTAATAGCAATATGTAAATTGAAGCAGACTTAAACACCATACTTTTTTTTTCTCTCGCACGACCAATACTAAGTACGATTACCTTATTTTAACAATTAAGTAAGTATCCTGTTTTTGACTGCATCAGCTTGCATGCTATCATACTTGTATTTTACAAAAGATTGTAACTATCTGGCGATTAAAAAGAGTGGCCTGAGTTTCTTGCTAGTTCTTCTCAAGGCTCCACGTCAGCGAACTAGCCGTAGGAAAATTTTGCTGACATCATCTTTCTGGCTTATTCATAATTTATGACTTTCATAAGTGTTACTTTGTAACCTAAATGAATAAATGAATTTTGAGTTTTTTTTGAGGATCGAACTCTCACCTTTTGCGTGCAAGTCGGTAATTTCCCACTCGGCCACCACCTCTTACTCTCAGTATTTATTTTAAACTGGTTTTTATGTAGCTTTATATTTGTGTTTTAAAATAAAGAATGCAATATAACGACACATGCAATCAAATTGGTAGGTCGTACAGAAATACGACGATTCCAATATCCGATAATAACATTTATTAAACAGATACCTAGGTGCTTTCGGGCTTCACTGGGCTTCACTGAAAATATTTACTTTTTGATTGATCGCCAGTCAAACCTGTATCATGCACACTAAATATCTTTACTGAGAGAAATAATTATACTGAAATACTATTTACATACTAATAACTGTTTTTAAATGTAGTATTGTCACAGATTACTAAAGAGTTACATATTGTGTAGGTATATTATTGTACCTATTTATGTAAATCAATCCTGTCGGTCAAACAATCTTTCTATCTTTTTTGTTTGAAAGTAATATAAATTAGTATAGAAGTACGCAGTAGCTTACTAGTTTTTTTTAAATTAATATATCTTCTACTATTTATGAAATTATATCAGAAAATAAAGAATATTAGAAAAAAGGCTTTCAAATTACGCATGATAATTTGTCAGCTTTATACTACCTATCTACTAACTTTGATAAGGTGATATAAAATCTTACGTCAAATTGAAAAAATCTAATTGTGCACGTGATAAGGAAAAGGAGACAGTTGTAAAGATAAGGGAATTTAATTTTAAAAAGTGCTTCGAAGTAATTTTTATAAAATCATGCCGTGAAAATAAAATGGCTACCGTTTGCACGTCACCTTATCTCGTTCATGGATTTAACAACTTTCGTATTTTCATATAATATTTGAAGTTACAAATGCTAAATTTGATTTTGTAATTATAGAAGGAGAAAAGATTGAATATTCGCAACGATCTCAGCTAAAATAAAGGCCACAGACAGGCTGTTTCCTTGAGATGGCCGTTGGTAACTTTTAGGATGTCTGACCGTGCAGCCAAGGGACTCGTAAAATGAGATTGGCTCAATCGACGACGGTTTATTGACTTATTAAATCGATCTTTGCCTCAAACACTTGCTGAGATTCGCGTGCATGGATTTCAATTTTGTATATAAGTGAGCTACAATGTTTTACGTGTTTCTATATTTATTTGTTAAGAGAAAATTATTTTGTTTGAAACTAAATATTGATTTTTTGAACATAATATTTAATGACCTAATACGATAAAATATTTAATCCTGGTGGCGAACTAATCGAAGATCGTGTCCATATTTTTAAAATGTATGGGCAAACATCGCGTCCATAATAAAATTAGTGGTTTTTCGGGTCGGTATCGGTCAGTCTCCTAAAAGCAACATAACTTTTTAACAGCAAGGCTTAAAATTGCTTCCAGAATTTTAACCGAGCTCTCGGACCTGATCCGGCAATTTTTCTGTTATATCCGGACGGTAGACATCCAGCGGGCCGTAGTATGGTAGCACATTATTAATTACCATCTGCCCAAACGTTTAATATTTTACTCGAGTGCAGGATCGGCCCTCAGCCGCTTCAGCCTTAATCCCCACTTAATTCTCCATATTTCGACGTTTTCAACGTTTATTCGTAACGGAAACATATTTTTATTTTTATACGAGTGACGTACCAGTCGTATTTAGTGGACCTCTTTTACATAAGTTCGGATTAAAATGAACTGAATCCCTCTTTATGATATTAGTAGATACGTACCTATGTTTATTGTTCTCGGGTTTATAAAAGTAAGGACGTATAAGCATTTCAGGTATGATTATATTATATTTGTTGATTATATTATTAATAATGAATTACAGTCGAATTCTGTCGAATTTGACTATCTTTAGCTTTCAGTTAGATATTATAAAACATGCTACTCTGGCCTAGACATCCCTTTACTTTTCATGTCAAAAAGATCATTATAATAATAATTAAAAATACTTTTTTGTCAATAGCTATTAAACTAAAAAAAATACAGACTAGTAGAAATACCAACTGAATTGTTTTATCTCTTTAACTTTTTATTAAACTATTGCATAGCTTCTATCGCGGGCAAGGCAGGCAAGGTCGATAATCTATTAGAGTTAATAAAAAGAAATACGTTGTCCAAATATTTCAAAATAAATTTCGTTTCATCATTATTATCATCATCAACAACCTATCGCAGTTTACTGCTGGACATAGGCCTCTTCAAGTGCACGTCACCACAGAAATTGAAATCCATGCACGATCCTCGGGACCCTGAATCTAGCTTTGCTTAGCCCTTCAATTAATTTATGATAATTAAGTATGAAATAAGGAGATTCATAAGAGAAAAGTGACTGACATAGCTAGAGAAAAGTGACCGAATGATGTGGAAAACCTTGGGGGAGGCTTATGTCCAGCAGTGGACGTCTTATGGCTGAGATGGAAGGTCTTATAGGTAAAAAGATCTTTTTCGACGACCGTGGTTTTAGGATGCCTTACTACAGGTATATTTCCCTACAGAGGATTACTTATACAGAATTTTAGCAATCATTTTCCATAGATTTTTCTCTTTTAAATAAAATGAATTTTGAGTTTTGTGTTGCAAGTCTTAATCAAATATTCGATTTAAGGGTTGAAATACATAATAATTATTTTTTAGTAGTTATGCGTAGGAATATGCTGTCAACATTTTAGCTTTTTAGGTCTAGCGATTTGATCTGGATGTGTTGATAAAGTCCGCCAAAAGATGTAATTTTGTATAGATTGGTATTATTTTTAAAAAGCAACAGCCTCGATAATAACAATAAATCTGCTAAGAAAAATCAACCTCTCAATCTCGTCTACGTAAAAAAAAAAAGATTTTATGACGTTCATAAGTAACACGTACTCGTATTTGATCTAAATTACTAAATACTTAAATGCGTTTGATTTTGATTTATGCACTGTACTGTATACGTAGTGCAGTTCCTGCAGTTATGAGCACGTATATGGGAAAGAAACATACTAATACGCAAAAGAATAGTTTACATAGCATCGATCTAACTGAAACGCTCTCGAATGCAATATCCGCTTTTAAACGAGTTTTTGGTTCAAAAAACTATTCGGACTAGTTCAGGTAAACGTTAGGAACGAAATACGATACTATTCGTTTAACTTCTATTATACACAAAAACGTAACATGCAAGTATGTTACTGAATGATTGCAGCCTAATGAATGTAAATAAACAAATAACCAATTTTGCATCTTTTAACATTTTTAAGGGAAATACGGGCACTATACTAACGAGGAGTACAACTGGGAAAGGATTGGCCTTCCACCTTACAGAAGACCACAGTCTTAATAAATACAACTTTATCAAGGGAACTGCTTACTAGTAGGAGTCCCAAAATGTTCGTTTATCAGCTAGATAAATATAGTACAAGAAAATGAAATAGAAAGAAAGAAAAAGAAAGAAAGAAAATTACATTTATTGACACAGTCAACATTTTTGGTATTAATACATTTAACCTTATAACTACTGTGTCAATGAGGTTACCACTCAGCATAATGCTATGTTGTGGTAACAACACAATGCTAATTTTCAGTGGTAATCCCAAGTGACGAACGGATATTAAGCTATTAACTAAAAACAACAATAAAGTAAACGTATAAAAATGCAGTTAAAAATATAAAATAAGGATTATGATAAGGACTTGATAGAATAAGGACGTGATTTTAGGAAACAAAGTTTGTACCCATCTACTTAATCTTTTGTCTTGAAAGTGACGAATGGGTGTTATTTTATTTTAATACAGATAAGTAGGTATACCTACTTGGTAACATAACTTAACCCTATATAACCATGTATCATTTTATCGGTTAGTGTTAGTTAGTGTGCGGGAATAAGTTCAATTTTAGATACAAATTTCATTTAGGATGATTTTGGATTAAGAAATTCAAATGAGAATGTAAATTAAAAGGAAAAGTCTTCAACTTTTTAAATTTATTAAAAAAGTTATGACATTTGTTATTTATGGTTGACATACGTAAAAATGTATTGAATAATTAGACCCGTGGTTCCACCCGCATCGATGTCGGTTCCCGCAATAAAAAGTAGCCTATGTCATTTCCCAGGATATCATCTATCCTCATGTTAAATTTCATTAAGATCCGTTGAGACGTTTAGTCGGGAAAAGGCCACAGACAGACCCAGATATTATCGTATTTATAATTTTAAGTAGTAAGGATTTGAACGTATCATGTAGTGAATTTTCCGTAAGGGATTATGCGTGAAGTTATAAATGAACAAAAAAGCGACCACGTTTTAGTTTATTTGACCCTCGTCACTACGACACTCAACATTTTAATGCTTGAATCTAAACGAAGTCATGTATAACTTACCACTTCTCCTTCGGGTACTTAATATTTGAGGTATAGCTTTTTCTTGTACGGCTCGTTTTGAACTTTAGGTTTACAGTATAAGTAATAAGAGACGTAAGACACTATATAAGCAAGTAAGCTCGACTTGGAAAGAACGCACGAAGACCACAGTCAAATAAACTATACATAGCGATGTAGTTGTGTTCCTGTGCTTGTCTTTAGAACTCATGTATACACGTTGTTGGATGTCATGTATACATTGGATGTTACATCACTAAACCATGGTGTAACAAATTTTTGAGTAGGGTTACATGCTATGAATGCTTTAGATATTACAAGCATACGTAAGCTGCGGTAACTGCTTACCATTAGGCGGGCCGAGAACTTGTATGCCACCAAAGAATTATAAAAATAATCACGACTTAACTAGTTCCTAAATTACAAAAACTACAAATTAGAATTAGAATGGAGACATGAAGATGAAAGAATTTCCTTTTTTTTTCTTTTTATCTCCGAACATAATTTAAACAAAATTGTAAAACTTATTCCATCCTTTATTGCCTTAAAACAGGAATACCTCCGGCAAAATATTTGATTACCAATGAATTTGTGAAATTTTAATAAGTTGATTTAAAAATCTGAAAGTGTTTTAATCTACAGTTTGTACTCGTAACGTTGTGATGATGATTTTAGGGACATTAATTTTATTAACATAGATATTATTTTTGTGACTTTCGTAAATACAGTTTTTATAATTATTTACTAGGACCGCTATATAATTGAAGACTAATAATTACGTTACCTACCTAATATGCAGTTCACAGAAAATAATTCTAAATATAGTCTAACATTTTTCATCTTTTTGTTAAACTCTAATTTCAGAATTTCGTGAGAACCACCTATCTATTATCTAATAGTTGGACATGTATGACACAGCACATTAGTTGTAAATGTTGTGATAGAAACAAGTTCTATTTTTGTATATACAGTTATAAAAAAGCCTATATAGATGTACAAACGTTTGTAAAAAAATATTATTCTATTCGGTTCTGTATTTGTTTACAGAATAGGTATATGTTTTTAGAGTGAAATTTTTTCCATCCCACAAGAAATAAATCGGCACGTGTTTGAACAATCAAATTTCCGTCAGCCAGTTGATTTCATTTAAAAATATATTATTTGTTTTCTTATATAATTAAGGTTTGAATATTCAGTGTTATGGAGTCGTACCATGCGATTAGTATAGCGTATAGCGATTTATTTAAGATTTTTATTTGAACGTATAATGACAACTTCAAAAGCTAGTCGTAGTTAACAAAGATGATATAATACGAATTTAAATTACGATCAAAAATAAATCCCTATTAGGACGCCTCTGGTATACTAAATTTACTTTGAAGTCGTACCTTTTCAATAATAAGTTATAATAAAGTTAAAATGTTGGACAAAAGAAATTATACTTATCGAGTTGTTAAATCATCATTCAAGTCCAATGTTTTAACAGGTGTCGATCTCCGCTGAATAATTGAGATACGTCCGAAGAGAATTCGATACGATCCTTTCAACCTTCCAACAAAAAGGACACTAACTTACTGATAATCTATTTATTACTTGGCAACTTCTATCGAAATCTGATAGTTCTAATTGACAGTCGAATGCCGAAGCGCTAGATATATTTTAAATTATAGAATACATCACTATATAGTTCGTTTTTACTTTGACAGTCATTGCTTACTTTTTTTTGGTACTGGCAGAGAAGTGTTATATTTGTATTTTTACCAAATCAAAGTCAAACTGATTCATCTAAAAAGTGCCATGTTACTAAAGAACACAAGAGGAAATGATCATATTATTTCCGCTTTTGTTCGTGTAAATAAATATATAATTGATAGAAAATTTGAGTGTATGAGGTGTAACGTATGTATAATTTAGGGTTTCCACAAAGTCATATGTTTCTTTTACGCTTATATAGGTAAAATTTATTCAAAGCATTCCCGTAAACTTATTTACAAAAACAAAAGAACAGTGTGCATTGTACCCAGCTTGAACTTTTTCTAACCAAGTGAACTAATTGAAATGAGCAGCGATATTTCAGGATTTGTACGCGAGACTACATCTAAAAGCCAACTCTATTTTTTATGTGACCCTACTCGAATAAATCTCTAAGAAAATAGCTTATATAGAATATATTTTCTTTCGTGCCCGTGGCTTAAGGTTTTAACAAAACAAAGTTAGAATGATTTGGCCCCTTGTTCCTCGAGTAAAGGTTACCACACACGCCGTGGTATTTAATAAAGTAAAGGAATGACGTATTCAACAATGTATTATCTACTTTGTTGAATACGTCATTCCTTTACTTTTAATTGCTAATGAACTTTTACAAGAAGATACTTAAGTATTGGAAGGGTACTGTTTACAGCCTCATTGGTGTTTCTCTTGACGTGTGATCGTAAATTTTTTACGTCACGATTGAATGGTCCGCCCTTAACTAAAACAGGGTATAAACTTTCATGATTCCGGTTTATGGTACCATTCGTGTTCATTTTATAAATGATGTGCTTCAATATTGGCCTTTATCTATTGTCTTTTATTTAACTCTTTTTTCACAGATTCATTCAGTTCGATAACACTTTATTTATGTTTTGGACGTAAACATTTGAGACACTTGGCGATTTTATACATTGTAGTACTTTTACATTGATTTTCTGATAAGATTTTTATAATGTTTGTTATTTATAAATGGCCGGACCGTTCAATGTAACATTTTACCAGATGTCGGCCAGAAAAAGGTAGATATCACGTCTTCAGTTTATTGCACGTTCGTTACGTTGCTCGTTCTTCGTGACCCGGTATTTCGATATACGTGTCCGATTGATCCTGCTGCGCCACTCTGTCAAACAGGCCTGGCCATCTTAAGGGACGATTCTTTTAACATAACATCCAAACCCAAGTACATTTACCCGTATCTAGGGCAGCAAATCAATCTCGGAAAATTCACCTCATGAATTATTTATGAAGTTTTTTAATTGTATAATTTTATTGTATTGGCAGGATCTCGAAGGCCAAGACCCAGTTTGGTTCGCTGAAACAACTTTTTTAATCGTCCGGACATTTTTAAAATAGCACACCAAAATATGAGAACCCTCATTTATATGAAAAACTAAGTAGATAGATAGAAAACTCTTTATTGTATATCAATTACATTTTAGATACAGACATTATTGACTAGTTACAGTACAGTAGTATGTATAAAGAAGTTTTATAAAACATCATCTAGACACAACTAAAAACGAATACTAAGACAAAAATGTTCTCTACTGACGTGGAGTAATACCAACTTACTGGTTTATATTTTAATCAATACAATGACGATTTGGATGTCTTGTGGTGAGCATTGTGCTTGTTTACGTCTCGTACGTGTGTTTTTCAACTTTATGACATTAGAAGATTGGAATCTTGCATGGTACTCTTTCTGGCCAGTTGTAGGTAGGTATAGCAGTGCAGAGTGCAGTATAACGTTATTAAAACTTAGCATTTTGATGAACAATCCATAGCAAAAGGTTTCTTTTGAAAAAGGTTTCCAAATTGATCTTCTTCTTCTTATCGTTTGATTAGTGGCCAACCTGGTGACAGAGTTATTGAGATCGCCCATATTTAGGCCTCTGTCGTGATCTAACAACAGATAACAGTCGGGACCGACTTTTAACGTGCCCTCCGAAGCACGGAGACGCTCAGATGTAATACCACTATGCGGTCACCCATCCATAGGGTTACCGCGCCCTTGGTAGCTTAACCCACTGATCGTTTACCGAACAGTGAGTGCACCTAGCTATGTGATATTACCCTGAAACATGCAATTACAAACAAATTTTACAAAAACATTTTACAAAAATAAATTGCATAGGTAAATCCCTATTAGGACGCCCCTGGTACACGTCTCTGTACATTTTTTTTTGGGACCAATGTACCAATATCAAGAAATAAGGTGAAAATAAAAGAGGAAACATTGATATAAATTTATGAATCGTTATTATGGTAAACTAATTTCTGCGCACGGGTTCACTTGCGTTCCCAAAGGAACTCTTTGAAATGGCGGGATAAAATATAATAGTCTATATTTTACTCGAGGATAGTGTAGCTTTCTACATATTAAAATAATTCTTAGAGGTGTTTCAGTAGTTATATAAGTTGCTAGACGTTGTCGTGGCAGGTATAGACGGCGATTATGTCATGAAGCTTGACTGGAGGAGTCAAGCTGCTCTGACTAGACAGTGAGGGGTTTCAGCCGCGATCTATAGACGAAAAAAGAGAGGCCGCCCAACAGTAGGACACTAATGACTGCTAATAATAATATTGCTAGGTTCCCACCAAAATACATGTGTATCTGTTAGTTTATAATGTTCTCCAGACCACCAATTGAGACGGAGATTAGCTTACTGTGCCAAATACAGGTGTAATAATCTATAATAATCTATACTTAAACTTTTTTGAAATGTCGCCTTAGGGACTTGTGGAGTAAGGGAATAAAGAGCACCTGTGTTTGTTGACTCACCTATGCACTATATTGTCTCCCACCAGTGGTAAGTACCTAAACTAACGTCAAAATTAGCCGCTGTAACCGAAATTCGCTTAGTAAGACATTACTTAGATATGAGCTCCACAAAAGGTAAAGGTTTTATAATACAAGAAGAAACCAGTAAAATTGCCTTTGTATAACAATCTACACGTTGAAAAGTAAATCTAGAGCTTTTTATTTTGTTCGGTCGCCTGAGCCGGTCTTTGCCCGGGCATGAAAGCTGTTTTAAATATTGCGTCCCGATTTACCCTAGTAAAGCCTGCTTACACATATATTACCTAACATGAGAATTACTTTAGGGAAATACATATTTTCTGGATTGGGCAATATTTTATGAAGAGGTTCGGGTGCGACATAACATATTATGCTTTTTATTCGATGATCAATTTTAATGTTGCAAATAGATTTTACATTCTTAAGAACCTACAATTTAACTTTAAACGTACAGGTCACATTATTACGTAGTTTTACGTATGTAAACATTATTATTACATATGTAAAGAATAATCATGGTTTTCTCCGCCTTTTGCAAATTTTTGAGGTAAACGCATCATGTTTTTTCTTCACATTCCTTTCATTTCATTTAGACGTCAATGTAAAATGGCAATATGTGTGTTATTGTTTAAAATTATAATATTAACTATTTGTCGATGTGGTTAATTTTTTTCGTCAAATTTCAATAATTATTTTTCGTAACGTCAGATAACAAATTGCTAAACGTAAAGTTTGTCACAGGAGTTTATTAGGTGACTTAATAGTAAAACTTTATTTTTATTATCATCATTAGACTATTATATTATATCAATTATTATATACCTCAATGGTGCAGTGATACTATGAATGCCGAGCAGAGGTGGTATTGGATAATTTGGATATTTGTAAAAGTCAGACTCCGAGTTTATTAACTCAGAACTTAAGATTTATGTGCCAATAGTATTATAGCCTCTTACTTCTCCTTAGCCAGCTCTGTTAGGTCCTTACCTAACAGAGCTGGCAAAACGTTGGTATCATAATATATACATACTTCTGCGGAAAAAATCAGCGTGATAATAAAGTTTTTTTTTTGTACAATAGCCTGCCTGTTTGAAAAAAAACACACGCAGACAATTAAAAATATTTTATTTTATATATAAATTTTAAAGAAATTACAATCACTCAGATTTTTCCGCAGAAGTCTGCCACATCCTGTGGACCAGGTCCAGGTAAATATTTATTAAGTTTTCGTAAGGATTTCGATTTTTTTTTAAATAAAGTAAATCAAAGAGTTTTTAAAATCGGACAAGTAGTTTTTGAGTTAAATCAAAACAAACAAACGAAACACGTCTTTCCCCTTTATAATATTAGTTTAGATTATATCAAGTATAGAGTCGCAGTCGGTGCAAATATCCAATATATTTTATAAATATAGATTTATAGCGTGTCTGCTTAACTTGCGATACTCGAACATATTGAAGAATACGTTAACAAAAATTGTTAAACATTTTCCTTGAACGAGGAATTTGTTATCTATAAATTTCAGTACAAACAACAATTTAATATAAAAGGCGTGGAATTGACGCCTACAAAGGGCGCGTTCGGACGGTTGATCGTCGAAGCGAAAATAAATTAATTGCTATCGGTTACGTTCCAATGTCGTAATTGCTTTGTTCTCGCGCTCGTCGATCGATCAAGTGAGAAAAATTAATTGAAATGCTTGACAAACCCATGGACGTCAGTAAAAATTACACTTTTATTTAACCATTCATGATGTTCATCTGTTTGAACTTTGAGCGAGCAACGTTCATTGTTTGTTATGTAAGTAACAATAACATCAATGAACTGTTTTATTTAACACTCGTTAATAATTTGTTTCTACGAATAATAATAAATCATTCTTTGTATTTATAATATAAATACAAAAATTCTCATCTAACTAACCATATTATATATAAGAAAGTTGTAGTTTCTGTATACTTACACCATTAATAGCTATAGTAAGCATCATAGATATACTCCCATTCTGTACTTTTTCATATGCATGCAGAGTTTACCTGTAAGTGATTGTTACACTTTTGCTACATTTTATATTTGATGTAACCATTGTTTTAATACCCCCGTGTAAACAATTGTTGGTGAACCAATAAAATAAAAAATAAAAAAAAGATTTAAAATATTTAAACTGTAATAAGTCTGCAAGAAGTACTTTCGAACTTTGTAAATTGTCGAGTATCAAAGACATCAGGATTTGTTTTCCGTGATCGAAATCACAAATCTAAAGATCATATTTATGTATAATAATAATATCAACCCATATATGTCCCACTGCTGGGCACGGGTCTCCTCTCCTCTATCAAGAGAGAGAGGGTTTAGGCCTTAATTCACACACGCTGGTCTAATGCGGGATGGTGAATCTGACATGTCTTTAGAATTTCTTCTAAGACATATAGGTTTTCTCGCGATATTTTCCTTCACCGTTAGCAGATGGCGAATCATTTGATTAGTAAATGTAATCTCCACAAAGTGAAATTCACATTGGTACTGCCACCCGGGATTGAACTCGCACCTCTTGCGTGTAAGTCGGTTACGAACTAACGAAACGAACCTACGATCTTCGGCGTAGCTAGGATCACTAACAACTAGACCAACAGGCCAATCTATGTACATATGTATCCAATATAATTGACTGGTTTCGAAACCTTGCGTTTTCTATAGTAACTGTTTACTCGGTGTCCGCTCCATTCAGCGAATTTGTATAGTGACGGCTGAGTGAATTTATTGAACAGATTAACTATAAATTACACTAGTAAAATGAAGTGATGTTTTTAGTTGTTTTTGCTTTGGTGGCGCGCAGTGATAGTGCGTTCGAATGTATAGTGTATTTTACATAGCATGGGTACTGTCACAGTACTCATGCTATGTATACTGTGACGTTCAACATTTTACTATGAAGATGAAAGAAAATGATTGAATCAATCTCTAACCAATTGACTAATTGGATGATCAAGAGCTAAGAGTATTCAATCGATAGGTTTTTAATTAAATCGTCTATCTTTCTTATATTTATCTTCAAATGTCAAACGTCACAGTACCCATGCTATGTGAAAAATACTATAGTCCAAATATCTCGGGTTCGATCGTATTGCCATAAAAATATGTTAGGTATCAGTTCAAAGTCTGGAAATGTGATCCGTATATGGCAATAAGATAAAATAATAAAATTATGTTGCTGGGCGCGGCTTGGAGGTCTAAGCCGCGCCACAACACCTGGTCTTTCTGGTCAATCAGCAGCATCAGAATCTGTTTCAGTTCTCTGCTAGACGAAGACCTTAACGTCTAGCAATGAACAGAAACAGTCTGATTGATTAATATTGCAATAGGCTCACCACTAAACGAAGCCATCACGATCGACCAATTCCGAGGAAGTCCTGATGTTATGTAAACGAATTAACAATGTAAATGTTTGTATAATTACTACAGTCAAGGACTAGATAAATTACAGTCACCCTTTCAGGAATGTCCTACAAGAAGCGTCTGGATTAGATTGATTTATCTTCACTGTAGCTAAATATCAGAACTTCTTCTTATCGTTTGGTTAGTGGCCAACCTGGTGACAGAGTTATTTAGATTGCCTATATTTAGGTCTCTGTCGTGATCTAACGACTGATAACAATCGGGACCGACTTTTAACGTGCCTTCCGAAGCACGGAGACGCTCAGATGAAATACCACTATGCGGTCACCCATCTATAGGGTTACCGCGCCCTTGGTAGCTTAACCCGCTGATCTTTTACCGAACAGCGAGTGCTATGATATCAGAACTAAAATTGAAGTATGCTTATTCGTAGCTTTTTCGTAGTCTTATCGTAGTACTTGCGTAGCAGATGCTACGATGCGATACAGTGATGATTACATTAAGTTTTTTTTAATTCACCCACGAGGGCACGATTACGTCTTGATTCTAAACTAGGCAGAGCCTGTACTATGGCAACCGAATAACAGGTAAACATACGTATATATTTAAAATACATATATATTATCCTACTAATATTACAAACGCGAAAGTTTGTAAGTATGGATGGATGGATGGATAGATGGATAGATGCATGGATGGATGTATGGATGGATGTTTGTTACTCTTTCACGAAAAAACTATTGAACGTATCTGGATGAAATTTGGCACAGAAATAGATTATGGTCTGGAATAACACATAGGCTACTTTTTACAGCGATAACCGACATCCACGCGGGCGGAGTCGCGTGCAACAGATAGTACCTATATAACTCAAAATAAGGACGTCCCTGTATTAAAGCATATCGTCTTAGCACGAACGGCAGTCTGACGCATCACTGTTGGGTTGATTAAGACTAAAGTACTTACTTTTATTGCATCTTATTTGAAGTACCTATAAAGTAGCTAAATTAAAAACGGACAATGACCGAGTAGTTCTATTTACTTTTAATAAAACTCGACTACAAAACGTTTTATTCTAAACTTCAGGCAAGATTATTTAAGGCCACGAGAACTGATTAAAGGTTGTAGTTGTAGGTAGCGTTGAGTATTCGCTTTGATTCCCACACGGTAAAAATATATATTTTTATTATAGGTATTTAAAAAGGCAAACCGTGCTTATATCTGTTCCCTAGAAGAAACCCTGTGTCGCAGCCTTTAAAGACATACAATTCACGCACACAAATTACAAACACACAAAGTTTTGTCCCGTATGGGAATCGAACCTACGACCTCCGACTTAGCAGTAATAGTCACTAAACACTAGGCCAACAGGCGTTAGTGGGTGTATTTCAGACTTTTTTCCTTGATAGAAACCCATCACCTTCGGTTTAGCTGTCAGAGTCGCTAACCTCTAGGCAAATAGACCACTAATTGTATAGTACGTTATGCGTTTCTTTACAACGCTATGTAATATGGATTCCACTAAGTCGTATATCCAGTTATGTACATAAGCCATTGCTTACTTACGCAAATCGCTCGTTGAATATGCAACACCTAGTTTAGGAGCTCAGTAAGCATGTGCTTAGACTATTAAGTTCCTACATGTCTGTTGAGAATGATTTTATTAAAGCCCTCTTCAATCCTTTCAATTAGGTGAAGTTTATGTATTATGGAACAATCTTGTACATTTAACTACTACCAATTATTTATCATCAAAAATTAAGGGCGATATGACTTTGATGCAAACATAGTGCTGGTAGCGGCTAAATGGATGGTGTAATTAATATTAAGTCTTATTAAAATCTCCTGTCACAGTGTTTGTTACCGGACACCCCGAAACGTCTTGACCGATTTTATAATAAATGTTATGTAGGGTTGGGTAGGCCAAATATACACAATTTTTTTTTATAAAATAGGTCGAAAATTAAGAAAGAGCTATCTCAGTTTAAGTCGTATGTTATTTTTTAAACACTTAAGTGATAAGGGTGGCCCTCTCCAGAATTTTTATTTTTAGGACATTTATTTTTATTTTTTTGGCATTGAAAATACTTATAGCCGTAAATATTCACTCTTCTACCACTAACCCCTATTTTTTCATACCGATATTAATAATTTTACTTTATATAGCAAAAAAAATATTTATATGTAATCCGAATCTATGATCCGAATATATGTAAATGCTTTTTATGAATAAACATACCTATTAATATTATGGGGTTTTACAAATATATAAGTATGACCACATTTTGTGTGATGGATAGTGTACTTACGTGTATGTGTGTAAGTTCCCGGGGTCGATCTCCATCCGTAGCTGACGCCCCGAGCTGTACCAACACAAGCTCTATTGATACTGCTTGAACATCGCATAGCAATAACATATTGAGTTCAAATATTGAAATATGCACCGCTCGTAACAGTTTGGTAACGGCTACGGATAACTGAAAACCTATTGTGGTCATATTTCACTTTATTTATGGTTATTTTCTCGTTTCTATAAACTCCATCTAATGAAAAATTTTAAGCTTATCTAGAGACCGGTTGGTGGTCGGAATTCGACCGTCATTCATGCTCAAACTTTATTTTCACTAAACAAAGCTAGTGAACTGTTTTCTTTTCTTTGTGGGTCTTTATAGCATATTATAGATACTTATCACCAAATCAATACCTATGAATATTTTTTGGTAATGAAATATAAAAAACATATCCTAAATTCGATTTTGAATCCTTAATTAGGGAATTATATCGTTATTGCGAAGGGTTAATACAAATATTGAATCCATGGATATAAAAAACACCCAAACTCGGATAGTTTATTTGTGGACTGTATGGGGATCAAACCCACATTGGAGTATCGTGTTCAATGGCGAGATGACCACTTAGAGCACAGTACAGTTATATTTAAATGCATACAAAATAAATAATCTATTTAGATACTCATTGTATGTAAAGTTACATTCTCAAATCTTACAAACTATTATGATCAAAGCTTTTGATCGGTCCCAATATGGAAACAACATTAATATCGAGCCAACTTGAACTGAAACTCATAGTTGTAGTACATGTAGTGTGTAAGTGCAGTTTCATAGAGGAAGGTTTCTTGGGTGACGGGGTGAAGTGCGCGGGAGGGTGTGTTACGGAAAATCCAATTAGTTGGATAAACATCCGATTAAACTACACACTTCAGATAAGCTCTATTTACTTATTGAAGATTAAACACACTGATAAATTAAGATATCGCGTAAATTGTTTGCTTATTATTAAGTACTATGACCACAACATTAGTTAACACCTCGTGTCGGGTAACGTGCGAATGTTATTGTAGTATATAATTATAATTAAAGTTATCACGCACGCAAAATACTACAAAGGGTAAGCAGATTTATGTACACCTATATTTTGCTTTTTTAGCTGATGGAATAGGACACAAGCTAGCGCTGACCTTTCATTAAATAACGTTTTTTTTTGTGATATACCAAATTATATATCGAAATACAACATATATAATTCGGTGGCCACTTAATAACACTCACTTGCGCCCGTAGCTTCACCGGCGGGTATAACCCGCCTTGCGTGAGACTTTTTGTTGCAGGCTATCTAGACACTACTTTTCGTAAGGATCTGTAGTTTAGTACAGTACAGCAGACCTAATTTTACCAGTTTTGATATACCGCAATTTTATCTTTATGAAATAAAAATCTATGTGCATTGTTCAAAAGCCCTTAAACAACTTAAAAGTTATTCCTTTTGATACAAACATTACACGAACTAAAGTTGTGTGAGCTAACAGAGCAAAGGATTCACGTAAGTAATATATAAAATATAAAAGTGCAACGGGTGGGATTCGGTCGGGCAACCTTTCGCTCGCAAATCCGATGCCTTAGTGGGTTTATTATGTTACCACTGTCTGTTAAATAAAAAAGGTTTTCACAAAGTAGTAGCCGAAAAAAATTGGTTGAGGAATAAAATTCCTAAAGCTGTACTTAAGGTATTTGACAACAAAGGGATTTTTTACTTATTTTGCGTGTTATTATGTTTGTGTTTGTCTTAAATAGCAAAAAGTTAATTATTTTTTAGTTAATATATTTTAAAAATCCCTAGACACGTGCAGACATTTGTCAAACACCTCATAACTTTTAAACGACTTGATCGATTTCCACAAAATACAAAAAACGCATTAAATTATATAATACGTTTGGCCGCTACATTATCACAGACAGACACACAGACATAGACGTGATACTTCTAATATTCTTCATTTTTCGACGTCGAAAATTAACAATAAAAAGTACTAAAACAAAATAGTTAATATCACCGTCACTTTGCCGTAAATATTTGTAAGGCAAATTTGTCAACTTAGTCTTACTTGATTACGTCACAAGAAAGCTGCGCTGTTTCTGTTTTAAATCGAATTAAAATGTTTGTAACTGAGTACTTTTATAAGCAGTTTGTATTCGCTTTTCGATATACTCGTAATTTTGAACAAGATAAATGATCTATTGCGAAAAAAATGTTGTTTCACTCCCTCTTTTAACCTCACCGTACTATACTTACGTTGCAAATACGTAAATCATGTTCAAGTTTATGCGTTTCCGCGATCCCCAAGAAAAGAGCGTCTTCGTTATATCGGATATCCGACCAAATTCTCATATTATTCTTGTTCTCAGATACCCGCATGGAATGTTAGACCCTCGTCAGGTTTTACCAAGATGTAATTCAATCTAGGCCACCCCATCAATCTGTGAGTTCTCACGCATATATTTCTGTTGATTTGACAAATGAGAAGGGTGTGGTGGCATGTTGGATGAGCTACGAACGCGTTGTACCCGTGAAATTTACCTATTGCTTTATGATTCCGAACCTTCGTTGTCAATGGACGTGAATATCGATAATTTGTTGTAATTAATCATTGCTTTGAGGATGGTTCAAAGGTCACTAACGTGTTTTGGTGGACATATATTTTTAATTTAGAATTACATCATATTTTATTACATAACGAAGTTCATTGCTTGGTTAAAAAATATTCCTTACGGTTTTAAATAATAATATGTATAAAATTAGTAAGATAGGATATGCGGTCTTACTAATACTAAACTAAAATAATAAAACCAATACTAAATAAAAAACTAAAAAATAATAAAAATAGTTTAGGGGTTTTAATCCATTCTTTTATAATATGTAAAATAATAAATGATAGTATAGTACTATATTTGTTTAAGTAGGCGTAAAATAATAACGCTATATATGTAATTAATTCATGTCGTGCATTAAATTTGATGGGAAACTTCCTTAAGGCGTACATTATCTTTATTCTTATAATAAGAAAATAAGCGAGGACGGGTTCCTTACTTGTATGAAGAAAACTAATAAAGTACCTAACTCAAGTAAAGTAAATAAAAGTAAAATACGTTCTCGTTACCCTCACTAAAATAACCCATTTTCTTAGTGTTAATATTAAAATTGTTAAAAACACTATAATTATTACCATATTACTTGATATGTAATTCTCAATAATTGTTTCATTAATCAACACACATCTCCATTCCATTACCATCTCACTCAAAACTCAATAAATATTCACATAACAACTGAAAAAGTACTCGAAAATAATACCTACATATTTAAATAGTACAAAACGAACGGAATAAAAAAGTTGTTGGCCGTGATTCTTTATGCATATGCAGTGGATATGGCATATAATAATTTTATAACGATAACATCTCTTATGTACGTTCATACGTAGGTATGTACATATGACTGTACCACTGGCACTGATGAGTTTCGTAGTGGTGGTTAAACATATACCTGATGTATGTACGTATACCATGGTCCGGGGGATGTTCCTCATCAAATTTAATGGATGACATGAGAACTAATGTGTTCCAAATTATACTTTACATATTATATTGTTGTATTATAACGTATATACGTCCAGACGTGGGCACTGACGGCAGGTCTAGTACGTAAATTAATTTAATACTGAGCTATGATTACGATGATGATGATTGCGTGGTAACGTAATACGCCTCGAGCAGCCCTATCTATCAATGTTGCCTTGAAGGAGTGTGCCTTCGTAATGAGGATATCCGACAAAGAAACAGAGTTACCAATATTATTTGCTTTTTGAAAATGAGTTGGTCATATATACCAAAGGAATCGGTCCTTTGGCCGCTGAAGCACACGAGTCCGCCACTAGGACGCCACTCAGCGGGCAGACCGTTGAGGTTAAAGAAGTTTGTTGGGATGTGCTGGATGCGGAAGATGGAAGATTGAGTGTTTTGGAGCAAGTAATGCGTGGCCTACACGTGGCCATAGCAGTGGTCTGAAACAAACTGAATGGGGAAATGAATTGTTAATTGACAAAATCGTTCCGTCACTTACTTCACAATATACACTTGTTTAACTCATATTTTCCTATCATGTTTATTTAAGGCAAAGTCTGAAGCGGAGTTCTTGGAACAAACTAATAATTTAATGAAAAGTTTCCAGACTTCCAACTTAGTGTATGCAGATCAAATATGCGTAAAAACTTCAAACAGTTGCACAGTGAGTTCATAACCTCCCCTGGCCGTAAATTACGCAACTCGCCCTCATTACCGCGGCCGCCCATCCGTGGATGATAGGGGGGAGAAGGACTCTCGCATTCCCTTACTGTCTATACCCACAGACATATAAACGCGTTATAAGGTACGCTGCACTATGCACGCCGCGTCAGCGAGCGTCCCCCTTCTGCGTGGTAACGTAGTACGCCTCGAGCAGCTCTACTACCTATCAATGTTTCATATTTTAATAATATTAATGGGATCATATTTCCCGTTACAGACTAATACAATTTTGATTTAAACATATGGATATGTTCAGCCGAAGTGACATCAAAACATTAGTTATAATTCGATTGATTACTTGCATTTCTAAACATTATTCATTCATTCCATAGTATGGTAGTGTATGTCGTTTAGTACAAAAATAAACAGTACCATACTATGAAGCGAGCTCTGGTAGTGCTTAAAGTAGGTGATCCAAATTTTTCGAATCATGTTGGAATAGATTTCATTTGTTGAAATTTCCTTTTACCAAACATCAATTGGTACAGATAGTCCGGCTTCCATATGTAAGTGGCAGGCGCCGGGCCGCGGCCTCGCATTTGTATCATTATTTACTCGATGCATGTTTGAACCCTTTAGTCCCCTTCTGAAATGTTACTGATAATCATGCAGTATATTCAATAATATATGTATTTGTAAATGGGATTGTTTATTCATTCACCTACTATGTTACTGGTAAAAAAAACCCTACTTTTATTCAGGCTTTCGGCTGGGACAGAGATTCTTCATAGCCAAATGAGTAGCGGCTAGATATTTGTGACAGTGATACAAAAGTATTGCCGCCAAAATTAGCTTTACGTTTTTTTTTTTTTTTTATACTACTTGGGTGGCAAACAAGCATACGGCCCACCTGATGTTAAGCAGTATCCGTAGCCTATAGACGCTTGCATTACCAGAGGTATCACTTGCGTGTTGCCAACCCATTTTTTTACACCAGGGCTTTAAGATGGAAGTAACCCTGGGATAGGAATACGTTTCTTTCAATATGCATTCCTAAATGAGCGCTGGAGACCTGTACTCACACACAGGAACACAACTACACCGCTGTGTGTAGTCATTTGGCTGTGGTCTTCTGTAAGGTGGAGGTCCTTCCCCAGTCGGGCTTGCTCGCTAGTATGGTGCCCTACCTCTCTTAAACGTTACGTTTGAAATATTGTTCATAATGTTTATCGGGAAAGGTATTTAAACAATAATGATGAATTAAACAAAAAATGTTTGTGTAGGATTTTACTTGAATTATGCTTTTGCAAGAGGTTTCAAAGATCTATTATATCGTGGCACTGAAAATATAAATTGCATAATAATAATATTATTATGTTCTCGTAAAATAGAAAGTGTTTGACCTACGGCATGACGGCGCGGGTGGCGTTTCATGCAGCCGTTAGGTTAGTTTTATTTACACGAGTTACGAAAATAAGCGAGGGATGGAGCGCGTGCCGCGGGGCCTTACCTAATATGTTATTACGTGAAATAAAACGTGCCACAACGAGACCAACCGTCCAACTCAACCATATCGTTACCGTTTTACTCGCCTTATCGACGTCTGCATGAGCACGGAGCCTTAATTAAAATATATGACTGCCATTTAAGAATAATTTCAAGTGGAGTCGATATTCTTTCGTCGTAAATATAAATTTATATGAATTATTATTGAAATTTATAGCTTGCCTTCTGGAGTTCAAGTACCTTTGAATATAAGTATATCAGCGAACTCGTTAACTTCTTCTTTTCCTAAAATATGTTGCGTACGTTTTTTTCCTATAATGTAAATTCATAAGTTATTAAAATGGAATAAGTACACTTTAGTAGCGTTATTATCTATATAGCCTGAAGACGCGTCGTATGTGGTCACGATCCTGAACAGTCAGAAACAACAACAACAATGATCTGATTATCCACAAGTTTAGAGTTAGTTTTTCAAAAAATAATAAATGCAGACTTGGGTCTCTATCTGTTTATTGTTATAAATTATAAATTTCGGAAGTTAATACATTAGTTTATAATAATAATAGTCGTATAGACCGATTTCGGTCACAGTGGCCAATCTTAGCAGAGATTAAATAACTGCGCAGGACATATTATAATGCACAAGCGTATGCGCAAATCCAGGTGCACTTACTATTCCTTCACTCTCATAATCTGATGGCAATCCGGCACGACCTGAGGTAAGACCAACGGCATTACGTGCTCTCCGCGGCACAGAGGCGGTCTTGCTGTGCTTTAGATAACGGTTAGACCGCAGCGAGCTTCCTTAACCTTGCAAATCTAAAGATCCGCGCCGCTAATATTTCCATCTCAGCCATAAGATGTCCACTGCTGGACATAGGTCTCCCCCAAGGTTTTCCACATCATTCGGTCCTGAGCTGACCTTGTCCATCGGTTGCCCGCGACCTTTACCAGGTCGTCGGTCCACCTTGTTGGAGGCCTGCGCTAACATTTATTAGGGTTTATTTGGTGGGTAAAATTTATCAAGGACTTTTTACCACTAATGTTATTTTTTAATCTATTCTATACTAATGAGCAAAGCGAAAAGGAAACAACGCTAATGATATAGGTGTTATCCACATCTAACATGAAAATGTTGATCTTATAATTAAATCTCCAATTATTTGCCTTATCTACGTGGTACCTATGAATAAAAGAAAAAATATTTTACTGGTTGGCATAAAAGCGCGTCCAACTGATATGAAATCTTTACTACCGCATAGTTTATAGTGCCTAGAGACTCATAGGGTATAAAGTCCATGCTGTATGTAAATTTTACGGGTGCTGCCGCGCTCTACTACTAGTTATATATTTTCTTTTGAATGGAACTCTTGGAAATGATATCTTGGGACAACTCGGACATGGTTGAGCTCTGAGCTGACTCGGATACTAAACTAGCAAAGGCTGTACTATGGCAACCAGACAACTGGTAAACATACTTATATATTTCGAAATCATCATCTCAGCTGAAAGACGTCCACGGCTGGAACTAGAAATAAAGTACATACAAAGTTCATATTTACGCGCACGAACTTTACAAACATACAATTATCGGACACAAACACACACATACACTCTGACTCGCACAACCATTTATGGATCACACAATTTTTTGTCCCGAGTGAAGTTCGAACCCACATCATGCCGCGCAGTGGTCGATGGCGAGAAAACTGCTTAACCCATTGAACCAACCGTGCCATCGTCAGTCACTTTATTCTAACTTTGTGCCAAATGTCATCCAGATCCGTTCAGCCGTTTTGGCGTGATTGAGAAACAAACATCCATCCATCAAAACTTCGCATTTATAATACTAGTATAGATACAACAAATAATCATAATATTGCTCATCATACAAAAAATCGTTTCTAGGTGGGAATCGAATCCACGACCTTCAGCTTAGCTGCAGTCAACAAACCAAAAGACCAGACTAACTTACTTGCAAATTACTATCTTTGGTCGTTTAAGAAAGTGTTCATGAGAGCTATAGTTTGACCACAATTGCTTTGCCCTTCTCCCTATGTGTTTCCTACTGGAGTGGGAAAACTGTACCATCTAGCAATTATTCAAGCTTCATTATCGCACAAAAATATATTTAGCAACATGCTGGGTTGTAATTCACGATCTCCAGCTGACATGTCAGTGTCACTCACCAGTAGACCAACATAATGAATAATGCGATGAGTGTTGTACACTTGAAAACCCGCGGGTAAAGCAGAGGGATTGTTAAGAGATTTTTGTCTTACTCTAACACTCAAAAATATATAGATATATTTGAGTTTGAGTGAAGTGTAAGTGTTTTTAGCAAACACTGCCTTGTAGTCTTTGAGTGCTATTGCTGATCACGAGGCCACAAAATAGACATAGGGGTTTTGATGCTTTTGTTTGCTTTGTTAAAAAATTCACAATAGATGCCTAAAGTTAGCAGTGCTTACAGCCGCGTGTCTCGTAAAGCCGTTGGTTTTTCGTCCGATCATTGTCAGGTCGTATACCGTTCCATCGTACCTACTATAAGAGCAAGGGAATAAACATGTGTGTGCGCACACACTTGTGCGTTATAAAATCTCTCAAGGAGATAGCTGGTCTCTGTCGAGATTAGCCGCCGTGACGGAAAGTCGCATTTTTTCAGCAAAATTTGGTGTTTTCTATACTGATCATAACATTCTGATGTTATGAAAATGATATTTATTAAATTACAAATAAGTATCAGAAATTTCTATACCGGGAGCTGAGTGGCAATAACGTTCTATTTTTGTCTTTATTAATATCAATTTCCAATTATATAAAATAAATATAAAAGCTATTTATTAACTTCTAGGCTTATTATTTGTTATTTCAGTTCCGTGGCCTTATTTTGTAACTTTCATTACTTTTGTAAATATAAGTACTTAGGTATCTATATTTATTGGAATGTGTGGGTGTCAAATGATTTAAATTACTAATTTTATCAAATTGAAAATACATTTTAATTAAACTGTGGATTTAAATTTTACAATGGTCTGTAGTACCTAAACTAATATTGAAGTCTTCTACTATTCAAAGGAAATCAACGAAGTATACCAAGTTTGGTGAAATTTTAATAACTTTTAGTAGCTGTCTAAAACGCTAATCTATGGGGGTGTAAAATAATATAAAAATTAAAAGTAATACACCTACCTAGTTGCCTCTGTGTATCAACCAAAAGGCAGTACATCATCTCAGCCAAAAGACGTCCACTGCTGGACATAGGCCTCCCCCAAGGATTTCCACAACTCTCGATCCTAAAAAAGGCAGTACATTTCTACTAACATATTAACAGTTTACTATGGTAGGTAACAAGCCCAAATTTGGGTTCCACTTTTCACCTGTCTTCTGATTTTTTCTAGAGATAATGTGAGATATAATAAGACAGCTTAAAAGAAATAGGCCACTAGTTTTTTGACATTTATTCTTAACGTTATTCGTTCTATTTATAATAAATAACCTGGCTGTAAATTAAAAAGTGTCGAGTTACCGTGCCTACTAAGCCTCAAGAAACTTGATTTCGGTGTTTAACTCCTTCGTACGGTAGATAAGCTACAAGATAGAGGTACCTAATATAAAGGAGACATTAAATTGAATATTTGTGATAAATATTTGTAAAGTTCAAATCAATTAATAAAATATAGTAGATGTTATATAATTATTGTACATATAAGGTTTTAAAGTAGACCAGCTAATTGTGAGGGAGATGTTGTACTTAGTACACAAACATATCGCACCCACAGTGAAAAAATGACTTAAGTTAAAGCGTGTTTCTTTTGCAATTTACATCTTATTCATAACAGCTAAGGATCAAAATTGCACAGTGTAATTTCTCAAGTAACGCCAGTTTTCTACTAAAGATGCGATATGTAAACATTCTATTTTCTTATCTATATCGTACAATGGAACGGCAATTCTACACGAGTGGAGAGGACGTTCGTATACTGTACGTGTTTCACCCATTCACAAAAAAAAACCACAACAATCCATGCTTAAACAGGATGGATCCGTGCACAATTTATTTGTCAATATAGAATACTATTAATGTAGAAGCAGTGGTAGCCGAGTGGGCAGTAACTGACTTGTACGCAAGAACAAGTTCGATCCCGGGTGGCAGTATACTAATATGAATTTTACTTTGTGGAATTTATATGTAGGTACTAATGAAGTGATTTACAATCTGCTAACGGTGAAGGAAAACATCGCGATGAAACCCAAAAGAAATTCTAAACACATGTCTAATCTACTAACCCGCATTAGGCCGCCCGGCAGCGGGACATACATATATAGGTTGCTATTATTATTATTGTATAGAATACTAGAATTCTATAGTTAGGTATGACATCGAAAATCATATAACATATCCTGTCACCGTATAATAGTATATAGTTTAATAATAAATCTAGACACATTGTAAACTGTCGAAAATATTTACTAAAGACGTATAATAAAGTGGTAAAGTTTGTGAATTTGTGACGTTGTAGAGTGTAATCTCTGGACATAAACTGATTTTGAAAATTCTTTTACCAATATAAAGCTACGTTATCTGTGAATGTCATTGGCTATATTTTATTGACAAAAACATTACAGGTCCCCGGGAAGTACCACCCGTGCGAAACAAGGGCGGGCGGCTAGTATTATATGTCTATCTACATTTACATTTAACACATTTTCTACACTAACTGACGGCCCCCACAACGCACAGTGACAAATATAAATATTAAAGACGATCTTGAAGTTTTGAAATCGACATACAATTGAGAGACTATTTGTAAAGGTATCTTTCGTCAAACCGTCTAAGGTAATCTCAGGAGTTTTCAAGATGTCTATCTACGATAATGTAATCCGCATGTTATTTAAATTTAAGCCCTAAGAGTAGGAATACTGAGACAATTCTATTTTGTTAGTGTTTCAAATATACAATTGCTGAAGAATCCTGTTTCAGTTTGTTAAAATTTAGTTTTATATTTCTCCTAGATATTATTCATAATAGTATTACCTGACATAGTTAGGCGGAGTGCAGACGATGGAAATGTTGTCAATCAGAGAAAAAGACCGCGCTTGACCGTCTCTGATAGGTCCACCGACACTGTACCGTAGACGGGTGACTTATTCCAAAAATACAGCGAGTCTTCTCCGTACCTCGGAAATCAGGTAACTCCTAAGCTTGATCTCCCTCTGACACGAGTCTACTTGCCGTCCTATTGGACTATAGGCATAAAAAAAACACAGGGTACACCGACTTCTTCGCGCACAGACTTGTGCATATGCCCATGCATATGGTTCTCCGTTGAGATTAGCCGCCATAACCGAAAGTCTAGAGGAGTATTTTTATAAATTATTCCATAAGTTATATCACTATGGACAACCATGTAATGTATTGCCCTGTTGTGACCATCCTTGTCTGCACGCCCCTTTACGGTCCATAATAAAACGTACCTTTCTTAGCGTCTGCGTCTGCTGAATCATTTTTTGTACATAGTTGTTGCGAAGGAGGAAAAATGAGGTGCCTCTACCATGTTTTAAAAATGTCAAGAGAATACTTAATGAATAGAAGAAAAGACTATCTGAGTGTTTGAGATACACAATATTCCTTGGTGTATCTTAAAAATACAAATACAAGACGGACCTTTTTCAGTCTTTATTTTTACTAGCACAATTTATTAAAAAAATATTTCAATATTTGTCGCTTTGCCATTTGCCATTTTTGTTACGATGTTTTTAAAAAATATATTTCTCTGTAATCTAGAGTACAGTTTTCTAAGAAACCTGGTAGTCTGTTTTCAGATATTATAATGTTATTCTTTTGACATAAAGGCTATCATCACGCTGTTTTGAGCAAAAGGTTTGGTACAGGGCTATGAGCCCGGTTACATCAGCTAAGTAAGATCTTAAGTAATTTTCGATGTACTTATAGTCCATAAAGCGGACACAATATCAGACTTAAGGCTATTGAGCTTCGTTTTCGACCCGGAAAACGAACCCAAATCTGTTACATGGCAGTCATACGCAGTAAAAGTGCACTACAGAGATAATCTCTACTAATACCGCGTAAGTTTGTAAGTTTGGTTATAGAGGTATTCGTTGAAAGTACTTATCCGATTCTGAGAATTATTTTAGTGATAGGAAGTTTTGTTATCCCTGTGTGCTGCAAAAGCTACTTTTTATCGACACAAATGAAGCTGTGGGCGCAAGCTAGTTATGGGTACATAGGTTCATTTACATGGGTGTTATTATAAGTAGGCTATGTTTTGCATTGGTGCGTACAAATTTAGCGGCCTTTATTTAGTTTTTGTGGAGATCTCTAATTTAAAAAAATGTTTATAATATAGCTTACGTTGCTCAGTGACAAAACTCATTTTATGGTCAGATTTTTTAAAAATAGCTTTTTAATATATTCATTACAATCAAAAATACAAAAATTAACACTTTTACGGAGAGTAACGTAGGTTTTATTGTCATGACGTCTATAGGCGTTCACTGTCCTTCAAAGAGTTAAATCGTCTTTATAATGCTTGTGTATTCAACTAACCTGCAAAGCCATATACCTATATAAAATCTATATAACTTAAGCGAATGTAAACGTATTATAACTATATATAACCGTTCAGACACTCGAGACAGGTATTTTGCTGGAATTCGTGTGCATAACTAGATTTTGGCATGATTACACAAAGCTGACGTAAGGTATTTGACTTTAGGTGCAATAAATCATGAATGTTATATTATTATAAAATAAACTAATCGAATTTCGGTCACAGCGGCTAATCTCTACGAAAACTAAAAGGAAGATATTATAGTGCACAAGTGTGTGCATTATAATGAAAGTAAGGGGAAAAAAGAGTGCACCTGTGTTAGCACAGGTGCACTCTTAATTTCCTCACTCTCATAGTCTGATGGGACGACAATCCGACACGACCAGAGAGAGATCAGGCCTAAGACCAACGGCTTTACGTGTTTAAATACTGCCATTATCTAAATTTCGGGCATTTATTGTAAATTTCTTTCCAGATAATTCCAATATAAATTTTGGGCCGATCCAGAAATGGAACCCGGTACTTCGTGATCAGCAGTCGTACTGAACCACTAGAACAATGAGGCAGTTAAGGAATGTTATATAATGTTATTATATAACCTTTGGTCACGAGGCCTAAGAACGTGCCGTGTTTTGTAACATTGGCCACTGTTTTATAGGGTTTTTTATGTTAGGAAATTATTAGAAGCAACATAGGATGGATATAGAAGCGTTCAATGTTATAATAGTAACCCATATATATCCCATTGCTGGGCACGGGTCTCAACCCTTCTATCAAGAGAGAGAGAGAGAGTGTTTTAGGCCGTTATTTACACAGGCTGGCCTAATGCGGGTTGGTGAATCAGACATGTCTTTAGAATTTCTTCTAAGACATGTGGATTTCCTTACGATGTTTTCCTTCGCCCTTAGCAGATGGCGAATCATATGATTAGTACATATAAACTCCACAAAGTGAAATTCACATTGATACTGCTACCGTCAGCGAACTAGCTGACGTGGGGCTATGAGAAGAACTAACGTATAAAGTATATGTTTTAAGTTATATATATACATATATATACTTCCTATGTATCTATACTCTTTCAGCCTGATCAAAAAAGTAATAAGAAAGAGAATTATGATTAAACAATTGAAGTTATACGTTATGTTAATTAGCAAAAAAGCCAGACACGCGAATTTCATGATAATGATATTTGATGACCTTTAAAACTTTTATTGAAAGTTAGGTTACAATCACACAACAAATAAAAAAATAACAGTTATATATTCATTTTTGTTTAAAGTATTATTAAAATATATAAACAAAGTTATTTAAAACAGTTTTGTACTTAAAATATTAAAAAGCAAAGTGTTTAAAATCAATAAGTTTGTTTCAAAGTCAAAATCAACGGATGGGGTCTTTATATTTGTAAGCAGTATTATATTACCTAAATATTTGTTCTGTGACGTAATACCTTGAGAAACTTTCTTCATTACGAAGTTATTATAATAGAAACAATGCGTGCTTATAAAATCACACAAACGTGTCGCCTAACCTTGTAGCAAGCGGTTGCTCGGCGCGTAGACGCGCGTGATACCAAGTACTTACAAAATACTAGCAGTTTTACCAAACTTTTTATTGCTTAATACTTGCGGTCAAAATAATATTAGACCACCTTGATATGTAGGTAATATTATTATTGAAATACCTACGTGTAGGCACCCGAGCGTGCCTAACTTAGCGCTGATTTTCAATATTCGTAACACCTATACAGTTCAAATGTCATGCTGAGACGTTTCAAATAAGGAATGTGTTCGACAGCGCTGTCACGTTCAGATGGCGTGTTCGGGTGCAATTTGCTAGGTCGCACCGCCTACTGTAATAACGACTTCCGTACCCCGTCGTGGCGCCTCCTCAAATTGGTCGCTTATCACCAATCTATGGTGTAGAGTAGAATAGCAGTTGGGCCGGTCGCAATTTGTCAACAGTGCGCGTCCGTTAGTTGTTTCTCGTTTACAAATTGCCATATGGCCGATGCTGTTCCGATGATTGATTTTATCAAGATCCACGTTAGTCAAGTAGTTCAACTTAGCACTATACGATGTTCGTGCATGTTTAAATAGGCAAATGATATAAGGAGTACGACACAAATTATTACCTCAGCGCTAAGTATTCGCGAGTTACGACTCACGCTGAAAACTTTGCTATATTTCTCCGGAGTATGTTCCAACTTACTGGTTTATTGCTTCCCGGAATATTATTTCAAAGAACTCCCTGAATTTATTCCGCACATTCGTCTAGGTAAGGTAATCCCAGAGGCTGTTATTCGGCTACTTAGTTCAAACAGTAGTCACATGTGGATAGCAAACCTCTTTGTACATATTTGAACGTGGAATGGCTCGTTTAGGTTACTGATTCAACAAAGTACCTATAACATTCCCTTAAGACTATTTCTGTATAAGACATTTACTGTTTGTAATAACTTGAATATCTACAATGGTAGGACAATTAAGCTCACGAAAATTGATTTTAAACATAAATTTTATAAATGTGAATGCTTTAGTGATTTTTTAGTCGATAGAGCAGTCGATAGAACGATAAATAAAGTAAAAAATGTTCTATTTAATGTTTATTTCTCTCTTCACTCGGTTTTTAAGCGACTTTAGAAAAGGAATTATTTTGTATGTTTTCAAAAGTTTAATTTTAATGAAATCGACGGCCATCAGTTTTTTCTATCAGTAGCGTGTTCATTATAATATTAGTAGGTAAAGCCGCAAATCCAACAGTAGTAATATACATATATATATATATATAACTTTAATTAAAGAGTTATACGTAATTTTATAACAACTAGACCTCGTACCGTTTAACTTTCGTGTTTGTTCTATTATATTTAAACATGTAAAACTATAATAAACTCTAGTTTGATTACTATTTTAATCGTTAATAAGCACACGCATAATTTTATCTTCCCTCATTTCATATCGTATTATAAAAGTAGGTAGGTATAGTATACAGTCGACGACTTGAAGACTGGTTAGGTAATAAGCTAAAATGGAGAAATATTATTATTAATGCCACAGTCGTCAGACATGGAAAGTTAGAGCCAAACCCAGAACTTGTAATTTCAGGTGTATTATTAAATCATATGTTTGTGTGGCACGCACCGGTACGCATATATATGTAAATATGTAGGTAGTTATAGAAATGATTCGTCACAGTCGGAGCAACACAATAAGAAATTTATTGACGATATTCACGATGACAATATATTACTTAAACTTTGTGTTGATAGGTTTGTTTTGACGAAGTTAGAGTTTTCTGTAGAACAGAAAGCTTCTTCTGCCTCGTTTGTCTAGTGGTTGTTAAATACGACTGCTGATCACGAGGTCCCGGATTCGATGCCCGGGTCGAAATCTTTAAAAAAATGGAGTTAGGAAATTAGGCGGTACGCGGTCCTTGTCCGGTTTTTTTGGACTACCGTTGAATCGAACTATAAGAGTAAGGGAATAAAGAGTGCACCTGTGTTTGTGCACACTTGTGCTAATATATCTCCCGGGTAGTAATGAGATGGCTAGTCTCAGCTGAAATTAGACCGAAATGACCGAAAGGCAGGAGGATATGTTTGTTGGTTGTCAAAATTAAAGTAATCTCAAGTTATTATAAATAATAATAGATAAAGTATTTTATTTTAATTCATTTAACAGTTACATAGTTTATTTTTAATTATTATTTAATTACTATTGATATACTATTTGGACTATAGCATGGGGTTCTTCAAGGAGTTATAAGGTTTTTAAAGGGTCGGCCACGCGTGAGTGACACCCCTGGTGTTGCAAACGTCTATAGGCTACGGTAACTGCTTACCATCAGGCGGGCCGTATGCTTGTTTGCCACCAGTATAAAAAATGTGTAACAGAATCAGCGTAAAGAGATCAAGCAGGCAAATAATGTTGACTGTGGTGCAAAAAACTATTTTTATATAGCCGCATGCATAACGAAAGTGCTCATGTTGTGCTCCAAACTCGTTGGAACGATGCCGCTACCTGCCTGGCCTAGGGTTACTACTCACACACAATAAAATTATAAACAATTATTTTAATAAGTTTTTATTTTTAATCAGTGTGTTGAGAATTACCTATGTGAAATGGAAGCTTAGATTAAGGCAATTCTGATAGCTCAGATGTCTATTTTCAGCATTCATCCAATGCTGAAAATAGACCTGGGCTGCCATCATCCATTAGCTACTTAAAAATATTATTTTTTACAGAATTTATATAATGTAATTTACCAATTACATTATATAAATTCTTTATACATTACATGGCTGAATAGATAAGTAGATATTTAAAACTTATTAGGTATTATAGTTTTTACTAGTCTTACAAATTCATTTGTGAGTTTCAACCATTCAATACAATACTTTACGATGTAAATGCAAAGTCAGTTATAGGTTACTAACTAAATTATCCTCTTCTGTGAATCAGAATATTTTTAACCGACTTCAAAAAGAGGAGGTTATCAATTCGTGTGTATTTTTTTTTTTAATGTTTGTTACCGCATAACTCCGTCATTTATGGGCCGATTTGAAAAAATATTTTTTTGTCTGAGAGGACATACTTCCAGTTTGGTCCCATTATCATCAAAAGAAAGTTCTTATGATGGGATCCATGAGGAATTGAGTGAACTCCTCAAAAGTTACAGGCACACATATAGCAATTTCAATATTTTTAACAACTAATCAATCATTTGCATTTAGAAAGTGTAATTTGGTGAAGTAAAACTGACGAAGAAGACCACAGATGGCCATCTGAACTTCTCAATAATAAGTATTTTAATGATGGCGATTAGATAAGTTTCGATTATTGTTGCTAAGCAACTATTAATAAGAAATAATGACGTGAATGAATTGAGCGCGGATTGCACAGATTAAATATTGCTTTTAATATCTACTTGACCTGTGTTCAGCCCGACGCTCAGTCACTTTTATTCGATTGTAACAAACAAAAAAAATCTTTATTACTTTATTTAAACATATTTTTTTCTAATTTTCTCAGACACGTATTTAAAGGTAAAATATTAGGTATAGTCTGTATCATAAATGTGTGGTGTACAATAAAGCATTTTCTATCAAATCAATTACCTGCTGACCGTGACTTCACCAAGGCCTGATCAGAATATCAGCGCTGCAGTTTTAAATGCCACAGCACAGAGCTGAGATTACGACCCTTGCTGACATCACACAGGATAATTTTTTGTTTTGTTATTGTGTGTCTATTGTTTTTGTTTATATCTGTTATCCTGTGTATGTTCGAATAAATGCTTTTCTTTCTGTCTTTCAAATGTAATGCAGCAAATAAAAACTGGTACATTTGAACTGAACAAAGTTTAAAGGTATTTGAAAATTTTACAACTTGCCGTCGGTTTTTTTTTGTTAAAATTATTTTCATTATTACTGCAGATTGATAATATTCACGACATATTTACTGTACGTGTATTTATTGATGCAGCCCTACATTTTATTTGGTTTATATACTAACATGCATAGGTAGGTTTTTATGTGTTTATGTAAAAATCTATTAAATGATTATCATGGCTTAAATTACATAATAACTATATGCCAACCAGAAGGCCGAATTGTTCAGATCGCCAATAAAGCTGTCGTGATCTACGATTGGGACAGCAGGAAGATCAGATAAAATACCACTATGCGGTCACTGATCCATAGTAACCGCGCCCTTGGTAACTTAACCCATTGATTGTTTGCCGATCAGCGAGCACTCCAGGCTATGAGAGCCGCTGTAAATAATTTAGTCGTTAGATTATAAATTGTCATTAAAATACCAACATAATTATTTGCATATCATAGGTAGGTACCTAATTTATGCAGTAAATTATGTTAAACTGACTATGATTAAATGTTAAAAGTTGACGATTTTTGCGCTGTAGTTATACTTTATCTATACCATATACCTTGCTTTGATGACGTCACACGCAAGAATTTCCATGCATTGGAATGGAAATTCTTGATTGTTGATGTCGTGAAACTTCACTAGAGTTAGCACATCGACTCGAAACTACTGATCGCTTTAGTTATATTCTAATGCCGCAAACTAACTTCTGTGGTATCTATTACAAATTTTACCAACGCGAGTACATATTATGTATAATATAAAAAAAATATAATGTTATCATTACAGTATTACTCTTGATTTTCTTATAATTTTACTGTTGTTTGTTCATATCTGGCAGGCGATAAGTAATTATTCCACTCGGTACCTTAGCGTGACGACTGGCTCAGTCAACCTAGAATTAGAAAGGGCATAATGAGTAAATATCTTTAGATTTATGTTCGAAATAATTAAGTCGATTCGAAGTAATCGTGTATTTGTGCTACTTAATTTATACTGTTATAGAAATATTTGGCAGTCTAATACACTGTTTGTACATGTAATTGGGGTGTAAAATCCCAACATTACCTATGCTAGTTAACTATACTTTATTACTATTACTGCTTTGTCGTGGCCAATTATACCATTTACTTGCTTCGATACCGCAAGGGTGGTGAAATTACCTACTATATTTTGACATACTTTAGGCGGTTTATATTCAAATGGCATCTAGATAAGTGATTTGATTATAAGATATGGCTATTTTTTAAATCTGAGATGATTGTGGTCGTCACAATTAGTCTTAGTAGGTCGAAGCGTTCATTTAGGTATGCGTTATGAAAGGAACGTTTTCCTATCCCAGGGTACTCCATCTTAAAGCTTTGGTGTTAAATAATGGCAATCGGCAACATTCAGATGATATCTCTTGTATTGCAAGCGTGATTGGGCTACGCTAACTGCTTAACATCAGACGGGCCGTATGCTTGTTTGCTACCCAAGTAGTATAAAAATATCGATTTGGAATTCCAAATCGATATTTTTATACTACTTCACAATCACACAATCCACAATCACATTTTCATCTTCTGCTTATGCTATTAAGTATTATTTATGTTATTATAAACCGTGTCTACACATGGATTACACTGAGCTATTCGCGCGATTGCCTTGGTCACCGAATGATGTTGATAAAGACGAACCTCGAGAATCGATGGGGGCAAAGTTTGTTCAGTTGACAGTATAGTCAGTATCTATAGATTAAGTAATTACCCTTAGGTTTTAATAAAGTAACTGTGCATTGTTGCTTTATTAAAACCTAACGCTAATTACAAATTAATCCCAAGTGCACTTGGGATTAATTTGTGTATTACAGAGGCGATACAGACATTGAAATCACTATTGGTACTTAGTTGCTTATGATTAGTGGTGAATAGCAAGCTTGTTTGACACCGCAGAAGATAAAAAAATGGCTGCGTAGCGCGTAAACCTGCGCTAACATTCTACGCATCTTGTCAGTCGTCTATCTCGCCGAAGATAATGCATTCGGTTCTTTCCGCCAAAACGGCTCTTAGTAAACCACTTCAATATAGATTTGAGTATTAAATACCTTTGCCGGGTTACTTAAAATAATAATAATATTTTTCTTGTAACAATAGCTAATATAAAGTTTAGAGCATTCAGTACAAAAGCTGTTAAAGTATTTTCTTTACTAATAGTATCGATTTAGTTTACATGTGAAGAGGCGTCAATATAGAGCCTTGTTAAGTTTGTGCTACCTCGCGGAAATTCCTCCCACGAGCACATGTGTAGGGCTGCCTCCGTTTCATATGAATGAATTCTTTTAACCGACAATAATATTTTCAAAGACGAAAAATAAAACAGATGTAAATATGTTTTCCATAGTACACAGTACTGTGAAAAATGTATTTCGTTTGAAGTAAATTCTATTCATAATGAGAACATCAAAAGATTCGGCGATTTCAAAGCGTTGACTGTTTTTCAACGTTGTATGTTTAACTTTTGCTATTTGATTTTCAAACATTTAAAAGGTATCATTATAATTGTATTTGCTCTTTGCATTGTGATAATGTGTATATTTGTTTTTCGTTATATTGTCACACAAGAGATTATATTATTCAAACGAAGTTGTTAGCTTTAGATTACACAGATGGTAAAAGGACTAAAGTAGTAATTGTACCATTGCCAAGGTCAATGAGAAAATGAACCTAAGTTACAGAATTAACTCAAAAGGTATTTCTAGGTAATTCTTTTATACTACTAAGGAGACAAACAGTGTACGGTTCAACTGTTGGCAAGCCTGCGTTGCCGACCCTGTAAAATATTTTTTAACTCTTTTCTTGAAGAACCGAATACCCACATAACCCATGATATAGTCTCTCGGGTATTGTAGGAAGCAGCAGCATTTTGGATTCTGTCAGCCGAAGTAAAAAGATATATGTATGTAGTACAAAAATATATGACTGGGTAGTCATATATTTTCGTTTTCATTATTTTCACTCATTACATGGTAACTGCTTACCATCAGGCCGTTTGCTTGTTTGCCACCTTTGTAGTATTAAAAAAAAAACAATAATTACAAATGTTAGTGCTCATCACACAAAGCATTTTGTCTGTGTCTTAGTTGTAGTTTATACATATATACTTAGAAATATATAAGTTTACTAGTTGTCTGATTGCCATAGTACAGATTTCGCCTAGTTTGGGATTAGATGGCCGTGTGTGAGTTGTACCAAGATATTTTTATTATACAGTAATTGACATTAAAATATATATTTTCTAATGTCAACATTTATTCTGAGAATGTATAAATAAAGACTAAAGAGTTGTCGATATGCGATAAACGGAAGTGACGTACTGGAAGGTAACGCGACGCGAACACGTAATGTCAATCTTGTATTGTTGGGAGTCGAAGCGATTGTTTCAAATATTATATATAGACGTATATAATATTTGAAACAGTCGCTTAATTAGATACAGACGTATCTAATTAAAGCGAGCCTTCAAAATTGTGTTATCGAGTAGTAATTATAATATAAGGAATGTGCGTAGTATGAGGTTCAATGTGTTAATTAAATAATAGGTATATTGTCATATTTATAGTTTGCTGTAGAGTAAAATTAAGTGTATAGCGTATCTAGAGGCAAAATGGATAAAAAAATTAAGTACGAAAAGTTTGTGTTCACAATTCCAAAAAGTTTAGGGTCAAACGGCACAATTACTGTACAGCCAATAGCCAGGTTCACTCGCTGTTCACTCAACGATCAGCGGGTTAAGCAACCAAGGGTGCGGTAACCTTATAGATGGGTGACCGCATAGTGGTATTACATTTGAGCGTCTCCGTGCTTCGGAGGGCACGTCAAGAAGTCGGTCCCGACTATTAACAGTCGTTAGATCACGACAGAGACCTGAATATTGCCGATCGGAATAACTCTGTCACCAGGTTGACCACTAACCAAACGATAGGAGGAAGAAGGAAAAGATTACAACATTTTACTCGTAGTTAATAATTATGTTTATAAGCTGTCAGCAGTATAGTACGTTCAAGGGGTCTCAAAGCTCGTTTGTTCAACAGAGAAAACAAAATGACTGATCGCTAGGCGGGCTTGCGCTCTCGCACAGAAAATAAATATTGCCATCTAAAGTAGCAATGCCGTTGGTCTTATAGGTTCCCAATAGACAGCGGTGTTGTGTGAAATGTGCATTTGTTAACATTACCATGGCAAGCCGGGGCCTATGCCCCGGGCGGCAATAGCAGAGGTTGGCAAATTCATACTGTCTTTGGGCGGCGAATGCACAACTCATCATTTCACCTCCCGCGCCCAAATGAAGATCCGGGGCTGCCCGGTAGGTGGCATTGCTGTCGGTATGTCAGCTTTTCCGGGCAGGACGACGTCTGCCAGGTCCTCTAGTGTAGTATATATTTATAACATAACATAATCTAGTAATATATTAGCGGTAACCCCAGCAAGCCAATGATCGTGGCTAACCACAAACACAAAGACAATAGAATCAAACAAGCGAATTCAATTCAAAACTAATCAACGTTAACTGCTTATGCAAAAGAAGTTTTAATTACAATGTTTATTTTTCTAACAGTAGATACGTAATCGTGGTGTTTTTATCTACTTCGGTCGTGTTTCTAGCTAGAAGTATGTCGATCAAGTCTTGTTAATTCGCGTGCTTTGCACCGGATTGCCTGCTAAAAGTTTTTAACAGCCGTGTAACAACTCAACTTTATACTGTCAGTTCGCTGAAAACTTACTTCGCTTTCAAGGCAACTGTAATACTTACGAATGTAGAAGTATGTCAAGCGAGTGTATTTACTACTTTATGTATTATAGTTACGAAATAAAATATCATTATTAAACGTATATTAAAGCTTACTTACAGTTGTAGTAAAACCTTTCTTGTTATTGTTAGTTATTTTATGCTATATAGTGTTGATGAGAGTATTCTCACCTGATGTTTGCATATGCTCTTTATATGTCGTGCATTTTATTTACGACTACCTGTTGTCCACGACTCTGCCCGCGTGGATGTTGGTTATAGCGATAAAAAGCCTATTCGCTATCTCAGACTATAATCTATCTTTATGCCAAATTCCATCTAGATTCGTTCAGTTGTTTTTACGTGAAAGAGTAACAAACTTTCACGGACATAATATGTGTAATTATATAGTGTTGGATATATGTGTAATTAATATTAGTAGGATAACAGCCATTTAAACTCCTTTTTCTTTGTTTAGAATTTTGTAAGAAGAATAAAGAGATTCGTGTCGTGGTGTGTTATATTTTAAGTTAATAAATTCGTATTAAATTGAACCGAGCTTTGTTTAATTTTACGGGGTTTACGGCCCGCCTGATGGTAATTGGTTACCGTAACGGTCTTTACAAACAGGCTAGTCTAGTGTATTAGACGCTTGCAATACATTGTCACATTGTCCCGCGCGCACAACAATTTAACTAGCTATTAATAGCCTTTAAACTGAAATACAGTACTGCACAGTACTACTATATATTGTGGTAAAATCTAAGATATTGTTTATATAAAACATTGATATTTAAGATATATTCATGTGCGGAATACCATCATACGCTCGCAGACCGGTATCAGGGATGTCGGTAGCAAATCTGCCAAACTTAAGTGGGACTGGGCGGGACACATTTCTCGTATGCATCCTGAGAGATGGGCTCGTGTCAACACACAGTGGATGCTTGAGATGGGCATCGACGCCGAGGCCGACCTAGAAAACGCTGGCGTGACGACCTGGATGCATATGAGAAGGATTGGTGGAATAAGGCAATGGACAGACGGGAATGGAAATCAATGGGGGAGGCCTTTGCTTAGCAGTGGGACAATACAGGCTAGTACAAAAAAAAGAAAATTTGAAATGCTCATGTCATCTCAGGGTGAGTTTCCACCAAACGGATAAATAACAAACAACATTAACCAATAACGAAGTGATTTACCATTTACGGGAGATATCAAGAGTTTCGTTATAATTTCTGAACTAGTCTCACCCTTCATCAGTCAACTAATATTATAAGCCGTCCGCCATCATATTAACTGCCCCACTGCAAGCCAAACGTCTCCCCTTCCTTTTTCCATAATCGCATATCTTTTCATCAAATAGTAGTAGGGTCAAAGTCAACTATAACCATCAATAAACATTTTTTGTTATTAACTGAGTATACCTCTATTTTTATACAGAAAAGGTGTTTTTAGTGTTAACTTTATTACGACAAGCATGTGCCACATTTTATCTGTACAAAGTATAGAGCGAAAATTTGTGAACGCTCAAGTTTATCATGTTATTTTTTTTAACTGAACAATTTTATCTATTTCAAATATTGTTGTATGCAATTGGTGCAACGAGCACGTTGTTTAAAATTGACTAAAAAACTGCTATATTGTAGTCAGTGTACGATTGTTACGCTAATTGCAAAAGTGTATCCAGTCGATAGTACAAACAGTCGCTTTGGTCTATTGTCCACAACTCCAGTGTTTACGTACTGAGCGGCTAGATACGTCCCCTTTCAATCATCGGCCTAACTATAGTTTGGTCAAGCTTCCTCTGCACTGTTTAGATTATGTAATACTAGGCCAATCTCACTTAATCATTTCAATGGAACGTCACAACATGGTAATAAAATAAATCGTACACTAACTAATAACCATGAACGAATATTTAGTATACAAACAGATTAGTTAAACGTAGTTTACGTGTTTAATGTAACGAAACTACGAGTATATTCGTGTAAGCTCGCTAAGAAGACGCTTCGGCGGCGTGCAATATAAAAGTCGGTACAAAGGGTTATTTCAGTTCCTTCATAAAACTAACAATATTGTTCGCGGTAACAAGACGAGAACGTTTCTCTCGAGCCCATATTCGCACAGCTATTGTCTCGTTCAGTAGACTTTAGGGGCTTGAGCCTGCAGTGTTAGACTCAACAGACCATTGTTTAGCTTTCTTCACCTGGCAAGACATATCCCACACAAAGGCAAAGCTCGTTTCTGCACTTGTGTTTGTTTTTGTTATGCAATTGTAGGTTTTCGAGCACGCCACGCTACGGCGGATCTTCGCTCGTTTGTGAACTGGAGTGAGAGTAGGGCGCACCTACATTGCAATGCATATAGCTGTGTTATCTGTGAATTTTAGTTTAATTATCTTTTTATTTACATTACAATGTATGTGTGTGTGTGGTACATAGTATTTTTGTAACCCGTTTATTTTGGAGATAATTGGGGAATTCTTGTATTTTTTTTTCGTGTATTTTGGAAGTGGCTCTAACAATTTGGATCAGATTTGGACAAGGTCTTGCTTTTAAGTTTTGTTCTTTTAGACACTCCTGATATTTAATAACATCAAAAACACGTTTCCGTTGGTAAAGTTACTGTATCGATGGCAGTTTTTGTAATTTGGATCGTAGATAGTTAAAGCATTTTGAACTAAACTTAAATCAAAATCTGTTAAATGTACCGCGATACAAAATTATTTTATTTTCAACATAAAAATGTAAAAATTTCACTTCGCCTCGCCATTTTGAATCTATTGAAGTAGTAGTTATGTATACAGACAAAGCAAAAAAATAACAGCCCAGCTTTTGGAAATCCTATTTTATTATAATGACCAGTCTGCTATTTCCAGATACGGTAGATAAAAAGTTGATATATTTTTTTATATTAAGGCAAGTTGTGTTAAATAATATTTTACTTTAAAGAGCATAGTTATATTGCTGCTAATTTAGAATAATGATGATAATTATAAAACCCTAGTACTAAGTATTTGTACGTACAATAATTAAAGGCTTTTAGTGAAATTTAAAGCAGGTTTTATTTTTAATTTCAACAAACAACCTCATTGGCTGAACACACATATATTATGTCTCCTCATAAACTCCGATGTTAAAAAAGCGTGGAATTTACATTTTATATTGCGTCACAACATTAACAAATACTGGAAAAGAACAAAAAGAATTTAACAAGCGAATAAGGAAGTGAAGTTAAGAATCAGCTCGCGTTCGTTGCCAACCTATTCGACATTACTGAAATTGTCCAAAATTTGCCGGCAATCACCATCTTAGCAAACTTGTAAGTTGATTTCCAATAATTGGAGCCCCGTCTGTCAGTCGCATCAACTAAGCGCGATTTCAAAGTGGAACAGTGACGTGAGTCAAACTAATTAACTACTGATTAATAGATAAACGATCAGGTGTCAATAGTTTACATTCGATAGGTATGGTAGGAACGGAACGGAGTAAGCTGTACAGGGCAGCTATATGAAGATTAGTTTTTTTTGAAAAACCAATGTACGAATAATATGTGTAAAATATATACATATTTATCTGTAGGTTTAATCTAATTGTACACTGTTACCAAATTCCACAGAAATATATACATTGGTTTTCTTAAAAAACTAAGCTTCATATTGCGGTCCTGTACAGCTAACACCGATGCCTAATGTGTAAGTTCATACAAGTAGATCCTTCTTTTCATTGTACATAGATGTTGTTCCTGTATATACCGTTTGATCAGATTCGGATTAAAGAAAAAAGCAAATGCTCTGATTAATTTTGACTACACGTATGATCTAGTGATAAAAGTTACATTTTCACTAACACGTAGTGTTGTAGTTTCAATTCCTACACGTTTCAAGTTTAAATTACAATATTGGTTACAATACATTACAAACTTATGAACATAGAACCATCTCCTTTTATGTCGGTTAAAATATTTTAGAAGTATTTAATAAATTAATACTGCTACTTTTTAAAAGCGTGCAATACATCTTGAATCTTGAACTTACAACCAAAATATTTCCAAACTTTTTAAGTACTAATAGAAGTTTGTTAGTGTTAGATATCAGTATTACACTTAGGTGTGGATATATATTACGTCAGAGGGTAAGATGAAATGAATTGATCGTTCGCACTAAGATGGAGTGTAGGAACTCTATACCCATGGGCATGGAGTTGAGAAAAGCCGGCGCAGAAGTCGGTTTTGTTAACAAACTTGTTTACACTAATGATGGATAATGAAAGATAGATGGCTTCTATAACAATCTATTGCTAGTTAAGATAGTGTATTGTCTAATAGTGGCCTAAGTTTCTAGCTAGTTCTTCTTACATTTGCCAGCGAACTAGCTGTAGGTAAATTGGCTTTAATATTTTTGGGTTACGTGCTACATATTATAATATATAACCTTCATAAGTTTGTGACTAAAATTAATAGATTATTTTGAGTTTGAGTTGGCATTAAGAATATAACTTATTTCTTTATCGTATAACGAGGTAAGGTTGATTAAACTAATTTATTAAGAACGAAGAGAGAATAAATATTTATTTAAATGAAGAGTATAATATGACACTGTCTAAGATATAATAGTTAAAGAAATAAGACTAGGAAATGACCTTCACCTTAGAGAAGACCAGCGCTAAAAAACTAAACTTTTCTTGTTTTACATTTATTAATCTCTCTTCTTATAGTTGTTTTTTTTCGTGTGTAGGTATGTCTTTTTGTTGTTTTTGTAATCCTTGTCTTTTATCTTTAATGTTGTGCGTTCATCTGCGTGTTAAAATAAATAGATTTTCTTTCTTTCACACAGTGATGTAGTTATGTTCCTGTGTGTGACTACCTAAGTATAATATGTTTCCTGCATATTACTATCCCATTATTATATTTAAAAGATTGAGTGTTATGTGTTTGAAACTTTTTACATTAACAAATTTAGGTGCGTTCTTCATGATATCAGGTTTAATTATAAGTGCCGTGATGTGTGATAAAAACTGCAGGTACAGTACATCGTTAGTATTCTTGTGGGTGTGACATCTCAAGAGGTTTGTAGTCTACGACAAGGTGACCATCTGGCGGGTGGCGAGCTGCAGTCTCTTGTGCAGCGCTCGTAAATCTCCACATGAATTTACTACCTTAACACCGTTCTACCTACATAATATATACTTACATCGGTAACTATCTTAATTATTAATAATGTGTTTACAGTAACGTAATAGTTACTATAATAGCTCTATCTGCGATAAATTTAGCAACACGCAAGTGATACTGACTGCTTGCCATTAGGCGGGCAATATATTTACTTGTTGCGTACTTAGGTAGGATATAAGAAATGCCATATTTAAGACCATATTTTCCAAAATACTCTGATAGAATACTTGCTAGTTACTATCTTTACAAAGGTGAAGAGGTTGTTTAGTTTTCCTCTAAGAACGCGTTATATTCTGGACCAAACAGTTGGTAATTTTTTATGCATTTGATAGCCTAATTCTTAAGAATAGTTATAGGCATATAGCATTTATCATCACGTTATGATTAAATAAAGCCATGGTTATAACAATAAACGTGACACAGGACAAAGTCCAAATTTAACGCGGGTTAAATAATGAAGAACAGCTAGCTAATAAAATGTAATAGTCATCATTATTCTACTGACATATGAGCTAATGCTAGTTAATGTTGCCTAAACAAAAACGTTCAACCCGCCTACTGTAACCCGCTATTATTTTGTAGCAAATAAATAAAATGTAAATAACAGAACAGAACAAAGAGTATGGTTATTTGCATAATGCTATTCACCTTTTAGCTTTCGGACATGCTTGAAGCTGGTCTGGGCTTGAGCCAAGCCGAGTCCATTTAGCGAGTCGTATGAAGATTATAAGCTTAAGTCCTTTGGCTCCACACTTGTCCTGCACTCGTTCACGGAAAAATGAAAAAAGTATACGGGAAACCATCTACACAATTTTATTTAAATAGAGAAAAATCGTGTTTAATACTACTGAGTTCTTACCATGATGTCTATATAGTGATTTATTGTTGATCTTAATATGAAAATTTTAAAATTTCAACTTTATTACCAAGTGTTTAGGTTGTCATTGTTCAAAATTCAAATTGAGATCGAAAATATATCATGGTACGGGCTCTGGTCGACGATATGGGAATTATATTTGGCTTTAAAATAATTTCTCATTGCGATGAGATATATTTAGTATATGAAATTTATTACATGTTCTATAAAATAATCTATACAACTTATTGGTATATAATTTTACATAAGTAGGTTCTCTAGACAAAGAGATGTAAGTAACATAATAATATGTATACCAGTTGACCTAGAAATGCTATATTCATTTAAAAAATTGTCATGTTTCTATTTATGAGATATACAAACTATTAAAGAAATATTCTACTGAGGGTATATCCTTTCTAGGTAATTGTTATTGTAATAGCTCCATTAACGTTAAATCTTAAGATTTTCCGGTAACAGATTTGCCTTGTAATAACTGTAAATGTCCGTTGTTTTTTACTTTTACTGTCATTATTTAGTAATACCCGTAAAATATTTACTGCAGTACAGGGTTTTGTTTTATGGTAGATAGTAATCATATATATTTATTTGATTTATTTCTATATGACCTATTGTATAACATGATGAACAGCATAAGTAGGTACTACAAACTTAAGTTACATTGCGATTTCGACCGAGAGTTACAAGCACTTATTGCTACAATTTCAATTAGGATCTAATGCAAGTTCAACACCAGTTTACACGAAATGAAACAGTATTTAATGTATTACACATCTAGAAATGCTAATTTAGTAGTACCTGAGGTAACATAGATAGATAGATAGATAGAAAACTCTTTATTGTACACCAATTACATTTATGATACAGATATTGTAGAAGCTTTGTTATGTGTACTATTATACGGTGCTGGGATCATACTTAATTAGAATATTACTATGCGATGATACGTTACGAAATACATAGATTTTGTCTCAAAATGGACAATAAAGTCCAAACACAATTACCGAGACTTCAAAAAATATGCTGCGATCATCTTAAAAACTGTCAGGCAACTGCTTCGGGTATGAAAATAATTTCACCCGTCCTTAGCACAGACTACAGTCACAAGTTCAGTTTTTATTTCATCGTCATGAAATATGGCTGGCGAGAGACTCGTTAAAAAGAACACGATATAGTATTACTACTTGGCTAGTGAGGCGACGTCGGCTAACCCGCTTTATGTGCACTTAAAGCTGGTTCCTAGACTTGTTTCATCCACTCCAGCTTAACGCGCATCTTAATTTAAGCTTCAACGGGTAACCGGTGAACAAATAAAAACTTAGCAAATACAAGTTTTCATCGAGCCACTCACGCGACGGCAACCATAGCGATGGTCTCGCAACGAAAATTCATTTAAAGTACTGACCAAAAATGCAAATATTATTATATCTACACACGTTTTATAAAGCTGTTTATTCTTGAAGGGTACGGATAAAACTTTAGGTGCCAAAAAGGTTCATCGTAACGTTTGACATCTTTATTTAGGACACGTGTTTTTATGGTGAAAAATCAGGGGAACATTTTGTTTTTGGATTTATTTTTAATACTTTTCATAGGCACTTTGGTTTCGAAGTTGTAATGTTCATGGCGTTAATAAATAAATACGATATACGAAATACGATAAACCTAGTAATGTTCTTTCTCTGTGGTACATAGTGAGCTAGGTTGGAGGTTTGCATTAGGAAATAAAATACGTATTAAACCTCCTTTTCCTACTAACATCTCGTTCAACTGAGCGGCACAAAGTCAGCTAAGTATATTATGGAACTCGTAATACGTAAGTACGTACATATATGTATGTTTTGTAAAGGTTTTTTTAACAGCTATTGTGTGGATGGCAATATCATTTGTATTCCATTCTCGCACCCTCACGTATAAACTTTAGCAAATAACATAAAATCAAGTTTTTATAGTTATATAAAACGTTTGTTGGTAACCTCAAATGTAACCATTGAAAAGTTTGCAGTCAAAACTTCTGAATTGATTAGTAAAAGAAGTAATAGTTTAATAAAGTAAAGTTTTAATTATATATATGTACGTTTGTTTCTTAGTAAACTAACTCAGACACGTGATTGGTCCATTTTAACTGACATAAAATGTATTTTTTGTTTGAAGCTTTACATACATTTTTAAATGACCGTGACACAAAAGATTTGTTAAAAGGAAATGTAAACATGAAAGTCGACACCACCCACAGAATGACTCAAATGTTAATTGAAAGATAAGTGCTACCAAATAAGATTTTCTGCGTTGTTTTCCTTCAAAACTGTCCCTCAAATCTTTTACTTTTGTTCCGAAGGCATCTGCCCCTTTTCAACTCAAGTTAAACAAATTTTCCGTAACAGACTTTTTCGAGATTCACCTCGAGGATTTGCGGGATCTACGAGGTTTTGTTTTTACCGTTTATTTTTTGTATTTACCTGGCGTATCCTTGCGTGAATATATCAATATATACTAGTGTTTGTTTACATAAATGTACATTTAATTAAATATGATAATCATGTTTGTATTTCGGTAGAATTTAACGTAATATTAGTTTAATATAATACCTAAATTCAATAAACAAATTCTGTGCGATACATGCAGAAGTTGTTTATTGAATCGGTTAAACTAATGGTGAGTACAATATTTATATTTGGTAAGGTATTTTCATATGGCTAATGCGTACCGCAGATGTGTAGTCGTCGTGAGGCATAGCAGCGATATATTACGATTGTAACGTTGTTATGTAGTTTTTATGGTAAAATATGACATCGTTTCTAATAAAACGTATTAGTATTCACCACAAACGCGAAGGTTTCGCGCGGTAAGTGTGATGGCGAATGTTTTCGGTGTAACTCATCCACTCCAATATCAGAGAGATTGAGAACGTTAAGTTATAGCAGTAACAATTTCGTATTGCCCTATAAAACCTCACTTTCGCTTTATTTATACGCAGTAAAATGATCAATATTCGATATTGCCTTTAGATAGCTACATTTACCTAAGAGTATTCACGACTCTTTGTTGCAAATTTTTATTTATGTTCCGTATGTGTTTGTGCATTATTATATAGCGGATTACACGATTATGTTAACCGCTGTATTACGTAATATTGACTGACCTATTTGTTTAGTTGTTAGTGACGATACTTTTACCTGTATATTACAATAAATAAATATGTTTACCAGTTATCTGATTGTTTAGTATAGGCTTACCTAGTATTAGATATGTCCCCCTAGACCAGTGGTATAACCGCTAGTAGAATAGAATAGAATAATAAAATAATGTATGGGATTTGACAATAGTTTACGATATTACGTTAAATTCCATACATTGTTTTTTATTCTATTCTACTAGTGTTTATACCACTTGTCTGGAGGGGCAGATTCTAATAAGAAAGGCACTAAGTATAATTATACTACTTAAGTTATGTGTGGGAAGTGGTGTTTGCGTTAATTCAAATTCAACAAAAGAATGCTTATACGAACATTTCATTTCACATGATCATAAAGAATGGTTTTTTCTGAGTGTGTTCACAGTGGCGTCCAGTCATTCTATCTCGGTATCATGTGAGTTATACTGGCTGTGATAATGATAAGCTGTGGATTCGCCGCTCGCCTACACATTAAAACCTCGTTAGCCTTAGTGTAAGCTTTTACTATTGTTCAGTGGTGACTTGATATATCATGAGTGGTTAATGTGTTAAATAAAATCCATTCAGGAATTTATGGAAGCCGTGGTAGCTGAGTGGGAAAGTTACCGACTTGTACTCATTAGGTGTAAGTTCAGTCTCCAGTGGCGGTACCAATGTGAATTTAACTTTGTAAAATTTAAACATGCTAATTAAATTATTTACTATTTAATAACAGAAGAAGAAAACATCGTGTTTTATTTATAACAATAAAAATCATATATGCTGCTATTCATTGTATTTACGATAGTGTAATTGTTTTCGAAATACATTTAATAAAATTATGAAATAATGCCAATATCATTTAAAATATTTTTAATGATTGAATTCAATTGGTAATATTAGCTGATTATAACATGTTTAAAAATATAGCTGTTATATTTTTTCAATTATGCCACTACTTATTACTTACATACAAATTTTCTCAATTCTATACTCAATTTTAGCAGTGCGCCGATGCAGTTGTACTATTTGCTTTTCTTTCATTCCTATGCAGATCGACAGTCATCAAATGACTATTTAATTCTCAAGGTCATTTGCATTTATAAGTCTTAAGGTCTTATACCCTCTCAGATCTCTTGAAGAGGAGACGCGTGCCCATCAGCGAATAAGATTTTTTGAGCCTTTTATATGCCACAGCGGGCAAAGATCTCACTCTGTATTAGTTGCCAAATCAACCCTTTGCTTTCGAGACCTACCTTGGTAACGACACGTCCGTTCTCAAGCACTTACAGTGTGATGACCTTTGTGTGTGATGGTGATAGGCGGGACACACTTATAAGATTCAGATGCATTTTATAGGTGTGTCCCGCCTATCACCATCACACTTTTTTAATTCAACAAACAAACAATCAAATCTATCCTCTTTAAATTATTACTTTAGATTACATATAATAACATATGATTTGACTTTTGTGACTGTTATTTTGGATTAACAATAATTACTGACAAGAGACAATAAATAGATCATACATGCTCGTAATTACACAAGTTGTATGTATGGGCTGAGGATTATAACAATTACTTTATAAGCGTTTAATTGCTGTTTGTTAATGTACTTTGTTTTTTGTACATACGAGTAAGTACAATGTTAGCATTGTTTTATTAATACACTAGTCGCCCACCCCGGCTCCACGCGGGCGGTATTTCCTGGGATCCAGTTTTGTCAATAAAATAAGTACTCGCAAGTAACGTGGCTCTCTATTGGTACAAGAATTTTCAAAATCGATTCAGTATATCCAGAGATTACCCCCTACAATTTCACAAACTCACTTTACCTTTTTAAGGGTTCCGATTTTTTATATACAATTACAATATATTTCAATATATTATAGAATAAATAGATTACAGTATAATTGGATACAAGTGCCTAGTTGTTGTTCCGCGGATCCTGTGGATGTTGGTCTTGCTAAATGTTTAGACTTTTTCTTATGTAAGGAAACAGACAGAGTTACTTTCACATTTATAATATTAGTAGTATTTATGTGCACCTACGTAATTATAAACCTTTAAAAGTTACACACTATAAAGATAAGCAATGTGTTATGCATACATGCTACAATATGACTGGCACTGTAGGGCTACGCTTGATGTAGTAAACGATTTTATTTTTAAAGACTGCTCACGCACTAGAGATTAAGCCCTATGTCGCGTGGGCTTTTACAAACATACAATTCACCGATAAAAATTATACTCAGACTCGAAACAAATATTTATGGATCACACAAAGTTTTTTCCCGTATGGGAATCAAACCCGACCTCCAGCTTAGTAGTCAGGGTCACTAACTACTAGACCAATAGACCATTCAAATTTACCTGCGGTAATATCAATCCGTCTGGCCAGCGTGGTATAGTAGGCTAATGTCCCTCCAAATTTATGGAGGAGACCCGTGCCCAGCAGTGGGACGTTTATGGGTTGAGATGATGAATATACGGCAACGATAACTGCTTACCATTAGACGGTCTGTATGCTTATTGCCATCTAAGTAGTATAAAAAAGTACTAAACAGACAGTCAACGACCAAAAGTAGCTAAATATTTCAGTGTTCTAAAATAGCAAAACATTTTTTATGTAACCCCAAAATTATTTAGAGGTTACATAGAAAACAGATTGTTACAGTAATCATATGTGAAATTCCAGCCATCCGTAGTAACCTTGAGCTTATCAAACCGAACAGTAGGTACCAAATTTAGGTGCTAGGTATATTCTAAACACGGTTCGGTGCTATAAAGTCGACCTGTGAAGTCTATGTGGGAGGTAAGCGTGCGAGCGATATATACAACTTTGCTGTTGATTTAAACAAATTTATTTTACCGTGATATAAGCATTTGAAAGAGGTGTTTGTGAAGGTGAACGAAACCAATTTGCAACACATAGGGTACGAGTTTGAACCCGTTCGGCAGTACTAAGTAATGTGAATTTCACGCATATTACACGTGAAATTTTCACCATTGTCATCTAATACAAGGTCGTAAGGCAACTCACATAGATCTTAGAAGGCATTATAAAGGCATATCTGATCCACAAATGTGTGTGGAACTTTCCCTTTCATCCACGTTCGTAACTGATTTTTTATAGCCAGATTTTTCATGTCAGAAGATTTTTATTTCCATTTTCATACCTGGTTATTAATAGCCTTTCATAGCTGCCTTTATGTAACCAGTTATGAAAATGGAGAAAAAAAACAACTCTCTCTCCACTTTCATATTTTTTAAATTAATAACCAGAAATGAAATGAAAATAAAAATCTTCTAACGTAGTTGGTTATGAAACTTGGTTACAAAAATGACAATTTAATTCCATGTTCGTAGCTGATAACTAGCTACGAACATGGAATTAAATAAGCAAAGCAAACAAAAATTCCACTTTCGCAGCTGGTTATGAAAGATCAGTTACGGACGTGGATGAAAGGGAACTTTCCAGATCTCGAGACAGAAATATAAAAAAAAAACTCCTTTTTTTTAAATTTTTGTCTAAAGTTCTGGGAAGTTTCCTGGTATTGTATGCACCCACACCATTTTCCATTTGTTACAAAATGTGTGATACATATAATGTATCACACAATTTTTGCTCCAAATCAGGATGTAGTTTGTGTCGGTGATTTTTGTGTTTCTGGAAGATTCCAATATAGATAGATAATGATTTGATGCGGTAATAGTTTAATAAAAACTTTAGGTCGTTGTACGATAGCTAAAACCACAATCAAAACAATAAACCGCGGACGTTTGCGTGACTAATCATTTTTACTTATTATTTTTCAACTGTTGACCCTCCATCGATGTTTGGCGGGGTTCCACCGCGAGCTAATTATACTACTAACATGATTTATTTCAAACAATTGTTATTTTATACACTATATTATGTCTCCAAGGTATCCTTGAAGAAATTTATACGTTAATTTTGTGATGAAAGAGGGGAGACTGGAGACTGGTATACCATAAAAATAAAAAACTTACCAATCCGTATTGCGAGCCTGGAGACTTGTAACACAGATTAAACTTAATACAGGTTAGAGCCTGAATATAAAATATATTTTTAGGAATATTTGTGGAGAAAATTAACGACATTAATATGTAATTTGTGTGCTTCTTTATAATAAAATTCTCGCTAACACGAAGATACAAATCGAAGTGATATTTTGCACAAAGACAGATAAGCAATGCCAAGAGTTACATAAGTTACTATTTAACGACATAAAATCTTAGGAGTGAGTACACAAGTTTTATTATTATGATTGTTATTCGTAAACTAATCTCTATCTACATAAAATATTTACACTCCTCAGGCTTTTATTTAATGCAGTTTCGTAGTTAAGCCGCCAAGGAGTAACAAACAAATAAACACTATTAAAGTTTATAATATTAGTTGAGAATAGTTGTGTTTTGAAATGGCTTTAAGTTCATGTCAACGACGCATTTAGCTTAACGGTATTATTAACAATCTAGTGCTTAGATTTAAGTTATATATTAGCTTATTTAATATTTGAATTTAGAGTAAATTAGTCCCTAGTTGGTGCAATGGTATGAACGCCAACGTTTTATTATTCCAATCCACAAATCCACAATTTGTTGATATGTTAGTACAGCTCATATTTGTTGATTTATATTCACTAGCTGTTATCCGCGGTTCCACACACGTGGATGTCGATTATCACGGTAAAACGTACTCTATGTCCTTTCCCATGATACCATCTATCTTTTTGCCAAATGTCTTTAAAATCTGTTTAGCCATTTAGCTACAAAAGTAAACAAACAGACAGAGTTACTTTCGTATTCATAATATTAGCATGGATGTATTTAGTTTTATATCAACCTGCTGTACCTAAGTAATTAGTGATCCATAGTGTCTGCCTACCCCAATGGGAGATGCGCGTGAAGATATGTATGTGTGTATCAGCTGTTCATATAACTTCATTCTCACATACAACACTCTATAACATAACACAATTACATTCTCCTGGAGGAGTTGGTAGAGATGTATTACACTAATGGGGAGATCATAGCCAGGTGCTTCACTTTACTTTAATACAATAGTGTATGTTGAGCTGCAGGTAAATGTCTGGGGAGTATAGCTGAACCCTTCCGTCTAACGACCCATATTCATAAGCTACCATGCAGCTCAACCTCATAAGCAGCTATCATGGCCTTAGTCAATATATCTTTACGCCCTTAGCGGCTATATGCGTAGGCATGCCAACTTTAAGTATTTAATAATTATTATAAGAAATAATTTAAAGTGGATTTTTATTGAGCCCAAATAAAATGGGATAAGGTTGGGCAAAGAGAAAGAGAGAGAGGAAAGATTTACAGTGGTTTTTAACAAAGCGAAATTATTAACCTTTCAATAGCAAGGTCTCGCATTATCTATTGTGGTCATTAGACGTCCTACTTTAATTAATGCACCATCAGAGCGAAACAGCTGGCGGAGGCTAGTTTTAGATAATTATCGTTCTTGTTTGGTACTTTTTATGCGTTTTCTTAATAAATTATTTAACTACAATTCGTAATAATAATAATATATGTAATATTATGATAATATCGCTTCAGGATTATGAGGATCATCTTCGTAGCGTAGTGGTACTGAGGGATTAGTAGGTTGGACAAAGTTATATCGGGTTTATCAGTATCAACCCGGAATCTGTAATTGTGCCCAATATATGGCAGTACAGACGCCTCCTATTACATCGAACCTATTAGATATTCTGTAATGGGAATTAGCATAGCCACAAATGGAATGGATAATACTTCTGTACCTACCCCTTAGAGAAAAAGACGTGACGCCACGTTATGTTCTACGCGGTATAAATACATAAAACTAATCTAATATTAATACAAAGCACGTAACATAAACTATTTTCCTGTACATTTTTGTGTAAAAAAAATCAAAAGTCGGTTCGGTTCAATTGTCTTTAGCTCTTTTGTCTGCTCCTTTGAAGGTAAGCTTGCTGTGATCCAGTCAATGTTGAGGCATGGCTTTGGACGGTCGTTATTTTAAAAGCAACACAAATAACGTGGAATATTTTCGTATTCTTTATTTAGTTTTAGCATTTTTAAGAATTACTTTTTGGATAGAATAGTTATGATTTTATATTTTGTCGCAAGTTAGAGAAAATAGTAAATGAAAACTGTTATATTACCTTAAGAAAATTCTTTATTATAAAATTCTTTATACTTAATATTATAAAGCTAAAGAGTATTTTTTTGTTTGAACGCGCTAATCTCAGAAAGTACTGGTTCGATTTGAAAAAATCTTTTTTTGTTGAATAGTGCATTTATCCAGGAAGGCTATAGCCTTCCTGGGTAAATGCACTTTTCAAAATTTTATTTAAAAAAAACAAGGCTATAGCATGATGTTATATATAACATCTTGCTATGATCAATAGGAGCGGAGCAGTAGTGAGATATGTTGTAAAATCGGGATAAATATTCCAAATTACCACGCGGGCGACCCCTAGTAAGTATAATAAAGTATTTTCTAAAAGTTTCAAGTTGATCTGTATTGTACTTAATTCTTAATTTTTTTATTGTACACAGTAACAAAGAGAACAAATACATATAAATATAACATTTACAAAGGCGAGCTTAACTCAAGATTGAGTAATTAACTTTTAAAGGGTATCAATAATAATAATTATGATTTAATTAGGAAATGACAAGAATCATGTTATTCGGGTAATGTTGGTTTGAATATTGCAACGCTTACGTGTTGGAATTAGCTGTCAACATAACATCATATAGGTATGCGAATGTTATAATATTATTCAATTATGTATTTGATTTAAATTACATTAACAAGCCTCTATGGGAAAATGTCAGTTCGGAATGTATGTTCTCTCGGAGTAAGGTAAGTAACCGATTAAAAAGTGGCACTTATAAATCCTTATTTCTTTTTTGCAAAAGACAAGGATATTACATATTTATATTCACTTCTTGAAATTACTTCAAGAAGTACATAAAGATTTTTAATTCATCAAGCATTCAAAGCACAAAGAAAACACATTTGTGTAACAGAAAGCAAACAATAAAATACTGTTGCATTTATCCGCTGTCCATTCTAATCTTTGTTGTTCTACCATTGGGTTCTAATAAGTTGGGAATAAAACATGGCTATTGCCTATATCAAATCAGATCTTATTAATAATCAAGCGGCCAATTTTGACGAAGACTCGATGTAGTGTATGTGCTAAAGCATGCATACGCCGCGCTGTCTCGTGTGTACCTGTATTGGCTGTATTGGTTAACTAAACGTCACTGTGACAGTTGCACAAAAAGCGCGGAAAAAGTGAGTGAGCTTTAAAACCGATTACCAAGTACAGGGCATTGTCGAGCCAGGCGGGGCATTGTGATAGTGTAAGTAAACAACAAACCCTACACTCGTCATCTGAGCAGGAGATATTATAGTGTACAAGTGTGTGCGCAAATACCGGTGCACTCTTTATTCCCTTAATTGATACCGATGGGACGGCAATCTGACACTATCAGAGAGATCAGGCTTAGGATCAATGTCTTTACGTGTTGACTTGGTAATTGGTTATGCCTTATTACTATGCCTGTGCTAATTTAAATTTCTCAAAAAAACTAGGCTATCATAATTTCGTCAATTAACTTACTACACGTCTATGACATAATTGCTGATGGCAAGCGCCAACTAGGTTCATACTACATACTACTATTACTTAATAGTACCACAGGGCAACAAACCATAGAGTCAGTGGCCCAATGCCTTTTATGTCGGCGGAATACATGATTGCACATGAAGATACCTAATTTAAGCAAGTTTACAACGGCTGGTGGTCTTCGGTCACGTAATGCAGGCGAGTCCGTGTGTATCGATTCGCACTTCTGTCTTACTCACAGGTACTCTCTTTGTCAAATCTCTACTTTGATGAAGTTTATTGTCTGTCAAGAAAAATCTGAAAATTGTGGAATTTCAAATTATGTATTTTTAGTTTGCATAGACTGCATCGCGTTTGAGTCTATGCAAAAATAACTCTTGGCAAAGTATTATAAAGAGTTAGCACTGTTTTTAGTACTCTGCCAAATTTGTCGACTTGAGTTTTTTAGCTATAACAACTCAAAATTCATTTATTTATTTAGGTTACAATGTAACACTTATGAAGGTCATAAATTATGAATAAGCCAGAAACATGATTTTTTTGTTATACTACCAAGGTGACAAACAAGCATACGGCCCGCCTGATGGTAAGCAGTTACCGTAGCCTATGGACGTTTGCAACACCAGGGGTGTTATATTATACTATATCTATAAATAACATAATTTATACATACTTTGGGCTGTCATACTTTTCAGTAATAAATGCTTCCATTGTATAAGGCCCTTAGGAAAATAAAGATAGCATACAAATGGCATTAAAAAAATGCATCAAACTGAAAATGGTGTTGAGCGCTTTAAGTATAAACTTTCCTCTGTTCGTCATAGTTTCTTTAAAATGCTACCCAAAAATACTATCTATTGTATTGTAGTAATTATACTCCCTATGATATGTATTACAAAGCGAATCAATCAAAATAGGCGGTAATTATCCTCGTGAACATGAAACTCTCTAGAGACTTTTACAATGAACGATTAGCAGAGAGTTTATCCTGTTAACATGATGTACGAGTATATTGCTCGAGTACGATATTTCGCTGAATCGATATAGGATAGATTTACTTACTAATTACATACTATTTAAATTTCCATGGAATAAGTACCCGTATCAAGTATCTTGAATGTTAATGTTTAAATAGAGATTGCACTGTATTGACGCACACACTACTGTTTTAATATGTCCCGTAGTAGTCTATTCCCTGTTGACACTGGCCGCGCTGTGACCGAAAACGGTCTAAGGACCATTAATGAATAAATAATTTTATTTGGTAAAACTCATGGAGAATGTTTAGCTAGCAAAGTTTCAGAGTTTTTCATGTTTTACTTACTAACTTATACCTACGTTGAAAAGGCGCTAAATAAAATACACAAACACAACATTATATAAACAGAAGGAATAAATTTTCATAGAAACTAAAACTTAAATAGCAATAAAAAGTATCTTGCTCAATCCAGTTGCAGTTTGCTTTTACGGCTAAAGTGTACTTTACAATATTATCGTCGGACTCCTACCTCTGACTGCATTTTTCACCGGATACCGGGAAAGGAGCAAAATGAACAGCGGCCTTAACTCTGCCCCGGGACTGCACAGATAAAAGTACTGGCCTCTTATTTGAATTATGGGACTTTGACCGGGCCACATCACTTTATTCGAACGCGACGCGGTTGGTTTTAATCAACTTAAGCTACGTATCTACTTTCCGATGCCAATTTTAGTATAACAGTGTGTAGATTTAAACATGTATTTTTTAGTAAATTAATAATAAATATACCTTATCTTCAAAAAACATACTCGTGTACGTAACTCTTAAAGATAAAGATCATTTATTTGTCTGAACATGTGTACAAATAGGTATTACAGTAAGCTTATAGTTTCAGCATGCTCTGTCTGTCAGACATGCAAATTTATGTGCTATAATGTCATGCATTGATATGGGATCCAAAATAATTGATACTTTTATTTCATTTCTCCTAGTGAATGTCAATATAATAGTAATTAATAATGTCAGTGTTATGTCTAATGTCAATAATATTATAATTAATATAAATGTCAATTAAATTAAATTTCATTATAATACATATTTATCATTTAGAAAATCATTAATAGTATAGGTAACCTATACTATTAATGATTTTCTTATCTTTATCATTTAGAAAATCATTAATACTATTAATGATTTTCTAAATGATAAAGATAAGAAAATCATTAATAGTATAGGTTACTATACTATTAATGATTTTCTAAATGATAAAGATAAGAAAATCATTAATAGTATAGGTTACTATACTATTAATGATTTTCTAAATGATAAACATAATTTAAGAAAACTTTTGACTCAGAAATGTTAATTTCTGAGTCAAAAGTTTTCTTAAATTATGTTTAAAAACATTAATGCTAAGGTCCTTATATACATTAGGTATCTTATTATATATCTTAGGTGCCATACAAAAAAATACATAAGTCCATTCTTAATACATAAGTCCATTCATTTAGTTGTAAGACATAAGAATTATATACATAACTATGACAAAAAAATTAACTAGAACAAGACATACATTGATCAAAAAAGCACACAAAAAAATATGGGTTCAATTTGATTTAAATTATATGATACCAATTATATGAAAAAACATATGAAAATGCTTCGATTTTCATAATTTCAATTTTATATTTGCGAGTATACTTATTATCAATTACAAACAGACATATGTGAGCGTAAAATGTTTAACATTATTAATTAGCTACTATTTATGCTAATTAAACAGACTAAAATGGATCATCTAAATTCGGAGTACTGTTAATTCATTACAGCCTAGCCTAATGAACATTCTATTTCAGACGATTCGAAATAGAACGAGTCTTTGGTAACAACGAATGTCATTGGCTTACGTAGAGCCTGCTATGCCGTTCTTGTAGCCCAAGTGATTAACATCTCACCGGAGCTAGATATAGGTACGAAAGCTAAGGAATTTTCACCAGTGAAATCTGAAATTTGTGCACATTTGGAACACTATTACTTAGTATTACACGAATAATTGTTAGGTTTAATGCATGTATTAGCATAATTTATCCAATTTATAACTTTGACCGAGTGAGTCTTGTATATAATGGATTATAAATGTAGGTATATGTCGTGTATCTCGGTAACGGCTCTAAATATTTGGATCAAATTTCATATTCAGATAAGGTTTCTCTCGAGACAAAAAAGCATTTGATGGCGCTAGGTCAAATCACTGTCCCCGATTTCCCGGGAACAGTGATTTTCTCAGGATAAAAAGTAGCCTTTTCCTTCCTCCTCCTCCTTCCTTTTCCAGACTATAAACCGTGTACGGTTTTCGCTCTCTGTATAAAACTCTCCATATGTGTACCTAATCACTTGCACAAATATGGAGAGTTGAATAATTTTCGACATGTACTGCGTTATTATTTATTCGAGATTATCTTAATATCTTAAATAAATAATTACGTGGTACATGTCTAAAATTACGGACAAAACATGGCTGTGATACACCTCCACCTACCCTTTGGGAAAAGGCCTGATGTTATGTGAAAAAAAAAAAGCTTTTTTTAACAATTTGTTCCTATTTTGTAGAAATATGGCACAAAAAATTTATTGTTCATATACGCTGGCCAATACGTAGAATATTTTACTTTCATTTCTCTGAAATACCCCGAACAAACAATATAATAAACATGTTCGGACATATATATATATTTAGGTTTCTTTGAAATAGTATTCACTTACCCATATAAAACTAGTATGTTTTCATAAATTTCACGTTTGTTCAACACGGAACATAACAAGATACGCAGTTTACGACGTGAAAGCTATTCACAACTCAATCTTCACTTGTTCCGCGGATATGGTAACATTTGGATGCAGTTACCGACTAAATTGGGCGCTTCCTACGTTTTCAAGAAGTTTCCCGCTCGTATCGCTCTCTGAAATATAATCAAGCTAGAAACGTTAAATAAGTTTGATAAACGACTTCAGAAAGTAGTCGAGTGCCTGTTACTTCAGTTTATTTTTATTCTTTCTTGGCTTGGGTTTATACTGTATTTTGTTAAATAGAGGTCTTTTATTTTATCGTTGCTCGGTTTGCGTTATCCTGCCATATACTTTTAGAAACGCGAATAAAATATAATGCTAAGTAACTTTTGTGTTGTATTTTTATTTTGTTGTCATGAATCTCTTTATGACTTTTGCTATTTTTATTAATCACGTTTAATGTTATATGAATATGAACTTTTACTTCTTTTATATTTAAAATCAGGAATATAAAACTAATCGAGCTACAAAATAATATTGTCTTATTTTGTTATTTCGTGTTGACATGTACATATTGTATGAATTGACATGTAAAATAATTTATAATTGGCTGTAAATTAACCGCTCCTGTGGTGGTAACGACAGCATTAACTCTACGCTAAGTATTACGGGTTTGATTCCCAGAGTACCTAATTCATAATTATACATTTAATACTTATGCATATGTAACTCTGAGAATTGAAGAGAGTTTCCGAGTCTAGGGTGTTTTTTATTGTCCGGGAATTGTATGTTTGTAAAGTACTCACAGAACACAAGGCTTTCTCATTCTAGTATCGAGGTCGTCAATTTGACAAAAAATATTTATGTTTATGTTCTGTACGTTTTATGTTGTGGAAATCCTTGCCTTATGTCCGGCATTGGCCATATTTTGTCTCAAATGAGGATACGTAATTATATTTATACCGTAATAATTAATAATGTCGAGTCAAATACCAATGTCAATTTACCACTTCTAGTTACTCGATATCTAAGAACTAGGTATAGGGTGTGCGTTGCCTGTGAAATATTTTACGATTCGTGAGCCATAAGCCTGGGAGGTAGGGTTCAACATACCCGTATTTGTCCCTATTCGGTGATTTGTAAAGGTGAACCATCCGAGATATATTCTATTTCAAAACTTTGCAATATATTTTTGTGCATGTTTAAAATATAGTTGGGAATTTCTGATGTACTTTTTTTTGCCATTTATTTATTTGATACTAACTAAGGTAAGAAATAAACATACCTACAACCCACCTATGGTAAGCAGTTACCGCATCTAATGGGCGCTTGCAATACCAGTGGTATCATCCGCGAGCCGACTCTATAATAATGTAACACCTGGGTGTCAAGGGATATAAAGAAGGTGTTTAAAAAAACAACTTTAAATGATCACTTGTTGTGCGTAAGTATAGGTCATACTCATGCATACAGCTATTATAGTGATTCATCTGTGTAGTTATTCAGTCGTGGATTGCTCAAGAAAATCAAAACTAAACTAGAAAAAAAGCAAATAAAATAGAATATAAAATACTTAATTATATTGCTAATCGCTATTAATAGTAGACATAAATGAGTAATAAGGCAATTATTTTATTTTCTTACTCTTTGCGTTTAGTTCATCATCAGTATTCATCATCTTAGCGTAACGGAAGGCGTTCATCGTTTTCGTGAACACCTTCTTGCCCACGCTTACAAACTGTTAATTGAATAGTATTCTTGTTGAATACTACACATCGTCGAAGTAGTATAGGATCGGTATTGACTTATTGAGAATCGACAACGCATACCCTTCTGAGCCAGGTCCTGTTCACCCATGTTTACAAACAGCTGATGCAGTTCAATTAATTCCTTTGTGATTTGACTTCGCTTATATGATCTGAATTTACTACAGAATTGTTTTGGTATGTGTCTGCATGATTTAACGCCTTTGAGGGTTCATTGAATGCAATGCAAAAAACAAAATTGGACTGGCCTGTTGGTCAAGTAATTAGTGATTCTGACTGCTACGCCGGAGGTCGTGGGTTCAGTTAACACACGGGAAAAAACTTTGTGTGATCCATATATTGTTGTTCCGAGTCTGGGTGTAATTTGTGTCCATGAATTGTATGTTTGTAAAGTCCCCCTTGTTGTAAAGTATTTGTAGTTTGTAAAGTGCTTTCTAGTGGGGGATTTTTCAAAACCTGTAATATATCTTGCAGACAGGTTTCGGTTAGGACCGCCAATCTTAACAAAGACTATTTAGATATATTATCTTTTTTTTTGGATGGAATTTTATTGCCTGAGTGTATTAAAGTTTGTGTTAATTAGTATACTTTATGTACTAATAAAGGATATTAAAACAATGTACAGTTTTAATGGCAAATTTGATTGCTAATTGGAAAACCTCTCATTTAGTTTAAGATTTTCGAGACTGCCGGTCAAATTGTGTTTTTGTAAACAAATCTTCGATTGTTATTTCCATGTCTGCATTAATATGACAATAAGTTCATTCTTTTTTTATAGTAAATAAAATGTAACTGGCAATATAGGTATACATCAGCCCTTTGGAGATTCGGCTATTTTATATCTGAATAAAAGAAAATAGAGTCTATACAGACATATATACGTAACTGAAGTCGGAAACATACAAATTGAGGTGGCAAACATAAAAAATAATAACTATCAAAAAGATCCCTCTTTAACATTTACTTAAGTGGAGGAAGGGAAATAAATTGTTAGACATTTTTGAGTGAATTATTTTACCCACGGGTGCATAAGTACCGCACGCCCTTGCTATAATAAATATTTCCACTTAAGTGCTTATCCACCCTATGTTGGCTTCTGTATATATACTACTTACACACAAATTACTTACTCAACTACAAGTATATCAATAAAAGATTGGCTTTTACTTGTGAACAATTTACTTGACCTTAGAAAAAAAAAACTAAAATCTTATCTACCTTAAATAAAGTAAACAAGTAGTCTGATGTCAATTGAATTCAACTTGGTTGTAGTAAAACAGAAACCGAGACTAAATTCCAGATATAAAATTGCTTCTTGCCCATTAAAGTAATTGATTCGATAAGACATGGGAAAAGTTTTTATTTGACAAGGGACCGGACTATATGAGTAACGTGGAATCCTGGGAAATTGAAAAGGGAAATAGGTTTACTCAGTCTTTATTTTACAAAATAATAGAAGGGTTTGATGTGTCTACTGTGTGTTAAAACGTAGATACTGTATAAAAAAAACTTTGGTCCCAAATTTTCTTTCTTATTTTGTCACCCTTTGTTATAAAATATTGGCTTCGTTTGCATTAAATCAGACGTGATATCTAGGAACAAAATTTGATAACGAGATAAAAAAAGTCTTGTACTTTTTAGCGGCTCATTTTTATGCAAATTTACGGAAAAATCTCTGGCCTGCGGCGGCACAGGCGGCCTGCGGCGCGTTTTGGTGTGAATGAATAAAAACCAATATCCAAATAGACTTCTCGTTTTATTTTTACGACATTTATTTATTATTTTAGTGATTTGGACGTCGCGTCGTTGATGGTTCTTGGGGCAATAGTGTGTTAGTAATAAGATTTACTCGCGACCACTGTTATTATTTTTTACATACTAGAGCATAATCCAATAAGTACATATTTTAGTAAGAACAAATATGCTTAAATTAATTATCTAAACTGGTTAAACTCAATTATTCATAATAGGGTATCATATCGTTCACATCATTTAAACTAAATGTAGTTTAAATATCATTATAATTCTGCGAACATAATAATGCGATTATATTTTTTAAATCAGTAGTTTTACTAACAATACAAAAATCACATGAACACATAACATTACGGGAGTAAAAGGGTAGACTAACTAGACCAACAAAACTTGTATGTTCTGAACGTATCTACTTTTGTTTTACGGCCGACAAACACTACCCTTTTACGGAACAGTACAGAAATGCAGTGAAAATATAAAAATATTGTCCGTAGTGAGATGCGAGTTGCATCGGCTCCCTCCGGGCACGATTTGGACATAACACGCACTCGTCTGGTAAACTGCTGACGTTGCAATAAAACTGCTGAATCATTTCATCAATTTATATCACAAATTTATGTTACTAAAACGATTTATATTCAGAGTAATATATAATAAATGGTTGACATATAATAGATTTTAATAATATTCGAACGCAGGTCCTAAGAAATAAAGGCGTTTATTAATTTTAAAGACTCAATAGATACATACAGTTGGTAAAAAAGTTAATTTTTATTTCTGATGTAGCTCATTATATTCACCCTACATAAAATCGCAGCTGAATGATACTATCTGGGTTGACTGCTGAGGAGAAGGGTCCCTACCCTACTCCTAGTTCAACCCTAACCCCCTGGTTAGGGTTGAACTGATAGCAGAAGAAACTATGTTACTACGGGTATAGCATTTTCCTTGTTTTCACAGGGCAACACTCTCCTATCTTTATAAGCCTTCAAAGGCTACCGTTGGTTCTTACCATCAGATGTATCCGTTCGATATTTTAGTGGTAAAAATATTAAAGAGTTGAAGCAGTGATATAATCGCAACATGTAGAAAGGCTAGTGCGTAGTAGATGTAGACGGCCCAACGCGGCCGTAACTTCACGCGCGGCCGCCGACGGTAACGAGCAGCCACATAAAACAAAATGCCAGCAGAGAAGGGATCCTCTAAATTTGCTTAAATGCCAAATAAATTGTGAATTGCTTCGCCATTTATGAAAAAGACCCTAGATTTGGCTGGTATTGTTCAATTATCTCGATTAGTTGCGTCTAAGAATAGCTCTATTATAGCGCGATATTTTATTTTACTACCACTAAGACCTATAAGCGTACAGCATGCGTGATGGTAAGCAATTACCGTAGCTTGCAATGCCAGGAGTCAACTCAACATTTTGTGACACGAGAGCTTTTGCGTTAAGGATAAGTCTGGGATGAGGGAAACGTTCTTAGAAAAATTGTTTGCCTTAAGTGAGTCCTGGAGACCTGTACTCACGGACCATCATCTACATCAGTGTGTGAAGTTATTTGGCTGTGGTCTTCTGCAGCTCGAGTGGATCCTCACTATAAGGTGGAGGTTTTTTTTTCCAGCTGAGCATGTTCGATTGCATGGTGCCCAACTTTTCTTATCACACATTACTGGCAAGTAAAAATCTTAGAAAAGTGAAATATAAATAAATTCTGCGGTAAACGTTTAGAATATTTTTATTACGTAATTAATTTTACTTCTGTTACAATAATTATTCAGAGTACATTTATTATTTAAGGGCAATTAAACCACAGAAAGATTCCATTTAAATTCACCACAGTTATTTACCACGGCGCAGTCTGAAGGTTATTTTGACATAGATTGCGTGCTATATACCTAAAAAATGGGTAGGGTAAATTAGTGGCAGCACATAACCGGCAATAAAACTAAAATAGACGTATCGTAACACCAAGCGTTTTATAACGCCTCCCGCATGGAGTTAACCTACGATTTGGAACAAAGATAACGAAAAAGTTGGATGAACTAAATACAAAATGGAGTTTGTAATCTGAAATATAAAGTTGCCCAATATTTTTAAAGACTCCCCCGCTCTACAAAACAATTTCTGTATAGTGGGTAGATTTCAGAATACCTACAGAATAGGTATACTCGTACAATTGTGAAACAAACAATCATTTTTTGTTTGTGTAGTGATCGAACTTACATCATGCACTGAGGTAAATAGTGAGAATATTGCATTTTATTACGTATGAACATGTGTCGCACGTTTGTGATAAGTGCAGATAAGTGTTTGCTTTCTTGACACTACTAAGTCACACGAGTACCGAACATTAAGTTAGAGTATTACAGAATTAATATCTGCTTAAATGTTTATTATGTAGGAAAACAAGGACTGGTTTTTGTTCCAAGTAGGTATAAAAACCTTTGTATTCAAAAATATTAATACAAAGCCACGGATGGACAGACAGACAGATATAGCCTATAGGTGTTGAACTTATAACACCCTGCATTTTTCTAGGTTTAACCTACGACTTGTAACAAAGATTTGTACTAGTTATGTACCTACATATATACATAGCTACAACGAATAACCCTCCTCCGTCTTCATAGTCGGGTAAAAATGTAGTGGCACACGTACCAGCTAGAGTTTGTATTTGGTGGTTCAGCGGACCCTTTTCTTACCCTTTGACACATTCAATATGCTAGTATGGATTTATTTCAAATACTCCTCCAGCAACTAACATAGATTTTGTATGGTGTTTTTTAAACCTAGAAAAATGCATTCAGCACCTATATCTGCCTGTCTGTCTATATGTGACTTTATTCTGCTAATTCGGAGTACCTCATTTTAATTTCTATTTTTAGTTTTTTTTCTACAAGGCGAATTTTATTGGAAATCCTTGCGTGGCAGAGAAGCTCAATAAAAGCTTAAATAAACATAGGGACCAGCAATAACTCGATTTTCTATTATTTCAGTCTTACATATATTTTTTAACCGACGAAAAAAAAAAGAGAGGTTTTCAAGTCGACCCGTATATTTGTTTTTTTTTTACAAAAGCATACGGCCTGATGGTGAGCAGTTACCGCAGCCATGGACGCTTACCAAAGGTATCACTTGCGTGTTTCCTCCCCAAAAATGAACACAAGCGTTTTATGATGGAATTTCGATAAATTTCGTTTCGTTATTAACGCAGACGTTAGTAACACAGGAAAACAACTACAGCCCTGTGTGTAGTCATTTGGCTGTGGTCTTCTGTTAGGTGGAGAGCCTTCCCCAGTTAGGCTCGCTCACTAGTACGGTACCCTACCTATCATAGTTAGATTTACGAACAATACCCTTTTTCCCAAATAAAGATACTTCTATATAAAATATCAACTGCTTAGCCAGCACTAAGTCGAATCTTTTATTAAACGGGTAAAGATATCGATGTGAGTATCACAAAGATGCATTTCAATTTCGTTTATATCCTTTATAACGGATAGAACTGGTGTAAGAGTACATAAATCATACGTCATAGTTTAATAACGCTTGACAGATTTGAGAGCGCAGCAGATTCAAGCAATATGTCATAGAGCGGGGCTACACGTCGCTGTCTCTGATGTCGGCTGTGAGGTACGAAAACACTTGAGCATTTACAGTTTTTATGTTTAAAATGTGTTATCTTATTTGATTAAATACTTTTTTTACAAAAATGTTTAATTAATATGACATCAATTAAGATCCATATTTTTCATTTTAGGCTTAAAATTTAAAGGCTTAATTCCTAGAAATTGTGTATCTGCCTATAGGTAGTAATTAAAGTTAATGTACATTATTAAATTTCTGCTCACTATTCTATTTTTTTCTGTACGAACCTTCTAGAAAGTATTAAAAAACGTTTGAATAGATGAATAAGATCGATAAAGTTGTTCTAAAGTTATGGCGCAACCAAGGGAAATTGGGATTGATTTATATGTATATATATAGATTTACCTTTAGTTTCCTTGAAGTATTGACCAGCTTACTATTCGTGGTCACCAGCTGAGTCAGTTTGTAAATAAGATGCTATTATTAAATTAGGCAATTTTAAGCAATAGGGATCATTTATTTGGCAGACGTAAAGTTTGTGGTTTTAAATATATTTATTGTACTGTTAACCTGTACAATAAATATACGCTAGTAATAAAAGCGAAAAATTAAAAGCTCTGCAAAGTTGACTTTAATTAATTTTAAAATAAAGGACAATAAATTATATTGCTCTACTGTAGACGGTGCAATACCGTCTCTATGCCAGTCGCAGTTACTTGGAGTGTGAACAATCCAGCAAGACAGCAGTCAGCAAGACGTGACACGTTCTACTGAACACAATACAGTATAAGCATATAAGAGTAGTTATTAGATACCTATGTAGTATTTAGCTGGCATAAAATCAATGTTATACAATATAGAATATTAGTTACATGTTTGAAACAAATTGGACGCTTATTATATTATTTTAAAAGAAGTAGCAAATATACAAATGAGCAAGTCCGACTAGGGAAGGACCTCCACCTTACAGAAGACCACAGCCAAATGACTAGATACTGAGTGATGTGGTTGTGTGGTGTGTGAGTAGGTACAGTGCTTCAGTGCTCATTTAAGGAAGCGCCTTGATACGTTTTCCTATCCCAGGGACACTTCAACTTAAACGTGGTGTAAAACGAATTGGGTCGACAATACGTGATAATAAGTGATACCTCTCGTATTGCAAGCGTCCATGGGCCAAGGTAACTGCTTAACATCAGGCGGATCGCATTCTTGTTTGCCTCCCAAGTAGTATAAAAAGACGCACAATTGTGTGGAAAAGTAAAATCAACAATAAAATTAGTTTTAAAAGTACGTTAACGCTTAATGTTAGTAGTATAATAATTAGACAGTAGACAGTAAAAACATTGCTGTTTTATAACATAACAGTTGACAGTTTTGCTGTACAAATATTTGTTTTGCGGAAAAGGGACAGCTTTACCCGTAAAGGCGAACTTTGGTATTTTATATGACTTCTTTATTAATTAACCAATTCTTTATTGTAAAATGTATAAAATAATAGTTCAAAAAATAAAACCCGTTCTTACGACTTATTATTTTTTTTGCTTTTTCTTTTTTCATGTTAGTATAAAAATAATAATATGCTTAATAAATTAATATTTCCTTTGTCAGTCACCCGTTTGAATGCATAATATTTTTACTAACTTATATTACCTATACATATATGTATCTAAATTTGAAATCGAAACTTACTGAATATAGGCTGGGTTAACTGATTACTATTTACATTTATAAGTGTGTATTGTGAGTTGTGTGTGCAGTTATGACTACCAGAGTCAAGAGCCAAACTTTGCCTCCAGACACCGTCGCGCTCATAACTAAGGGCCTCAGTTGGGGTTGAAACTTGTCTCGCAACCCCGAAAACTAATGGGACGTAATCCGTTTCATAAATAACTAGCATCTTAACGCCTTTGCTCAGCAATGTGTTGATAAGAATTATCCTATGTCATTGGCAACAATGTAGCCTTTGATCAGTAAAAGAGTTGTTCAAATCAGACTTGTTCTTGAGTTAGCTTAGACAGACAAACTTTTCAGTTTTAGACCTAGACCCACCAGAATAGAGAAAAAGTTAGGTTTTTCTCTATTCTGGTGGGTCTAGGTTTACTGTCACATTTTAAACTCTGTGCCGCTACCGGGACCAAACACTTGAAATCGAACAATCGTAAAAATCTCATATTATAGGTTTAATTCCTTTATTCATAACGTCAAATTTCAATTTGACACACATTAAAACGATTAACTTTAGGTTACTTAAAGATAACACTCGAAAAATACATGAAATTTCGTATTTAAAATGATTAGCATAATGTTTGAGGTTTGTTTTGCGAAAGCTTTCAGCTTTATGTTACTCGTGTGATGTGATACGCATTCTGTTTTGCGGCTAGCCGTATGCGCTAGAATCAAAGCATATCTTCTGTGATGATGGTATTGTTAATCAAGAGTACATTGTGTTACGTTACTGCGGTGTGTTGTCAAATGAAGCCTCTATAAGTACTAGTGTTTTGTGACAAAGAAAGATAAACCTGAAGTGTAAGGTAATTTGTTTGTCAAATATTTTGTAAAACAATTATGTGGTGTAGTAATTTTGATATACTTTGTAAAGTAGTTGTTATAATGAGTCTCGTATTTCGTGTAGCATCCTTTCTCCCCGTTGAGGTAGGCTGAGGTATACGTGACATTAACAGTTTGCTAGCTATATAAGATTGTTACTATTATAATGGTGGGGTCTTATGTCGCAATTGATCTAGGTGGACAGATGATATCATCAGAGCTGGCAGCTCAAGATCGGCCATTGTGGAGGCATATGGCCTACGTTCAACATAGGCCGTCATCAGGCTGCGATAATGATGATGATGATGTTGCAATTATTATGTTTCTTTTTGTTTCAATTCACGGACACAGAGTATATCCAGACTTGGGATAACCATTTGTGGATACAAGACAGAATAATCTAAGAACTCTTGGTATCGAACCCCGTAACTCACGATTGCCCGCATGTGAATAGGCAAATGAGCCAGTCATGGATATAACATATCCTATTCCTTACTTTTATTCACGCTGAATATTAAATACTATATTTAAGAGTACATGTTTTTTAAAAGTTAAATGGTAAGACATTTATGTAACAAATAGCATTATGATATTTATTTTCCCCTCTTGCCAAGCGAAATGGGCACAGTACTTTGCCTCTGTAACTTGTTATGACTTCTGACATTTGTATGGCTTCATCCATATTTTCTTGTATTGTCAGCCAGTATTTGTAAGTTATAAGAAAATAACAGTACGAATAAGGTTTTCAAACTCGGTTGCTTGCTTTATAAAACTTAACTTTGAATAAAAATCTTTCAACGTAACATTAACATTTTGAAATGGTTGTTTATTTATTTAAATTTAGGGATTTTATACATTCTGATCTAGTGACCTAGTGTTCAGCTAACTGTACTGGAAAGTCAGACAGACCATTGTTACCTGGACACCAGCGCGGGCGGTGCTGTGTCATTTGAGAAGAAGTATGTAATGCCGCTTCAATTGGTCTGTGTAGCTGTAGATTGAATGATACTTGCGAATTTAATTATTTGTTATCTTTGGACACCTTACACACCCTATAGAGCCTACAATATAGTAATCAGACAATTGACAGGTAAACATAGTAGTATATTTTTAATTTATAAAAACACTAACGGACTTAACAGAAGTTGTCCTGCAGCGTGCAGCGCTACTCACCGGTGTGAGTCTAAGCTATCCACGGACAAAATACCACAAAATATCACTAAAATCGACTAGCTATGAAGCACCTCCTAAGGTGCTTCATATACATAGATATATACAGGAGATAAATTACGCCCAGACACCAAAAAAGCTCTATTGATTTTACAATTGATTAACAGTGTAAATATAAACCCTTAACCGGTGATATCAAATTATTATTAAGAAAAACACTATAATTAATCAAGTCTTTGTAGAAAAGTCACCCTAAACCTTTTTACTGTGTAGTTCTAAAAATATTATTATGTGTATAAATAACTCTTCTAGAAAAAACATGTTTGTGCAAGAAAAATATATTTACCCCACAAAGGAGTTTAAACGCAGATGCGTAATTGATTTTAGCGATAACAAAATCAATTTATCATGTTTAGTGTTATGAAAGGAGGTTTATAATGCTTGTTTTTGTAAAAGTTTAATGTCCTTCTGACCGAATTTCAGGCACGTCACGAAGACAAGTCATTATGTGTGAGATATTATAGTGTATAAGTGTGTGCGCAAACCCAGATGCATCTTAGAGTCCGATGGAACAAAAACCCGACACTGGCATTTATAATTACTTTCTTGACAGCAAAACCGACTCAGAACCTGAAGTCGGAACTTTGTCATCGGCCGTCACATTCAACAACCATACCATGTGGTGTTAAAACGTGAATCTTCCGAGCGGGAAAGAGGGACGGAGCTACATAATATAGCATGTATAATTGAGTTTGAGCGACGTGATCAAGAGTCTGCTGGTCTTCCTCGACGAGCTGGGGTGGATGGAATGAAGCTCTGCCAGCCACTCGGACGCAAAATACGTGAACTAGACGCGGAGTTGCGGAAACCAGCCCGACATACCTATACCAATAGCGTGTACAGTGTCTTTCTCACTCAAACGACTCATGTTTAACACGCCATAGTACGGGCGCCGGGCTTCAGTCTAAAATGTTTCATCTAGCTAATCTTGTGAACTAAATTAAAGTTGGTATTCTAAGTTAAGAAAATCGACAGTCACTTTAATGCAATACCAATGTTCGCTTTCAACAAGTTTTACGAATACTTACTATTTTGGTTGCTACTTTTTTTAAAGTTTTACATACATGATCAAAAGGAAACTGTAACGCTTTATTAACCAACAATGTAAATAATAAATAAATACCTACTCTACTTGACAGTTACGTAACATAATTACTTTATACATAGCCTCACGCGTTTTTCCCTGAAAGTATAGGCATAGGTGAATGACCTATCTTTTGTCAGCTACGATAGGACCTATAAAAGGCGATCTTATTATCTTATACATACTAGGTACAGTTTTAGACTTACGGCTGGCACTAAACGTTTTTGGCGATAACACCCAATACCAGCCGCCATAACTATCAAACCCGAAACTTCTGCACAAGGCAGTTGAATTCGCTAATACTGCACCATCAAAGCAGTCTTTAAATTAATATTTTTTGTTTTGAACTTGTACAAATATTAGTTATTTACGGATTTCATTGTGGACATGCAAGCACCCATCCTATGGTCGTAAAACAAACAAAGACGTCTTGTGTCGATATTGGATAGCAATTGAAAGAGCAAGAGTGACGTAGGTGGGTATAAATATTAATGGAGGTTCTAAGGCGGCCTACCGCTGGCCTAGGGGAGCTGCAAGGAAATGCCCCACCGTTCGCAGAACTCAATTCTACGGCGCCACCTTGGCGGACATTATTTACTTGGAAACAAAATAAATTATAAGCATGTTTTCAGAATCACTTGGACATACTTGGAAATAGTTTTACAGCTATAAAAAAGGGTTTGTAGCATTATGTAACGAAGTGATCCTCTTTTTTTTCACTGTTTCACAGGGTCAACTTAAAAAATAGACCATAATATTAGTTGAAATCATAAGTTTTCTATAGATGTCATTAAAAGGTAATTATTATTCAAAATCAATGTTTGTTGTAAAAGTAGTCGTAAGGTTTCCCATTGTTGTGGTTTCAGCGCGATTCTAATGAAATATTATTTGTCGGTGAATACTTACTCGAATTACTTCCAGCTGCCGGTAACCAAATGAAACCTTTTCAAGCCTAAAATACACCTAGTGGTTTAGTTTATTACGTTATTGTACATTTGAATAAGTTTGTAAAAGGTTTATGTGGCCGAAATCTGGATACCAATTTATTGGAATCAGTCATACTTGTTTGAATTCTAAATAAGATTTCTTTTCAGATTATCCGTTTCGCGGATTGAATTTTAGACTCTTTTGTTTTAGTTATAAAATGGGTTCAGTACAAGTTTGAACCAAGATGCAGGTGCCGCCGGCGTCGCGCCACCGCGCCGTACTGATGAGTAAGGACCTATTTAAGTTAAAAACTAGAATTGCATTCTTGCAGTTTGAGATATAACGTAAAACATCCAACATCCATCAACATTTTACTTAATAAATTAAACGAACTGGTTTAGGTGTCATATTATTTCTGACTATCTCTGTCAACTGGAAACGTGTCTAAAGGTTGGCGGCATGATTCTTTGTGCGAGAAAGAAGCCAAGACATCAGTTCACGTTAAAAAAAATCAACGATCAAGCTATTTGTGTATGCGCGCATAGCACTTGGCGTAAGTGCCTAAATATTTACGATGTTGAGTTGACAGACAATCAGTCAGCCATTGTGGTACAGGCATTCGATTTTTTTTTTATTTAGCTTTAATATACTCGTACCTAGTTAAGCTCAATGGTGCCCATTATTTCGATAATCTATATACAAAAATAACTATGCAATGGAACATTAAACTTGTTATTGGCTGGTTGGTATTTATTATAAACATTAATTAGCCAATAAATTTATATTTTTACCATACCATTATGAAAGAAAATGTCAGTATCAGAAGGTTAAAACGAAGGCTGTTTTATGAATTGTGTGCGCGCCTACCTTATGTGAAAGAGACAGAAATAAGAAGGGGGTGGTGCTTTCGTGTGCGACCGGCGACCAGCACAAGTCAGTGGCAACAGTTATCTGCAAGCCGTCAGCGGTATCGGTCGTTTTCGCGCCGCCCGGCAGACGTCGCGTATCAAACTTTTCACGGGATTTCGGGAAAATAATATTGGAGTTGACCGCCCTCTTAATCACTTATTTGCGTGCGTTCTATGCAATCTAAAAGAAAATTTACCCCGTGCTTTATAGTCCAGTTTGTTTATTACAATTTTGTTTCCATGATATAATCCGGTTAGCTCATGTCAAAAAAGAATTGGAAGTTATTTTACAAGTTATCAAATAATTCGTTTCCAATTAGTAACTTGTATTAAACTATATTTGGCGCCCAACATGGGTTCTTCAAGTATTTGGGTTATTTACATAACTAAAGAATAAACATGCGAATTACATAACATTATTAATATTTAATGACATTAATGTGTCAAAATGAACTGTATTTGTAAATTGTGTTTATGGAAAAGTGGAAAAATGTTATTAGCCTTATTCGTATTGGATTGGCTATTCGCTGCTTCAACAGACGCTACAATGCGTAAGTATGATTTATTTTTAATAATTGTAGTTATATATAATATGCAATAACGAAACGCTTTTACGTTTTGCTTTTTTGTGTTTAATAAACGATTAAAAATATTGTAAGTATCGTAATGCTATGGGTATCTACTAAATGGTAATATAAACGATATAATTAGGTACTTAATAAAAATATGAATAGTGACAGTAAACTATAAAAAGTTTTAACGATGTAAAGTTCTAAGGCGAAATAAAAACGATTTCATAAGGATATTTATTAGTTCAATCCTAACCGAACTTTTATTGCTTTTCATAATTCATTATCCAAATAGAAATGTTTGAACTGACATTGTAAACATAATAAATAACATTTATTATATTATCATGAAAATAAAATGAAAATACATTTATTATTGAAATTAATTATTGTATGTATTATAACTTAAATAATAAGTAAATGTATTTTATTTTCACAAACAACAAATGTTTATAAACATTTTTTTATAATGATTACTTTGTGTCAGTGAATTGTATATTCGTAAAGTCCCCCGTCACACTGAGCTTATTAAGAAAATGTTATTTTATAAAAATAAATAAAAAAATATAGTAAATAATATAAAAAAATAGTAATATTAAAAGTAGGACAAACATGATCTTAAAGTTTTTCATTTACCACATCACTTTCACTTATCTTCTCTAATGTTGTAAAAAGAAAATATTAAAAATTTTGTATGCTAGTTTGTTATTAATAAATTTTGATTGACAATTTTTAAAAGTTAAATTAAACTGATTTAAAAAAATCTTAAAAAGTAGAATGCTCTATATTGTCATTGAGCAACATTTGATTAAATATTATTTCCTACGAAAACTAAATTAATGTCTACCCGTACAAGGCCTCGAATGGCCGCTACTAAGAGATAAAGAAAAGATACAGTAAACATACAGCTAAGACACATCTAAAGACAAGGCAGAAATGTTTAAACACGAAAAACATCATAAAAGATACTTAATTAACTTATTAGCTATGATCAATAATCCAGTGCACTTACCAAAAGCAGTGACACACTGACATGCAGTGGATCAAAGGTAATAAAGTAAAATGACAACTTTATTTACCTTGAGATTTATTTTCGATCTCAATTTGAATGTTACAAAAATAACCCTTAATCGTTGAAGCAAATTGTCTCAAGGACTTAACACAAAAATAAATAGAATTTTAGAGAATTTGCATGAGTGGTTTTTAACAAATAATCTGATAAGCAATTCCAATAAAACAAATGTAATAATGTTTAGATCCACATCTCGCATTAAGGATAGATTAGAAGTGGTATTGGGAGGCAATAAAATCGAGCAGGTTGATTCAGGTAAATTCCTAGAAATTAATATAGACTCTCAATTGAACTGGAAAAATACCTAGCAGACATCGATTCAACAATATCGTCTGCATGTTATGTGCTTAGGACTCTAAAGAATGTTATCAATATAGAACAACTAAAATTAGTATATCACGCCTTAGTAGAGTCTAAAACTAGATACAGTATAATGTTTTGGGGTACTTAACAGTTACAATTATAACAGTCAAAGAACCTTTATCTTACAAAAACGTGCTGTGAGAACTATTGTTAGAATACCACAGCATGCCTCATGTAAAAACTATTTCAAGGAGCTAGGTATCCTTACTGTTCCTTTCCTTATATATATGTATATACTCTCTTAACCAGTTTCTCTAAATATATACAGGAATTTGAAACAGATAATTATCGCTGTAAAATATGTTATTCCAGACCATAATCTATCTCTGTGCCAAATTTCATCCAGATCCGTTTAGTAGTTTTTACGTGAAAGAGTAACAAACATCCATCCATCCATCCATTCTTACAAACTTCCGCGTTTATAATATTAGTAAACTCAAAACTCAAACTCAAAACTCAAATGATATGTAAAATTGTAATTAGATGTAAGTAATATCTATTATTGTATTTTGATTAATTTATGTAAACATTTAAACACAACGTAAGCTGTTAATAAATAAATAACTGAATGAATGAATTGTAACATTCAAATTGAGATCGAAAATAAATTGCTATAATGACGTCATGGTCGGCACCATGACGTCATTATAGTCATTTACATCCCTACTATCCGAAAGCACGTATGTACGTGCTTTCGGATAGTAGGGATGTAAATGACTATAATGACGTCGAAATCAGGCGCAGGACCAACGGCTTTAGGTATGTACCTAAAGCCGTTGGTCCTGCGCCTGATTTCTCTGCTCTTGTGTCGGCTTGCCATCCTATCAGACTGTGAGAGCGAAGGAGTAGTGAGTGCACCCGTGTTTGCGCACACACTTGTGCACTATAATATATCCTGCGCAGTTAGCTAATCTCCGTTTAGATTGGCCGCTGTGACTGAAATCGGTCTGTAACACTATTACATAAACTTATCGAATTAATTACATGAAGATAATATCGGTTTAAATTATTACGTGGACCTTAGTCAGCTCGTTAGCGTGATTGTCTAATCACCTGCTCTACGCTGTCTCGGGTTATTGAACTTTACTCATTCTGTAGTATGTAAATGAACAATAAATATATGTGCATACGTAAAGGCAATTATGAAAGGGTGTTAACAGATTCGTAGTTACGGAAATGTTTACTTGTTTTTAAATTTTTCAGTCGATGGAGTGTAAATTGGAAACATTTTTTTGAATTCGAATATGAAATAATAGAGGTAGGGCACCATACTAGTAAGGGTTTGCTTACTAGTATGGTGCCCTACCTCTCTACTATTCACCTTACAGAAGACCACAGCCATAACTACATACAGCGGTGTAGTTGTGTTTCTGTGTGTGAGTAGAGGTCTCCGGCGCTTATTTAGGGATGCGTTTAAAATAACGGTTTTCCTATCAAAGAGATATTTCATATGAATGCCCTAGTTTTTTATAAAAGTGATACCTCTGGTATTGCAAGCGTCCATAGGCTATGGTACCTGCTTAACATCAGGCGGGCCGAAAGCTTGTTTGCCACCCAAGTAGTATTATAATTAGATTTCTTATATTTAGTATGATTTGTACATTACACAATTTATTTTATGGAAATAAGAAATAAAATGTTTTGTGCATTACGCGACAAATTTTTTGATGATGGATGGATGTTTGTTACATAAGCACGCCAATAAGGCTGAACGGATCTGGATGCATAACACATTGTCTACTAATTATCCAGTAAAAAATCACTGTTCCTGTGGAATTAAACACGCAGGTGAAGCTGCAGGCCGAAGGTAGTAAAATAATGTGTATATTTCATTTAATACAAATTATAGTAGATGCTACTATAATTTTGTAAATAATCTTATGTGTAATAAATAAACGTTTATTTTCTAATTTAAAATAAAACAAATAAGTCTCTATTTCTCTTTACAGAACATAATATTCTGCAACCTATTTGTTTTAGGTCAAGTTTTGTCACATTTCATAAATGTAGATGTATCCATACATGGAAACGTTGGTATATTTCGTATTATACCTACTCGAATTTGTGTGAAATTGGAGTTTTTCAGTCCCTAGGGTACTGAGATTTTTTTCCGGTACAATACATCCTGTATATTGTTAACTCAACATTGCTGTCCGCCAAATCTAAATCCGTTCGAAACGGTTAGTGTTTTTTCGTTCTGAAATATTTTTCATGAACATGAAAAATAATTACTAATAAAATGGTTTTATGACATATAACTATTTATACGACTCCAAAAATACTATTATAAAAAATCATTATCTTAGATCATTATTTATACATAAAAATATATAAATCATACATTTACACGTATTAATAAAGAAAAATACTCGAAAAGTGGAAGGGACTACTTAAAAGGCGTCATAAAATTCCTCCGCATAATTAAAATCCTTCTAATATTATAAACGTGAAAAATTATAAGTATGGATGGATGGATGGATGGATGTTTGTTAATCTTTCAAGGAAAACTACTGAACGGATCTGGATGAAATTTGGCACAGAGATAGGTTATGGTCTGGAATAACACATAGGCTTTTTATCACGATAACCGACATCTACGCGGGTGAAGCCGCCGGCAACAACTAGTCGTTTATGATATGATCATAGAACTTATACAACAATTTCTTTGAAACACCTTAAGGCTAATCCAACAACAAGATATCAAACAAAAAACTGTAATATTGCAATGCGTTTTTTTGTTTATTCACTATGATGCTGCAGACATGGGCACAAAAACTGATAGCCATGCAGAACAGAGTTATTGACGTAAACTTATTGAAGGATTAAAATCTAAGGAAGCATAGTTCTAAACGAACTTTTACTTAAAGAAGCGGTGATAGCCGAGTGGACGTAGAAGTACCGGCTTAAAGTGCTTACGAAAAATGAGTTCGATCTCGGGTAACGGTAACAATGTGAAGTTCACTTTATGGAATTTATATGTAGGTATGTACTAATCGAAATTAAACGATCATCATAATGACGTCTGCTAACGGTGAAGGAAAACATCGTGAAAGAACCCAGTTATATCTTGAAGAAATTCTATGTATATAGGCATATCTAATCCACCAAGCCGCATTGGGCCCGCGTCAATTGATAAAGGCTTTAGACCTCTCAGCTCTCCTGCTAGAGACGAGGAGATCGGGTCTTCTCATCTCTAACAGGAGTGAAACATATATAAGTTGCGTACAAAGCCTTTAGTTTAGTTAGTTGTATAACTTTAGTATAACTTTAGTTAGTTGTATACAAAGCCTTCGTCGATAAAGTAAACGTTTTAAAATCAATTTAATCTAAATTTATTAAACAAAATGGTTTCAAATAACATCCATCCATAATTAAATATATAAAATGTGCTATTAAAAAAGGTGTGAATATAAAAGGCATCGGTCTTCGCCTGTATTTGGATTATCGCGGTTAAATTTGACGTGCAGTCAATTAGTGGGGGTTGGGAACGAGGCGGGCGCGTTCGTAATTTGTCAGTGACAACGTCGGAAGTTTAACAAGGCTAGTTTTAACAATATCAACCACTATAACGCCATTTAGAAAACATTAAATCAAATTGTGCTGTCAAGATTTATATAGCCATAATATTTATGATACAAGTTTCCATTACGTCGATAGTTTATTAGGTATTTAGTGGCTATAATTATAGCACTGTTTTGAGTTTGTCTTCAATTCTCTATTGTTCGCAGCGCCGCATCGGCCATTTATGTTTTGATACTTCAAACGAGGTTGCGATTTATTGGTATGTAAAGATTAGTGTGATAAATTAACATTTCTTTACAATTTCAAACTAGATAGGATTAACAAAACTAACTTAACACTTTTGTGAGGTTTATTTAATGTCCTCAGGGTCTCTAATAATTAAGGATGGGTCATATAAGGCCTCCCGTCCTCAATATTTTATTTCTTATACCAGGACTACTTATGTTGAGGTCTGTTTTTGCCGGTATAGATCTTAAAACACATTGGGAAAGCTCTATATTAGTAGCAGGTGCTGTACCATGACATCCTTACCTATTATTATATTATTTTTGATCTTTATTTGGTATTCTTACGATATGAATTTTATTACTTAGATTTAAGGCAACCATTGTACAAAATTTAAGAGAGATCGAAAATAAATAAGGACGTCATAGTACGGGCCCAGAGAATCCTTGGCATTTATCCTTTTATATGCTCCTGGCATTATAACTATTTGTAGGCTGCGTTAGCTGCTTATTATCCGATCTTAAAAACATACATTGCTAATTATTCGGTAAATAGGAAGTGGATATATAAACACTACTACCTGACTAAGCCAACTAAACGGTCGGACAGGAAGGCCGCCTAGCCATTGGAGCACCTATCTCGCTAGGTCAAGTAGTAATGTATAAAAATTCACTAGTACGCGACATATAAGAAGTAGATTAGCAAACATTATACCTGAACGAGCTAACTAGACACTCAAGCGGTTAGGCGGCCTTACCGCCCGATCGTCTATCTGGCTTGGTCGAGTAGTACAATAAATTCCTAAACATAGACGATCTCCTAAATTTAGACGATTATTATCTCTCGTCTGGGTTTATAACAATCTCTTGGGATTCAAGATTTATGCGGTACGATTTATTTTGGTACAATCAATACTTAAACCATTCATTCATTACTGATGTGTTGGTAGTGCGACTAGCTGTCAAATCGGTCTGTATACCAAATTAGAATTCTAATACCTGAGCATTAGTCTATTCTTGTTAATTTTGATTGAATTATAATAAACATTTCAACTATATTTAAGACGTGATAAAGAATAAAAAGCAAGTAGTAATACATTTTTTTTAGGGTTCACTACCAAACGGTAAAAAGGAACCCCCAAATTGCAACGTTGTTTGTCTGTCAAAGGTGCTTATTTTTAATAAAATTCTAATTAATACTGTTCATTTGAAAATTGCAATAGGTACTTTAAGATAACCAATTCCCTTGTTTATGGGATATGGGAATTAACATTTGAAAGTGGCGTGTTTGCTACACTTTTAGATAACGAATTCCCCCGTTTATAGGATAATAAATGTGGAATTAAAAATTTAAAGTAAGTAGCGTTTCTACCATTAAGTAACTTAAGTACTTATTATTTATTAATGAAATTTAATTTTAAATGGGATAGCATATGTGTGACATCTTTGAAAGTTTCGAAATTGTATAATGTTTACGATGCATAATAATATGTAAAAAATAAAAAGTAAATAACAAAATTCTACTTGTTACAAGTTTAATCAATTGGAGTCGTAATGTAACTATTATATATACAAGCAAAATATGACAATGATTGATTTTACAAAAAAATAATTACAAAAAAAATATCCATCCACCCTCACAAACTATCGTTTATAATATAAGTATACGTATAATGCACGTTATTATACCCTGCACTGTAATTCATAACAAAAATGTTTTTTTTTGTAAATCGAAATTATAGCAGAACGCTCGGCGCGCGATTCCGTCTCGCACTTGGCCTGCTTTTTATTATAATCGTATGTATGTGTCAGTTTTGACCTAATTCCGTTAGTATATTTTACTTTCGTGTATCGCGTGCCACCAAACTAATTTAATAAAAACAACACAGTATATTAAAGGGTATTTTGGCATTAACGCTCAGATTAAGAACCTTCTTAAGTAAAGCACCTTATCGAATTACAAGTAATAATAGTGTACTTTACTTGACGAGAAAATACTCAATACGTGCTTTGCAAACTATTAAACAAACTAATTTTGGTTATAATTACTTGGTACTTATCTCTTTATATAAGCATGTTGGTCTTTAGAACTGCCTTGTTAGTCTAGTGGTTGAGTGCAAGAAGATGGTGACGTGATCCCGGGTTCGATTCCCTTGTTTTTTTTTGTGAAGAAATGGAAAGTAGATCGTAAAAGCAATAGGCATCGTAAATCGTCTCTGCATGCCTAATTTATCTGCAGCATGATCCATGTACCAGAGACCGGTGGGTTTTTATCTGGTATTTTTGTTTAGTATATATTTAACTTGTTCAATACAAGTAGAAGTAGTAAGTAGGTGCACACGCTCTTTTATAAACTATCAGCGAGTTAAACTACCAATTTTGCGGTAACTATTCATATATAGATGAATAGTTTCATCTGACTGTCCCCGTGCTTCGAAAATGACGTTAAAAGTCGATCCCAATTATTGTTAACAATCGTTAGATTAGATATACGACAGAGGCCCATATTTAGGGCGAACTAAATAACTCTGTCACCACGTTGGCCACTAAACACGATTAGAAAAGGAAGCGAATTAAAGAGTGCGACATACAGATGTTGTATTAGAGAAATAAACTACAAAAGGCAGAAATAGTACGGCAGTGGTACCTAAATACCAGAAGCGCTCGATTATCGCTTTCGATTGCTAGTCGCTGATGCTAAAAATCTCCAATCTGCTTTGGCCGTAATTGCTTAATTCATATCGGAAATATACACGTTTCACAATTTCCGAAAAGATTGGACACACAATTTTACGCGAGCAATTCCGAGAGCGGTGACAGATCGTAGTTTAGTTAGTTTTGTTTTACAATAATACCGTGGAGAGAGCCGTTGCACAGTGCTGTTACTAAATTAATTATTCCACTGTCTTACAGAAACAATCTATAACAATATTTTTTTTTACAACTTAATAATTAATGCATTATTTTATGATATGATATAAAGTTGTAGGTAACTTATTACACAATTTTTCTATACTTCTTTTTAGAATAGTATTTGTTTGTTCTACTTTTTTTTTATACTATCAAGGAGGCAAACAAGCATACGGTAAGCAGTTACCGTAGCCACAGATTACTTAATAGTTACTTGCCGTAGCCTATGGACGCACATTATAACTCCTTTCTTGAACTTTGTTTAATAGATTAATCTTGTACAAGTATTTTAAATTATGTATTGGGTTATCCAATTTCCATACCTTTACCTATTGTATGCAAAATGCAGCACTGATACTAAACATTTTTCGACGGAAAAATGCAATATCACCTCACTTGTTAAATCCAGGTACTCGGCAAGGCATCAGGTAATTGAGTATTTACGATTGATCTAAAATCTAACGACATGTCACATTACTATTCGTATAATAAGAATTTTAGTACGAAAAGTATCAATCACAAAGTTTTAAGTGTAAGAATATAACAATAATGTCCTATTAAAATGTAGGTACTCGTATGTACAGACCATCGTTTAAATTCTTACTATTCTACTCACGGCAGTCAGTCAGTCAGTCAATTTGAGTTCGAGTTTCCACCGTTCTAACTGTATTTTAATAAAAGAACACCGGACTAGGCTCCTAACAAGGGACTAACTAATTATTAAAACTCAAGGTAGAAGCTATAATTTTATATTTTATAGTACTAAGTAATGATTTGCGTAATTTTATAGCCCAATTTCTAACTACGTGGCCACGTAATTTTATTAAAGTGTTACCAATACCATGATTATATTAAATTTTGAAGGTGATGTAGATAAGGCATCATAATAATATGTGGTTTCATCACGAGTATAATTTCGCTACTCATCTGTATTTTTCTATTATTTTATAATTTATATTAACTACTAGAAGCCTTGTATTGCCTCGTAACCATTTATAGGCTACGCTATAAATGGTTATATAAACAGTTAAATTCCGTCCTTTAAACCTAAAATATAGTTCTTATACAAAGCTCTGGAAAGCTTACTCACCGTAAGAAACGCAATACTGGGCAGTGTTGTATTTCTGCTGCAGCTACAAAAATAACACTATCTAGGTCTGTTGCTGCAGTCTTCGGCCTGTGCTAAGTTCATCCACTGTTGCCTGCTATAGTATTTGCTCACAATCAAAGGAGCCGTATGCTTTGCCCCTCCTGTATTAGTACAAAAACTCACTGTCCATTGTATGGCTTACTATGTGTTTTATGTGGTTTGAGGCCATACAATATTCTGTTACGATATTTATTTCAAACCACAACATTAGACGTTTACTCGTCGGTTTTGTTAAACAAGTTATTGCCTCGTTTGTTTGTTTTTATTGTATTGCCTATAAATTATTTTAGAGCTTTATCAAAATTCTAAGAAAATATATATACTTCATTGTTGAAATATTAATTCGGTCTCTAGCAAAATTTTATTCTTCAATTGGTATTAAGTAGAAGTAGTAGTTACTCTCAATTAGTTTGAAGTTTATGTACCTAGTATAAATTGATTTGAGATTAATATTTTGAGATAAATTGTGTTTACTTTGCCATATTTTTTTGCATTACTACTGCTGCGTGGGGTAATGAGAACTAAAGTATCCACTGAACTTATCTATATTTGTGATTTCAATGTTTGTAAAATTCACCGAGTCTATTAAAATAAATAAAAAAGAGTTTTACAAATTCCAGCAAATTTTATGCTTTTAAGTAACTCCAGAAATGACAGGCATATCATACGTAAAGCTATCAACAGTATTAATTAAGTAAAGTTCTTAGGAAGTATTATACTTATGTTTAAGTATTCTACGGCATCGATAATTTAGGTATAATGACACAGTAAACAACATTAACTGTTTAGAAGTAATAATATGTATTCTATCATATTTTCCCGTGCCATCTGGAAATGATTACGTCCAGTGCGGTTCGCTCCCAGCATTTATTTCTCCCACGTACTAGTCTATCCGAGCATAGAGCTCTCCTTTTTCAAAAGAGGTGTCTATGACTATGAGCTGCTGAACCTCTGCGCATTGGTCCGTCTTGAACTAATGGCAATTGATTAAAAACCTTGCACTTTACATACATTAAATCTTGGTACTTTGTTCTTGTGCACATTCTTTTGTTCGGATCGAACCCAAAGCGCATCATGCACTCCACATGCACGTAAATTATGAATGCTGCACTGCACTGCTCCATTCGCTTACGAGATTAATAATGCGGTTATTTTAGCTCACCTAAATTAAATGGCTGGATTGTCCCCCTCATGAGACTAGAATTAGAGCGTCTATACCTGTTGGGGACGTACGGCTATAGCCATATCTGATCGTTTGGTAAATGCGTTTGCCTTTCTATAATTCAGTAGCGCTATCACTGTCACAATTGCCAGGACTATTGTACGGACAGCAATTAAGTTATGTCTGGCAGAAACCAAATTTTAGGCCGAAACCGAAACCGATTCGGCTTTTGTTCTAATTTCGCCGGTAGCCGAAACCGAAAACTATTAAGTAAATACTAATCTACTTTATTTCAGTGGCGAATGTCTCATCTTCGATTATTTTATCCAAGTTAGTAGGAAACACCGTGATCCAGAAGAAACCTAAAAGATGACTCAAAATTTTGCCTCGTGCCGGGTGGGATTTGAACACTTAACACGGGGCTAGTGGCTAGGTGGCCTTAACTGTTGGCTACTACTGTTGGCTGTCAATTTTTAACTCAATCATACTACAATACGCGTTGATAGTTTTACTTATATGTCTTCTCAAATGTAATAAAACAAGCACTTAAACTTAAGAAATATGCATTTCTCCCCTTCACCTACATTTAATAAAATAACATCTATACATCAAGTTAACATTATAATGAATATTGCAGCTCCATTAGATGGCGTGGAAGAAATCTGCAAGGTGCAGTTTCTGTAATAGATGGTCTGCATAGTATATTTATTTCTAAAGTTTAATGCCTTTGTGTATGGTTACCGAATGGAAAAACAGACTTGTACACATCAGATATAAGTTGAAGCCTAAATGGCGGTTCCAATGTCTATATATTCATGTTTCGGTAGCAATATCGATTATATCAAAATATTGACATCTCGCCATTAAAAGTATCAACACCTCCGTGAAGAAGTTTGAACAGCCAGCTAACAGGAAGGGAATGTGCTAATAAGTTTATCATTCATACATTATTAATTAAAATCATGGGCATGTTCGAACTTCATATTGACGAGATGATACTTGAGAAAACAAGAATCAGTCTATTTCTATGTGCATGTGCAATGAGATAGATAATATACGAAGTGGCGCATAGGATAACAGTACGAGTTTTCCTTTAAAGATTTACCAAATACGAGTATGCACTAAATGTATTGAGTAGTTTAGCCGCAGGTGGTCTTTATTTATTTTCATTATTATAATAATTGTGTTAGTGTCAAAGACCTCAAGTAGCGGCTGCTACGAACCTAGAACTAACACATTTTAGATTATGCCAATAAAGGTTATTACATTTTATTCTATTTATTTTGTTCGAAATACCTTAGTTTAATTTTGCAAAAAATACCTTTACCTATTTATACAATAAGCGTATCTCTTTGATAAACCAAATGCAATAAATAAAACGTGCGTAAAGCATATTTTGGTAGCCACGCAATAAGATTTACTGCAGTGGGATAGCTATTATATTTGCATGCTTAAAAAGTAGAGGTTCCAAAATATACAAAAATCTATCTACTTACGACTCAGTCAGTAAGGCGGAGTTGCAAACGACATGTAGTAAATAAATAAAACATAAATCTTTATCCGTAGCTTATAAGAATGTAGCCAGTTTTTAAAACTTTAGCAAAAGATTTTTGTGTTTATATAAAATATATTTTATCTTTATCCAAAAGATGTATTTTATGTTATCTGTAGTGTTTATAGTTCGATAATTTTCAAAGGACTGTTTATCAGTTTAGTAAATATTGCACGGTAAAATATTTGTATTGTTTTATCATAGTAAACTTTGTTTTTAAGTTTAAAATTATGCTTTCTCGCTATAATTTCACGTGTTATTTTATTAACGTTTTGACCGCAAACATCACTAGAATTTACATCGGCTTTGTCAGAGGCAGCGATCAAGTCCTGCATGCAGGTGTTTGGCAATGCAAGGCACGATGTGAGGTGGGACATCGTTTAAGTTACACCGTATAAACAGCCCAGTTCTCTAGACAAGTGGCATAAACGGTAGTCGTATCGAATAGAACAGAAAGCATATATGTATGGGATTTGATAGAAGTTTACGACGTAAAAATTGCTGTCTATTCTATTCGATTCTATTCTATTCGTTTGTGAAACCCTTCCTGAAATGTTGATTATACATCTATATGGATAATCAATAGCACCTTTTGAATAAACGTACTTTACAGAATTGGTTAAATTTAATTAAACAACAGCCTCACGTTGCTTATAACAAACCGAACACGATTTTCCTAAAAGTTAACAGGCGAAGGCTGTTCCTAATATTTGTATCTTTAAGACTGTATAATCCTTAAGTATTTAAACGAATATATTCTGTGACTTGAAAATAAAAGACACGTAACATCATTTTATTGTTGAAGTTAATAACAACTCGTAAAAAGTTAATGAGGTGTATTTTAACAAAGTTTTATATTAAGCTTTTCATGATATATATTTACGAGTATATTTATTTATACATATATTTCTGAAAGGAATATTTTTGTTGGTACGCCATAACTTATATATGTACCTATTACTCTTCATCAAATTTGATGATAGAAACACAATTTTGTAGTTTGTTTACCAATATTGACGAAAAATACTACACAAATACAAATGTTTTGAGATAATAGGTTTTGCAAAAAAAAAATTAAAAGTCCCATCTATTGGCTATCGGCCACGTCTATTTTAAATAAGAAATGATTTACCTTATATCCGCTCGTGTGGTGACGGATTAAGAATACACATATCACCACACCATTCCATCCCGTGGGTGTCGTAAGAGTCGACTAAGGGAGTAAGTCCAGCAGACAATATCCATTGCAAGAGAGGGAAAACTCGAAACAATACCCTATACCAACCCGTCTGGCCAGCGTGGTATAAAAGGCTAATATCCCTCTAAATTTATGGAGAAGACCCGATAATGATGATGATGATGTCGTAAATAGAGCATACGATTAATGAGGATAAATGTATTACTAAGTTAGTTTGTTAGCATGAACAATGTGCTAGTTACCATAACGTAGGAAAAAAGTATGATGGCATTTGTTTTTATGACGTTCATAAGTATCATGTATTTGATCAAAAAAAAAATGCATTTAAGGGAGGAAAAGTGAGATTAGAGTTTGCATAAAAATTCATCCTGTTTTTTTGAAAATTCTACAAATTGCCGCATTGAAGTCGTTTTGGTTTTGTTAAAATTATTTACTACGCAATGTATCCAAGGGATATAATAATCTCGTATGTATAAAAAATAATAGTGTTATTGGTATTCAAACTTTTTTAGGCTATTCAATTGCGCGGAAGTTTTTTCCACATACATAGAATGGACACGAACATTTTTGTCTAGCATGAGTTTTGATGGTTGAAACGTGAACGAATTGATTATTTCTATATACTACCAGTTATAAAACGTGAAATGCTTTTTTATATATGTCGTACAAAAAGTAAATTTATTTTACATTTTATTAAGCATCTGGAATATAAATAAACACTAATTAGGTTTCGCTGTGGTATTGTTTTAGTCTGAAACATTTTGTAACTTTTACATTAAAGCTCGGAAGATTCCAATGAAATGAGTTTGCTTTCGCAACAAAACCTCCCATCGGGAATAGAATCTGCGAAACCTATAAAAAATAAAAGTTTATGTGAAGAAATTGAAGTGAGAGTACGAGTAAACATTCTCTGGCACGTGATGCGGATGGAAAATACTGAAGTACCTGCTTCTATTTTGTAAAATCACACAGTAATAATACATTGTTTCAGATGAGCCCGGTTTCAGTGCGCCAATAGCAAATGTGACCGCACCTCTTGGACGGGAGGCAATCCTCGCGTGCACCGTGCATAACCTCTCCTCATACAAGGTTAGTCACACTTACGTACTTACCTTTACTTGTATTGTAATGTAACCATCAAGATTTTTTGTCACTAACTTAAATAAGCCTGTATATAAATGCAACAATAATACATTGATCATTCTGACAGGGTTGTTGGTCTAGTAGTAGGTAAATCTAACTGCTTAACCGGTCGATACACCTTGTTGACCGAATGCTGCGATAATCCTAGGGAGATGCCTATACCCAAAAACGTTTTACGGTTGAATAGATCTGTAAATATATGTGCAGCAAATTAAGTTTCTGTTGCATCGTAATCCAAGGCATGAAGCCACAGTATTTTAGAGGAATTAAAGGATTTGTGTGACATCCACCAATATAATCGTTTTAGTATTAGTTATAGCTAAGACCCAGCTCTAATACAAAAGCATTCAACAAAGCCCCATTTTTTGCATTGCCGCTGAAATCAGAAATGCGAGCCACAAAAATAAACAACGTATGTAAGAATATTAGCAAGGAGTATAAAATATGTGAGATACGGAACTGAGCTGAGGTCTTAAGTCCAGCTTCAATTGATTAAATTTTGATGTATTACTTAGTCGCTTTGTACTCGTACTACTTTAAAAACCTAGTTTTAGTAGAAATAGACATTGTTCATACTTAGGTTTGCATTCTAAATAAGAACGGCATAACGAAATGTCAAAAGTTACAGGAAAAATACCTTACGCACCTATCTTTAGACACGTTTTTCCAAAACGTATGTAATTGTCTTATGGTTGTGTCCTTTTTCGTTAGTAGGGTATAGCAATTAATTTTGTTCTAGGATTTAAAAATATCATTGTATTACTTATATCTTAAGTCAAGAATCTTAAATACATATTAAAAGATGAGTTTGGCCCAACAATAACTCTTATCTAACAATTTGTTAGAGACCTTTTAGTTTTCTTAAGTGTTTCATTTGTCTACATTAAGAAAGTTGAAGCGTTTGCTCGCAACAAGATTTAGAACTTTAAAATACATATTAAAAAGTATAAACTTAAACACAAAAGCTTAAGAGATATTAAATTTACACTGTTTTTAGAAAAGCAATTCAATTTTGCCGTTTAGTTTCGGTTAAGAATAGGGCAGTTCAATGCCTCCCGCGGGTGTCGTAGGGCACATTAAGAATATCTTCCCGGGAACTGCTCTACCAGCATACCTATATATTACTACCACTATGTACGTGTCTGTTCTAAAATGTTTTGCTGAGATTTCAATGTAAATGTAAATTTCGGTTTTTGATATAATTATAATCATTAACTGGCTTATACCGAAGATTTCATTCACGTGATATTAATACATTTTAGCATATAAAAAGAAATACAGAAAATATTTTTATTTTTACACATAAATGATACACAACAGATAAATGTTATAAGTAAAAACTTACTTTGTAGTATACAACTACAAAGGGATATACACATCAATACAAACAAAAAAGGAAAAAAAAGACTAATAAAAAATAACTACAATATTTTTCTATTTTTAATTGTTTTGTATTTTCGTGGAATTGGCAAGTGTCTCCAAATTACCTTTGTAACTTAATTAAACTACATTTTTCCGTAACTACAGTAGTTAAGTTAATATTGGTACGTATAGTAAAACATCTTTATATAAGGCTTAATGGGCTCACTGCTTCAAATGGGAGCCTCAACAGACCATTTCAATGAATGTTCGAAGAAGGATTTTGTTACTTGCGAATTTGTGATCGCGGTAAGATGTTTTAGGCAAGATGTATTACCTTATTCCCCTCTTTTATGGAGTCTTTCATTCGTAGCGAAGTAACTTCCACATAAAAATGTAAAAGTTACATTTAATTCTGTATCACAATTGTAGCTGTAACTCCGAAAAATGTCAATCGAAACTGAAAAACTTTTTCAATCGGTGTTATGTGCGAGTAAACGACGGCATAAGGGAATGTACTTTAGTATATTTCAGAACTTATTTTGGTTTTATACAGGGGTTGTTATGGTGTTGGTAATGGTTGTAGTAATAAACTTTCCGTACGTAATAGGTCGCGTGGCTGAGAGTGGACACGCAGACCATTCTCACAATCCACACGCACGTCATATCGCGGAGTAGAAGAGTAGGAGTGACTCACAGCGATCACCGCACCTGGTTCCTGCACATAAGAGAACTACGAGAAACCGATAGAGGATGGTACATGTGCCAGATTAACACGGATCCTATGAAGAGCCAACTTGGCTATTTAGATATTGTTGGTAAGTACCCTTCAACTTACTGAAACTATATTTTAGTTAGCTAGCTAAACTGCAGCACTGAAGAGATAAAAGACCTTATTTCGAATATTAATGGTCAGTGTTGTCAAGAAAACGAGTCAATTTTATTTTATTCCACACATTAAGTTAAGGTTTGAAGCAAAGTATAACTTGTTATATTTTATGTAACACGCTTTGAATACATATATAGATTCATTAATGGTCTGATCTGTGATTCATAATTGGCCGGTCTTAAACGGGAGTGTGACGTCATCTATTTTTGCTTTTTCCATTAGTACCGCCCGATATACTCGATCGCGGAACGAGCACAGACCAGACAGTTCGAGAAGGCGCCTCGATAAGTTTAACGTGTGCCGCGACAGGCTCACCGCAGCCACAAATCACCTGGCGAAGAGAACATCCTAAAGGAACTAAAGCTATTACTGTCGCCGACGGAATACAAGGTTTTTGTTTTATAGTAATTATTATACTCATTCTTTTATTTGAATCTTTGTCTACATTTGAAAATATTATAATATAAAGTTGACAATTTGGGCCCTATCTCACCAAGATGCCATGGCGACGTCGCTGACTACGTAGTCATAGTTACCTCTGGCTGCCCTCGGTTGCTCAGTCAGTTCTCAGTTCTCGTATCGAGAATGGCAGGCACTGAGTGCTGCTTGCTCGTGTACATTTTTTTGGCGACGTCGCCAGCGTGCCAGATGTCCAGACTCCACAAAGTGACACGTTGGTCGCGGTTACGCTTCCAAATTAGAGACGTTGCCAATCCGTCGCCAAGTGAGTTTACTGCCATAAATTTTAATAAGAATCGTTTGGATATGTAGCCGGCGACGTCGCCATGGCGTCTCGGTGAGGTAGGGCCTTTATATTCGAATTTTATATGACAAACGCGCAGGTAGGTACTTTTGTCAGCAATAATGATTACTTAGATGCTACATAAAGTTAAAGTTCATTATGCTATGAGACTGCACACTTTGCGTTAAGCTCGTATGAACTTGGAAATAAACCTGCGTATAACAGTCTGTGTAATCATAATATGTCACGAAACTATTAATTTCAATACGATTGACAATTCACTGCCTCAATTGCTGTATAAAACAATTGAGAATTGGTCTCAGCTGTTGTAATGCAATGGGCAATCAATCTATCAGGCCTTCGATCATGTCGAACATGGAGATATTGTCATTCTCGATTGATCGTTTTACGTCACCTTGAGTATAGCATTATAGCCATATAAGAAATATTTCTACACTGATTTTTCTTTTATAGTCTCATCATATGAGGGGCCAGTATTAAATATAAGCCGAGTGACGAGACAGCATGCAGGCGCATACCTTTGTATCGCTTCAAATGGGGTCCCGCCAACACCAAGCAAAAGAATCATGCTCACCGTTCAGTGTAAGTAATGTTGGATGCTATTAACATATTACTGGGCTTAAGGGTTTCTTTGATAGATAAGTCGAGCAAAAAATCTTCGGGGTCTATAACATTTCTTTATTAATAAAATGTATTTATTCCTTTGTTTGTGATCCGTAATAAAATGGTGGTAGTTTTTGGGTTACAATTGCGTGATATAGATACAAGTATTTAATAAATATTAGTTTTACTTGTGTTTATAAAATTATTCACATTTACATTTGATATTAGGTTGCGGGCAACCGATGGACAAGGTCTGCTCAGGATCGAGAGTTGTGGAAAACCTTGGGGGAGGCCTATGTCCAGCAGTCTTTTTTTTGGCTGAGATGATGATGATGATGATGACATTTGATATTCGGGGGTCCCGGACGTGATGACAATGATCTGCCATCATGGCGCGTTTCAGCACGGTGTTCTGCCACGCTTATAATTACGGGCCCGAATTACAAACTAATTAATCATCGCCGAATATCGAATGAGGATGATATTATAATTAACATGTAATTGCTATAGTTCCCCCGGTGATAACAATACGAAATCAGCTGGTTGGTGCGGCACTGGGAACTGAATTGGTACTAGAGTGCGAAACCGAGGCGTACCCGAAACCTGTCAGCTATTGGAGTAAAGACAACGGTGAAATCGTGCCTGTTGGTAAGTTAATCTCTATGTTTTATATATTTATTTATTTTATTAAACTTTTTATACAAATTGAAATAAAGGCGGACTTAATGCCAGAGGCATTATCTACCAGTCAACCTTAGGATGATGCAGAGATTAACAAAGTAGATGCATACAAGTCCAAGTGAATTAGATATTTCTTAATGGTGTTTCTGTTGGAGCACCAAAACTTCCATAATTCTTCATTAAATTCAATGATTCAAATACCAATTTGAATTCCGCTATTGACGAGAAATAAGTGAAAAACAAATAAAAATTATCAGTGCCATTTGTTGAATATTGATAAACATATAGATTTTACTAGCTAAGAACATGGTACAAAAGATTACAGAACACAGAAGTGGCCCGAGATATTCACCTTTAGAAGGCAAAAAGGATTGTTGCAAGTATTCACACGAGTCACGTTTTATTATTTTTATGACATCCATCATAGGGAATATACCTAGTCAAGGCAAAGTTGCAATTCATGGATACAAACAACAAGTGCTCGCAAATTTGTAACAATTATTATGTGTCTGTGGCTCACACATATACTATTTCCGAGTGAGGTTTAAACCCATAACGTGGCGCCATGTCTGTGGCATCGTTGTGGTTTCAATAGCAGTGGCAAAGCACTCTTGGCTCTTTTTCCACATTGCTGTTATGGTTAGATCTAAGACAGCTTAAGAAATATAGAATAGAAGTAGCAAAGGTCGGATTTGTCCTTGCAGACTTCACAAACGACCTCTTATAATGGTTGTCTGCCACTGTTTCATTATTTTTAACTTTACCCCGTAAAGTAAGTAGAGATGTATCACAACCACATTAAGTATTATATTATCTGTGGTTCAGCTATATATTAGAGGTGCAATGTAGTAAAAAGCGGGGTTTGTGCCCGCTTTAAATATCAGAATCTAGGCTGATACTGAGAATTTTCATCAAAAATTAATTACACGATCCAGGAATAGAACTTAGGATTTTAACACGACTGTTAAAGTTATAAAAATAATGTTAAGACTCTTGTATTATATTTTTAAAAGCAGTAAAACTATGTAAAAATAATATTTTTTGTATTTAGTATAGTATTAATAAAATAAAAATATATAACATTTCAATTACTTAATGTTCAAACATATTTGTATATTTTGACAAACATTTTCAAATAGGTAAGTTAGGTAAGCTTAATAACAACTTACTTACTTAATCATTAAAATATTATGACGAATAAAACGAAGTTTGATGATACATTTTAAAAATAAAACGTACCGTAATATATTCTTGTGTAGGCGTTGCTATTTATACGTTATTATATAAAAAATCAGTATTTTACTTATATTACGTAAAATGTAATAATTTACTTTTTGAATATTAAAGCATGTAACATACTTTGGCGCGATTAACAAGGAAAAGAGTGTAATGTTTTACTAAGCCTTTTCCTCGAATAAAAATCTTTTCCTATCTTAACACAGGATGGATTTATAAAAGCCTACAGATCGTCTAGCTAATGTATCTCTACCCGCATTGGATTTACCGTTTAGCCTCTCCTTTACGTTTGCGTTCACCTAAATTAGTAACGTTACATTTAACACCCTCTAAAACGGAATACGTTTTGTCCAAACTAACAAGCTATGTATATAACCCATATTACCAGACTGACCAGAATGTAGCATAATAGTATTGTTAATCCTTCCTTTTATATTATACTCCTTTCTATTGTTGGAATATAATTAACATGTCAGTACCCTTTGTTAGTTTTATATTTTGAGATATTTTCTGTCACTGTTTCGTTGGTCTAGTGGTTGTTAAGTTCAACTGCTAGTCAGGAGGAGACACAATAGATAAAGCCTCTATAAGAGTAAAGAATTGAAGAGTGCACTTGAGTTTGCAAATACACTTGTGCAATTTAATATACAGATCACTGTTTTAAACCTTATATTAGTATATAAATCTGTAACTACATTATATAAGTAGGTATATAAGTTTAGCCTATATTCCCTGTGATATACATATATATCGACCAGGTGAAAAAATTAAAACTGTATGAAGTACGACCGTCTGTCTAAGCTCCATTTTAAATTAAGATAGCCTCCTGCGTAGATTTAGTATACAGTCAGTAAGACTCATTCGATAAAATCTTTTTACTGAAAGGTAGCTTAATCGCAAATTGCATTTTGTTTTATATAATATATGTCAGTACAAAAGATAAACCTAGGTTCTTTCAACTATGTGAGATGGACTGCCTGTGAAATATTAATCGAGTATATATGTACTAGTTCATATTTTTATATTTCTCTTCAGGGAGTAGAACTCTAAGTAACGCGTATAAAAGTTGTAGCTAAAAATATTACGACAGTATGATAAATTAATTACTGGACTTTGACCTAACTTATACGTTTTCTATTTATATTTACTTGAAGTGCCGCAACTCCACCTATGTGGTTATCAGTTATCCTAATTGAAGTACATTATATCCTTCCTCAGGTTATCATCTAACTCCTTACCAAATTTCATAAAGAACCATTTAGCGGTATTTTTATGAAACGACAGACAGATAGACAGAGTTACTTTCGCATTTACAATATTAGAAAGTATGTACTATGTAATTGAGCCAACTGGAGTGGATAGTCTGTGTAAATTTATCTTCGAAATGTTACACAGCAAGATTATATAATAGAGTAGATGATAAGTATCTATTACAAATTCTATTTCGGTAACGGATTGACGTTTAAATACCATCCCTAGTCTACAATCTACACAGTACACACCTAAGTTTACCTGGTTAAGTCCGTAATTAAAAGCCTTTTGGACTTTGTTAGAGTCATATCGACCCTTCGCCTTTCGCTACTTTGGTCTTTGCCGATAACAAACACGCTTAATATTTTACCTTCCTGGGATTGAGAAATTTGAAACTGTTTCATTTTAAGAAGTGTTTTGTAAAGTTTAAATTGGTGTCCAAAAACATTTATTTTAAAGTTTCATTTGTGTATTTTATAATGATTTTATAGTCATTTCTAAAATACAATGATTTAGTATGGTATATACAATGTAAAGACGACTTTAAGAAAGTTACTGGGATAAAATAGATTCGGCAGGTGGAGTACCGGGTGTTTTGGCATTTTGAAACGGTTAAGAGACACAAACTTAATATAAGGCTTCAGACATGCAAATTATAGCATCACTGATCAGCGATTTTGCGACTGTATCGATGCTGCATCGCATTTTGGCGACTCTCTGCGTTCGATCGCGGTATCGGAATCGTGCGATTTCGCGACTGTATCGATGCTGCATCGTGTTTTGGCGACTCTCTGCGTTCGGTCGCGGATCTCATCGTAATATATGAAATAATGAACCAAATCGATGCGTTCGGCATCCGAATGTGTGCGGAGTGTAGCGTTCGTCGCTGTGTCAAGCGTCCGAAAAGCGGCTCAGTCACTGTGTTTGGCGTTTTTAAGTGTGCGGTGTGGCATGCTTTGTTGCAGTATTTAGATTCTAAAAAGCGCCTAAATCACAGATCACCGATGCCAAACGTAGCATGTCAGCTGTTGCTCTTATTTAGCGGTTTTGCTGTTTCTGGTACTGCCACGTCCATGAGCGGCGTTTACCATTTACTATTATACGGCAGTTAACTTATCAATAAAGAGTAAAGTAAAGATTATCATTTGGATAATAAAACACTTAATATGAAATAGTATATTTTGGCCATAAATTTAAAAGTAATTCCTAAAATAGACTTAATAATTGCAACCCATATATGTCCCACTGCTGAGCACGGGTCTCCTCTGCATTATCAAGAGAGAGAGAAGGTTTTAGGCCTTAATTCACACACGCAGGCCTAATGCGGGTAGGTGAATCAGACGTCTTTAGAATTTCTACTAAGATATATGGGTTTCCTCACGATGTTTTTTCTGCACCGTTAGCAGATAACGAATCATTTGATCAGTGTGCACAAAGTGAAATTCACATTGGTACCTACTGCCATCCAGGGTCGAACTCGCACTTCTTGCGTGAAAGTCGGTTACTTTCCCACTCGGCCACCATCGCTTAAATAGACTTACGTATACTTTATTTATTAAGAGAAATGGACTATAAATTTTATATTGTCGGTATCATCTTACGTCTTAAGTACCAGCATACGTATACTAAGTCACTTGTCGGAGCAATATTTCACGTGTAATCGAATTGTGTGAAGGCGTGTTTATTTTGTGGCATTTGTGTTTGTCTAATATTTCATGTATTTATTTACTTTAAGGTGGAGGTTCTTCCCTAGTCGGGCTTGCTCACTAGTATGATGCCCTACCTCTCTTAATATTATGTTATACTCAGTAAAAATAAATAATGAAATAGTTATTCTTATTAATTATTTACTTAATTTAAATGAAAACGGTATAATAAACTAATTAAAGGCTAATTACAGACTCAAATGCATCTTTCGCGCTCCTAAAACTTCTGACATACCACACAATAACTAGTTGATGCCCGCGGCTCCACTCGTGTAGACGTCCGTTATCGCGGTAAAAAGTATCGTATATACTTTCCCAAAATATCAAGATATCATTAATTTCCTTACGTTTCCGTTTAGCCGTGAAAAGGTAACAAACAAGCTAACAAAGAAACATACAGAGTTCTTTTTCCTACAACTCCTGTACTAGAGAACTAGCTCTGTGTCGCGGGACTTTACAAACATACAATTAACGCACACAAATTACATCCAGACTCAGAACAATTCTATGTGGGTCACACAAAGTTTTATCCTATGTGGGAGTCGATCTCACAACCTCGTGCACAGCAGGCGCATACTGCGGCAACTGGGCTACCAAGGCAGTCAAATCCATATATAATATTATTATGGACACACAACTACTTTACAATGATGTGTATAGTAATTTGACTTTGGTCTTCTATAAGGTGGAGAAAGTACCGTTTTTTGTAACACACGCTTTTATTGTACGTTTCGTATGATACTAGTGGTATATTTTGTTATTTTTGAACGCATATGCACTTATGAATTCCATCCAGCCAGTTCACGCGAACCAATTTGGGTCAGGCAGTAGCAATCGACGCAGCTCGCGCGAATATTAGTTTATAAGTCTCTTGTCCAAAGCCTTTATTTACGAGCAAAAGAGATCTTATTTGAGGGATAAAAACAGCCTATGTACTATTTCACTACATTCTATCTCTGTGCCAAATTGATTGAGTAACAAACATCGAGTAAAAAATATTAATATACATACATAGATTATTATGCTAACTAATGTAAAATGCTAGAACGTAGGTGCATGTACCTTATCGGATTAGAGACTAGATAAAGTTTGGAGTACTCGAATCCTTTGGGGGTCTCATACTCAAAATATTATTCCACATTCATATTCCGAATACCTCTGTATATACCTCAAAGACAGTTTAATCATAAGTGCTTAGTAATTTGGGTTTCACAATACAATTGCGCGTTTCTGTTAGAGCGAATGAAACTAAGTTTGAACAAGTCAACATGTTTGTTTGTTTTGAGTAGCCACCTACGTCAATGGTTCGTTATATCGTTCAATAGTATGCTAGTTTAAAAATCTTTTACTCGAATATAAACCTTTTGCAGAAGAAGATTAAGTTTATTTTAGGAGACGAAGCAGTCGAAAACAATGACGAGCTAATATAAAAATGTGAAATACATTTATTTTCCTTCGGTTTACGGTATCACGATAAAACTATTTTGATAGTAAGCAAACGTTTAATAAATAATAGTAATTGAATTGGACGAGTAAACGACTCATACGTGAATAAACTAAACTACTGTTTCAAATATATTGCGACTATATACTGGTACTTTTAGTTATGAAATATTAAGTAAAAGTCCGAGACACAAGTAATAGATACAAGCCCGAGTCCAAAGGAATTATTTTTTTGCCATGAACATATCTAATTATAATCAAATCAAGCTTAATAGCAGCTTGTTTTAAGAGGTCTCGGTTTAACACCAGGGTTTTGCATGTAAGGTAAAAAAGAGAACTTGGGCTACGAAAAAGTCTAATGAATAACAACGCATAATAACCGCATAGTACAGGTCTTCAGTGCTCATGTAGGTAATGAGCACTGAAGACCTGTACTCACGAGTGAGTTGTGGTTCTGTGGACAACTACACCACTATGGTTTGCGGATAAATAAAGTAACAAAGTAAATCATAAAATATTTTAGTTAAACAATTTTATTCGTTAAGGTTAAAATAGCTATTGAGATGACTTTGCCGATTGTACCCGGCATAGACTCGCGCCTCCTATTACTTACGATTTAACGTTTTTTCTATTTTGAAGAGGTCTTTAGGCGCGTTGAGCACTTTTTGGGTGAACAAAAACCATGGAACTCGCGTCATCGTCACCGAACGCTTTCCATATTCATAAATAATAATCTAATAGCTCGACGATACAATTCTCAAGCTACTTAGTTTTCACTTCTATCGGCAGACCCCAAAGACTGCCTTTTTTATAGACAACTCCCGCACAAGAGTGCAAACCTTGTGTCGCGGGGGACTTTACAAACATATAATTAACGGACACAAAATACACTCAGACTCGGGACAACCATTTATGGATCACACAATTTTATGTCCCGCGTGGGGATCGAACCCCCAATACGCTGCGCAGTGGTAAATAGCGAGGCAACCGTGAAGTCAATGTGTGTGATACATGTCTGCTTACCTACCTACCTTTTCAGGGAATAACGCGTGATGCCACTAAACAAATTGCCTCTAGCAATATACTTATATATTAGGAAGCATTGATATAATATTCTATCCTTATCATACAAATCACGGCATCAAACCATCCATACGTATGAATATATTGATTTTTCAATTTTCAACGAGAATCGTTTACATACCGCATTGTATACCTATTTGTATAATAATGTTAAATACATTTTGGTGTTTAGGGGGAAGTCTCGAGCCGCAGAAGATAGATGGATCATATCGATCAGTACTCCGACTTGCTATACGCAGGGTCACGAGTTCTGACTATGGGACATACAAGTGTGTGTCTAAAAACTCTTTAGGAGACACTGAAGGCACCATCAAGTTGTATCGTAAGTTTTATTAATATTTATCTTTTTTTATTTTATGCTACTTACGTGTAAACCAGGCATTAGCCTCTTCTGATGGTAGGTAGTCTCCGCAGCTTATGAACGCTTGCAATGTCTAAGGAATCACTTGTGTGTGGCCGATACATAGAACATACGAGTAGGTTACCTATCACACCAAAAAACAAGCATACGGCCCGCCTTACCTTCCTGTAACAATTATTTTGGCCAGAGAAGTAGGAAGTATTTAGTTCCAACAATTTATAATGATTTACCTAATGAATTAAGAAATTCTAGTAATATGGAAACACAACGACTGTTTAGCAATAAATTAAAATTATTTCTTTTAGAAAAATTTGCCAATAGTATCGTAGTTATATAATAGCAACACTAAGTACATACATAAATATAGTGTTATATAAATGTAGTAATATAGAATTTAAGTTAGTTCATGTTTAGATAATAAAAAATGATAGTGTTTAAGTAAGTTAATGTTAAGTATATAGGTTCAGAAACCACCAAATCTAAATATTAATGGAGTTTACATCTGCCAACAAACTGTTATTCAGTTTGGCAGAAGTCTTAAAATTTGTATTTTCTGTTATATAAAAACGAAATAAATGCTTTTTCATTTTTTTTTTCTTTTTTTTTATGGTAAGTAGTTACCGTAGCCTATGGACGCTAGCAACACTTGCCCTAAACTGCTTTCTTAAAGAATCCCATGCTATAGTCTTTTGGGAAAACTTCGGCAGGGAACTCATTCCACAACCTAATTGTACGTGGTAAGATATTCCTCTGAAACCGTACGATACGGCATGTTTGAGGTGCTGGGATGTCACATACTCGTACATTACCGAGGTTCATGAGTGGCAGTTACCATTTATTATTACTAGAGTTTAAATGGTAACTGCCGCTTAGCAGCAGCAGCTTACCAGATAATGCCAAGCCAGCGGGCTTGTCTGCTACCACATTGGCAATAAAACAATATTAAAAAAAATCGGGCTAGTGGTTCTTGAGTAATATGCACACAAACGGATAGTCAAACAGTTTTATAATAAAAACTAGAGGTTACCCGCGACTTCGTACGCATGGTAATTCCGCTCCTATTGATCATAGCGTGATGTTATATAGCCTATAGCCTTCCTGAATAAATCCACTTTTCAACAAAAAAAGTTTATTTCTAATCGAACTAGTACTTTCTGAGATTAGCGCGTTCTAACAAACAAACAAACTCTTCAGCTTTATTTATTAGTATAAATATGTAAAGATAAAGATAAATACAGTCACTTTTCAATGTATTTTTACTAATACTCATACACAGAGAATCTTGCTCAATTATATTTCAAGTGTGGCTATGCGATCCTTCTGGGACTACGTGTAAAACTAAGCTCTCCGCTAAAACAGTCACTGAACTCTAAAACGGCCAGGCTTACTATTATTAAACAATATTGTATAATAGTACTACGTGCAATTGACCGCCATTTTTTTTTGATAATTTTCTTCCATACAATTGTCCTGACAATAACAAACACAAAAAAAAGAATTATCTTATTTGGTGCTTTCGATCGGAAGTTATGCGCGTACATAAATCTTGAGGTCTCATTTTTATTTATATAGAAAGATTTATATATAGTAGTGGCTTAACTTCTTAAAGGACAGCAGTGCCGGCCAGGTAACAATTGATTTTCTATTGTGTCTGGTTAACCGATTACTATTCACTTATAGTTATCAGTGTAACATAAGACAGGTTTCATTTAACAATGAGTCTTACATTACTACTACTAACCACCTACATCTTTATAAAGCGAGGTTTTGTTAAAAATTGGATAAATCTTTCAACTCCTTAGTTAGTGGGACTTAAACAGTTAATAAAAATTTATATTATAAGACCGGTATACTGCCTGTCTAATAAAGATAAGCGCAGCAGCGTATCCCAAGATATAAGTGCCTGTCCAGATAGGGCGTTATACGCGCGAGTCGACTCGCGCATAGGCACTCGCGCGTACTCGAGATACTAGAGCTACATACATCGCGTCCAGATGCTCTCGCGCGTTACCTCACTCGCGCGTAAAACGCTTGCAATGAGCGGGACTCTCGACTCGCACGTTTTACGCGCGTGCCACGCGCGAGTCGAGATACTCCGGCGCCGTTGCAGCGTCCAGAACTACGCGCGTGTCTTTCGCGAGTGGACGTATTATATGTTTATAACTGGTCAAATCCGTCTCATCACATACGCGCGACACAACGCCCTATCTGGACAGGCTCTAAAACGTCATTTTGTTACAGGCAGTCTTATAAGCAGATATGTATTTTTGCATGAAAGGTTCGTGATCCGACGAGATGAGAAATAACGTCCCTACCAAAAGTTTCCCGAGAGACAATAGCATAGGATTAGAAAGGAGTTAATAGTCGGCAGCACGAGTGTTATATCCCTTGTGTTATATCCTTTATATGTCCATACACTGCTAATCATCAAGTGGACCGCGGGAACCCCATCCGTCTGTTTGTTTACCTACTTAGTAGTACCTATACAAAAAAGTCGTAAATATGTAGCGCAGCTGCAAAATCGCCAAAAGTTTGTCTACTACAGACCTTATACATTATTTTATTTGTTCTTATTTTTGTAATAATTACAGTATAAATAGTCATGCTTATACAGAGGAATGTTTTTCTGTTAGTTCAGCCAGTCCTTTTTTGGGAATAGCGGCTCGATATTTTAATCTTTGAAATGAACTTCACAAAATATCTGTATAGACCTTAATCTGATGTTTGTTTTTCACATTATGTCCTTTGACTAAGAATTGCCTTTAATGTCGTTCTGTCAATGTTATCATATCTTCATCATCAAATCTGTTGTTTATCACGATTAATGGGTATTTTGTTCAAACAGCCATGCCGCTTCCAGCGACTGAGAATAAAAACGGTAATTATTTTAAATATAACTTTTTCTATCAATTTGTGTATACAAAATTGTTTTTTAACTATATATGCTTTGACAGTTGTTCAAAGGTTAAACATCATGGCTGATAAGTCATCGGAAAGCACGCCCTTTGGCACACAAGGTACGTATTAACGTGCATTTGATACGACGCTATTTATTTCTAATACACGACTCACAGTCTGTGGTTAGTGATTTAAATTTACATTGAAATGTTAATGGGTTTTTTATAGTGAAACGTATACAAAAGCTTTTCTTTATATTATTAAGGTTGCATTAGTCATATATTAGTTTGAAATTTAATTTTATAAAATTTCATGGAAAAGTAATTTATCTGTATAACTAATTTTGTTTGGGCAATGAAATTATATATGTTATAATGTAGATACATGCTATGAGTATCATCATTTCAACCCATAAACGTCCCACTGCTGGGTACGGGTCTCCTCTATATAGTTTGAGAGATATTAGCCTACTATACCACGCTGGCCAGACGGGTTGGTATAGGTTTTGTTTCGAGTATATAAATATTTAATTTGTTATGATTCATATAAGATTGACTAAACAAACGTGAGCAATGACAGCTATCATATCGATAGTTGTCATTGTTTGTAATTTAAATTTTCATTAAGTTCTTTTCAAAATCCTTTTGAGAATTTTCGAATACAAAAATAAAATCAATCTCTCCGAGAAAACTACAAAAAAAGAAAATATTCTGTTCGCTTGCTAATTAGTAAAATGTTTTTAGATTTCAGGTTACAAGATTACAACAGGGCAGTCTCGAAAGATCAGTGCCGCTTCGGTTTTTTGTTCTCATTAGTCATTTTAATCAAGATAGCAACATCTCGGGATGATGTTTCTCTTTGAGCAACTAAGAATATAAATTAATTATACCTTCCCGTACAATGCGATCACTTGGATGGGAGTAACGCTTTGATGTTCTATAAATTTTCAATATTGGCCTCGAGTTATGTTTTGCAAATGACTAATTTTAATTATTGTAACAACATTACGTGGTCTTATTAATCTTTAATTTTAAGCCCCGTTCCAAAAGATATTAATCATTTTGTTGTTGTTTTTTATATAATCAAGTGTACTACATACACTAACATTTCCAAACACTAATGAATCTGATTACACGCTGATTGAAAGCATTGATACGATGCCCGAATATCAACTGTACAAATACTAGCCACTGTTACGTGAACTAATTCATTTAGAACAGATTAAAATGGTGTAAATTCATTAGTTTTAAAATTCTCAACACACTTGTCTGTTAATGAATAAAAATATAGATACGATTTAGAATAATGAATATTATTTTAATACTGTTATTTTTGTTAAATAGATAGACCTGTGAAAATTATTTAATCTTATTGGGCATTTTAGCAGGTAACGTCACGACGGAACATATCTCTTAGATCTCAATTTAGGCAAAATATATAAAATAAGTATTTTAGAAAAATATATTAAGCAGAATATTGAAAGTATTAATAAATATAGACTGAGATTCATGAAAATAGGCGTGTATATATAAAGCGAAAAGTAATTCATATAGATAATATATAAGTTAAATTTATGCTTAAATTAAAGCGGGCATAATTTGTTGAAGGCAGTCAATTACATGGACATAATGACAAGTAAATATGGGATTAGTTGAGGTTTCATTGCTTTCATATTAGAAATCTAATTTACAGATGTTGTAAAACTTTACCAGTGGGACATATACCTACGTAATCGTTTATTCACAAGCCTTTGTAATAATTACTTATTCTTATGTTATTAATGTGCATAGCAATGTAAATATGTTTCTAAAAGCTCTGTCCTAGAATCCTAGAGTGTCAAAATTCAGTTGTACTGCGGACCACTGTTGCTTTCCGTAAAAATAAATGACTATTAATTTAAACGGCTTTTATTTTTTTATTGCCTTTTCCATTAAAGAGAAGAAGAATAGAGCTACGCAGGAGACCTCGAGCGGTCCGAGCAACGCCACGTAGCGACTGTTCAACATCTACGTAGCGGTTACGTAGCGCAATGCTCGCGTAGCGTGGACGTAGCATCTGCGTAACGCCCTTATTGTGCTCAAGTTGCATTTTGCTCTTTTTTTTTTAAATACAATTCGAAGTGACAACTCAACAGCAGCGTGTAGCGATCACATAGCGACTACAGCCTCTCTAGACAAGTGGCATAAACGGTAGTAAAATTGAATAGAATAGAAAGCAAATGTATATATTTGTCATCATTTTACGATATTATGTCTTGAACTTACTTCAAATCCCATATATTTGCTTTTTTTTGATTAATTCGACTACCGTTTATGCCACTTGTCTAGCTGATCATCCTCTTAGCGTCTGCACAACGCCCGTGTTGTGCTTAAGTAGCAACTGTTCTACATCTGCGTCGCGCTCGGATAGCGACTACACATCACCCTAGTAGCGTTGACATAGCAACTGCGCAACACTCTTGTTGCACTTTAGTAGCAATTGCTCAACAACTGCCTAACGTTTGCGTAGCGATTGCGCAATGCCTTCGTAATAGCAATGTTATGGCTAGGCAGCTGCACTACATCAGCGTAGCGGCAGCAAAGCTCCCGTGAAACAGCCGCTTAGTACAATGAATTTGTCATACACCTATTCAAAAAAGCATTTATCTGAACCTGGAGAAATTGTGATTACCTATGGATTAATCCAAAATTATAATCTGCTTGAGGTATATGTGCACTTAATACTTAGGTATTAGTAGTATAGTAGTAGTACATATTATATACTTCGGGTGTTAACGGGATTATGAAAAGGATTTTCCTTAAGTATGAAGTATATAACCTAGGTAGGTTATAACCTACCTGTATCTGGGTATATCATACAATGCGAAAATTTTAAAGTTACCTCGATACGATCTATGCATTGTAATAAAATAATATTCTTACCTGGTTAGTTATAAAGAACCTACTACTAAACAAACGCCTAATTAATATGTCAAGAGCCATTTCATTTCTAGTTAGGTAGTCTCTTTGTGATATCTTTCAAGACACGGAATTAATATAATAAGTTTTATGGCACATTACTTGATATTCAAGTAAAACTCTTTTTAATTTCTCTTTTTGATTAGTGAGCGTAAAAATACCGTTTAAAATTAATACTTTGAAAATTTAAAGACGTAATTAAAGTAATTATTCGTGTTACGGTCGTGACTTGTGCTGATGTCTTGCGACTTACCGTTGAGTCTTTTAAGTCTTACAGTTGCGACTTACGGTCCCGACAAACAGTTACAACGATATTTTAATTTTTTTTTTAAAGACAACTGCCGCACTAGAAAACAATCTCTGTGTCGCGGGGGGCTTTACAAACATACAATTAACGGACACAAATTACACCACTCAGAACAATTCTATGTGGGTCACACAAAGTTTTGTCCTGTGTGGGAATCGAACCCCCTCGTGCACAGCAGGCGCATACTTAATTAATGCACAGGATTTTAGAAATTTTACATTTATTTTTTAAGCAAACATTACTTATACTGGCTACTAAACAGAGCATCACGCATTTTTCACCAAAGGGTAAAAGTGTCTCATCTACGATTTGCCAGCTATACCAGTGACCATCACTGCGCCACTAAAGCAGTTTACGTACTCAGTGTGTAACTACGGTTTGCACAGTAATCGGTCAAGCTCTGACTTAAAATAAAATAAACTCTTTCGTATCGAATATCTTTACACAATAAATAAATCTGCAGAGAAGAGACAGAAGACTATGGGGGACACCTTTACCAGGAGTGGAACATAACGGATTACCTAAGTAACTTTTTTAGGTTATGGATAATAATGGATAAATAGTATAGAGTTATTTTCTGATAAAATTCAATAATTATATCAGGTAAGTAACAATCCTTTAAAACATACATCCACCTCATAGTTTCACGTTTTAATAAAAGAAATTAGAACTTTCTCAGTTTTTCTTTTACCGAAGACCATGAGGATGCACAACGAGAACACTTGTGATTTATTGGATTTATTTATTTTATTAGATTTAATGTAAAGTATTTTTTTATAGGTAATTAGTTATTATTTTTAGCAATATATATTACTAGCTGTTGCCCGCGGCTCCGCCCGTGTGGGTGTCGGTTATCGCTGCAAAAAGTAGCCTATGTGTTATTCCAGGCCATAATCTAACTCTGTGCCAAATTTCATCCAGATCCGTTCATTAGTTTTTACGTGAAAGAGTAACAAACATCCATCCATCCATCCATCTATCCATTCTCACAAACTTTCACATTTATAATATTAGTAAGGATTTGCCGGTAAGTTTACAAACGCCCTTAGGAAAATATTAATTAAAACGTATGCCTATTGAATTTCAAAGCATTATCCACAGATACACGACTTGATATGTCTAAACCAGTATACTCAACAATCACGTAAAGGTAATTAGCATTTACTTTACAGTACAGAAATTATAGAAACAGCTCTTATAATAATACTCGAGGGATATTATACTCCTCATAATACAAATGCTTTACAGTGCTAACATCTTCGTAGGTACTATCCAATTTGAGCTTAATTTACTCAGAAAATTATGTGTTTAAATCTTAGCTGTAGAAACTGTAGTAATAATATTATGCTTGCTGACTTGTAGCTAAGTAATAGATACGGCTGCAAGGTTAAGCAAGTTTGCTACGGTCAGTCTGTCGATGGGTGACCGTTTCTTAAAAATATATGTCAATTTCCTTCCGTGCCTCGGAAAACAAGCTCATGTTTATAGCCTTTCTGTCTTTGGCAGATGATATGGTGCAAGGTCTGATATACATAGCTTAATCCTTACTAATATTTTAAATGTGAAAGTTTGTGAATATGGATGGATGGATGGATGTTTGTTACTCTTTCACGTAAAAACTACTGAACGGATCTGGATGAAATTTGGCACAGAGATAGATTATAGTCTGGAATAACACATAAGCTACTTTTTACAGCGATAACCGACACCCACGCGGGTGGAGCCGTGGGCGACAGCTATGATTCATATATTTGGACGAATAAACTGACTGAACATCAATACACTGAACTAAACATTTTCAGAGAGGTAGAGCACTAGTGGGCAAGCTCGACTGGGGAACCACAAAATCACTACACACAGCTAGTATACTTGTGTTCCTGTGTGTGAGTACAGGATTCCAGAGCGAATTTCCAAACCCTGGTGTTTGTTTCTGGGTCAGCAACACCAAAGTGATACCTCTAGTGCTACGGTAACAGATTACTCTCAGGTATGCTTGTTTACCACTTCAGTAGAATTTAAAAAAAAACTGAGTGTTAAGACTTTAGGCTTTATATAGGGAGGTAGGGCACTGTACAAGCTACTAAGTCCGACTGCAGAAGAACCTCTACCTTACAAAAAATCAAAACTTAATAACTACACAGCGGTATAGTTGAAATTCGGTACAGATATTTTACATGCATTTTTAGGTATGCATTTTAAATAAACTTTTGTCTATCCCAGGGTCATTAAACCCTGGTGTTAAAATATTTGGACGCGAGTAATACCCTAGGTATAACAAGCATACATAAACTACGGTTAGTGCTTACCATCAGCCGATATGAAAAAAAGCTTGTAAAAAGTTAGACTTACCGTCACCAGAAAAACTCAACTTTGTTGACCCGCTACAAAATAATGTGCCTCTACAGTACAACAAATTTTATTAACGACTGTGCCTTATACTTAGTTATATTATTTATACGAAATAGTTGGTTGGTATAGATAAGTCACAACTCACGTTCGTGTGGCAAACTGCCCAGGGCGAGGGTTGCATTCACGAGTTCAATAAGAATGCCTATACTATTCTCGTGCTTGAAACAAAGCAATAGTGTTCATAAATTAAATATTATTAGAACAGAGGTCAAGTTAAAACTACACTTAGAAATAATCTGCAATATGTAACAGAGTAACTTTCTGTTAGATATTATTGTTGTTAATTTTACTAATGGCGCTCATAGCCAGGTGCACATGGTGATCGGTAAACAATTAGCAAGTTCAGCGAACAAGACCGCGATTACTCAATGGATGGATGACTGCATAATGGTATTTCATCTGAGCCTCTACGTAACGTAAAAACTCGGTTCCGACTGTCAAGAGTTATTAGATCCTATTTGGGCGATCTGCATTATTTTTGTCTCCAGATTGGACACTAACCAGTCGGTAAGAAGTAATGTAATATAATTATACTAATACATACAAAGCCATTCGCTTTCATTATAATGCACACAGCAAAGAAGTGGAACACTGACTGCGAAAGGACTTCTATCTTACAGAAGATCACAGCCAAATAACTACATACAGCAGTGTAGTTATGTTCGAGTACAGGTCGCCAGCGCAAGTGATACCTTTGGTATTGCAAGCGTCCATAGGCTACGGTAACTGCTTAACATCAGGCGGGCTGTATGCTTGTTTGTTCCCCAAGTAGTATAAAAAAAAGTTTTGAGACAAAAGTTGTTTTCTAGGTGTGTAATTGAGCGAGATAGAAAATTATTATTACATGTAAAACTTCCAAAAATCCTTTCTGAGCTGATGTTGATTTAATAAATAAAACTTAAAACCATGTAAATGTATTGTTAAGAATGATGGGGATTTTATAGCATTATTTAGCTCAAAATTAGGTTTAAAACAATATTAACATGAATTGGAACTAATTGTGACAATAAACTATTTTGTATTCATATAAAATAGTTCATATTTAAAATAATTGTTAATATTTATAAATACAAAATAGTTTGTCACAATTATCCCCTGATAAAATATACAGGTAGAGCCTAAAAACCAACCGGCAAGGTCACTTTTTTCAATCGCCAGCTAATTACAATTTGTGGTAGTGCAGATAGTGACTAGCCGCAATAACATATTAATATTTATGCTATAATAGTTAGTAGATACTATAAATAAATATTCAAAATATATCGTAACACTCACATGCTGCAACCGCATTTATGGCCGTTCCATCCCACTGGGATCTAATGCCGTTATTATTGAACGGTTATACGTTTACAATAGTGCACTCTGTCTACCCTTCGGGGATTTACAAGCATGGCGGTATTGTAATTATGTATATTAGTTTAGCGAAAAGTTGTTCAGCGTTTACCTGTTTCTAACTTGTCATACAATCTATGTTAGTGCATATATCTATCTTAACAAGAAATTGATGGGATATTATACTACTTAAATAACTACAATAAAATTAATGTTAGACGATTAACGATGTTTTCCTCACATCCCAGCTCCTCAAACATGCCGTGCCGTACGATTCCAGAGGAATTTCTTACCACATACGTTTAGCTTGTGGAATAAGCTACCTGCCGAAATTTTCTCAAGAGACTATAGCATGGGGTTCTTCAAGAAAGGAGTTATAAGGTTTTTAAAGGGTCGGCAACGCGTAAGTGATACCTCTAGTAAAAAAAAAGGTTTTGAGACAAAATGTTAAGTTGTTTTCTAGACAAGCGTATTTCATCATATTTTTCTTTTCATTGTTATTAATTGAGCGAGATAGAAATTTATTATTACATGTAAAATTTCCAAAAATCCTTTCTGAGCTGATGTTGATGTTGTTAAGAAAGATGGGGATCTCATAGCATTATTTACCTTAAAATGAGGTCTAAAACAATATTAACATGAATTGTAACTAATTGTGACAAACTATTTTGTATTTATTTTTTGTATTTTGTATAAACCTATGTTCTAAATGTTGTATCCCCTGATAAAATGATCCCCAGGTAAAGCCTAAAAAACCACCGGCATGGTCAGTGTTTTCAATCGCCAGCTAATTACAATTTGTGGTAGTGCAGATGGTGACTAACCGCAATAACATATTAATATTTATGCTATAATAGTTAGTAGATACTATAAGCTTTTAACTATAAATAAATATTCAAAATATATCGTAACACTCACATGCTGCAACCGCATTTATGGCCGTTCCATCCCACTGGGATCTAATGCCGTTATTATTGAACGGTTATACGTTTACAATAGTGCACTCTGTCTACCCTTCGGGGATTTACAAGCATGGCGGTATTGTAATTATGTATATTAGTTTAGCGAAAAGTTGTTCAGCGTTTACCTGTTTCTAACTTGTCGTATAATCTATGTTAGTGCATATATCTATCTTAACAAGAAATTGATGGGATATTATACTACTTAAATAACTACAATAAAATTAATGTTAGACGATTAACGATGTTTTCCTCACATCCCAGCTCCTCAAACATGCCGTGCCGTACAGTTCCAGAGGAATTTCTTACCACGTACGATTAGGTTGTGGAATAAGCTACCTGCCGAAATTTTCTCAAGAGACTATAGCATGGGGTTCTTCAAGAAAGGAGTTATAAGGTTTTTAAAGGGTCGGCAACGCGTAAGTGACACCTCTCGTGTTGCAAGCCCTCATAGGCTACGGTAACTGCTTACTATCAGGCGGATCATATGCTTGTTTGCCACCTTGGTAATATAAAAAAAAAACTCAAAAGGTAATACTAAGATTAATAAAGAACGATGTAAGCATTAATACCAGTTAGACAGTTTCTAATGTGGCAAAATCCGAGGAATAGCAATTTCAGTTTACACACAAACTAATGCATGTAGTTATCCGTGTTCAAAGCTCGCCCGTGGTCGTAGATATCCAATTAAGTAATTACATTAATACCGTTTTAGGTAGTTCAACAATAATAATTGTAATCAACACTTTAAGTATTCTGTTCTTAGTTTTATTAACTTTTTGTTGTAATGATTAAAGTTGGAAATACTCGTTATACTGATTTACTGTCGTTCATTAAGTTTTAAGGTGCATCTAGCTGTAAGTTTGGATAATAAACTTAAGGAATTATATAGCTAGCTATAGCTTTGTTTAGTATAGTCTCAAAGTTAATTATGCGTAGTAAATGCAATCGTCTATAGATGCAGTAACCCTTTACCGTCTGGCGGTCTGTATTCTTGTTTGTTGATTTTGGTTTTAATTGGTAAGCGTATCAGTTAAAAACAGCTGGACCTACACCTCCTTTCATAACCTCGTGTTAACAATTTGAAACAACAACTTCGACGCTTCAATCTGTACACAGTGATTATGGAAGTTTGTTTCTTCTTATATGTCTTTGTATTTACAAGAATATGGATTACAAGTGCACTTCTTTGCCCTGCCAGCCTTTTATGTATCTTTAAATACGGCTTAAGGAAAAGGTACGATGAAAAATAGTAAATAGGATAACGTCTGCCGGTCAGCTAGTTAAAATAAATACTTAATTAGATGACATTTGTTCTAATTATTCCTAACCCTATTACCAAAAATAAATTATAAGTAAAAAATATTTTTAAAAACAAGCTTTTATTTAAATGCTCTGAAAAGAAGAAAATAAATTTTGAAGAAAATAAAACCAAAGAAAACTCATATTTTTTAAAATTTTACAGTTGTATTATGATATAAAAAGCTTGTCGCGCTACATTTGTAGGGTTTATTTTAAAGGGAAATACGTTTTCTATATTGAACTGCTTTCAAAGTTCGCGACAAGCTTTTTATATCATAATACAACTGTAAAATTTTAAAAAATATGAGTTTTCTTTGGTTTTATTTTCTTCAAAATTTATTTTCTTCTTTTCAGAGCATTTAAATAAAAGCTTGTTTTTAAAAATATTTTTTACTTATAATTTATTTTCTTCTTTTTAGAACTTAAATAAAAGGCTGTTTAATAAAAGTTCAAGATATAATATTAATTTATGAAATATACACAATTTTAACAGTTATTGCTAGACATGATGTTTCTAAGCCTGATCATTTCTCTTAATGCATCATTGTTACACGGTCGCTTGCCTGTTAATTTAGTACAATCAAGTTCTTCTATAAGCAGACCTTCTAGAGACTTGACTCTGCTTAATGCAACATATGCTTGGCCAGCCGCGAAGAGCTTTGAGCCCAAATAGACAACGGCGTGGTCGACAGTACTCCCCTGCATTTTGTGTACTGTGCAAGCCCAACATAATATAATTGGCAACATTCTTCTTTCAGCAGTACCGTAACTATATTTTGCCGGAAATTGCACAGATTTTGGCTGAATAACATGGACACCATCTTTACCGAAGTCTATACGGACGGATGGTATATCAGTTTCGTACATTTGTGCTCGCCGGAAGCAGGGCCATATGATTTCTGTAATGTGTCCAATAGCACCATTCACCAGACCTTTAGACACATCTACATTGCAACGCAACATGACTTTTGCCCCAACGAATATTTCTAACTCTTTAGGTAGCCCTCCTGTCTTGTTTATATCAGATGGTAAAATATTATTTAGATCGGTGTTGTCATTTTTTCGAGTACAATCTATTAGACTATCTTGTGCTATTATTTTGTTAATAATTACTCCACGAGTACGAAAATGTTGAAGGACAGTTTGATTATGATGGTATACTTGTTGATTAGTCGGATAAATTCGGAGAGCTTTTTCAACTGCAAATTCGCCAGTTGCTTCTTTTTTAAGCCGACTCATTAGAATTGCAAAATGTTCTGACTGAAGTTCACCTACTCGTAATGCATTTAGGAGCTCTTTAAAATTGGTACTGCCCTGTTGCCGCATGTTTTCGGTCAATTCAATCAATGAGAAAGAACGCCACAGGTTTGTTGCTGGGACAAATCTAGTGGGTTGATCGAATACTTGATTTCCTCGCACTGGAGGTAACTGCATCAAATCTCCGAAAACACAAATATTGATGCCGCCAAAAAGACATTCAGTGTTTTTAAGTTGCTTTAGTCGAGAATCTACCATACAAAGCATTTCATATGGGACCATAGAGATTTCATCCAGAAATAAAAATTGTATATGTTGCCATTGTTGCCGCATCAATCTTAAGTAATTACCCGTAAGTATAGGCATCTGCACTATTCTACCATCTTTTTGTACTGGCAACCTTAGTGTTGAATGCATTGTAGTTCCCCCGACTAAGCGCGCGGCTACTCCTGTTAGTGCACAAACCTTAACAACTTGCTTGCCATAACAACGATTTACTTGATTTTTTAATAAGTTAAAGAGAAATGTTTTTCCAGTCCCAGCATTACCCGTTATGAACAACCTCAGACGCTCATTGCTGTTATTATTTAGCTGTTCTGAAATACTTTGTGTTATGTATAAAAATGCATCTTTCTGTCCAACATTCATTGCACTTCTAGCATTAAAGAACTCGTCATCGGTCATGTGCTGCTCTGGCATCTCCACCTCTTCCTCAAAGTTTTCCTGTTGAGCTTCTTGATTCAAAATTTCAAACGCATGAATTTGATTAAATGCATTCTCTATTTGTCTGTCACGCTCTCTGTATATCTCCAAGCGTGTATTTATTGCACGAAGATGCGATTCTCTCGCCAGAAAAGCTTCTCTAGATGAGTCATAGTCAATTATCAACTCACTCTCATTTCGATACGGTACATACTGAAGAAGTAAACTATAGTAATAGTTTTCCGGATCACTCGCAGCCACAAAATATGGTACCCGTATGACGGCTGGAATATTCCTGATTAATATTTTACTATTATCAATTAGTGTAATTAGTCGTTGTCTTGTTTGGTTTTCTGATTCGTATATATCAACACATTCTTCTGCATTTTGATTTGATTTTACGTAATGAGGTTCAAATAACATTGCAAATTCTAGAAGGCACATGTCACAAATCATAATCAGAGTGTTCAGTGGGCCGCTTTTCGTAACGTTCGAATATGTTGCTACAATATCCAGAAGCCATTCCATTTAAATCAAATTTAAGAACTCTATATCTCTGTTCAGGCTTTCTTGTATTTAAAAATGTACATTTTCTTGAACTGTCCCTAAAATTTAAATGACAGAGTCTAAAAGCACATTCACACGCAGAAACTTGCCTTTCTTTTAATATACGCATACACACTTTAAACAATTTACGTGATATATCTGTTTCTTCACGTTGTATTTCGCGTATAGCTTGTGCTACATTAGAATCAAGTTGAGTGGGTTCAGATTTTGAAACATATTTGGCTATGTAAAACGCTATCGCTTCATTGGTTCCGCACGGCTGAATATCGATATTGGCATTCCAGACTTTCAGAAGAGTCGGATTGTAATTATTAACCCATCCAGCTTCTGGACTTCGCTTCAGTAAGCAAATCCTCCCTCCATTGCGAACAAATTCGTCTGATGAATGAGACACAAAACGAGTTTCAGTGCACTCTTGCCTCGGAAAACCAAACCTACAGGTTGACGAACTACGAGTATTATTGTTTTTGTAGCAAGTATGTGTATGTTTGTGTAATTGGTATTTTTTTACCAACTCATGCAATTCAGACGTCTCGGGTGGAAGGTCGCAACTACACACTTGATTAAGTTGGCGCAGTCCCTCTTCCGTTTCAAAAGATGCGTGCCCTTCCACCCAAACTACCATGTGAACATGGGGACTTCCACGATTCTGGAATTCGATTCGCCACCAGTAGTCTTTTATGTGACCATTCAAAATTTGAGTGTTGTTTAACATAAATTTCTTAAGAGCATTGAAGCGATACATGAAATGTCTACTGACAATAACGGGATACTGTTCAATTAACCGTTGTGTTGCTACTATATCCAAATCATCTGGATTGTCCATTGGTCTTCCATCGGCAATCAAAAGAGCTTTTCGCATATCTAGCCAGTTAATGTCATTACAACTGAATGTTAAGAAGTAAGTTGGTGGCCCAAGACACCGAATTTGTGCTAACAGCTCATTTAATGCCGTACGCCAATATGCCGCTGATCCTCTAAGATTTCTAAGATACAAATGTACATCTTCAACTTTGCCATCTTGACCTTCGACTTTTTTACAGCAAGCGGATATTGTAGCTTTGACTCTATGGTATTCGAACATTGATAGAGCGTAAAACAAGTAATCGTTTCGTTGAAATCTAGTATCTCGTCCTAGAATTCTATATTGGAAATAATCAAGAGGTGAAATTTTGATATTTCTTTGTTCGTTTAATCCATTCACCCCGTAAGGCAGCAGGAAGAACCATGCAAATTCCTCCGCTTTTCGTTCATAAGCGACATTGACAATATTATCTGTTGTCTTCCTCGTAATTTTGTTTACATTATTTGATACATCCAATACTTGTTCTTCAGTGGGTTGTATACTGTCGATTGGAGCCATCACTGATGTGTGTACAGGAATATTCTGTGTAATTTCACGTGTTAAGTTTGCAGAATTTACAGACTGTTGTGTAGTATGTATCATATGAGTTTCTAATTCGCGTGATATGATTAAAGATGTAACTGGAAGCGATTGGTGGGGCGTTGAATGATGTTGTAAAGTATCATTAGTTATTTGAACATCTATGTAATTGAGGGTATATTGTATGTTACCCGTACCGGTGGCACGTTTGCAAACTCTGACCAGGTCATTCAGGGAATCACATTCGAGAACACATGCTTTGCCGTGGGCGACAGAGGCGCTTGCGCCTCTAGGGCCACATGCATGGGAATCGGTGAAATAGTATTTGTTATTGTAATTCATAACTCCAAATGACTTACAGGTAGCAATCAAGACACCAGCTTTATGATTTATAAACATGTATTCCAAGGCTTCTTTTAATGTCATGCCAAAATTTGCTTCATTAATAGAATCCCGCAAGCAGCCATAAAAATTGGTCTCCTCTTCATATTCCATGCTAAAAGAGCATTCGTACATTATGAAATTATTCTTGATAACACCAAAGTGACGAATTTCCAAATAACCAGTCTCATCAATAGAAGGTATAAGTGGGTTATCTGTAGATATCTGTCTTATTGCTGCATATATTTCATCACCTTTGAGCATATTTAAGTTAAGTATGTTGTTAGTCCATAAATGTGGTGATAATATTGCTGCTCTGGTAATATTCGCCAACACCATAGCACAACATTGTCTACCTGCATAGTCTGCATTGAAAATAAGATTGTTAGCTTGATGCCAAGAAGCTCGCAAAATGCGCATTGAGTTATTAACTGTTTTATAAACATAATTAGCGTCGGTTACTTCTTCCATAGCTGAAATATTAACTGCCACTAATGGTGCTTGACCATTATTTTGGTCATTATCATTAATCGTTTTGTTTATTCGAATAATATCTTGCTGCAATATATTTGCATTGTGATTTATGATAACGTCGTGATATAGAGTATTGTTATTGATAAGCCACCTCAATGCCTCATAAACACGCGGACGTGAGACAGTAAACTCCCGCGAAATGTTTAGATTTTCTAGATGTTCTGTAATGACAACCATACCTATACTGTCTGTAGATCTGGGTAAAATATTGGGAAGACTTTCCGTGAATTCAAATATGTCTTGTGCAAAAAGTATAGCCTGTCCTCTAAATCCATATTGACCAAATAGCCCATCATATTTTACAATTTTCAGAAAAGGTATAATTCTTGACAGTAAGCGCTGTTCGGGTTGTGTCAATTGCTTTATCACATCCGGTATTTCCCCAGGATCCAGATTATTCCAGTAAGCTTTGGCTGGTGCAGAAGTTTTCTTGCAAGTGAGGTGTTTATTGCAACGGTGACATAGCATTATAGTTGTTTTAGTCGTCAATTGTTCAGGTAGGTACGAGGCATGTCCTAAATTTATTTTGTGATTTGTGACCTGATTTGGGTAACACCTCTTAGTACATATTTCGCACACTTGATCGCAGAATGTATTTATTGTTTTCTCAAATGTCTCTATTTGTGACTTTTCTACTGTTCGAAATTGGTAGTTGTGCTCTCGTACAGAGCTTAAACGAGCTTCTCTCTGTTCAGCAGTCTGCTCTGCTCTTATTTGCGACATATGTTTACGTGCAGTATTCAAGCGAGCTTTTTGCTTTTCAGTAATCTCGTCTGCTCTTACTTGAGACATATGTGCACGAGCAGTGTTCAAGCGAGCCTCTTTCTGTTTAGCAGTTTCGTTTGCTCTTACTCGAGACATATATTCACGAGCGATGTTTAAACGAGCGTTTTGCTGTTCAGCAGTCTCGTCTGCTCTTACTCGAGACATATGTTCACGAGCATTTTTCAAACGAGCGTTTGCTGTTCAGCAGTCTCGTCTGCTCTTACTCGAGACATATGTTCACGAGCAGTGTTCAAACAAGCCTCCTGCTGTTCAGCAGTCTCGAATGCTCGTTTTTGAGAGATATACTCACGTGCAGTATTCAAGCGAGCCACTCGCTGTGTAGCGGTCTCTGCCGCTCTTATTCGAAACATATATTCGCGTGCAGTTTTTAAACGAGTTTCTCGCTGTTCATTAAGCTCTGATATATCGCTTTTTAAGTTACGTTTTTCCAGTCGTTTCAATTTCGCTTTCTCTAACCTTCTCTTCCTTTGTGTTGATGTTTCATTTTTTCCCATTTTATACTACGAGAGCCGAAGAAATATCTGTCAACACTCCCAGATCTTCGTTTAATATGAAATGGTCAGAGAAAACAACTTAGAGGATTACGGAGTACCGCTATTACGAGTTTTAAGCTATTTGCTCAATACGTAAATTCGTTTTGTGATGCCTTGTTCTTTACATCAAGCACCTATAGCTGAAAGTAGCACAACTTGATCTTTGCAATATTTTCAATGTCAATGTTTTGTTTTGAAACAATATCATACATATTATGGTCTTGACGTTTTTTCTAGCAAAAGTTGTCACTTTGTCAAAAAAAAAACAGTAATCAACGACAAAAACGTAAACTTTTTACTTTTAATCGAATCGAAAAAGACTGCATGGTTGGTTCAGAGGCTTAAGTGGTAACCTCGCCATTTACCACTGAGCGGCATGTTGTGAGTTCGATCCCAACACAGAACAAAATACTGTGTGGTCCATAATCAGCAATCAAGGTCACTAACCACTAGACCTACATGCCAATTATTATTCTTGTTATGTTGAGGAGTTCCTATGGCTACCTTCCGACTTCATCATTACACCCTGAGCATCCATCTAAGAATATAGTACTCGTCAACATTAATTTAAAACACCCAAACACAACACGGATATCTTGTTTTGTTCAAGAGTTGCCATGACCGCCTTCCGACTTCATAATCACGACCTGCACACCCATTGAAGAATATAGTACTCGACATTTTTTTTTATACTACTTGGGTAGCAAACAAGCATACGGCCCACTTGATGCTAAGCAGTTACCGTAGTCTATGGGCGCTCGCAATACCAGAGGTATTACTTGCGTGTTGCCAACCCATTGTTTTACACCAGGGCTTTAAGATGGGAGTACCCCTGGGATAAGAATACGTTTCTGTCAAAACGCATCCCTAAACCAGCGCTGGAGACCCGTACTCACACACAGGAACACAACTACACCGTTATATCTAGTTATTTGGCTGTGGTCTTCTGTAAGTTGAAGGTCCTTCCCCAGTCGGGCTTGCTCGCTTGTATGGTACCCTACCTCTCTCGAAAAAGATAAATTCAAAACAGCCAAATATGACACGGCTATCTTGTTTCGTTGAAGAGTTGCCATGATCGACTTCCGACTTCATCATCACGTCCTGAACACCCATCTAAGAATATAAGTGCTCGTCAATATAAATTCAAAACACTCAGACACGACACGGCTATCTTGTTTCGTTGAAGAGTTGCCATGGCCACCTTTCGGCTTCACCATCTTGTCCTGAACACCCATCTAGGAATATAGTTCTCGTCAAGATTAATCCCAAACCCCCAAACACGACACGGCTATCTTGTTTCATTAAAGATTTGCCATGGCCACCTTCCGACTTCATCATCACGTCCTCAACACTCACCTAGGGATATAGTACTCGTCAAGATAAATCATAAAGACCCAAACACGACACGGATATCTTGTTTCGTTAAAAAGTTGCCATGACCACCTTCCGACTTCATCACCACGTACGTCATCACGTCCTAAACACCCATCTAAGAAAATAGTACTCGTCAATATAAATTCAAAGCACCCAAACACGACACGGCTATCTTGTTTCGTTGAAGAGTTGCCATGGCCACCATCATCATCATTTCGGCTTCACCATCTTGTCCTGAACATCCATCTAAGAATATAGTTCTCGTCAAGATTAATCCAAAATACCCAAACACGATATGGCTATCTGGTTTCCTTGAAAAGTTGCCATGGCCACCTTCCGGCTTCATCATCCATTCTGAATACCCATCTAATAATATAGTTCTCGTCAAGATAAATTCAAAACACTAAACCCGACGCGGCTATCTTGTTTCGTTGAAGAGTTCCTATGGCCATCCTCCGACTGCATCATCAGACCAGCTCCATGGTACCATATTATTGCATTGTCACCGAAGTTATGTAGGTATACCAAATTTCAGCTCCATCAAACACCGGGAAGTACTTCAAATCTAGCTCACAAGATTTGCTAACATACTAACTAACAAACTAACTAACATACATTGCAAGCTAAATAAAAGCTTGTAATAAAAACAATTTTCCCATTTTCAAGACTCTAGGTAATGTGGCGCAAATTGGGAGAGACCAACATATAGCAGTGGAATGAAACAGGCCGATTGATTAATTGATTCAAGAGCCTCTGTTATATTTTAATGTTGCACTATGCAGTTCATTGCCGCCTAGTCAAACAAAGTAGTTATATGTTTTTGTATCCGTTATAATAATACAACAAAACAAAAATTTCGGTTAGTTTGTAAGTGACTTAATAAAATGTGTTTCAGATGGCAATACCCGTGGGTGACATCGTTCACTAAGGAGCTATTTCACCCTAAAGGCTACCTAGAGTAAATCGTAAACATAACGTACCTTCTGGGATATGTTATTTGTACTTAACTAGCTTAACAGTACAGCTATAATAGAAATTAGGTAATAATATACAAATGGACAATAACTACCTATAATAATAATGATGCTCTTCAAGCATATATATAAGAACTGGAAGTCGCAGGGTGGGTAGGCCTTCAATAACGTAAACCAACGACCCTGCGCGTAGCCAAAGCATAAGCAGAAGATCAAATGTATATATTTGTGAATGACCTTTGTTTAATGGCCGAATTTTACCTGACGTGATGATGATCAAATTTTATTTAATTTGTTTTACAGTACCTACGTATATAAATAAACATCACGTCAGCAAACTAGCCGTAGGCAAATATAGCTTACATCATATTCCCGGCTTATTCAATAAATATGACTGTGCGTTACTCTGTAACCTACATGAATAAATGATCTTTGACCATAATTTTTGATAAAAAGATCGAATAAAGTAAATTTCGAATTCAAAAATAATTACAGCATTTAAGTTTATCAAAATTATTTTAAGTTGTCACACTGGATGAGATCCATGCGCATTATTTTGTATTGCGTCTTGGGTCGCTGTCAGTTAGGATTAGGCGTCGTCGTCAGGCAATTTAAATTAGTTTAAACTTTATGGAGTTACTAGTAGTCGCTTTAGGATTTCATTACTCACTTACCCCGCTTCATCTTAAGATCCAGATTATTTAAGCAATTAATATTGTAAAGACAACAAAAGTAAAATGTGTGAAAAATGACTACTCACTTCTTTATAACTAGTGGCACGTTCCGTGTTCGCACGGGTTCATGGCACATTTATTTAGTTTTCGTTTAGTTCCCATATTGTTCAAAGTAAAATATAGCCTATGTTACTCGCTGATAATATAGCTTTCTAATGGTGAAAGATTTTGAAAAATCGGCCGAGTAGTTTTTGAGTTAAATCGTAACAAAAAAACAAATCTTTCCTCTTTATAATATTAGTTTAGATGCACACTTTTCTATCCCGTTTGTGCAATTTAGGCGAGAAAAGCACAAATAATCATTTCGAAGTAATAGAGGTCATATAAAATGATATTATAACTTTACGGTCCATTCATTGTTAGTAAACAAAAATAACCCATTTAGATGGTAACAAAAGCATTGCATAAAGTGCAAGGTAATACAATGAAATTATGTAACATCATGCGAGCTCGAATGTTAATCCGGTGGGGATACATTGGGCTCATTAAAGCAAACCCTGGATTATCAACTTGGAATTGCTCGACTGAGCAATATGAATATTATAACGTAAAAAGCAATGAAAACTCGGTTTAAACCCTCCTGTATTTCACTTCCCATAAAAACTTGGGATTCCGTGAAATATATTGGGGAAAAAAAGGTCTACACGGTCGATCATTAAAGGTAAATTGCTCTGTTTTATATCCGTTGAAATGTAAAGTGTTGAAAATGTTTCAATGGCACGCTCGAGTTGTCGCAACTCTTCCGACTAACCCCCTCACGTACAAACCCCTGTGACTTAGTATTTGACCTTACATTTCGTCCGGTACTTTTATTTTAATTATGTATTCGCAAGTCTGCACTGGCTTCAGAAAGTGTTGAATAGAAGCAAGGTGTTTCGAGAAGTTTAAAAGTTCTGAAGGAGGTCGCAAAGAATTTAAAGCATCTCATTATCACCTTTGAAGTAGTTGGAAATGTTCGCTAGGGACATGTAGGAAATAATGACTATCTGTTAGAAAGTAAGACAAGGCTTTTTTAAAAATAACTATGAGAAATTCTGTGTTTCTATATTTTTTATTGAATTGAATTCTATAATAACATTAACTATTAGGACCGATTATGGTCGCGGCAGCCAACCTCAACTAGATAACTGCGCGGGACATATTATAATGCACAATTTAAGTCTGTTCGCAAACACAGGTGCAGTCTCCATTCCCTCACTCTCGTTGTCCGATAGAAATCCGACTTGATCAAAGAGAAATCGGGTGCAATAATGGCTTTACAAACTTTCTGAGGCATGGAGACATCCATCTCGACGTGTTAGTAAACACTGACTAATTTTGAGAAGTGAACCAGTCACTCGGTTTTAACTAAGCTACGAGTTTTTTTCTGCAACTAATATTATACTGCAAACTTTACGGCTATTCCTTAAACAAAACAAACTATAGCTTGAACAAATTCAAAGAACTAGTTCTCTTTTATTAAACCAAGCAGGCGCGACCGCAAGCAACAACTAGTACCGTAAAAGTTCTCCTTTCATTTTCTGAAAGTTTTACAGTAGTAATAGTTCCAATTAAGCGGAACTAATTTGTTCAATATTTAGATACAAGTTCAAAGAAAATCTCGTAAGTAAAGGGTCAGTGTTAACCAACAAAACTAAGTTTATACTTTTACTAAGAGAAGGTTCTTTGCGTTAAATTCAAAACTAAAAACAATTGACACGCCATTGCTTTCTTACACGTTAAAATTTGAAAAGGGAAATGCCCAATTTAGTGTAAAACCGTTGTTCACTTAGCTGTGACCACTGAACATTCATGTCTATGGACATGAGTCACCCCTAACAAACGCAGTCAGTGACTAGGTAAGTTTTACAAGTGTACGTTAGTAAATGTCTTTTTGTCTAGGATTAGGTGGTGCATGGTACTGAAATAACTTCTTTTAGTTAAATTTGTTTGTGGCTTGTGTATTCTATACTTCGAACAATTTTACCGAGGTTAAGACCTCTAAAACATGTTTATTATGAGAATGAAATACTTTAACTACCTATATAAGTTTTAGGTTTTTGAACTCCCTTCACTGTAATTCTTTTCAATTATTTTTATGGTACATTTTCATCATATTCCACTCATTTTCTTGAAAAACGTTTGGGACATATTTAAAGTGAAAGTTATGAAAGGGACGTTACCAGGCTGAGCATGTTTTCATTAAATAAAAATCAAATGCGAAAGTTAAAGTCTAAAACATGGAGTGAAAAATGATTCATTCATAGAGTAAAATATTCAAGAGCGAGAAGCAGAAAGCCGTGAATTTCGTGGTATGATAGTGAAAATTTATCTCAAGGGACCAGCCAGGTCACGTGACTTTCCGCCTTCCACTCGTACGAAATCGTTCAAAAGTCACGAAAGACATAAACGTCTTAGTTATTTCAGTAGGTAGGTACCTACGTGTTACTATAGTTATACAGTAAAGTTACACAATGCATGTGCTATTTAATAATGCTACAGTAACTCCCGAAGCATAACGAGATTTTTAACGACGGTTATAAATGTTTTGTAGTAACGAGGGATTTGTATTCAAAACATGATGATTGTAGTATATGTACAAACATTAATTTACTATAATAAAACCCTTGGTACGACAATCATTAGCTCATTAATCTATAAACGGTAGTGCTTGTCGCGTAAATCGTAGCAAGTGTATCATTTAAGGCGGTCGAAAGCGAACAATAGGTGGTAATCAATAAGAGCCGCCGGGCGGGCTATTGTGTCCCTAATGTGTGGAAATTAGCTATTTACTCCTTGACGAAGACAAATTATATGCCCACTTCGATTAATTACAGAGCTTAACTGTGTTGTCGATATTAACATATGGAGGTGTGCGAAATGTCACTATTGCCTCGTCACTCGGTTTCCATATCCGCTAATATAGAGTTAATTATAATATTGGTAATTTTTCATAATTGTAATAAACTACAGAACGGCAGCATAACTAATATGCTCACAACAGACGTGAGAATAAAACGGAAGAAACTTAATAGAATAAAATATTGATATAGGTCTTTGACAATCTCTGACTGCTTAGTCGGAGGTCGCGAGTTCTATTCTACAAATGTCATCGTGACGAGCACGATTTTTTATGGTGTCCGGGTGTAATTTATATAATTAAAATGTGTATTGCTTGGTTGCCATAGCACAAGCTCTGCCTAATTTAGAATCAGATGGCGGTGTGTGTGTTGTCTTAAGCTAATAATAAAATTATGAAATTCTGAAAGAAAAGAATTATTGTTTTTCCATATGAAGGCTATAAGTTCGTGTTAAGTGTGTGTACATCGATCCCATACATCATTGGGGATACGATGTCGTCAATGGCGTAGGTGGACAAGGATTACTTGTGAGATATTTATTTGTTTTTATATTCTCAGCTGGCAACGCCCCTGGGAATAGGTTTGCAACCTGTTATATTTTTTTGATTTAGCCTTATTTAAAGATATAACAAGAAAACGAGTGAATATAGGGCAAAATTACATGTAATATGGAATTAAGCGAAATATAAACACAATATAATAGAGCCAAATGTCGTTTAATATCGTGTTAAGGTTTTTGTGGTGGGTCGTTTGAAAAAGCTATATATGTTACTGGAAATGTCGATACCGTGTAATTTTCGAGTTCTCGCAGTAGGCGCCGTGAACCCAATCAAATCTTTGTGTTTGTGTTTAAATTGTGTGTGTTTTACAATAACTTGGACGTTCAGCAATTAAGCGTTGTTATGATCTCGCTACAGAACCGACACTTCAGTTTGTATTGTTTATCGCTCGAAGCTTAATTAAAATGTGTAGGTACTTTATGAGCTAGTTTTTATACACGAGTTTAGTAAAATGCCAATTTATTAAATTGACATTTTTATTTTATACTTACCATATAGGTATACAGGTCTCCAGCGCTCATTTAGGGATGCGTTTTGAAAGAAACGTATTCCTATTCCAGGGATACTCCCATCTTAAAGACCTGGTGTAAAAAAATGGGTTGGGTATTGCGAACGTCCATAGGCAACGGAAACTACGGGCCGTATGCGTGATTGCCACCCAAGTAGTAAAAAAAAAACCTACGACAGTATACTGTGATTTTTCTCGTTCGAATCGAAATAGTTCGACTAGGGAAGCACCTCCGCTCTACAGTGGACTGCAGATATCTAACTGGATAATATTGTGCGTCTACTGATTGACTTTCCAGAGCTTCTTATTGGGACTATTAGACGGAGTGATTGTCTAAGAGACAAAGAACAATCATTGACTGGGTGCAAGTACGGTTACGTAAAGTTCGGACGTCTTCCTGAAATCATAGTTATCCACCACCGGCAGTGAGTTTATCGCATCTTAGAACTTCAACCGTCTTACACCTACTGTGCAGCATCACTGGAATTTCTTCCTACGTTCAATCAGGGTCAGCAAGTGCATCTAGCTATGAGGCGCTCATAGCTAAGTGCACTCGCTGTTCCGAAAACGATCAGCTGGTTAAGCTACCAAGGGCGCGGTAACCCTATAGATAGGTGACCGCATAGAAGTATTTCATCTGAGCGTCTCCGTGCTTCGGAGGGCAAGTTAAAAGTCGGTCCTGACTGTTAACAGTCGTTAGATCACGACAAAGGCCTAAATATGGGCGATCTAAATAAAGCTAAAGCTCCCTGCAGAATTCAAGATTCTTACAGGGCTCGCACCGCGCGAGTACTACTACTTTGGTAACTGCTTACCATCAGACTGGCCGTACGCTCATTCGTACTTTCCTTTTTAACCGACTTCAAAAAGAGGAGATTATCAATTCGTGTATATATTTTTTTTAAATGTTTGTTACCGCATAACTCCGTCATTTATGGACCGATTTGAAAAATTCTATTTTTGTCTGACTGGACATACTTCCAGTTTGGTCCCATTATCATCAAAAGAAAGTTCCGATGATGGGATCCATAAGGAATTGAGGGAACTCCTCAAAAGTTATAGGCACACATATAGCAATTTCAATATTTTTAACAACTAATCAATCATTTGCATTCAGAAAGTGTAATTTGGTGAAGTAAAACTGATGAAGAAGACCACAGATGGCCATCTGAACTTTTCAATAATACGTATTTTACTGATGGCGATTAGATAAGTTTCGGTTATTGTTGCTAAGCAACTATTAATAAGAAATAATGACGTGAATGAATTGAGCGCGGATTGCACAGATTAAATATTGCTTTTAATACCTACTTGACCTGTGTTCAGCCCGACGCTCAGTCGATTTTATTCGATTGTAACAAACAAATATCCGAAAATTTTACAACTTGCCGTACTGAAGTCGGTTTTTTTTTGTTAAAATTATTAGTACTATATAAAAAGTTAATTAGGCAAGCCGGGCAGAATACTCGAATGAAAATAAATACACATCAGCTGTAGCGTTATCTGTTCGTTACGCATTGTTTTACAGTTGATCTATTTCATGAAATAACAAATTGTGTTACGTGAAAATATGTTATTTTAAAAGCCTTGGGTTTAATAGGAACAATATAGTAGTCCTCCAGACTAAGTTTGATCATTGCCGATGGAGATTAGTCAATTAAATAGGATATATTATAAGTAGTATATACGTGTTTGTGCAAACACAGATACCTATTCTTTCACTCTCATATTCCGAGGGGACGGCAGTTCGACACGACCAGTGAGAGATCAGGTGCAGAACCAACGACTTTACATGCTTGAAGACACGATAACTCTTCGGAACTTAACCTAGCAGATCTCTCGATTCACGCGGCTGTTACTTAGGGTCGGTTCATATCTGACGGAATATGCGTCAAGCGTATCATCAGTCGTGTCTATTCGTATTCTCGATGCACTAACGTATCGGTGGTTAAGTGTGAAAGGTTGAATGTTTTATTTTATATTTGTCTGTTCTGGCGTTACGCGACCGATAAAACGCGACGCATTTTTCGTCAGATATGAACCGATCCTTAGTTATGAAAAACTCAAAATGACACGTGTTGAAAGTACACATCTGCTTAAATACACTGTTTTTTTTTCTTACCCCATAAGTATATTTGGTTGATTCCTGGAAAAGCTTTAAACTAGAGGTTTTATGTATTTAGTACATAATATATTCAAACTCAAATTTACACTTATTTATTATTAGGTGATTTTAATTACTGTACCTAACGTACTTATTTTGACATAGTCCCTAAATAATGATGAATAAGGAACTTAAAACATTACATTTGGGGCAGATAATCAAAATAAAATTGCTAGAGCAGGTAATGAAATGGCCTTCATTGAGGAATGTCAATTGAAAGAGCAACTTCCATCGAAAAACTTTTTGTTATTAAACTCTGTTGTTTCGTTTGTCTGTTTGTTGTTTTGTAACTTTTGTCTTGTTAAATGTTAAGGCTATAAATCAAAATTCAAGTGAAGTAATCTCTTCGTGAGGTTACAATAACTGAACAGTTTTGGCCTACAACAGTTATTTAGAAAACAATAATATTTTGTTTATTACAACTTATAATATTTACTTTATGTTATAATTTTGAATTAAATATTAACTTTGATGTATTTGATGTTATTAGGATGAAGTTTAGCTTTGTTCACTATCACCTTAATCATGATTTCGACAGTAATAATACTAGTAGTATTATTACCGAAGTCTAACGGAGTTTAACTAACTTTATTTATAATGATAAAGATTGTGTGCAAATATACATGGAATCTTTATTAACATACTACATAGTCCAACAGATCGAGAGAACCAATCGCAAGACTGACGGCTAAAAACCCGGTACTTTTTTACTATAATTTAATGTGACCATTTTACTAGTAGAAAAATGAGTCTCAGGTAGCGAGGTTATAAATTTATTGTACTTTTTATACAAAGACGACTGGTGGAGTCACGCTATGGCATCAGATCCAACATCAAAAAGGAAGAAAAACTCAAGAGAAATGCGCAACGCAACGTGGAGCGATATTATACAGAGTTTTGACATAAATTACAATGGCCTGTGAGGACGTCTTTAAATAGAGTTCGGTCTCAGGTCGGTCGGAGTACGGGAAACATATTTAGGTAAGGTTTCCCATGAAACCTTACCTAAATAATAATATAACATCATATAAAATACCACAGCGGATTTCTACTGTCCATACAGTAGAAATCCGCTGTGGTATTACGCAAAACTAAGAAATAGCTAAATTTGAGCCAAAAATGGCTTGCCCATTGCAAGAGGTGTTTATTCAAAGATACCCAAATGATATTCTTTCTTCCATCGTGCCCTGTATGCCTTAACATCTGTTCGCAGAAAAACTTAATAGCTGTCTCCAACAATGCAATCAATGTGACTTTGTTTTGAGCTACAAATAAACAAACTATAACGATGTTTTCCGTCGAAAAGCTAGAAGTTTTAAATACTAACAATTATTAAACTTTTCCGCTATAGTATTTACGTTACTTTGTACTAATATCTTAGTCACTAGTTGTTGCCAAATGCACGGTACGACCAGCGCGAGCCTAACCGCGGTAGGTAATAAGCCGTGCATGTCGATTCGAGTCACGTGATTTGGCAAGAAAAAGTCGCAGTAGCGGTGTGGCTATTCATTCGCCTGCCAAGTGTGGTTAATGATAGTAGTCTTCTCAGACAGCGTTTAGGAGAAAGAAGTAAAACCTTTTGCTGTTCATATTATTTGACTCTCGCCTGTAGGTACCATTTTTGCAGTTGCAGGGTACTTTGTAAACACAATTAACGAACATAAAGTACATCTAGACTTAAAACAATGATTTGTGGGTTACACAAACTTTAGTAAATAGCGAGGTAACTACCTAAGCCACTGACCTAACCATGCAGCCAGTTTGATAACTATAACTAAAGATCGTGTGTGAGTTGTCTCAAGATATTATATTATTATTATACGAGCGAATGCTACGGATTTAATTTCAAGATAAAAGAGTTAGCAATGTAGTATCTTGTGTTATATTTTCAAAGAAATGTCAACGATACAGAAACATCCCACTCGGTATAATTAGAGGAAAACCTGCAGGTATATATATTATTAGTTATACTTGTGGATGCTCAAGTCCCCAGATAATAATTATAGGGTAAGTGAAGTGTAGGATTGCGTAGGAATAAGGATAAAGTAGATGCTTTTTAAATTAATTATTGTCTTCTCGTAGGCGTTATAAAATGTCTACAAGATTTAATGTTATGCTTTTTTTAACATCAAAATTTAGGTGTGTTATATACCATAGAGGAAGGATAATATTGTATTATATATACATATTATAATAAAGAAATAAAAAAACGCGCATATTGGTCGCTAATTTATACAAATAAATAAAACTGGTGTGAATAAGTTATTATTTTTAAATAATGTTGAATAATATACATACTTATTCAGGTCATAAGTTCTGTCAAAAACTTTTAATGTAATTAATGATACACTTTGTGATTATTATTTAAAAGTTATACAAGAAATGAAAGTTAGCTAAATGTACAATACAATTTTATTTACATTATTCGAAATGCCCTTAATCGATGTGGCCAGTCATCGATCGCAGCACAAACCACATTCATATCTATTTCTACCACTGCTTTTAAGAGTGCTGCTCAGAGAGACTCCTAATTCTGATGAGGTTTAGCGCAGACTTTCGCCTTCAAATATTGATCTTGTAGTGGGTTTAAATCAGGACTAGGTGAGGGCCAGTCTTCATGGCCGATAAAGTCAATTCCACGGGCGGTCAATCAGTTTTGCGTGCTTCGTGCCTTATGAGCTGGTGCTGAATATTGTTTGAGAAAGAGGTCCTACTATGTTCGTTAGGACGGTATTTTGGTACATCACGGCACTGGTTTTCACACCTTTTTCACAGAAAAACACCTTAGTTACGTCTGAATATGACACTCCAAGCCCTCGCTGTATCCTCGGAATACGTGCGCTCGCTTCTTCACTACTGTGAGCATACACCTTATCACTTTGTTTGTTATAACTTTCATCGATAGTAATTTTTTTTTCATCCGAAAACAAAATTTCGCAGTATTTTTTCCCACGTACCGCTGCACCGTAACAAAGCGCAGAATCTTTCTAGCCAATTTTTTTCAAACGCTAATTTAACAAATGTCCGGTCTTTTTACGATATGCTCGTAATCTCAGGTCTTCATTTAACACTCTTTTGACCGTGGTTCTGTTTAACCTCATGACTGCTGGTGTCCTAACTGTGCGTGGTCGGCCGCTCCTCCCACGATCTTCGAAGCCTGAATCTTCACTGTATCGTTTAATAGTACGATAAAAAAACCATAGCGTTACTTTTTTTTTTTTTCAGAATATTGAAAATCTCTGTTGGCGCATAACCACAACGGTATAACGCTATAACCGCGACTCTATAATTCCTTCTTTGATCACTCCATTTTTAAAATGAATATAAATGTATTCCTTTTGCTATTTCCGGCAAGCCCAAACGTTCTATATTTAAAATTAGTCGTAGTATACTGGCCAGTATTTGATAATTAAAATAATGAGGTTTTGACAGAACTAAGTAACCGTCTACGTATATTCTGTTGGTTATATATGTTTCTGGGTAGTCATAAGCTAATCGAAAAAATTATAATAAAGACTGATAGGTCATCAAAGTTTAGCTAGTCACATTGTAATGCAGGTTTTTTTTCTTTATAGCGTATTTGATTTTTATTTCTAAATTGATTCAACCGTTTTGTAATTAGAAGCGATGGTTAAACACAGAATTCATTTTTTTAAATGCTTTTGGTTGATTTTTAAAATTACATTTTTAATGTTGATTGTCGCAATTTAACATTTATTTTATTGATATTATTTATTCTATAAGAACAAAAAATCCATATTAGTTTTCTAAAGACTTCCTTTTATACGCTGTAGTATTGCATTGGTCATAGGTACTTGAGAGAGCCTGAAGAGTGACAGTTATCGTCTGGGGACTCATAAAAAGAGATTGCTTCCAGTTCGGCGACGTTTTATTGACTTATTAACATCGATATCAGATCGTAACACTTGATTCTTTGATCTTCGTCAAATATTTACTCAATATTTTATACTTTCAGAAGTAAAAATATCGGTTTACTACATTTTGATATATAGGAAAATATCAGAAAATTATACTTTTTATTGTGTAGTACCTAAACACGGTTATAGGTTGTCTGACCACTATGTTAGAAGGCTGAACAAATATCCACTGCTGGATATGTTCTTCCTGTGAAATCCTTGAGGATACTGAATGCTGCAGTTGCCGAAAAACGTCTAACATAGGCTTTGTCAGTTGTTGTAGTTTGTTGGTTGAAAACAGCTCATCAGCCTTAGGCCCTTATCGAGGCTCTCAGGCTGTAGTTTCTGTGTGTAAATTAGGGCGTACACACATTAAGCTCTCTGTTTTGAAATTCTACGAAGTTTTTATAATAGAGAATTAAAATCTTTGTGGGATTTATATAGTTGTATTTAGCTAAGATATATAATGAAATCTGTCACAAAATCCTTTCTTTGGCTTAAAAATTGAAGGCAAAAAATATAATAATAAATTCTAAGACTTATTACTATAATGATGGAGTACTATGACCGTGGGACGCCAGTATTGCTTACAATATACCTACTTAACTAACTGTAATAAGCGGCTTAGCTCCAAGTTCACGTTTAATCCTCAATCTATGTAAAAATCAACAAATAATTCCAACCTCCTTGTTTATTTACATAGTATTTTCTTTACTATATTTGGACGAATTGTATATAATTTTATGTTAACATAAACCTGTGTAAATTGTGATAAATAAAGTAATTTACTTTACGGTGGTAATAGCTGAGGCAACAATCTGATCTTGATAAAAGTCTTCATCTGTAATTTGCCAACTCTATCAAGATGTTAAAAAGAGTCATTTTGTTTTTTATAAAAATAGACTGCCTTGGTGGTCCAGTGGCCGCAGTATGCGTCTACTGTGCACGAGGTTGTAGGTTCGATTCTCACACAGGACAAAACTTTGTGTGACCCACAGAGAGTTGTTCTGAGTCTAGGTGTAATTTGTGTCCGTTAATTGTATGTTTGCAAAGTCCCCCGCGACACAGAGCTTGTTCTCTAGTGCGGTAGTTGTCTTTATAAAAAAAAAGACTTTTTGATATACTATGCCTATTTACGAGGGTTTATATAGGCTACAGTCAGCTTGTGACCATTATTGGTGTAACGTGGTTGTCAAGCAATCTAAAGGTAATATTATACATGCGAAAGTTTGGATGGATTTTACTTAATCACCCCCGAACCCTGAATTGGAAGATATTTGGTACATAGATAGAGTCTGAAATATGTATTATATAGGCTACTTTTTATCCCTAAGAAATGTACAGTCCTCGTGGGTTTGAATTGTTATTATTTTAATGGACGGAGCCGCGGTCTACACCTAGTATTTTATATCATGCAACGCGATGGTTTAAAAGACTATTTGATACTTCAGACCAAACATTCGATACTGTAAAAGCGTGGCTATATTTGATTTAATCTTAACCTTTCCACACACACACTATTACACTTTCGTGCAAGCTTAATTGGCTATTATCGTATTTACACGGAATAAATGATCGTATTCTACGCTACCATAATTATAATAAAGTCTTGAAATACTAAATTTTGTACGGTAAGTAAAAAGACTTTAATAGCAAAGTGTACCGATATGTATGCTGAAAAGAAATTGTATGCAAAATAGGCTGGCCAAGTAATTTGAAGCACGTTCGTGAGAATATGCGCAGATATTCTATACCGTCGCTTATACGATACATACCTAGTTCTTTTTATGCTAATCTGAGGCATCCGTCTCCTGTAAATTTGTTAATCATATTTACTATAATATACTTTCGTTACAAGAAACGTTAGTATTCAAAATAAATTTACATTACACTTAATTACTTAGGTAAATCTAAAACCTCGACAAGATAATCAATTTTAATTTGAAATAAATAGAATGTAGAAGCGGTACTTAATGTTTATTTTTATTCAAACACTTAAACAATATTAAGATTACTTTCGCTGGAAAAAACAAAACAATTGTAGAAGTAAATAATTTTGAGAACATAAACGTTGGTACTTTGAAAGCTGTTTCTAAGGCAGTGACAAAACAATACCCAAAAGGTGAAGAAAGAAAAAAATGAAATGATTTTTAAATAAAATAAAAATAAAGCACAAAAAGCAATAGGATTATATCGAGGGCGGAGAGTTAATCGTGCGTGTTGAAACAAACAAATCGTTGACGACGCGAGTGGCGGTGAGCCGGGAAACAAATGTGGGGACCGTGCGTGCATACACCACGCTGTGGCTTGCTTCTCACTTTTAGATAACATTTTGACTTAATGCCCTTTCGTTTACATTTAGTTTAAAAAATGAAGTAATAATAATACAGTATTGTAGAGGTTCACTGAATTTCTAACCACCTAACCGGTAGCTTAGACTCTATTTCCGACCTAGTGGATTTGTTTTTTATATTTATAAATGTATTTTTATAGTCATATACATTAAAAAATGTATGATTATGAATTAACAATAAAGAGAATAAGATTAATGGCCGTCTAAACCGATTACGGTCACGGTGGCTACTCTCAACGGAGATTAGCTGTGCGAGACATATTATGAAGTACAATGTGTGCGCAATCATAGATACACTCAGTCACCTATGAAAGTGAAGGAATAAACAAAGAATAGAAGGAATAGTCAACTGATGAGATTCAGATGAGTGGGATGGCAATCCAGCTCGACCGGAGCGAGTTCAGCCCGCAACCTTTAAAACGATTACAATATTTAATTACAATTGTCAGGTACCATAACATAGCTTCAGGTTTTTTGCCAAAGGGCTTGGTAAATTCTACCAAAGTTTGTATTATTTTAATAAACAAGAATGAGAGCTTTGTATACAAATGTTGTTTTTATTGGAAAATAAACAAGTTGTCACGAATCTTGTTAATTTTTTTCACTTCATAAAGATACATACAAAATTTTAATTTGATTTTTAAGGTTTGTAAATTAAAATTAACTGATGAAAAAATGTCAAGTGTACGGTAATTTTTTATTATACCAATTGTACTCTTCATCATCACTTCAAAAGAAAGACGTCCACTGCTGGATAAAGGACTTTTCCAAGGCCTGTATCCAGCAGTGGATGATTGAATTATAATTATTATACACCTCCCCTAAAGATTTCCACAGCATTCGGTCCTGAGCTGACCTTTAACTCTTATTTAAATATAATATATTTTGTATAACAATCGAATCCTTTGAAGCAATTAGAAAGAAAAAAATATGATGTTATTCCACTGTGCATGCGGTGGTCGAAAAGCAATCAGCGTGTTAAACTACCAAGAGCACGTTGACCCTTTAGATAGGTAGGCATCCATAGTTTAACCCGCTGATTGCTTCCCGACCACCGGTAGGTATTTAATAAATGATTACATAACTAGGTAGTTCAAAACGAAGTTCAACATAATATTTTAAAAGGTACCTTTTAACCATTTTTCAAATAATAAATCGTTTGTCAAAACATGTTTAGAAGTAGCTCTTAGTATCGAGTTGGGAAAGTTGTGAACGCCGCGCGCCGGCCAAGTTTGCAAGCCCCCGTTAGCAGTGAGTATATGATAGGGCAATTTACCCTGCCGCGGTAATAATATCGCTGTTATCTATTACAATTTTCATACATATTTATGATGTGAAATTTATACAAAGTAATTTCTTTAATATTGATAAAGTAACATTAATTTCGTAAAGTTTTCACGCCTCGACTGGATTATTATAGGTAAGCAAGATTGTACGAATATCCTACATCAACATTGTAGCCTTGCGATTGTAAATAGGGGTAATTTAGCTTTATTCCACAATTAATGACCATAAAGATTTCTTTTTGATTTTATTGCGAGTCTTGAACAATTTTAAGGGCAGGCAGTTAAGTGTTAGTTGTGGGGGTAACATCGTAAAATTATTTATTTATACGACCCAATTTCGTCGGTATGCTGGTCGACAAAGTATTTTCGGGGCTTATCGAGACCGAATCAAGGGTCAACGCTTCAGCGCACACTTGCTATGGGACGATGTTATACGATAAATGCACAGCAAATTTCACACCGTTTAACTCGGCACGACATTTATTTGTCTTTTAAAATAAAATCGTTGTGCCCAACGAATATAATAATAAACCCCCCCAAAGTCGATAGTTTCTTTTTTCAACAATGTGTGTTTAATGAACGATTTTTAAATAAATTTTACCTGAATACATTACAGCATAATTGGTATTTTTTGACATAAATATTATATAAATATATATAAAAGTAATAGGTATAATACTTATATCTTATGTTATCCTGAGAAGGATGATCGTGTTTCATTTTATAATGCATTATCATAATCTCAGTCCGAAAGACTTCGACGTTGTCTGCATTCGTAATTTATATTATTTTTTAATGCGTCTATCTCTGTCGTCTGTATAACTTATAAAGCACTTACCGTTACATTGAGATATATGTTCTAACGCATACATCAATGTACCATTATAATTAAAGTCAGTAAATAAATATCATGATGCATACGTCCAAAACTGTTTATTAAAGTTTAAAGTTAATATTAACATGGCAAACGTAACAATGTAAAAAACACACGGGTTGAGCCGTTAAGCCTTTTTTTGATACAACGTATTCATAGCAGATCGTTTTTTTCGATTTGCCTTTTACTGAGTGAAATTGAAATAATCATTAGGGGATGAAAGTATTGAAATGGATATAATAATAGTTCATATACGATCCATCGCTGGACACGGGTCTCCTCTTCTCTATCAAGAGAGCTAAAAGGGATTATCTACACAAGCCGATCTAACGCGGGTTGGTAGATTAGACATGTCTTGTGAATTTTTCTAAGACATGTAGGTTTCCTCACGATGTTTTCCTTCACCGTTTGCAGATGGTATTTAAGCTAACTTTTTATAAATAATTGCCACTAATTTCAATTTAACCAAAATGCAAAATTTTGTGAATTATGTTACACAGTAGAATATTATTACGTAATTCATAATCCGTTACCAATTTATACCTATATTGACTGAGTAGGTAATACTAGGTATATTAATTTTTGATTGATTGTATTATATATAATTAGATGCATGCTATAAATAGTTATTGTAGCATAAAGCGGTCCACATAACAAGGTCTATAATGAGCCGTAACGTTCGATCGCTAACTTGGAAATAGCTCGAGCTTTCGTGTTACAATGCTACTCCATATTGGTGTTCACTATATTTTTTGCTCGATATCATATTAGGTGCAATTAGTGGTGATATGAGCCACGCATTGTTGTTATTATTTTATATTAGCTTATGCGTGTGTTTATGTTTTTAATATTAATTTTACTCAAGTTAGAGATAATAGTAGTCGAGGGCTGAGGTTTTAAGACGTTGATGTTTAAGCCTAAAAAGCGATAGGGATGTGTAAATGTTTTACCTTTGCCTGTGTGCCAAATTGATTGGTATAAATAAACAAATTATAACAACAAAAGTCTATCTAAATAAATTGCTAAATTAATGATGGAAAAACATTTGAGAACGGCTCGATCACTTTGGAAGGTAATTTTCATGGTGTTTGTAAATGTTAAGACAAGGTTTGTTTGAAATATATTTTTGGAAAATTCAAAAGATTTTTGTATGAAAATATCTGTAAAAAATAAAATGTTTTGTTTGACAGTTCTGCTGTCGCATAGTTTTTTCATAATATTAAATGCCGCATTCTAAATTGATTTCTTAAAATCGGACCATCCGTTTTGCGTCTACAACGCAAAAACAGATAAAGTCGTGAAACTGATAACATTTTGCCTATTTTAGAAACAAATGCATACTCGTAACTGCTATACCATCGGTATTTCTTCATTCATTCATTACATATTCATTTCATTTTCATACAGGAAACTATGTGTTTAAACTTTTTATATAGGTATATGACAATGAAATTTTGGCATTAGACCAGCTTGAAATACTAGTAATCATATATGCATATTCATTTGAATTTACCACGGGCAACACAAAATTTGTGATATTTTCGCTCGGTATTCGTTCCTATGATGTATGACGCTTCTTCAAGCAAATTAAGTAATGAATATTCATTAAAGAAAGCTTATATTATTAATACGAAACTGTGAGAGTACCTATTGCTTTTCGCTTACCTCGGTTTATACAAATAACTTGGTGAGACATTGATATGGTTCGTGTTTTACCTATTTAATCATTGCCTGCCTGATAATATTTAGGAGTTGATGTTAAGGGACCGTAGCTAAGTAATTTCGTGAGGTTAGATTGATCAGTGATGTTAAGCAATCTTTAGATGGGTCAGTCAGTCAAGAATACATTGACACATCTCCATGACTCGAAAAGCATTTAAGTAAAAACAAACTCGAAATAAATGTTACCGACATTCTCAAATGATGCACTCTTTAACCAACGGATTGTTTTTTATTGAAATTCAAATGAATTTGAATTTGGTTTATGTAAATTATAGTTAGTAGATCAGTATATTATTGTAGATGATGAATAAGACAGTTTAATAATATAAATAAAGCTATTTACTTTCTAACAAAGCCTGTCGATTAAAGGAAAAAACTCTTTACAAACAAAATGATAATACTAATGATAATAATACATGTGGGAAAAACCGCAGGATAATATGTACGAAACAGTACATACGTAACTCATCTGAAATAAATCTAACAATCAGAAACACATTACAGCGGTAAATTATTATCATTTTGCCCATTTCTCTAAGGATGATAGGTAAAAAGCAGTTTTCCGGTAAATGTGATGATTCTCGTTCCATTAGGCATCAGTTACGATTCGTTCTTGGTCACGCGATGTCAGCATTATCAAGGTGAGCATGTTGTTTTCTGTTTAGACGAGTTTTTTTGTTATGTTTTGGGAAAAAAAAGTATTGTTAGCGGATGGTTCTCGTAATGCGAAACTTGAAATGAATATAATATTTTTCACATATAATTACTCGTATCTCAAGGTAAAACTACCAACTTAAGATAAAACGACCAATGAGTGAACATTGTATGTGACAACATATGAAATTGAAACGTGATAATTGACTAAGGAATTTTCAACGCAGAGATCCGTAGGATAACCAAAGTGTCATACATAACTCGAATCATCATAATTGGCACGCCTATTAAGAGAATTAGGTAGCGAGTACGGATTTCTACTTGCTATTAACTTCTTTCGCTTCGTTCTTAAATGATTTTCGATTAAGGGCACTTTAAACTCAAGTTTCGCTAGGACATCAGTTAATTCTAATAATTAGGTCCACGAAGGTAGACGTGGTCAATTGATATCACATGAAACCTAACATAACTGACGAAACTTGAGTATCAAGCACTTCTGCCAACCCTTCCTTTCAGGAAAAAACCGTGATGCTGTTAGGTTTAGACTTACCTAACCCTCTCTCTCTCTTGATAGAGGAGAGGAGACCTGTGTCCAGCAGTGGGACATATGTGGGTTGCCATTATAAAGCTAATTTATAACATATAAAAATAAAATTTGTCAACTAATATTGTGTAAGACAAATTTTATTTATCTATCCTCAGGATATGATTAATAAATTTGAAAATCTATACTGCAATCCTAACTTGTCACACGTCTGGAATGACTTTTAGCGCTTATTTCATCAGAAAGAGTAACCAATTTTGATTCACTTGAAGCGTAAAAGTGTCGTTACGAACTCCAAGGGGAATAATAGGTAAATAAAGTGACAACGATGCTGGTAAATGAAGCGCTTAACATACCTATCAATATTAAGCTGGCTCATTTCAAAAGTGATACTCATATCGGCAAATATACCCGTTTGAAGGAATTTTTAATCAACGACTCCGATTTACCCATATATTTATCTTTGGCGTATATTTATCTGGAGTTGCCAGAAAATTTTTTGGATATTTAAACAATTTCTAATATCCTTTTTGTTTAATACAATTTTGATATTTAGTAAAATTAAGGTCAGCGAGGTTAGTGAATAAGTAAATAATATAATTTACGTAGATTAATTCATGTTAGTAGAAAGGATCTTTGCGAAATGAAATGGAATCTAGATAGGAATAATAGAAATCAGATTGTATAGATGTTCAAAGGCAGTACGGGCGCGGCTGAACATACCTACTTATCTCGGCAAAAAGTTGATGAAATCAGTTGATTTTTGAAATTGTACCGATACCTGGAACTGTCTTATTTAATTGAATTCTTAAAGACTAAATTCGTATATTACTCTGCTTGTTATATTCTTATACCTAAATGGTTGAACTAAACTTAACACTTTCTATGACAGTATACAATCAAACATCTGTTGTGTCTATATTACTGCCCGCGAAGGGATTTAAATTTAGAAAGAAAATTGTATTCTAAATAAGGACCTAACTGATATTTTTAAATGACGTGCAACGCGAGCGAATCTGCTTATGTTCAGTTGTAATCTTCAACTTTAACGAAATAATACAAGTATCTTATAGATATTTTCATGGATTTTCATTGATTGACATTGATTTATGCGTAATCAATAGTTTATTTATAACATACAATTTTGTTGATTATAAAGTGGTACATAAATAGAATATTAAACCAATAGATTATTTTGTTTATTACACGCGTCAGTAAGCCGAGATTACCGGTGTTTTGTTGACATACATCAAAAATACAAAAGCCATCATAATAACTGCACACAGTGGTGTAGTTGTGTTCCTGTGCGAGAACTTCAGCGCCCATTAATGGGTGTATTTTTAAATAAACGTTTTCCTTTCCCAGAGTTACCACACACGACGTGACTCGCGAGTGATGCTCCTGGTATTGTAAGCGTTACTTATCAAACGCGCAGTATGATTGTTTACCGATTAGGTAATACAAAATAATCTAGCCCTGGATTTTTTGACAAATGAAATAAAATGGACTTGTCAAACTTCGCTGGTCGGAGGCTTATGAAAATTTACTGAAATATGAAAAGCCCGATATTCCTGTATATTATTTATTTATTTATTTATTTAATAATTTATGCACAGTAATGTACAAAGGTAAGCTTAATGCCAAAGGCATTCTCTACCAGCAAACCATTGGGTGATGCAGAGATGAACGTAGTAGGTGCAAGATATGAAAATCAACAGGATCAGAAACAATATACTTTACATTATAGTAATAATTATATTTTGGTTTAAATGAATAAAAATGCTAATACAAACTTAATATTATTAAATAGATATTCATAAATAAATATATATATATATGTATATATATATATATATATAAATACTACTAAATAGATATTCATAAATAAATATATATATACATACTAACGTAACTGAAGTGATGATTTTGCCAGTTTATCAAAAAGGAGGTCTCGCACTTTCAATTTGAAAGTGTAGCGGTTGGTGGCCATCCTAACTTCACGAGGGAGCGCATTCCAGAGTAGGACAGATTGTATAAAGAAAGAAGAATGAACAAAATCAGTTGTATGTGAGGGACATGTAAGAAGAAGATTATGAGAAGAGCGAAGTTCTCTATCATGTACTGAACATAAGTATTGGAAGTAAGAGGTTAAATAACTCGGAGGGGTAGGAGAATGGAGAAACGAAAATAAGGTAGTAAGTGCTCGCAGAGCACTTGTCTCCATCAAACAAATCACTACACGCAGCAGCTAGACAAGCGGCAAAGGAGAAAGGATATAAATTTGTGTGGGTCAGAAACGGTCGTATCTTTATTCGTAAGACTGAACAAGATAAGTATATTGTCGTAAGGGACATGAGTGTTTTGGAGAAATTAAAATAAAACCTATATTACTGTGTAATCAGTGCATGCACTAAGGACTTAACATACAAAATTCACTATTAAAATATATTACCAAAATACTCGTGGCCTAAGAACAAAAACTCATTTATTTTATCAAAACCTTGTTACTAGCAACTACGAAATCATTGTGTTAACTGAAACCTGGCTGAACTCTACTGTCTTAAGCACTGAACTGTTTGATGATCGCTATGTAGTATATAGACGTGATAGAGAGGCCTCAGGTTTTCACGGCGGTAAAGACGGTGGTGGAGTATTGATTGCAGTTTCGAAGCATCTGACTAGTAAGCGAATAATTAGCTGGGAGAGTAAATGTGAAGATGTTTGGGTTCTGATAAACTTGCCTCATTCTAAACAACTAGCTGTCTGTGCTGTATATATCCCCCCACCTGTCAATAGTTTAATTTTAGAACACTATATCCGAAACTGCAACTCAATACTTGATCATTACGATGGTCAAACTTGTATAATGGGAGATTTTAATCTCAGCAATATAGATTGGAACAGAGCTCCCACTAACCAGTGTTCGAAGTTGAGTCAGACTCTTATAGATTTCTCACACGTAACTAATCTTAAACAGCTTAATCAAGTATTGAATAATAATAAAAAGATTCTCGACTTAGTATTCTCTGATGTATCCAGTAGTACAGTTGAGGCTGCTATCGACACTCTGATTTACATTGACCCCTTACACCCACCAATTGACGTCACTATACAAATAATTGAAGAAGAGAAGCTTAAGGCAAATTATAAAAATCGGGAGCGGAACTTTTCCAAAGCTGATTACGAGACTATTAAGAAAAATTTAACTACGATTGACTGGGAAGCTCTGTTATCTCAATGTCAGGATGTCAATTCTATGCTGGATATATTTTACATAAAGTTAAGAGAAATTATCCAAAGACATGTACCCTTCAAAAGGCCTAGCACACGTAAATACCCACCATGGTTTAAACCGTCACTCATTACTATTTTAAAAGAAAAAAGAAATATACATTCTAGATTTAAAAAATATCATAATCCAATGGATAGAGTAGAGTTCAAAATATTAAGCAAAAGATGCTCTAAAATAGCTCAAGAATGCTACAATGAATATATAAATGAAGTAGAAAGAAAGATGTCCAATAACACAAAATACTTTTGGTCGTTCATCAAAGCAAAGAGAGATGAATCCAACTTTTACCCACGCTCAATGACTAATGGATCTGTTATTGAAAGTGACGGTGAGAGGATATGCAACTTAATAGGGTCTTTCTTCTCTCGGGTTTACAGTGGTGCCGATCCTAATGATAGACTGGTAATGTCAAATCATCTCAGTCTTATAGACAATAACAGCTCCTACTTTGGCTCACTTTCAGTAGACAGAAGTACAATAAGGGAAAAGCTAAAGAGTCTAGATATAACCAAGGGTTCTGGCCCTGATGGAATCCCGCCAATCTTTATTAGAAACTGCGCCTCCGAGCTGACAATACCATTGCACATTATTTTCGAAAACTCTCTTGCCACTGGGATATTTCCTAACGAGTGGAAATACGCCAAAGTCGTGCCTATTCATAAGTCGGGCAACAAGGACAACGTCACCAATTATCGGCCTATTTCAATCATATCAACGATGGCAAAGGTATTCGAATCGATTGTTTGCCCTGCAGTACAAAAATATTTCATTCAATATTTGTCCGTCAGTCAACATGGCTTTGTCAAGGCGAGATCGACCGCCACGAACTTAGTCTCATTTGTCGAGGACTTAGCTCAAGCCATAGATGACCACCAGGAGGTCGATGTTATATATACCGATTTCAGCAAAGCTTTCGACAAAGTACCTCATCACCTACTGATAAGTAAATTATCCGTATATGGATTCTCAGGCCAATTCCTTAAATGGATAGAATCCTACTTGACGAGCCGCTTTTTCTATGTCGTGGTCAACGGGTTCAGGTCGGACATATTCCCTGCCTCATCTGGCGTACCACAGGGATCCCACTTGGGACCCATTTTATTTAATATATTTATCAATGACATGCCAAATTCAATCCAAAATTCCAACATCTATATGTTCGCCGATGATCTTAAATTGTCGCGAACAATAAAAGCGGCTCAAGACGTGGCTCTATTGCAACAAGACATAGATAATGTTTGTCAGTGGTGCAGTAACAACAAAATGCAACTTAACATCAAGAAATGCTTTCATATTAAATTCACTCGTAAACTAAATTTCACAAAGTCATCTTACTCCATAGGCTACACCTTTATAGAAGAGGTTGACACAATGAAAGACCTTGGTGTTATTTTAGATAAAAAACTTACATTTCAACCTCAAATGGAAAATGTAATTAAAAAGGCATCGAAAATGTTAGGGTTTGTTATAAGAAACGGCAAAGTGTTTCGTAAACCGCAGACGAAAATATTGTTGTACAACACTTTAGTACGAAGTATCCTGGAATATTGTCCTACAGTCTGGAGACCACATTATGCTACCCATATTCTCAGACTAGAAAGAATCCAAAAGCGATTCATGTGGCATCTGGCTAACTCGTTAAGAATAACCAAAACGGTTAAATCCTACGGTGAAAGACTCACTTTTTTTAAAATGTGCTCCTTAGAAAAAAGAAGAACGCTGTTGGACCTAAACTTCATATACAAACTTTTAAATAATAGGATTGATTGTGCGGCACTACTAGGGAAGTTAAGGTTTAAAGTTCCATGTAGACTGCCCCGAAAGGCAACAGCTCTTATGGTCCCTCCACTTCGTACTACGGTTTTGGGTTACAATTCACCTGTTCCAAGATTGTGTAGAGCTGTAAATAGTTATTGTTCACACGCTGTCGACTTCTGTGTTACTAAATGGAAAGAATTTCGTAAATATGTCTTCGAAACCACACCAAATTGTTAATGACTGTTTACTATAAATGATATTATTATTAATAACAACAAAAAAATTAATTTCTTTCTCAATTATTTTTAGCTCCAATTTTAATTTTAATTTTAAATTTTATTTATTATACATTAAATTCAATCAATTAATTCATTTTTAAAATACATCCAATTAAATTAATTTATTATTGAATATTTTTACCCATTTTTATAACATAATTATATTTTTTTAATTGTATTAATATTTTTAATCATTTTTTATTAATTAATTAAATCAAATAATTGTACCTACATAATACTAAATGCATGCAGTATTCACCTGTAATTAGTTATACAATTAGTCTATACTGTAAACGCTATGTATCACTAAAATGTAAAATGTATTGTTATAACTGTTGGTGAATCTATTAAATAAATAAATAAATAGATCACGACGCTGTCGTATGGGTAACCACTTTAATTCTGAACGATGGGACGAGACATGATCATATTTACGAAGATTAAAAATGAATCGAATGCAGTTATTGAGAAGACGGTCATATTTATTGAGGAGGTCTGCATATTATGATATTTTGATAAAGTTAATAATATTGAAATGCTAAGTGCATTTATTAAATGCACATCAAATTATCTCATTTGCGAATCTATGACCATAAATGGAAAACACCCAGATGAAAAAGGTTTATGTTTGAAAACTTTTGAACTGTTAAATTAACTGTAAACCATACTGCATAAACAAGCTTTCAAACAAATAAAAACTACAATTATACTAAAATTAGTTCATTCGTTTGAGAATAACATTGCAACAGATGAATACACAGAGGCTTTTAACTCATAACTTTTTCAGACCACTTTTTTACACTTTTTCCGTGTTAGGAAAAATGTGAAAATATGTGCCGTTAACCGAGTGAAATCATTTTGGCAATAAAATAATTATGTAAGAAAACATACTTGGCTTACCAAGTATGTTTACGTACGATTGCGTGGCTGAGGTTTCGGGTTCAATTCCATTAAACCAACGTCTATGGATTTAGTCTTCCATAGAAATAGGATTTTTCGATTTCAAATTGTTTATTTTGCAAAATATAGATACAGATCATCAATCATGCAAAAAATAATGATTAGATATTACTAATGTCAATGTTATTTAATTAAAATCAATTAGATAGGTATACGAGTACATTACTTTAAAATAACAATTCAGATTCGATTAGATTAGATCAGACGCTCATAGCCAGGTGCACTCGCTGTCCGGTAAACTCAAAAAAAAAAAAACTCAAAGTCATTTATTCATTTAGATCAAATACATGATACTTATGAACGTCAAAATAAACAAAAGTCAGCATATTTTTTCCTACGGCCAATTCGCTGACATGGGTAGGGCCTAGAGAAGAATTGGCAAGAAACTCTGGCTACTCTTTTTAGTCGCCAAGGTATAATATTTACAATTTCGTATGAGTTACAATTTGAAGAGGGTACCAAAAAGGTTCGAAACCAACACACCATACCAAAAAAAAGAAATTTAAAATTAAGAGATTAAAGTAAACAATGTATCAATTACACAATCACAATTTAGTATCTATCAGTATGGTAATGAGGCATCGTCTCTTTTTGTACATATAAAAGCATAAGGTGATCACATTGTACACTAAGTGAAATTACATAAACTATATTTTAAATTTGAAAGAGAATCATGCCAAGGTTGACATGAAATCAATAAAAGAAACAAAATAGTAAGATCACGAAACACCTCTATTGACAATGATCACTTAAATTTAATAATTACAATATTAATCCTACAATCAATTAGCAACTTTTCCCCATGACGTTTTATCGCTTAAGAATTCATTAATAGTATAGTATCCCTTTCCTAAAAAATGACTCTTGACAGTTTGTTTAAATTTCTGTAAAGGTAAATTCATACGGTAAACGGTAAATTCATTCAAACGATCAGCGGGTTACGCAACCAAGGGCGCGATAACCCTATAGATAGGTGACCGCATAGTGGTATTTCATCTGAGCGCCTCCGTGCTTCGGAAGGCATGTTAAAAGTCGGTTCCGGCTGTTAACAGTCGTTAGAGAGCGACAGAGAGAGTAAATAACTCTGTCACCAGGTTGGCCACTAACTAAATGTTATTTATTTATGTATTGTATCGTGTTATATATACTATTTTTATTATGTATATCTATTTAGTATCACAATTATTAAGTATTGTTATTGTTTTATTTTACTTTCTACGTTTCTTTGAAATGCACCTACCAAGTTTTCTCTCTGCATCACCCAAAGGTTGACTGGTAGAGAATGCCTTTGGCATTAAGTCCGCTTTGTACACATTATTTTGTGCTAAAGTTTTAAATAAACGATAAGTTAAGAAGAATTAAGATTAAATAAATAACACAAAATGGTATTCGTCAACAGAATAATACCTTTTTTCTGGTTACATAATTTAAATTTAATTTAAGAGAGGTAGGGCACCATACTAGCGAGCAAGCCCGACTGGGGAAGGACCTCCACCTTACAGAAGACCACAGCCAAATGACTACACACAGCGGTGTAGTTGTGTTCCTGTGTGTGAGTACAGGTCTCCAGCGCTCATTTAGGAATGCGTTTTGAAAGATACGTATTACTATCCCAGGGGTACTTCCATCTTAAAGCCCTGGTGTAAAAAATGGGTTGGCAACACGCAAGTGATACCTCTGGTAATGCAAGCGTCTATAGGCTACGGATACTGCTTAACATCAGGTGGGCCGTATGCTTGTTTGCCACCCGAGTAGTATAAAAAAAAAAAAAAAAAAAAATAATCTATCAGGCCTATAGGCCTGATAGATTAACATGAGGCGTTGCTATAGCAACGCCTCATGTTAGTTACAATATAGACGACAAAGTTCAAAGTTCTCACAGAGTTTCAAAATATTTACGGTTCTTAACTTAACAACTAAACGTTGGACTGCGACCTGCCTACGATCACCAAGCCTGGTCGTAGGATTCCTCTGGCAACAGATGAGTAGTCACACCGCCTGTCTTGCTCTTTGAGCCCTACCACCCGCACTCTGAGCGATCTCTGTTTAGCAACCGACAACACCGAAACCGTTAAAGGTGGCAAAACTCTGGGATTGTACAATTTATGTTTTGACTGCCTTGGTGGTCCAGTGGCTGCAGTATGCACCTGCTGTTCACGAGGTTGTGGCCTCAATTCCTACACAGGGACAAAACTTTGTGTGACCTACATAGAGTTGTTCTAAGTCTAAGTGTAATTTGTGTCCTTTAATTGTATGTTTGTAAAGTCCCCCGCAACACAGAGCTTATTCTCTAGTGCAGGAGTTGTCTTTAAGAAAATAGAAATAAAATGAATAAATATTTGACGTAGGTACTATCGACACGAAGAAAAAAAAGCATCTTCAGATACTCCTAACATCTGCGGATACGCATGACTGGTGTAACCTACGTCGTTATTGGTTTTCCGCAGTACCTCTTACAAGGTTCTTGTTATTGTAGGTGTATTTTTGGATCTTTAATCATCGAGCTTATAGCTTCCTACAGGTACTCTTTATGATTTAATATTCCACAATTAATTACAAGTGTTCATATATTTCAGATTTTAATATAAGTAAGCCTGTTGGTATTGAATAACGCTTTTTAATTATTATGAATTAATATTTAATTACATATTATGTCGGTTAAATATTATTTCTTATTCCTGTTATAACAATTTCTGGTACAAAAGGCATTTCGTAATTAATTTTTAGATGTAATATTATAGATTTAAATATGAATATCTTTTTCATACTGTAAATTACCTAAGGTTGATAAGCATTAAATTTTGTGTTGCGTCTTTATGCGTGTTTGTGAGTCTGTGATTTGTAGGTATGTTTGTAAAGTCACCAGCAACACAGGGCTTTATTTAGACTAGACTGCGGGTTGCTATAAAGAATTTTCTAACTGAAAATCTAATAACACTTTACACAAACCGGGCATTAAACCCGGGCTCTCACGGTCGGCTGCACACATGAAGAAATTGATTTCTTAATTTTATTTTAGATGACATGTTTGATATGGATTTTTCAATATGTTTTATTGAATTTACTGTGTGTGAATCGTTATGGAAATAGTTATAAACAATTATAATTATTTAAGATGTATATAATACTATGTATATTTCGTAAATTTTAATAAATATATAATTTGCTATAAAATATTACAATAAATTTATTTTATAAAATATGTATTATTATAGGTATGCGAAATTAAAAAAAGTAAATAACAAAACTAATTTGAATCTGACGTGTACCATAACAAAAAGGTATCCCACCTTTTAGTAAAATTACATTGCTATAAAAGGGTTAAGAATTCGTAATGAGGTCCGCAGCTTTACCGCAATGAACAAATCTCTCCACCATTTTCCATATTCCAATTAACAAAGAATTTGTAACGAACTCCATGCCAATTTACAGCCAACTATAGCCGTACCTCTCGCAAGTTAGCTCCCGTGGCTCCACAATTGTTTCGATGTTATCTCATTGGGCCGAAGTTGGGGTAGACACAACCCACCGTAATGTGCTTAAGTGAACGATGTTGCCCCAGTGAATTCATCCAGTTTTACCCCACAATTTGATGTTTTGTAATGTGTTTTATTAATACTTTTGTGCAATAATTTGTTGTTAAATGTTTTTTGCTGTCCCGTGTGTTAATGTATTGCTTATGGATGTGTATTGACCATGTAACGCTATATATGTTATTTTGTGTTCCGTATAATCGAACTAAATGAGAAGTATTTGGTGAACCAACACCAGACATTTACTAAATACCTACTGATTGCATGATTTGATTGATACTGTCTTTCATAGTAATAACAAATTAAATAACCGTGTATTTGATTTGTTATTAAAAATATTTTTGTGTACTCAAAATTCCGACCCTGTTATAACAGTAAATAATAAACGTCAGTCGCTCAATCCCACGCATTTTATCCTAACTGGCATAAAATACACAGTTTCAGTGACCCAATAAACTTATTATTTATCAACCAAATCGTTACAGTAGTGGCGTGTTTGTGGCTTTAACTCCAAATTATAATTGACGTAGGAGAGAAAACAAGCTGAAAGTTTCACTGAAGCAAAATGTCAAATGAAAGTTTCCCTTAACTTAATTTACTTATTATATAAATAATTTAAGCAAGTAGGTACTAAAGTATTGAGTGGTTATAAGTAATGTGTCTGTGTGTGTATATATGTGTTCGTGCGATCCATGATCGAGACAAATATTTTGGCGACAAGACTTTATATGATTCTTATAATAGGTATATGATTGTTCTGAGTCCAGGTGTATTTTGTGTCCGAGTATTAAATGTTTGTTAAGTTCCCACGAGACAGAGTTTGTTACTTCGTGCGTGTGGGACGTTCGAGGTTCCCTTTAAAAACAATTATGTAATAATGTGACGTTGCACTATCACATCACGTCACAAAACAGTGTTATAAGCATCTAAATACATGTAGGTACTAAATAGCTTTTCCACTCTATAAATAGTGCAAGAGATAATAATCTAAGCACATTGTTAAGTGTTTATTGTGTCTTGCAGCGCGTTGCTGGCGGCGGCACGCTATCAGTATCTAATTAAAGGGTCATTGTTTGTTAAATAATATTTGTTTTGTTATTGAGTTAATGTAAATCTGTCATAATAATTGGATACGGGTCAGGATCGTGGAAATGCTCAACAAAATGTCTTTGTTAGAAGAGATGTCTTCCATCAATCAAGTTGGCAGTTGACTGAACACTTACATTTATCTTTTCGTAAAGACAAGGGACGTGGACCTGACATAGTTAAGTTTTCGTTAATTTTGATGGTTAAGTTAAGTCGTTAAGTTTAAGTGTCTATATTTGATCAATAAATTAGTTTTGAAAAAAGCGGCTCATTCGATATATTACGAGTATAATGACTGGTCCCTAGTGACAGACTGATTCATCATAGCAGAACCATTCGAATAACACCTAAACAATTGTTCTATGTGAAGATCGAATCTACGACACACTACTACACTATTTACGAAGCTATATACTATGTAGTCACAAAGTGACTCCCTATATTTAAATTATATATTTAAAGTATATATACTATATATACTTCTCTATACTTACTATAAACGCACTCGTTTATTTTAGAACGTCAATACAAAATAAAACATACTCGTAGATAGCGGTAAGAGTACCTACCTCAAGCACCAGTAAGGTAACATTTGCTACTGATATCTATATTATTAAATTTCAAGTGAATTCTCATCCGTATCGCAATATGACGCTTGCTTTGTCATATGAGAAAGGGCCGGATTTGAAAATATTCGTCAAAGAAAACAGTACTTAAAGTATGTACAATAATGTGTATAAGTATGTACCACACATAGTAAATATAAACATAAATAAAATGAGATCAAGTTCATATAATTTAAAAAATGATATTTCAATTTTCCAAACGTGGTTTTTCGAGTCATAATACAATTTTATTTTTATTATATAAATAAATGAATTTTTCAATTACCTACCTTTTGTTCGAGTAAATATAATTGAATTAAATTAAAGTATAACATTATATAATACATACTTTTAGTAGGTGTATAAAGAGATGTAATTAAACTTTATTTCTTATAAAAGCACTTATAATAAGTCAAAATAATAAGTTTTTCTCAACGATTACTTTAATAGGTATCATCTTTTATATCAGCAATTAAAAGAGTAATAATAAAAAAAAATCCCAATTAAGAATTATTATGCCTGTACGAAAAAAGATCTTGAAAAATTACATTATAGGTTGGCTTTACTTCCAAGAAGTTCAATTAAGAAAACAATTATTTCGCAAACTGAATATAAAGTGGAGGGAAAGTTCTTAAATATCACGTTACGAGCTAACCGCAAGTACTCAATACAAATTGAAACATCATTGTTCTCCAAGTAATTGTCATGGAAATAAGTTTGGAAGGAAATTGAAAATCGTACGTCAACCAAATTACCATCATACCTAGTGGTATTGATTTTATACTCTCTTATAACCATTGAGGTCCCATCGCAACAGGCGTACACCTATATAAATTAGAATTCATAACTGTAATTCAGACGACAGAAAAATAAAAAACTTGATTTTACTTAAATTTTAACAAAATAGTACATTTTGTTAAAATTTAAGTAAAATCATGATTTTTATTTTTAAAAGAAACGTGTTTGTTTTTACAAAAAATAACTACATAAATAAAAAAATACGATAAATAATCTTTATATTACTTTTGTGACATAAGGGTTAAATAAAGAAAAATGTTACAGAAAAAATGTATTCACAGAATTTCCCGTAAACCTTATAGACAAGTGAACAATAAAACAATTAGTACGAAACTTATAATCGTGTTTTAATTACCTAGTGTATGTAGTGACTTACTAATACAAATCAAATCATTGATAATGAATTAAAAATGCTGCTATAGTTTCTAATCCGGCACTGTACACCCGTAGATATTTGTGTTTCAACTGGTATATTAATACGAGAGTTGCACCTGAGCCGAGGCGCGTGTTGACTGTAAATAAATCTATAGTTGGCGTCATATATACCGTTCACAAGTACGCGACTTAGGGCCCTTCAACCGTGAGATATGCCATCTAGTCACGTTACAAACTACGAAGGTGAAAATTTGACTCTACATCGTTTTGTTGCTGGCAGTGGTTTGTGCTTTGACAATAGGAATACTAAGAGAGCACAATGCTTTTGTACTCAAAGATATCGTCTTGTTTGGATTATATTTTAAAGTTTTTATTCTTACCTTTTTTCTTGACGTTAATATACTGATATGGTGTGGCCGAGTGCCGTCGTCATCTTGGTCGCGGAGCGCGGTATTCGGCAACTTCCATTACCCGGTTTTTATACTACTTATGTGGTAAATAAACATTAAACGTAACGCTTGTTATAATCATAATATGTGTACAAATCGCGGTCAATTAACATAAACAACTTTTTTTTGAAACGGAACATAAAAACACTGTTGGAACTTTATAAGATGTTTGCTGACAAGTAAGTTTCTACATGAACTGCGGAGCAATTGTGGGAAATGTAGGTAATGAAAAGTTTTTAATGACCATGTATTTATATTTAAACAAAAACACTCTATACTTTACTCTATACATATATAGGTATACTACGTAATATTGAAAGGTCGTTTAACCTGCAAATTCGGAAGTGGAGCGTTCAAGCGTTGTATTGAGCATGCGTTGTCACGTTCAGCGTGCACGCAACTAGTTTTCGCTAGAGCTGCGTGTGTCGTTTAACCAGCCTATCCATACCAAAACCTTGACATACTGACCAACCACCCGTTGAAAATCTTAGTCGAAATCTGGCAATAACATAAACACTGTGCATGCTTCCTACAACTGCTGGAAACATTGATTTAGGCCAAATTCTGTTAATATGACATTGTTTACATGTTTAGTCACACTCTGCTATACGCTCCGCTGAACGCTTCGCTGAACGCTCCGCTGAACGCTTCGCTGTACGCTTCGCTGCACGCTTCGCTGTACGTTCCGCTGTATGCTTCTCTATACGCTTCGCTGCATGGTACGCTGCACGAGTAAAAGTACGATTGTGTAATAAAATTATATTGTGCTGTTGCAAAGCAAATAATTTGTGGTTGTAGAAATATATATAAGTACAATAAAATATTTCTACAACCATATATACTAATATAATGAACGCAAAATAGAAAAAAGTAAATAAAGACTATTAAAACCAATAATTTCGAAATAAATTTAATTAAATAAATTCGATAGTGGGCGACAGCTATTAACCATTTTCTTTAAGATGGTTTGATTACGGTCTAAAATCTGTAACACCTTCATTCCATTGCTTCGCAGTGTAGGTCTTTAAACATAAATATTTTATATAACGTACAATACAATGCCATACAAGCTGCTTAATATGATTTTATAAAAGCACGTCGTACAGCGTTGGTTGTATTCAAACAAGGTTGTAGTATTTTTAGTGTCGACAATTTTATGTTATACCTTGTTGGTTAGATAATGAAAAGTTTCTGCGTCGAGCATGAATCAGATAAGAGTTTTACAAAAGAATAGCTACGTAGGAATTTTTTATTGATTAAGATGGAAACATCGTCACAATATTAATTTTTTAGATTTTCAACATTAAACATCTGTAAAATATTGAATGGTTATTGTCAAATCTACAAGAAATTTATCACCAATTTTATTCTTGATATTCTTTTTTGATAATAAAAGATAAGATATAAAATAAATACCAAAAAATTGTTACCTGAGTAAAACCAGACCAAAATCGCAACAATTTATGAGGACGACTTTACTATCCTTGCCGTTTATTTCTAGAGCTTTCTATTTAATTGAATACAAAAGTTAAACGCCCCGAGTTACTTTATTCTCAGACGAATATTTGCAAAGTCCATTTTCTCAGAAAGTAAGCATTCAGAGGCAGCATTTTCCGTTCTTAATTAATTGTAAATTACGTGACGATAGCTGTGTTAATTTGCTAATTTTGGTATTTAATAAATCTTTGGTTGCAATTAATTGTGGTGCGATCTGTCTGTTAGATTAGTCTTGTTTTCTTGTTATATGTATCACTTAAACAAATATACATATAAATAAATAAAATAAAATCCGATACATGTCTATTTGTGGCCACATTTTTGTAAAGTATATGCTCAATTTTTGTTTGGAATTCATGCAGGGCACGATGTAAGGTGGGACATGGTTGGTTTGACATTTGGCGTCAAAATGCTAAGAAGAAAAAGAAGTTTGGGAATCCATAGCTATTTGCAATTGTTTCAATGCGAAATGTTGACTGAGATGAGTTACTGAGGTTACACTGATTACGCGGTTAATATCTATGTATATTTTATAAACTACCTCGGTGGCTCAGTGGTTGTTTTTTTTTTATTATTAAAAAAAAAAGTTCTTAACAATTGATTACAATCTAGCCTCTATATTTATCTATGATAGGCATAGATATAAGCAATTTAATTCTAACTTAAGTTTATAAGTTTATTAGAATAATTTAAACCAAGAGTAATGTCTATGCACTTTCTTAGAGTCTATAGAATGTAAGCACTTTGTTCTTATATAAAGCACTATCACTATGGTCTGTTCACTGTTTAATATACTAACTCAAACGGTTTAGTTCTTTTTAATCTTCTCACTATGTCCGTGTTGTCGAGCAATTGGATCCCTTCGACATTCAAGTGATGGTGAAGTCGGCGTTCGTGAGCTTCTGCTGACTTCTGGATAGTTTGGTAGACTGTCTCCACGTTGAGATCGCGGTGGAGATCGTCATTTCGTATATACCAGGGTGCCTTGACTATGTTCCTGAGTACTTTGTTCTGGAATCGCTGAATTATATCGATATTCGTAGTTTTAGTACAGCCCCATAATTGGATTCCGTACTTCCAGATCGACATTAGAATAAAATTATAGATTAGTATTTTATTATGTATTGATAAACTAGAATTTCTTCCCAGTAACCAATACATACTTTTATATCGAATGTCTAGTTCTTGTCTTTTCTTTTTGACGTGAGCTTTCCACCGGAGCTTTGCGTTAAGTGTTATGCCTAAGTATTTGGCTGTATTTGCGTATGGCACTTGGAGGCCATTTATGAAGATGGGATGATAATCATATATCCTATTTGTAAAGTTAATGTGTACGGATTTAGACTCATTTAATTTGATTTTCCAGTTTTGTGCCCAGTCCAGAATTTGATTGACAGCTATTTGACCTTTTTCCGTTGCTTCCTTATAGCTTAGCCCCGTAGCCATAACTGCAGTGTCGTCAGCAAAGATCGCGATAGTATTATTTGGCACTTCTGGTATATCATAGGTACAGAATCGGTCCCAGCAAATTACCTTGTGGTACCCCAGCTTGTATCATATTTAGTTCTGAATAGGCGTCCTTCTGCCGTATTCTAAATGCTCTGTTGGTGATGTTGGTGATGTATGATTCTAAAATATATAAGATTTAGTTTGTATGTTAATACTTTATGCCAGACTTTGTCAAAAGCCTGTGCTACATCTAAGAATACCGTTGCACAGACTTCTTTATTTTCCAACGATTTCTCAATTATATTGGTTATCCTATGTACCTGGTCTATAGTAGAGTGGCTCTCCCTAAAGCCGAGTGATGATTTGGTATTATTGATGGTTTGGTATTAGGTTTTGCTCGCTTATGATTGGTTTTAATCGTTTTAGAAATAGTTTTTCAAAAAGTTTTGATATTACAGGCAGTAAAGATGTATGATGTTGCTTCTTGCGGTCGGTGGTTTGCCAGGTAGCAATAATAATTACTTCGGCAACCTTCCATGAGTCAGGTACATATTTTAATACGAAGTGGTTTTTTTTTATTTCGGGTTCGATTCAAAAAAACTCGGGCCAAAAAACTATATTGGGTTTTTCTGTCAAGAAATTCACAATAGATTATATTTCTATTGGAGTATGGAAATCGGAGAATTTTTATACCCGTGCCTTGGAAAGCACGCAAAGCCGTTGGTCCTACGCCTGATCTTTTTCCGATCGTGTCGGATTGCCGTCCCATCGGATTATGAGAGTGAGGGAATGCTTGTGTTTGCGCACACACTTGTGCACTATAATATCTCCCGCACAGATTTTAGATAGTTAGATAGTAGCCACCGTGACCGAAGGTCGGTTAGGAAGACATTATTATTATAATATATTTAAATAAAAAAAAACCGACTTCAATATAGCAAGTTGTCGAATTTTCAAAAATCCTTTGGTATTGCAACCGTCCATAGGACACGGTAACGCTATGATTTTTATACTAACAATAACAATAAGTGGTATAAAATAAGATAAAATATATAAAGTAAAAATAGTAAATATAATGTAAAAAAACTATTATGTAGGTACCCTACATAATAGTTTTTTTTTATTCAAGCTAAGCTTATGACTAGGTTACAATTATGTTTAATACAGCGATCGAAAACCGAATACAGTTTATCTGTCACCGATTGTCGCATATTGACAGTTTACAAATAATGTGTACAAATATTATATGTTTGGATATATATACTTTAATACATAATTGTTACTTAGATTGTACAAACATTGGTTTATGATTTGCGTACATTTATTTGATAAAAGGCTTGGTTTCATTTATTCAATTCATATGATATTCAATTTTAAAAACAATAAAGAACTGAATATGAGTCGTATTAATAAAAACCATCAATCAAAGCAAAAGTCTGGATAACAATGACATGAAAAATGTAGGTACGTACAGTATACGTAGTATGTATGCAGCATTAAAGTAATGTTTAGTTCGTAAAATAAAATAATATTAGTATTTTTAGTTTAAAAAAAAATACAATAGTGAACACAAAGTATACCTAGTTCGTAACAAACATCGGACACACCCATTTTTGGATCACACAAAGTTTTGTCCCGTGGAAGAATCCCAGTCTAGACTTCACTGTGAAACATCAGGTCTGGCCGTATTATGGTCGCGCCCTTTTACCCTCACAGACATGTTCCTGCTACAAGTAATTCCAATCGCTTGATGCTATTTGAGCCACATAGCTACCTATTGATAGTAGTATTATCCAACAAAAAGGCATTCTATATTTGACAGTTTCAGTCAACATGAATTTTCATTGTCTATAGTCATTAATCCGTTTATTACTGTGCTAATTGTTAAAATTCATATTTGGTACAAAACAAGCTTTGGTAAAATATGCTTAGTTTCATAATTATATGTTACTAGCTGTTACCCGCGGCTCCGCCCGCGTGGATATCGGTTATTGCGATAAAAGGTAGCCCAGACTATAATCTATCTCTATGCGAAATTTCATAGAGATCCGTTTAGTAGTTTTTACGTGAAAGAGTTACAAACATCTATACTCACAAACATTCACATAAATAATATTAGTAGGACTAGCTATTGCACGCGGTTCCAAGGCGCGAAGTTATTGAGTACCTACCCTATGTCCTACCCCAGGAGGAATCCTAGTATATGGTACATAGTAGGAGTATATTTCACGACCAAACGGCTGAACGGAATTTCATTGTGATCCGTTTAGTTGTGAAAGGTTACAAACGAACATACAAACAGATTTCACATTTATAATATTAAGTATAGAACTTAAGTATTTGTTTTTATTTTCATGTAAACGATATTGGCTCAACTCCGATAATTGGAAATCTGGATACAATTCGACTTTTCTTCCAACACCATTGTAATAAAATATTCTATTCTATTTGAACATTCATTTAGTAGGGGTTTTCAGAATTTACCTCATATTTGCTGAACCTATAGAACTTCAGGTTGAGTAAGGTAATTTATCTGTTTAAATGGATATATAGAAATTATGATTTGTTGATCACATAGAAGTCTTTGTTTTCAGTAGCTATTTATAAAGACACGATTATAGTATTATTAATCCTCATTTTAAGCATAGAAGATCTCAAAATTTTCCTCGACCTGTGTAGTTTTTTTCGATATGCTGCGAATAAATGCAAAGCTTTTAAAGCTGCCTCTAGTGTACCTTAATATTTTATGCATTTGTAAGTGAGAAAGACTAAAACAAATACAAATCAATTCCATCGATGTCCGTGGTGAATATGTCATCGCGTTGCTATACGGAAATTAAATGTTTTGTATAGTACATTAACCGTTATTTATGATTATAGTCTAGCAAATGATCTATTTGGTGGAAGTTCTATGCAAATTTTGTGTATCGACTATGTATGTAGCTACATTGTTTTAATATGTATGTATTCAAAAATTCTGATTGAGCTTATCTTATCTTGTGACGGGGCTGTCCGTTTGGTCAGAACGCTTCGACTCTTGGGGTCTTTTGCATGCCCCTTCCTGACCTCATCCTACATCCTGGTCCCTGAATATCTCCTGCATGAGTATCAGTACATCTTTGAGGCGTGGGGTTTCTGATTCGGGGTATGCCTGTCGCAGTGTGTTTACTGTGTGTAGTTATTTGACTGTGGTCTTCTGTAAGGGGAAAGGTACTTCTCCAACCGATTACCCTCTTGTTTGCCTGCATAGCTTATTGAGTTGACCTATAATCACAATATTATATTATAAAGTAAATTGTTTGTTGTATGTACAAAGCTTTAATAATATCCTGTCATAAAAAACATAACCCGTGCCTTTATTACGGTAAAATGTTGCTAATATCAGAGTATTTTCATAATTGCCTTTTACCAACATTATCATTCATAAAAAGTGCTTAAAATCCTATGTTTAATGTATATTTGAGAAAATAATTTTTGGGATTATAATTAGGGTCAATATTAAAATTTTTAATATATTTTGTACTTAACAGTTTATACTGTAATTAGATTTTCTCGTCAACAAAGCTCATGATTACTGATATACACATGAACACCAATGCATGGGATGAAGTCGTCGTTACCTACGACTTTAGAATGTCGGTGGATTCATTTACCGACGTACGACATGTCGGACACTGTTTCTGTATCTTTATCTAAATATTGCAGAGCCACCAATTTGTTTTATTGTACTGGCATATACAGTTATATTACTAAAAATCTATACTAATATTATAAAGCTGAAGAGTTTGTTGGTTTGGTTGAACGCGCTAATGTCAGAAAGTACTGGTTCGATTAGAAAAAATCTTTTTTTGTTGCATAGTGGATTTATCCAGGAAGACTATAGGCTATATAACATCATGCTATGATCAAAAGGAGCGGAGCAGTAGTGAGATATGTTGCAAAATCGGGGAAAATGATCAATGATGAGCAATTTCATTAAAATTACATATATAAAATATATGTAGGTATGTAGTATATGTTTAATTATGTGTGTATTTTCATATTGAACTAGTTTTTAAGTCCTGCTTTGCTCTTATATATTTTTATATTCAAATTGCAAAGGTCGACTATTAGATAATGTCTCGAGTAATAAGACCGCCGTTGTACAATAATTATGTACAAAAATTTAAATAAGTATGTAGGTTAAAATGTAATGTGCTTGCAACAAATCTCAAGTTTACCTGTAACGTTTCCAAATTATACGTATTTTAGTGCCAAAATGCTAATTAACACAGCGAAAACGAGGGGCAGGGAAATGAGCACTCGCCGTCGCCAGGAATCATGAAGAGAGCGGTCCCATTAACTTTTATTATTCGTCGTTTTAAAGCGTGTCGTCCAAATTAGTTGGCCCTATTCGCAGAACATCTTCGTTGAGCTTACAGCCACCCTCATTACAGCAATGGCCCTCCAAATTAATTTATTTATTGTTAATGTAAGAATTATGAGTTGTATCCTGCTTACTTGATTTAAACGTCGTCGTCGCTTTTAAATTCAAACCATAGACCCCGAGTAAATAAACTGAATAGTTTGTGCTAACAGCGTCAACACTAAAAGATTTTAATTAATGTAGATACAAATTAAAAATGTTTTTCGTGCACTAAATAGAATAACATTTTGGAAACCCTTTCTAAGAAACTGTTATGTGTTGTATTCGATACCCACTCGAGACAATAAATTGTAGTAACCATATATTGCCACAGAATTATTCATCAATCGATATAAAATTTTATCGAATAAGTTTATAAAGTTTGACTTGTACCTAAATAACGAGAAATGAGCAAGCTTCGGCTACTCCTACTTCCTAGTTTGTTCTCGAGTTTGGAATAATCGTCCATCGAAAAGTTTAATAAGTTAGAATTCAGTCAAAGTCAAGTGGCCCTTCTGTATAATAAGGTCTGCCAAAATGATAACATTTTTGTCCATAAACGATACCTTATTAAGTACCGACTTAACTAATATAAATCGAGAAATAAGTTTGCATATATTCATTGGAGAAGTAAACCTCTCTATCTTACAGAAGATAAGATCTGAGTCATTCGTCAACTCGTTTTTTCGTAGACTTTAGAAATGTGCCATCTCGCCGAAGTCTACGAAATAGGTATTTAGCGAGTTGACGAATGACTCCAAGATCTTCAGTGGTCAATTAAAACAGAAGTGTTTTAAAGAGACCTATACCTACGAGTATAATTACGCAACCGGACTGGCGGACACGTTAACATTATTTACAATAAGAAAATTTATAAGAGAAAAACCCAATAGCTTTTGCTTTACCTGAAACTTGAACGCAGGACTTCATGATTAAACTGCATACACATAAGTGCAAGATTATACCACGGCACCAACGAGACACTCAGGTTTTACCTTCCCGAATAAAAATAATTACTGGAAAAAATTACATTTTGTTTGTTTTGTTAGTTTTATTTGTTACTTTGTTTAGGGTTGTTTTAGTTCTTTTTCATACACACAATAGCACCATATGGTCTGGTTAGACTAATTACACGGTCTAATTGGTTTGCCTGTCCATCTGTAACTGCGGCTCCGGGGAACGCTCCAGTTAATTAGTGTCCTAACCGATCCCAATGTGATTTATTTAACGTTTAAAAAGTTTTTTAAATGTTTTATTGTGAACTAATTGGTTCAAGATTATGTATGTTTGAGACGGAGAATTTATTGCCAATAAGAAGCGATGTCTTTTTGTCATTTTATAAAGAGAGGTAGAGCACCACAAGCTGACTGATTCACCGATTGGAGAAGCCTGACAAAATGGATTTTATCTAAAGTTGTCAGGGAATAGAGTATAAACTTTTTTTTAAACTAGTGACTCATCCCGGCTTTGAACGCTTGGACATTTTTTTATTTAGTTTTCGTGGGGTAACGTAAATTAGAAAAATAAAATTAGCCTAGTTACCTGCTGATAATATAGCTTTCTATAGTAAGTAGCTTTTACTCATTGTTTTTTATATATATAGAAATCTTTTCATAAAAATAGAAATCTTTTCTCTTTATAATACTAGTTAGAAAGCCACCTCTATACGGGTATAGCCGCGGAAAAATTGCAGTATAAAAAAGCTAACGAAATTAGATAACATAGTCAGAGGTTGCGAACTAGTTTTATGTGCATATGTAACACAGTAACTGTGTTAAAAACAATAAAAGTTTTATTTTGAACGAGCCATCCTGTTGCAAGCACGTTGCACTGCGTTTTACATAATTTATCTCTGTCTTTTTCAAAGCTTTTGTTTATATTAGTCTACGGGTGTAGGCCTCTTATGTAAGGGCCTAGTTGGTTCATTGCAGTGCCATTTCTTTATACTTGGTACTAGGTTGACAAACAAGCGGAGGACTGACCTGATGCTCAACAGTTACGATACCTTATATTAACAAGGCAATCTAAATAAAAACTTATGTTAATAATAATGTCTCCGAACCCAATTTCGGTCACGGCGGCTAATCTCATCGGAGGCTAGCCATCTGCGCGAGAAATTTTATAGTGCACAAGTGTGTGCGCAGACACAAGTGCACTCTTTATTTCCTTACTCTCATATTCCGATGTGACGGCAATCCGATATGACCGGAGAGAGATCAGGCGTAGGACCAACGGCTTTACGCGCTTTCCGAATCATGGGGTCGTAAACATCGCTCATTTCCAAACTCCGTCTATTGTGAATTTACTATCAGAAAAACCCAATATCAATTTTTGGCATGACCTGGGAATCTAACCCGGGACCTCGTGATTAGCAGTCACACACATTAACCACTGAGCTATCGAGGCAGTCAAAACTTATACAAGGAACCTGAAGGTAAATATTTTATGCACTCCACATAATTAGCACTATGATGCTGGTTTACGTTTCCGTGATGTACTAATACGTAGGTACACACGGCAACGGAGATAGCTGTACAGGACCACTACATGAAGATAAATTTATTAACAAAGCCATTGAATATATTTCTGTGGAATTTGGTAACAGTGTACAATTAGACTAAACCTACAGATAAAAATATATTTCACACAAATTCATAAATTAGTTTTACTAAAAAACTAATTTTTATGTAGCGACCCTGTACAGCTAACTCCATTGCCGACTGTACATTTAGTATTTTGATTAGAAGAAGTTTCATTATATGTTTCATTACACAAATGTTATCATGACGCTTTTTATTAATATTAAAATGCAGACACAAAGGTTTTAAAACCGAGACTTTTCAGTACTGTTACAGTTCAGTACGGGATTTAATCCTGCAGTAATAACTATGTATATACAGTGGTGTAATTGTATTTATAACATTGTTTTTTTTCTTTATTATTTTTTTTCCTACAACTCCTGCACTATGGTTCAGGCTTTGTGTCATAGGGAGTTTTCTACTACACAGGTAATGTAATAATGTATGTAATTTGAAAGTGAATTGTACCTTTGTAAAGTCTTACAAACGTACAATTGAGTTTCAAATAACACCAATCAACCGGAATATTTTTATAAGGTCGGCAAGTCATGCAAGCATCCCTAGGCTACGGTAGCTACTTACTATCTGGTGGGCCGTATGCTTATTTGCCTTTTTAGTCATATCAAAAGTAGGTAAAAATTTAAGAAACTTAATAATATAGTTACATTATATTCTTTTAAACTTTCTTTTTTTTTTCTTTTTAAAAAGACAACTCCCGCACTATAGAACAAGCTCTGTGTCGCGGGGGACTTTACAAACATACAATTAACGGACACAAATTATACCCAGACTCAGAATATTTATTTGTGGGTCACACAAAGTTTTGTCCTGTGTGGGAATCGAATCCACAACCTCGTGCACAGCAGGCGCATAATGCGGCCACTGAACCACTAAGGCACCCGTGACCACGGTCGGTGCTATTCGACCGAAACGTCGGGAAACAAAAAGGTATGATAACCTTTAAAATATTACATTACATTCTTATATACCTCAATATTGGACAAAACCGTGTCCCGATACTTCTTATTCACTTATTCAGTGCAATCGTCTATGCAGTAGTCGACTGCGGGTGACTGATCGGTTTTACCCTCTACTATTTCGTTCTATTATATAGTAAATATTTCAATAAATTTTGTATTAATTTCTATGTTTATATAATACTAGCTGTTGCCCGCGGCTCCGCCCGCGTGGATGCCGGTTATCGCTGTAAAAATTCCAGACCATAATCTATCCCTGTGGCAAATTTTATTCAGATCCGTTCAGTAGTTTTAACGTGAAAGAGTAACAAACACCCATCCATCCATCCATCCATCCATTCTTACAAACTTTCGCATTTATAATATAAGTAGGATAGCATCCTGCCTATTTTATTGGAGGGGAAAGTGGAGAGAGTAAGGCATATATGTTTTACCCAATTATGTTAGTCCACGCTTCTAGTCTACCACAGAAATTGATCCCTTTTTTGTGTACTCTACGATCGACCGTGCAATAAGTGCAAACTTTTTAAAGAGGCAGCCAAATCCTGTATAATATTTTGATATTCGCTATGCACTTCTTTGTCGCGTGTCATGGTTTTGTTTCCACGCGAGTGTGGGAACTAACCAAAATTATGTGATTCATATTATAAATTATAAAGAGGATAGATTAGATTTTTTGTTTGTTTTTTATTGGTTTGTATGTTACGTTTTAACTACAATACTATTCGACCGGTTCTAAAAATTCTTTTACAATTGGAAAGTTACATTATCAGCGGGTAACATAAGCATACCAGTGTTCGCACCGAACTGTGAACAGGAGTTCACAGTTCGGGGCAAACACTTGTAACTGTTGATGACTTTCTCATATTCAAACTTAAAAATGCTTTTTGTCTCATCTCATCTCTACGCTCGCTTTGTTTGCGCGTTCAATAAGTGAATTCTATATTTTGTATATCAGTTCGTTCCAATGCTGGTAAAATCAAAACAGAATTTATTTCTGAGTATGAGCGGTGTCCTTTTAAACAAATCAAAATTCATTCATCTTTTCTTATTCTGAATCAGAACTCACAAAAAGTAGATTTACGATTTTCTTTGTACGAATCAATTTTGCTCAGAACATACGAGTAACTTGAATATCGCTACTTCAATATCAGATCGCATTATTTACAAATTCGACAGCGCAGTAATAAGCGTAGATTTGTCAACGGGTATTTTATGCCGTTCGCACCTGCCCGCGATTGAGGTCTGCTACCCTTAATGTTATTAAGGTTATTTGTCATATGTCTTATTGTTATTAAGTTACCAATAATGTAAATGATAGCTGTTAATAATATTACGATATTATTGGTTTTATTTATATGATGTCATGCTCCTTGACTACGGCAAGGCCTATATAGACGACCTTAAAAAATCTGTAACTATGTAGATTGGCCACTTAATAAAAAATAATAAACGATATTCTTCAACATTTTATTTAGCCTATTCGCTATTTCATATTATAATCTATCTCTATGCCAAATGTCATCCAGATCTGTTCAGTAGTTTTTTCGTGAAAGAGTAACTAACTTACATATTTGTTCCTTCTCACAAACTTTCACATTTATGGTATAATATTAGTAAGATGTATCTTTACTTCATGCAATTTATCATGTTTCAAAATTGGAACTAAAAAAATATTTAAACAGAATGAAACTAACTCAATAATTTTAAAATATAAAACTGCATCATAGTTAACTGAATGGCAACATGACAAATTGGGTCACTTGTAAATTTTTAATGATTCCAGAAATATAAAATTGCATTTTAATTAAATTTTTTCAAAACTTTAATTGAGAGCACAGGAAAAATATGCCTGACATAACTGACTGACTGACTATATTTAAAAACTGTCGATTACCTTGGGATCTCAGTAGTAATGCCTTCCGCCGTAGCTGTGCCTACGTCCTGAGTTCGACCTCGTGTCGGGAAAGTAATATTTGGGTTTATCCAATGAAATATGCTTGACAAGTCTTGAGTCTGAAATTATTAGTAGCCATAAAGAGTCACCCAAGGTTTTCCACGTCATTTGGTCCTGAGCTGACCTTGTCCATTAGCTGTGGACACCAGTGGACGTCTTATGGCTGTGATGGATGAATAGATGGACATAAAGTCTGGAATTGAACCCGATGTATATATATATACTAGGGGTCGCCCGCGACTTCGTCCGCGTGGTAATTTGGAACGTACATTTCCCCGATTTTGCAACATATCTCACTACTGCTCCGCTCCTATTGATCATAGCGTGATGTTATATAGCTTTCCTGGGTAAATGCACTAATATAATACTATTCAACAAAAAAAGATTTTATCTAATCGAACCAGTACTTTCTGAGATTAGTGCGTTCAACCAACCAAACAAATAAAGAAACTCTTCAGCTTTAAATATTAGTAGAGATATGTATATTTTTAATACTACCAATTAAGTATTCTGTGATACTACTTAGATAGCAAACAAGCAACGGCCCGCCTGATGTTAAGCAGTTACCGTAACCTATGGACGCTTGCAATACCACAAGTATCACTTGCGTGTTGCCAACCCATTTTTTACACTGGCTTTAAAATAGGAGTATCCCTGGAATAGGGATATACATATATTTCAAATACATTTCTTTCAAAACGCATCCATAAATGAGTGCTGGAGACCTGTACTCACACACAGGAATACAACTACACCACTCTGTGTAGTTATTTGACTGTGGTCTTTTGTAAGGCGGAGGTCCTTCCCCAGTCGGATATTAGGATATATTTGTCAATACGTTCAGCCACCGTCACCGCCACGTGCCATCATCCATTTAACCATGTATGGTGCAATTCTACCGAATTGCCAAATATCACACAATTTAACCCTAAAACCCTATACCAACCCGTCTGGCCAGCTTGATATAGTAGGCTAATATCCCTCCCATGTATATGGAGGAGACCCGTGCCCAGCAGTGGGACGTTTATGGGTTGTGATGATGATGATGATGATGACACAATTTAAACCCGAAAAATTCTTTGGAAGACTTACAGCTAAATACAACAGTCAAAGTAAGCTCACCCCTATTACATGGTATCTAACATAGCTGACGAAATATAACATAACATAGTGTATTCCATACCATGCCTACCCTTCAGAGAAAGGACGCATTCCCAATATATAAGTAGACTAGCTGCTGGCCGCGGCTTCGCCCGCATAGATGTTGATTATCGTGGTAAAAAGTACCTTATGTGAACTAGAAAGAAAGAAAGAAAAAATATTTATTTTGTCTTTACATCTTACTTCAGTAATCTAAAAAATATATAATGGTTACAAGACAAAAAAGGACCTAGGTCAGTGATTAATTGCAATATCGAAGCGCTGATATTCTGCTAGGACCCCTTAGGAAAGGTATTCGACACCTAGCGAAGCAATTATATTTGAAATATAAATAAACTATCTCCTTGCTGAATTTCATTAAGCTCAGTTCAGCAGTTTAGTAGTGAAAATGTAACAAAGAAACAGAATTACTTTTGCATTTATAATATAAGTGTCTTTAAATTTTGAATTGCCAACCATTATTATCAAAGATTTTCATATGCTATATAATGCATATGATGTAATTTTCAGTCAAAGCTTTGGAACATTGACCAGTATATGGTGATTAAGTCTGTGCACATCACGCTGGGAGCTGGAAATTATTGGTAAAATGTTAACGTACAATAAGTACGATGTGCACGTTCCACCTGTTATTTTGGTAAATCGAGGTGGAGTTTTAATATCTATACTAATATTATAAAGCTGAAGAGTTTGTTTGTTTGGTTGAACGCGCTAATCTCAGAAAGTACTGGTTCGATTTGAAAAAATCTATTTTTGTTAAATAGTGCATTTATCCAGGAAGGCTATATAACATCACGCTATGATCAATAGGAGCGAGGCAGTAGTAGTGAGATATGTTGCAAAATTGGGGAAAATTTTCCAAATTACCACGCGGACGAAGTCACAGGTATAGCAGACGAAGCAGACTTCGTCCGCGTGTGATTGTATACATATAAAAACTAGTTTTAGTTATTTGATTGCATGGTTGGTTTAGTAGCTTTAGTGATTATCTCGCCATTCATAACCGCGCGGCGTGTTGTTGGTTCAATTCCTATACGGGGGTTCCTAAATGGTTCTTATCTCAACCCATAAACGTCCAACTGCTGGGCAAGGGTCTCCTCCATACTTAAGGAGGGATATAAGCCTACTATACCACGCTGGCCAGACGGGTTGATATAGGGTTTTGTTTCGAGTTTCCCTCTCTTGTAGTGGATATTGTCTGCTTGACTTTCTCCGTTTTTCGTCGCTCTCGAGATGGAACAGGGTGGTGACATTTGTATTCTTAATCCGACACCACACGGACGATTTCCTAAATGGTTAATCTGTCCTAAATAGTGAGTCTAGGCATACTTTATGTTAATTGTATGTTTGTAAAGTCCTTTGTGGACACAGCTCGGTGCCTAGTGTGGGAGTTATCTTTAATAAAAAAATAAAAATGTGGCAAAAATATTTGAAGAAGCGTGAAAACATAGCCGTCAACTGGTAAATTTATTTTATACATACACACCCAGAACAAAGAATCGTGCTCATCACACAAAATTTTCTCTTGAGTGGAAAGCTCACGACCTTTAGCTTAGCATTCAGGGTCATGAACAACTAAAAATAGCTATTCCTTTATTTTATGGCTGCCGTAGATACAAACGTAATAGAAAAAAATATCTGCACTCCGGGAGTGCCGACAGAAGTGAAAACACTAGGCAAAACAGTTGTTATAAATATTATAGCAATAAATGTTTTTTTTTATTGATGTAGACGCGTTCGCGGTCTGCTATACCCGTGTACTATATTATATATTGCCTCTTTGGTTTAAATAACGTGACAGTCGAAAAATATAGCAATACATTTTTTTTTATTTATCTAGACGCGTTCGCGGTCTGCTATATGTACATGCATATATAGCCTAATAGTTAAAAAATTATTGTACAAGGAAATAGTTTTTCCATAGTATGAGTTACTCTATGGTCTTCTAAAGTCCGTTTAGTCTCAAACTTCATGCCACAACATGAACACGTATAATTATCATCAGTATGAAATATTAATAATAGTTAAAAAAAGATTTTTCGGATATGGCAAGCTGCGTCTCGTAACGGTGTTGCGAATCCAGAGATTTTATCTCATCTAAAAACATGAGTACCGTGCTAAAAAAAAATTTCACTTCAGAAAACATTGTCCTTCATAAATCTATGTCTGTACTCCTAGTATCAGTTCCGATAGTTTTTTCCGAAACAAATTAACGTTTATTTTCTTGCCCTTCATCTGCAACTAGCGCATGCATTCGTAATTTTTCAGTTTTGAACGGTATCTTGAGCCATATTTGACATCTTAACTGCTCACTTTTACATGATAATCATACTAATCGACAACAAAACATTTAACTGTTTTCGAATCACAAAGTCATACCAGGAGGTACTGTTATACCAGGCATCAAAAGTGATGCCTTCTTTGTCATTTAAATTATAGTTATAAGTTGGTAATGTTCTAGTATAAATCTCTTCAGTGTAGCGACTCATTTTATGCTCTGATTCTCTCGCAGACGTTGCAGTTGTTAGTTTCTAAGCTTAAACGTTATTCTTGAGCTAAATTTATCACAGTTCTACGTAGAACGCACCTGAGAGTTTACTCTACACGTCCATGTATAATGTTTTCACTTTATGGAGCATGTCACGGTATTGTTTATTTTTTTTGTATCGACATGAAAGCAATTTGGGCCAAGCTGCCTTGAGGGTCTTTACAGCTACGTATGGCTTTACATCCTATTGCCAAATGAAATGTGTGTAGGATTTTTATTATAATTTCCTTTCATCTATTATCAAAAGTAAATTATATTTCCGTATTGCGTTAAGTCTGACACGTTGTTGTTTTGTGATTGTGAAAGAAATGCCTGAAGTTCAATTTCTCTTTGAGGTTGTCTTATATTTGAATTATAACTCTCCCTTGTCTGGGTTACAATTATAATACAATACTTGTTTAAAGATTATGATTTTGAGGTATTTAATTAATTAAATAACTTAAACAAAATAACCCCGTTTAAATTAGGTTATGCTATATATAGGTATTTTGTTGAGTCGTAATTTTAATAGCACCAATTACAGGTTCTCATTGCGTATTATTGATAGTGTTCTGTCTGTGGATAAAGTTTTGTAGCTCCTAGATGGAGTACTGATTTTTATCTTTGTGGCTTAAAGTTTTATACACTATTGAGACTATTGTTTGTAATAACTCGTTATAAAACTTGATCGTTCATAAGGTTTTTCAAGTTTTAAATACGAAGGTCTGATGTACCTATACTATTGCTATAATAGTGGCGAGACCGTTTATTTCTTACTGTTGGGCTAAATTTGAGATACCTTGCTGATGCTGAGCATTCAAGCTTCGGAGATCGAACTCGGAGTTTCGAATTCGGAGTTTCGGGTTTGGTTGAGTACAATGTTATAGTGTTATACTGTCGAAAAATGTTCAGCATCAGATAGGAGTCTGAAATTCAGCTCCGTAGTATACATATATGAAGAATATACATATATGGTCTGAGCGCAGCAGTTTAGTAGGTTGTTTTACTACTGAGAAAAATAAGAAAAGAAAACGACCCACCTGGTAGTAAGCAGTTACCGTAGCCTATGGACGCTTGCAACACTAGAGGTTTAGGTAAGTATCACTTGCGTGTTGCCGACACATTTTTTGACACTAGGGTTTTAAGGGTTTCACTAGGATAAGAAAACGTTTATTTCAAAACGCATCCCTAAGTAAGCGCTGGAGACCTGTACTCACAACAGGAACACAACCACACCGCTGTGTGATTTGACTGTGGTCCTCTGTAAAGTGGAGATCCTTCTCCAGTCAAGCTCGACGCTCTAGTATGGTGCCCTAACTCTCTGAAAGATATTAAAGTAGTAGAAAAATGTTGTAAAATAAAATTAAGTATATCCATCAGTACTTAAATCATCACTAAAATAAAGTATGTATTACGTTGATTTATGTACATAAATAAAGTGAATTACAGATATTGGTATAAATCAACGAGTATCACCTCTCATCCGAAGCAAAATGAAGTTATGGATTTCAATATTAATGACCATTATAGACCGATACTAATAATAACAATTGTATAGAGTAGCTATATATTTTTTTAAATATTACTGCAATACCTTGTTGTACCTTGTGTGTATGTCACTGAACTCCTCCTAAAGAACTGGACCGATTTTAATGTTTTTTTTGTGTGTCTTCAGGTGGATTCGAGAATGGTTTAGATTTACAAGTTATGATATTTTTTTAATACTTTTTTAAGTGGGACTACTAATAAACGAAACGGAGTGGGCATCATCCTGGACAAAAACCTTAAACAACGTATCATCAACGTAGAAAGGAAAAGCGACAGGCTTATAGCAGTAAAACTCGCTATGGACGACCAACCACCGTTTAACATAATCTCACCTTATGCACCGCAAATCGGGTGTACAGAACAAGAGAGACAAGACTTCTGGGAGGACTTTGACCAACTAATCCAAAGTATACCCTTAACAGAATACGTGCATATAGGAGGAGATCTTAATGGTCATGTCGGTGAAAAAGCTGGCAGACATATAACTGCTCACGGAGGATATGGGTATGGAAAAACCAACCAACAAGGGACAAAAATTAAAGAATTCGCAATAAGATCTAATCTAAAGATTATAAATACGTGTTTAAATAAGAAACCTGAACACCTTATTACGTACAAATGCTCACATCACAGTACACAAGTGGACTACATCCTGGCAAGCAGCAATATGCTTAAATTATATAAAGATTGCAAAGTTATCCCAGGCAATGCTCTCACATCGCAACACAGGTTACTGGTTTCAGTCCTGGATCTTCCGAAGCCCCTAAGAAGGAGTGCTGGCAATACAGAGTATACAAAATGGAGGGAGCTGCATGGCCCAAAAGGTTTCAAGCTACTTGACCAAATATCCTGGTACCTAGAAGAGGATATGCAAACGGACAAACCAGTAAACGCAATGTGGTCAGATTTTGAGAAATTCTGTCTAGAGAAGGCCAAAGCAACACTTGGAGTTTCAAAAGGAGCATTACGTAATGCTAAAGATCCTTCTTGGTGGAATGATGGTGTCAAGGAACTAATAAAATTGAAAAGAGATGCATTTAAAATCTGGCAAAAATCTGATCTCGATGAAGACCGGGCCGAATATAAAACTCTTAAAAACATTGTTAAATCGGCAGTAGCACAATCCCGAGCCGCTGCAAACCAAAAATTCTATGATGAACTAGAGAAAGCAGAGAATGAAAACATCATATACAAAATTTCTCGACAGCGACATAGACTAACGCTGGATGTCAAATATAATAAATATATAAGGAACACCCAAGGCACTCTACTAACATCCAATAAAGACATCACATGGAAAGAGTACTATGAACAGCTTATGAATGAAGAATTCCCGAGTAAACCGATGCCCCCCATACCACCAGCTGAGGGACCCATAGACGCTATCTCCCCGGATGAAACCAGAAAAGCCATCTCCAAAATTAAATACCATAAAGCTGTTGGTCCAGATCAAATTCCAGCCGACATTTGGAAGAAAACCGATACCGCCCTACTACTACTGCTGGCTAACGAAGCTTTTTAACAACATTCTCATCGAGGGAAAAATACCAGAGTCCTGGCGCAATAGTACACTGTGCCCGATATTTAAGAACAAGGGAGACATAGCCCAATGTAGTAACTATAGAGGAATTAAGCTTACATCACACACTCTTAAGCTGTGGGAAAGAATCATTGCATCACGTATAACAGCTATGTGTAGTATAACGGATAATCAATTTGGTTTTGTACCCGGTAAATCTACAATCGACGCAATCCAGACCATCAGAATTTTAATGGAAAAACATCGCACAAATAAAGAGAACCTGTACCTACTTTTCATCGATCTTGAAAAGGCCTTTGATCGAGTACCTCGGAAACTTGTAGGGCAGTCCATGAGAGCACACGCGATCCCCGAGCGATACGTAACCATGGTCCAAGATATGTACAGCAACACCACAACCTGTGTAAAATGCCCCGCAGGCCTTGGCGACCCGTTCCGGGTGAAGGTAGGAGTGCACCAAGGCTCAGCATTAAGTCCTCTTTTATTCAATCTCTGTATGGACTACATAACGCGTGACATACAAGAACCTACCCCATGCATGTTCTTTGCGGATGACATCGCGCTATTAAGCAAAACTGCCATGGGTCTTCAAGAAACGTTTAATCAGTGGGTAGAACGTATTGAAAGCCATGGACTGCGTATCAGTCGTAGTAAGACAGAATACATGGAATGTGACTATGGAGAAACAGCAAATGTAGGGTCCGACGTGTGCATAGATGGTACACCACTGCCTAAAGTTGAGAGCTTCAAGTATCTCGGCTCCGTTTTAACACCTGATGCAAATGTCGACAAAGACGTCAACCATCGAGTAAATACCGCGTGGCTCAAGTGGCGATCACTAACTGGTGTTCTCTGTGATCCTAAAATGCCTATCAAGATCAAGGGGAAAGTGTACAAGACGGTAGTAAGACCGGCCTTAACATACGGAGCAGAGTGTTGGACGATGAAAAAAGCTCACGAACAGCAACTGCACACGAATGAGATGAAGATGTTGAGGTGGGCAGGTGGTGTAACACGCCTGGATAAAGTCCGCAATGAGCATATCAGAGGGTCTTTCAGAGTAGCCCCTATCATAGAGAAAGTACGAGAAAGCCGCTTGCGTTGGTATGGCCATATCCAAAGACGGGAAGATGACTACGTTGTCAAGAAAGTACTTGGTATAACAAACCAGCCCAGAGGTAGAGGTAAACCACCTGCCACTTGGTGGAACAATAATAAAAAAGAGATGGACCAGGATAGCCTTACAATCCAGACAACCCAGAACAGAGTTCTCTGGCGCAAATGTACAGGGAGACCCGACCCCAGGTGAACTGGGAATATGGGTTGGACAAAGAAGAAGACTTTTTTAAGTGGCCCAACTGGAAAGATTTTTTTTCTTACAAAAGATCACAGGCAAAAAACTACATACAGTGGTGTAGTTCGTGTTGCTGTGTGTTTGAGTACAAGTTTCCAGAGCTCATTTAGCAATGCATTTTTAACGAAACGTTTTCTTATTCCAGGGATATCTACTGCATCACAAAACCTTGGTGTTGAATTTTTTGGGTTGACAACTCGCGAATTATACAATTGTTATTGCAAGTGTTCATATTTTACGGCAACTGTTAACTCTACCATTAGGTAGTCTTGGTGGTATTAAATGAAACTTTAGTCTATGTTGAATGCAAACTTATTATCCGTAGTGTGTGTAGGTCAAAACTGGAAAATAAAATAAAAATAAATAAATGAAACATTTTGATTAGTATTTTTATTGCAGTGATTTATATGTATTTCGTAGAAGCTTCTCGTGACAACGTGCTCGAACTTTGTATAAACGTAAGTCAACTGCAAGCGAAGCTAATTTAACAAAATATAAACCAACTTTCTTAAACTATGAACTGAATCTTAGAAATAAAAAACTTAAAACAAGTCAAATTGTACCGTGCAATGAACTCGAGGAAACTATTAGAAAGTTCCTGGAACGGGACCCGAGGTGCCTTCGCGGCGGGAGGCGTGCCCGACTGGCCGCGCAACTACATTTACCCACATAACAATATCGACTACTTCTTTTCCTTTACTATACATTTCCACTTTTAACAAGAAATATTCCATTGCACCTTTGGTAATAACAGTAATGGAACTAGAATGCATATTTCGTCGCGTCTAGAATTAAGGTGCAAGAATAGTAATGCAAAAACAAAGTTCAGTCACATTGTGTTCTTATGAAATTGATTTAATTAACTCATTTGGTTCAATAAATAGCTAAATTGTTTTACTTCAATCTAAATGTAAATAAGTAGGTGTATAGGTATTAATCAATTCAAACCAACCGATTTTTATCGATTTCTATATCATAAAATAGTGTAGAAGCGATGCATGATCGCATTAATCGATCAAGATGTTATTATAATATTGATTTAAATTTGATAGAATGCTACACGTCTGGCTTAGTCATCAACTCGACATTTTACACACAATCCACAACAACACAGCTTAAAAAATGTTACGATAACAAAACAAAATGATTGTATTACGTAATTATGTTTGGTTTGTATTTGTGGTTTTAATGCTAGTATAATTCCACACGAAACAGATATTAGGTATTATTTCGTAGTTCGGGATCCGATTTTTATGGAAGAAATACTTTATAACTCAAGTAACATCGCAAATTAGTGGCAATGGTCAAAGGTCTTCTAAATTTATCCATTAAGGTCTTAAGCGAGGATGAATGAATTCTAAAATAAACTGTGTTTATAATCTGTTACCTTGCCTGCTGAAGCTTCGCAAATCGTCGTTTGAAACAAAACGGATGGACAGCATCACCCGTCATAACACGAACCTATGTCAAATTTATATAAGCAGACAAAGGTGGATGTAGGGAGAAGTCCATCAAAATGCAAAGGTCAATTAGTAAAGCCGTGAGATTGCTTTGATCTCAACAAAAGACCTTCCGGATTGGTCGGCTTCTTTAATATTCGCCGGACGCCAAACAGATTATCCACTTTTGTTCGCCAGCTTTAGCATTTTTAATGAGACATTTCCAGTGGAAATTTCCAATGCTCAATTTAAGCTTGTTCTTTAAGGATATTAAAACTTAATAGGTGGATCTTCTTTAACAATTTGTGAGCATTGGCTATGTAGAACAACTTTCATAACAAAAGATGAATTTTATGAATTTAAATGGATGTCTTTGTGAGACGTAAAAGTACATCAAGAACAACAAGAATTATATTATACTTAGTAGGTCCTTTATAAAACAGTTTTACTTTTAGTACCTATTACTTGCAATGTATGTTTATTTGTTTGTGCTGTCCGTATGTTGAAACAAAGGCACGAGGCGCAACGTCGCCTATTGCACAAATATAGTAAGATTAGTTACATAGTAATACGGTTAAATAATTAAATAAATATAATAATGGGTGAGTTTTGGAACATTATATTTAAGTATACTTAAATATGATTTAAAGTCATTATCATAATATTACACACTGTTAAACTTTATATACACTGTAACTATGTTATGGTAAAAAGACACTGTAAAAAATAATTAAATACAAACATACATTAACCGACACAAAGAACACTCAGACTCGGGACAACTATTTACGGATTACACTATTTTTTTCCCGTATAGGTATCGAACCCATTACACGCCGCGCTAATAAATGGCGAGGTAACCGCTTAAGTCACTGAAGTTAACGTGCATATGGAATAACAATTTTAATATTAAAATTGTAATTAAATTACTAAGTATTATAATAGTATCTACAAAGTACACATAAAAATATTTTAAAAGTCCGGTAACTTTCGCATTAAATATTTTGGAACAAAAATGAAGTATTTTACATAAACAGCAATTTCATAGGTAAAAGCTCGCACATTTAAAGACTAGTGAGAAATAAATGTATTTGGCTTAGGTTGCACATCCAATAGTAACATTTATCTTGTTGAATTGAATTTAATATTCGATATACACTACAGGTATATCATATTAAGACATTGGATCGGATGATGCGTTAGCAAATTTGGAGAGGTATATATTCAACAATGGATAACTGTCATTAATTGAATATACTAATAAATATGATTAGGGCTTATTTACATGTTGAATGAATTCATACTTAAATAAAAATCTAATACGTATTTACGTAAGGTTTATAAGAACATAATTTAAATATCTACTTAATGTGAGGTAACAGCAGACAATAAGCTACCAACCTTCATCCGAATTCTGTATGAAATTAGAATTTCGCAACGAATTTTGCAAGTTGGCACAGCGTGAAATTGTATCTGGCTTGCAGCAGGCGTCAAGCTGACGCAGATATACTTCCCTTGGACAGACGTCATAAGTTCCGAATATTCTACAGCTAAACTGTTACTAAGTCATTTTGTTAGTAGTTATGGCGTTCTGCTACTTGCGCCAGTAAAATATGAAGATTATTATACAGCATACCTGAATGTTCCATTACTGGAATTACAACAATAATGTATAGTGACTGTCTTGTTGGTCCAGTTTAAATATGTGCTTAGTAACAATACCTAGAGGCAAAGACGGATTAATGGAGGATATGGGATGGTGTCCGCTTCGCATGTCCTAGCGAACGTCTATTAATAAATCCGCACTACTCTGCCAGTGTGTTAAGAAACTTTGCGTGGGCATGCGAAGTATACCAATAAAATATACTTTCTTAAATGTAGTAATCTATATTTATAAAATTTTGAGTTAGATTCTTGAATAAAATATTAAATAAAATGTTAATCCTGCTATAATTTTTTATTGACAAATTTGAGTCTGAATTGGGCAAGTCAGAGACTTAAAGGTTTTTTTTCATAGACAACAGCCTCACTTAGAACGAGCCCGGGTGCGCGGGTGACTTTATGAAGATCCACATCACGGGCACAATGTACACCTCAACTTAGCACAAACATTAATGGATCACACACAGTTTTAACCTGTGTGGGAATCGAATCCACAACACTCGGCGCGAGTCAGCCCGGGGAGTTGACTACCTTATCTTAAAAACACTAGGTAAGCCTGGATATGTAGAGCCATACATATTCGAATCCTGCTTAACCCTGACAGATGCTTATGAACCTATGCCTGTAATCGTAAACTCCACATCCAAAGAGGTGACATGCGAGCTGTTGGTTTAGCACAGTTAAGCTTCTGTTGATCCGAGTTCCAGAGAGATGGGTAGCCGATTTATGAAGTCTGTTTTAGACTGAGCCTAAAAGCAAACATTAATCGTTTAACTCACTCGTACCCACCAGCATAGCTGTCTATGTACATTACAATAATGTTCTTCTCATGACTCTACGATGGTCTGTGAACTAGCCCCAGATAAATTGACTGACATCATCTATTTCGCTTATTCATAATTTGAGTTTCATAAGTGTTCCTTTGTAACCTAAATGAATTTTGAGTTTGACTGTACACTTTAAGTAGGTACTATTGTTAACACTTGCCGAACCAAAACGTTAAAAGGAAAACGTTTCGTCAAAAGCGTATCCCTCAATGAGATGCTCGAATTTTATAAATTGAAAACTAATAATTCTTCGATAATTCAAATAAAAAACATGCGGGGCAGTCTTTGGGGACTGCTGATAGAAGTGACAACTAAGTAACTTGTGAATTGTATCGTCCTGCTTTTGGATTATTATTTTTGTTTTGTCTTATGGAAAGCGTTCGGTGACGATGCCGCGAGTTCCATGTTTTTTGTTCACCTTAAAAGTGCTCAACGCGACTAATGAAATTTTCACTTCATAAATATATTGCATTTTTTTATGTCTAAAAAGACAACTCCCGCACTAGAGAACAAGCTCTGTGTCGCAGGAGACTTTACAAACGTACAATTTACGGACACAAATTACACCCAGACTCAGAACGATTCATTGTGGGTCACACAAAGTTTTGTCCCGTCGAACCCACAACATCGTGCACAGCAGGCGCATATTGCGGCCACTACACCACCAAGGCTGTAATTTTGCAATCCTTATGCTAACTACTATAAGTACGCAATAACGGTTGGATTAGGGGAACTACAAAGCTGTATTGGAACCAATTATACTTCTCAGAACGGAATTAACTGCTGTTGTAGTAAGAAACTAGGCATTATCGATTTTATTTTCATGGAATCTTCAATGGTTAATCATTTATGATATACTTTATAGAAAGAGACATTTATTCGCAGTAGCATATGTTATAAAATTCTTTATAATTTAAAGTAACCATTGGTTACTTTAACCAATACAATTAATGTTCGCCTTTATAAAAGGCATAGATATGATGTTTAATTTTTGTAAGCAGTTCAATGAGCATCCAAAACGTAATATCAATAGATAATAGTACTCTCATTACAAAATTATGGCCACGGCGCCGCGGCGTGGCGCGGCGCGGCGGCTAATCTCGACGGAGATTAGCCATCTTCGCGGCAGATATAGTGCCCAAGTGAGTGCATCAACACAGTTGTAATAGTTATTCCTTTACTTCAGCGCTAAAGTCGCTTGAATTGCAAGCAGAAAGAGCAGGACCTTGTTTGAGGATCACTCACATCTATTTACTATAGGTTCCCGGTAACCGTTTAATTCCAGAATAAGTTATTCAGAAGAAGTTATGATGTAAAAGTCTAAAAGATGGTAGATACGTATGAGATATTTATGTATCATATTGTCTTGCGGGATATAAAACAATATTTATATAATAAAAGAAAATAGTTCAAAAGACTAAAGCCTAATTGCTCCAAAACCCAGTACAAATACAACGGACCTAAAAATTGCTGTAAGCACTAAAATATAAGCGAATAAAAATAGAGATTCCAAAGAAAAGTCAAAGAACAAGATACAAAGTGATTTTGTAAGTGGAAACGAAATCTTTCAGCGTTGTAATGTGAACATCGCGTGACTCCCCTAGCGTGGAGGTATACCCAAGAAAGGGGTAACATAATGGAACTTACAGACAAAGGTACTGACGATACCTAACTGCATCGTGTGTTGCGAAATTACTTAGACAGTGATGACTTTTCTCCGTGTTCATCTGTTCTTACCGTTTTAAAACTATACCGTATGATATAGTTTTAATATATTAGTTTTTTCTGGTGTCTTTGTCTTCGTTTAATTATGAAATAGTGATTGACGGGTGCAATATTCACTTACTAGTCGGGAATTTATTTTGTCGACAATCGTGCGATCCGTGTTAAGGAACACATTTCCTTATAGCCTGACTCCGCCAGTATCGCATAAGATTAGTTACTAATATTTCAGTCTGAAGGGGTGTTGTTAAAGGTAAGGCTATGACTTATAATTTTGAACTGTTCGACTTTTAGCATTAAACACATCCTCGTTAACACGGTTGAATTTTATTCGAAATTCCCGATCTAGCTTTCCTTATATAATATTATAATTTACAACTTAAAATATTTTGGATAATTATGATACAGAAACTAGCTATAAATGCTGGTAATCTATAAGAATATTAACAAATTGTAATTATCCTAGACACGCTTTTGTTGCTCTAAGCATGTAGGAACTCATAGAATATGTCGAAGAAAGAATTACCAACGCTCATATAATTAATTAATTCAAGGATCCTTATATTCTTTTATCAAGTGAAGAAAGAAAGTATATTTAATTACGTAGTACCTTTATTAATAAATATGATATTGCGATGCCCACCTTACGAAAACGTACTCGTAAGTACTCGGCAGAAAATAGTATACGAAATAAAGCGAACATGCGGTAATATCCCAAACATTTAGTAACAAAATAGAAATATTTTTTGCGTTCACATTATGTAGGTTTTCTTTTCATGATTTAGAAAAATACCGTAAATAAAAATATAATAAAGTGAAAGTTTATGACCCGGTTTTATACTAAAGGAAATGCTTGGTTATAACTTTGATTATAGCCAAAAGTTGACGAGCTTGAATTTTCTTCAAAGTAAAAACAAAAAGTCAATCTAGTTAATAAGCCTAAAGCTTTATTTAATATTATTAAGGCTGTCTTGAGAATGTATGCAGGAGTCATGTGTAAGGGACTTTTAAAAAGAGAGGGAGGGATGTTTGCCTTCAGTGTCAATTTGGTTGAGACTAAATTGATCATCATATTTAGCCCGTCTTACTCATTGCTTGGCATGTTTTTCTTTAAAATATGTTAGATCCTGATAAATATTAAATGCGGACATCTATCAAGTAAAACTAAAATATGAGTCTAAAAATGACGGTCAATATTTGCCTTTGGATGTAATACGTATAAGTCTGATAAAAGATTTGGGATCGCTAACCACAAGAAAAGACAACATCCTAAAGACCTACGTGTAATTTTGGTCGGCTTCTAGTGTAACAAGATACGTCTATATATCAATAATTCCACAAAGCGACTACTTACTGCAACCCTAAGGGATAATGATCTAATCTACGTAATAAGATCAGGAACGAGGAAATCCGAAAAAAAACCAAAGTAACCCTTATAATAGCCCTTTTAAATAAGTAAATTGCAATGGACTGGTGATATAGTCCAAATAACTGTATTTGTTTTTACAGACGGAAAAGAGTAGTGTTAGCCGTCACCTACTCGGTAGTCAGAGGGTGAATTAGTCAATGTAGCAATGCACTGATGATTATCTGCACCTCTGTACTTAAAATCTGCCGCGAGATTTCATTTATTATTATTTAGTAGAATTTTACAATCCTTAAATTAGGTAGGGAATAAAGATTTCACTTTTTTTTTTTTTTTATACTACTTGGGTGGCAAACAAGCATACGGCCCACCTGATGTTAAGCAGTATCCGTAGCCTATAGACGCTTGCATTACCAGAGGTATCACTTGCGTGTTGCCAACCCATTTTTTTACACCAGGGCTTTAAGATGGAAGTAACCCTGGGATAGGAATACGTATCTTTCAAAACGCATTCCTAAATGAGCGCTGGAGACCTGTACTCACACACAGGAACACAACTACACCGCTGTGTGTAGTCATTTGGCTGTGGTCTTCTGTAAGGTGGAGGTCCTTCCCCAGTCGGGCTTGCTCGCTAGTATGGTGCCCTACCTCTCTTTATAAAAATGTAAATCACTGACATAAAGCGCCCTCAGATTCGAAACAATTATCTGAGGGCGACACAAATATTTGTCCTGGGTAGCGATCGAAGAACCACTAACTATTTCTTCATACGTCTGCTTGTCATCTAGCCTTTTTTATTGCTGAGGTTGATATAAATACAATCAAGCAATCCACCTGATAGTAGGCAACTGCTGCTCATGGACAAAAAAAACACCTTATTATATTTAGAAAGTGTCTATACAACAGCGATATAATATCCATAGCGACTGTCATGAAATATCATGATAGTCTACATTTACTGCTACTATTACTGTCACTTATGCCATAATGAACGGCTCTTCAATCAACCCTGTAGCCATATTTCAAGCCTTCTCTACGCGTAGTATCTGTTAATTCCGAACAACACAGTATTAAGACAAACTGCTTTGTAGCCAGTTAGATCATTATCCTAATTACTGCTTATTTATGATGCTTGAACAAATATATGGACATTCCGAGTAACAGCCATGAAATGTATTATTCATTGAAAAGTAGACATAGATTGATCTTAAGTTAGAAAGAAAAGATTTGTTGGGTACGTTGGATAGATTAATGTGTGAGAACAACACAGATCGGCATCGTACTGTTTAAAATTGGATGTAACGGTTTTTGTAAGTTATTGTAATTGCTTTACAATGGCACATTCTGACAATATACAGCTCATGGTAAAGGATTCACGTATTGTGTAAATATTGCAGTATTTAATGCTACTTTGGTACCCACCGCGCCGACCCGTTCATGGTCGCTTTTAATACCTGGGACATGACCATTACTAGCGTGTTGCTGAGCCAAAATTTTGAAATGTCAGAGTTTGTGAAACACGTTTTTAAAAACGCATTAAATTACTACGACTAGAACACTGGGACACAACCACGTTATGGAATAGTTTTTTTTATGTGGTCATATGTAGCGTAGAGGTCCTTTAGCAGTCAGCCTAGCTCTTCTGCATGACTAATACAGAGGTAAGGCACCAGCCTTACCTCTGTTAAAATGATATAACCTTATGGTTCTCCATCTTTTAGATGAGTTCCTGTCTGCGAATATGTAGATCTGGCTTTTCGTTATAAGGGTCAAAGATATAGAAGAGGTGTTCAACTCAAAAAGTTTTCACTTAACCACGCCACTGCAATGTATATAAATGGTGTCAAAGGTGTCAAACTCATAACAGCTATCGTTTTTTGTAGTTTGCAAATCAATACTAATAAATTGCGATACATTAAGAAAATTCCAATAAAACTCAGCGTAGTGAAAATGTTAAGAGAAATGTTATAGACGACGTATTGAGTACAACTTGTTTTGCTTCGATGAAGACAGTTAATTAATACAGTCATTATTTTCTATACACGGATGTTTATCTGTCTTTTCATAGCTTGTTATCTATATTTATATCTTAACGTATGAAACACAGAAAGTAAAGCTGTTTATTTTGTTTAAAGTAAGATTCCACTAGGCATAAAAGTTGAAATTTTAAAAATCTGTCAGCCTTTATTGGCTCGTTAAAATTGGGTTTCCTGACAACTTCAAAGCGCATTCGAATATGCTTATACATATGTGACTGCCTTCGGTTTGCTGACAATCTTTATTTTTTGACTGCGAGGCAAAAGCACACAAACTTTGCTTCCATCGCATTTTTTTAAAGCCGCTATGTTGGCGGCTGTCAGGCAAATGGCAGGATGTCGTTGTCCATTCAAGGGGACCCAATGATCGTCTGACATGTAGGTGTATCTTAGCCTGACAGTGTATCAAAGTGGTGTAAGTCATCAAGTCCACAATATAGCGATTTCTTAATTGACCACTGTTTTTAAAGTGCGGGTGGCAGGTTATATTAAAGTTATTGCAAAACTCAAATGAAACTGGGTGCAGCATGTTTAGACTCCCATGTATGAATAATGTTGCGCAAATATGAACTTTAATAATTTATATTAATAAGTTTGAAATTATTTTCTTAAACAGTTGGTGTACCTACTTAAGATGTCAAGACGACATAAACAAGGTTTACCAAATGGAATAAATGATAATGTCATTAACTAAATATAAGTCGCTTAGGGAGAATGTACTTAAAATAACATCGTATAAAACTTAAAGGTACATATTTACGTCTTGACACTACACTTCATTAGTAATTTAAACATTTGGTACGACCGCCTCAATTCAAGGCAGGTAAAGCTTAGAGCTATTAATCTTATATAAGCGCTTAAACTATTAAAGTTTTCGTCGGATAAGCTCCAAAACTAACGGTTCAGACACGGACAGCTGTTGATCCCATGAAATCCATTAACATTTAAAACATTTTAACTTACGCATTGCTATACTTCCCATTGTATCGAATCTTTTACAGATTTATTGGAACATATTCAGATTCGTCATAATCATCAGCTATTGGCAGATCATATACATCTCTCAAAGTGTGTCATATTTACTGATTTTTGGCTGTATGCATCTAGTTTCTGCCAGACGCCCGACCCAAGTCGTCGCATCATTTTGCTGCGTTGGGGCGTCCGTTCCACTCTACATACATATGTATGTAAAGTTTTAGAATTTTACAGTTAAAATAAATGTAGAAGTCCGTACCCTCAGGACCAAAGGTGTAATGTCCAGCAGCAGTCTAAAACCAGATGTCGATGATATTACTAGACAAACGAATGAAATCTTAAAGAGGAAAGATTTTTTGTTTATTTGTTACGATTAAACTCAAAAACTACTCAATCGATTTTAAAAATTCTTTTGCCATTAGAATGCTACATTATCAGTGGTTAACGCAAACTACATAAATATCCATCCGTGCGAAGCCGGGACGTGCCACTAGTCGAAAATAAAATTATGCCATTTTTTATTCACTCGAGTTTTGTAGAAAATTATTGATTCTTATGAAACCATTGTATATACCATAATTGAAGGCTGGACAAATTCTAAGAATAAGCTGACTTATTAACAAGCCTTTGTATTAGGGTTGACTTTAGTATTGAGGATAGACCATGACACATCAATACGTTAGCCTTGGTCCTTTTTGCGACAGCAAAAAGATGATAATTATACTAAACTAGCTGTTTCCCGCGGCTCCGCCCGCGTGGATGTCGGTTATCGGGATAATAAGTAGCCTATATGCTATTTCAGACTATAATTTATCTCTGTGCAAAATTTCATCCAAATCCGATAAGTAGTTTTTGTGTGGAAGAGTGACAGACACATACTTTTAAACTTTAGCGTTTATAATATTTGTAGGATAGGACTAGGATCATTTTCCACCGTTTGTAGCCTACACGTAGGTCGTGTAGGCTCTGTACGTGTAGGAGAAATAACCACCAAAAGCGAATATATATTTAAGATATTATGGAAGAATATGTTTCTTTGAAATTCATTCTGTACTTTACTGCAGTTTATATTTTATTTATACTTAGTACTTGGTAGCAAACAGGCATACGGCCCACCTGATGTAAATCAGTTATCTACGGACGCTTGCAAACCAGAGCTATCACTTGTTTGTTGCCAATTCATTTTTTTACACCAGGCTTTAAGATAGAGTATCCCTGGTATAGGCATACGTTTCTTTCAAATGCATCCCTAAATGAGCGCTGTGGACCTGAAATCTGTCTTTCAGGTATATAATACTTTATTTTTATTTATATACTATCAAGGAGGCAAACAAACATATGAACCACCTGATGGTAAGCATAATTAAGAGAGGTAGGGTACCATACACCAGTAAGCCCGATTAGGGAAGGACCTGCACCTTACAGAAGACCACAGCCAAATAAATACACACAGTGGTGTAGTTGTGTTCTTGTGTGTGAGTACAGGTCTCCAGCGCTCATTTAGGGGTGCGTTTTGATAGTAACGTATTCCTATTCCAGGGATACTCCCATCATAAAGCCCTGGTGTAAAAAAAATGGTTTGCAACACGCAAGTGATACTTCTGGTCTTGCAAGCGTCCATAGGCTACGGAAACTGCTTAACATCAGGCGGGCCGTATGCTTGTTTGCCACCTAAGTACGAGTAGTATAAAAAAATCCTATGGACGGTTGCAACACCGGGAGTATCACTCGCGTGTTGCCTACTTTTTAAAAACCTTATAGCTCGTATAGTTTTTATTGTTTTAAATATCAATTGACATCTCATTGTGTACTCGTTAAAAAATATTTTTCAATTGAAATATGTAATACTAAAGTTAAGACCGATAATATTATATGATGTTATTATTGAAAAGGTCAAAAGGAAGTGCTTTATAAAAGCTTTGTATTGTAAGCAAACCCTTTGCAAAGAAAAACTGTCTTTTCACTAGCTACTTGATGGTTTCTTTGTAACTTAACTCTTTTTAATATAATAAATTATTTCTTTTTACTTTTTGTTCAGGCAAGGGCTTTTGTATGCGACATAGTGTCTTACAATTTTTATCGCTATAAGTACATATTTGCACAGTGTGTACCTTAGCGACAAATAAATACTGTTTCTATACTATGTAATAATCCATAAAGAAAGGATTCTTGGAAATTTTATAGGTATCTAATCTGAGTAAAAAGTAGTTTTACTCGGGCCACTAGTATATTATACATATACCTATATTGCAAATACGGAGGCCTTCAAGATATCCACGGTGTATATTGACCAAAAATACCTATTATTATCGTATGCTTTAAATTAAAAGTACCTAGAACCGACGATAATGCATGAAGAGGTTGATGACTGTAAAGGAAGCGAAATAAATTTGTGTCCGTTAATTGTATGTTTGTAAAGTCCCCCGCGACATAGAGCTTGTTCTCTAGTGCGAGAGTTAATAAATATTTCTGGATCGAAACAATTGGCATACCATAAAGTATAAACAGACGATCGAACTTGGTTCGGGCCGAACCACGAACATGGTGCGCTCCGAACGTTATTCGCTCGTGTGGTGCACGGTCCGCCAGACACTTATTATTATTACTATCATTACAATATGGTTCGGAGCGCACCATGTACGTGGTTCGGCCCGAACCAAGTTCGATCGTCTGTTTATATTTATAGTCTCGGCCTATCCCGATTAGACACGGGCGTGATGATATGTATGTACCCTGTGGTACTGATTGTGTATTAATGTAAAATATTCTTCATTCGCAACTAGTTGCAAACAAAGGAGAAAAATTCTTCCATTGCAACTAGCAAAGGAAGAATTTTATAGACTATAGCATGGGGTTCTTCAAGAAAGGAGTTATAAGGTTTTTAAAGGGTCGGCAACGCGTGAGTGACACCCTTAGTATTGCAAACGTCCCTAGGCTACGGTAACTGTTTTCCATCAGGCGGGCCGTATGCTTGTTTGCCATCTTGGTAGTATAAAAAAAACTGATTGCGTATCATGGTTGCAATGATGGCCGAAAGCGCCTTCCCTGCGAAGAAAAATACCTGGATATTAAAAACATAATAACTTATTTAAAACAACTGAGTACAGTTTACCGTACAAGTCAATAATTGAAGTATCAATTCATGTTAGACATAGACAGCTCAAGAGCAATTACTCAGTAATTATTAACACGTCTCTATTAAGTCTCGTGGCTGTTACAAGCAGCCCTGATGTGTAATTCAAATGATCGAGCTAAGCGTGATTATTCCATAAGCATAGTCTCCTTGATGACATACCAAATTATTGATTTGAGTATCAGGATACTATCTATCTCCTTACCATATTACATTACGATCCGTTTAGCCGTTTAGTCGTGAAAAGGTAGCAAACATAATAATAATATATACCAACACACATACAAACGTTCGTACAAACAAACACAGTTACTTTTGTATATATATTATTAATATTGTGTATCATCATCATCATCATCTCAGCCAAAATCCACTGCTGGACATAGGCTTCCCCCAAGGATTTTCACAAATCTCGATCCTGAGCCGACCTTGTGCCCGCAACCTTGATCAGGTCGTCGGTCCACCTTGTTGAAAGCCTGCCCACGTCATCTAAATTTCGTCTATTACGGTCAAAATTACTAGATTTAAATGTTAAACTTTGCCGATCGTACACTGACGAACACATAAACTGCATCAAAGTACAGTATGACAGGAAAAAACATATTTATGTAATACTAGCTGTTGCCCGCGGCTTCGCCCGCGTGGATGTCGGTTATCGCTGTAAAAAGTAGCCTATGTGTTATTCCGGACCACAATCTATCTTTGTGTCAAATTTTATCCAGATCCGTTTAGTAGTTTTCACGTGAAAGAGTAACAAACATCCATCCATCCATACTCACAAACTTTCACATTTATAATATTAGTAAGGACTAGCTGATGCCCGCGGCTGTGTACGCGTGGACGTCCGGTAAAAATACCCTATGTCTTTTCCCAGGATTTCTATTTTACCAAGTCTCATTAAGATCCGTCCAGCCGATGAATCGTTAAAAGGTAACAAACTAACTAAGAAAAAACAGAATTACTTTCAAATTTATAATAACGAATAAACATTTCCATCCATGAAAATCTGTATCTGCTCCCCCTCTGGAAAGCAGGTGTGAGTGTATGCTGGCATGTATATATAAACTGACACGGGCTAATTAATTGATGCAGACTGATAGTTTAAAAGTACATCTCTATTTTGATGCAATTTATATGTACATTAGTAAGTACATTAATACGTAAAGGGAATACGTAGGTTTGAGGAGCTTATAGCAAAGTACTGCAAGGATCTATAGATCTACAAGGTTGAGCAAGCCTGTTATTGACAATACGTAGATGGGTGACCATATTTTAATAAACACAGTGCCATGGATACCACCTAAACCTGCCGGGTTGACGGTGGATCTAAGTGGAATAAGGAATGTATGATTATATTATGTTGATACATATGAACCTCGACGGTGCGGTGGATCTTAGTGAAATAAGGCGATCTCCCTCCAGTCGTGTCAGATTGTAGTCCCATAGGACTATGAAAAAGGGAATATAGAGAGTACATAATAAGTGTAAACACGCACAATTACGCACACACTTATACCCTGTAAAATTTCCCGAGCAGATTGTTAGTCTACGTCAAAAATAGTCACTGTGACCGTTGTTCGATTTAGAGGACATTATATAACAATATCTTGTTTATTTACTAAAATGCAATTTACCCATTTAAAATGATAAATATCGGTGGATACGACAACATGTCAAGTTTGCCCTAGTCGTGGGGTATCGAGACTGAATCTAAAAGGTATAAATCGTGGTAACATCAGATAAGACCGCTCCGGGGCGTTAAGTGGAAAACTTGCGCTGTGTAATTAACAATTCAACGGACTTCACTCTATACTAGCAAAACTACTAAGTACGTTAAGGCTTGTTGAAATCATAAAACTTTTTAGTATAATAAGTTCTTCAAGTGATTTTTTTTTTTGAAATCAGCGTTTATTATTTACTAGCTAGTGCATTATCTAATTTTCAACAATTGACTGCACATGGTGGTTAAATGCCGCGTCGAGACAAAACTCTATGTAATCCAAAAATATTTATTCCGAGTTTGGATGTACTTTGTATCCGTAAATTGTTAGTTTGTGATTATTCGTACAGTCCCCGCGACAGAAGGCTGGTTCCATTTCTTAAATATTTTATTTTAATAATATATTTTAGCAGTTATTTTTTCGCAATAAATAAAGATCACTAATGCTACATCGTTATTTACATAGATGACCATTAATACAAATTCATTATATACATACATAAATATAACAATTTCTACATTACTACCTATGCAACGATTTTCAAGAAATTCTTGTAAATTTTATATACTCGTTATAAGATTCGTTAATAAACTAGAAATATACTTTAAAATATATTAAATCAGTTTTAAGCACAAGAGTCGTTGTTACGGACATTTCATTTTATAAAAAATGTGCCGAGTGGGTTTCGATTTAATATTATTATAACAACGAGGACGGCCGAGAACCAAGCACGGCAGGTACCTACAAAGTGGCATTAACAGATTTACGTACGTAAATGTACGTACCGTATATACATATACGGTACTGAACTCTTATAATTCAATGTTTTAATTATTGAAATAAAATATTTCATAGAACGTTTACGTTTTACTTGTATTTTATTTCTGCTGTTTTATTTTTATTGCGTTATACGTGGGTGTAACGCAATAAAGGCAGGCTGTTCTAAAACACGGGTTGTTTTGACGTCATAGTTAATGCTACTAATATTATAAATGTGAAAGTTTGTGAGGATGGATATATGTTTGTAACCCTTTCACATAAAAACTACTGAAGCCATCTGAATGAAATTTGACAAAGAGATAGATTATAGTCTAGAATAGCGAATAAGCTTTAACTTTTTATCGCGACATCCACGCAGTTGTTCGTTTAGGTCGTTGTTAAAGGTAAAGGAAAACATCGCGAGGAAACACATGCATCTTCGAAGAAATTCTAAAGACATGTCTCATACACCAACCCTGAATTAGGCCAACCCATGTCAATCAAGGCCTAAACCCTCTATCTCTCTTTATAGGGGAGAGGAGATCCGCGCCCAGCAGTGAAACATTACATAATTATGTATATGGGTTGCTATTATTGTTGTTAACAATAACACGTAATTAGCGAAGGTAAATATAGACTAAATAAATAAAAAAAAACGTTTGCAAAACAAATTTGTGTTGTCTCTTTTATGTTTTTTAGGATCTGCATACTTAAATGTTATAAAAAGGCCATTTAGCCCTCAAAGTTTGTTATTTCGAATGTTTAGTGGTTGCTAATTAGACAACTTTCCATCTCTGCGCTATGGTACTCGAACACTGAAGAGTACTAGAGACTGACTACAATTATAATAGGAATTTTTTGAGAGGTAGGGCAACATGGTAGTGAGCAAGCCCGACTGAGGTAGGACCTACACCTTATAGAAGACTACAGCTAAATAACTACACAGAGCGGTTTAGTTGTGTTTAGGTCTCCAGCGCTCATTTAGGATTGCGTTTCTTAAGAATCGTTTTGCAAAAAATTGGTCGGCAACACGCAAGTGATACCTCTGGTTATTGCAAGCGTTCATAGGCTACGGCAACTGCTTAACATCAGGCGGGCCGTATGCTTGTTTGTCACCTAAGTAGTATAAAAAAGGCCTACCTGTTAGGCACCACCTTGTTCCATCCCGAGAGTGTCGTAAGAGTCGACTAAGGGAGTAAGTCAGGCAGATAAAAAATATAAAATATCCACTGCAAGAGAAGGGAAACTGGTTGATGATGATTAGCAGAAACTATCATTATTTTAGATCACAATTTTATGGAAGAATTCTGTTTAAGTGTTATTTATATTTTATTTATCATTATGTATTTTCCATCTCAGCCATAAGACGTCCACTGCTGAATATATGCTTCCCCCAAGGTTTTCCACATCATTCGGTCCTGAGCTGACCTTGTCCATCGGTCTCCCTCGACCTAGGTCGTCAGTCCACCTTGTTGGAGGCCTGTCCAGGCTGCGTCTTCCAGATCGTAGTCGCCACTTTAAAACTTAATTAATATTTGTTTGTATATTTATATTTATTATATGGGTTTATATTTCATAACTTTAATCATGAATTGCACCTATTAGATTTTATCTCTGCACTTCCAGAGGTTTATTGATAGAAAATGCGATACTATTTCATTATGTGGAGAATTTTAAATAAATATATTAAGTTTTCCACATAACGAAATTATATTGACATTGTATTTATTAGAAGTACCAAATGCTCGCGTGTTGCCGACCCTACATTTTGTCTTGTGTACAACACCAGAGTCTTGTGTTATCGGTCGCTCTAGGATAAGAAAAGTAACTTATTTAAAAAGACCCTTCCCAAACATCGGCCAACAGTTCAATCGATTGTCAAATCAGTATGTAGAAACATTTGTTGCAATATAGGTACGCACCTGCATAGATTTTCAAACTGATTAAGAACCTGATTAAATTATCAGGCGATAGTAAGTCAGCAGTCTGTGGACGTTCTAAATGAACTCTAAAGACGCTGTTATACAGCCTTGTTAACTGCCGCAAACTTTTCTTCACCAAAAATATTAATTTCCTTTCAATATTCATTGATCTGACAGGTTTTGAATAGAAATAATTTCTATTCAATTCGATTAAAGACGTCAAAAGCTCTTATTTCTTGTGAATTAATTTTATTCAGTGATAATATCCTACTGCAATGCAAACCCAATCAAACTCGGCAAACTCAAACAGTGAGGGGGTGTCCTCGTAAACGAGTAATCGAGTGTTCAATTGAGCAAGATCTCGATTATCCAGAAATTGAAATCGAATGCGGCTGGTGAATTGAAAACGAATCTTCAATGAGTAGTGGTTTTTTTTTCACAAGAGCAGAAAGAAGTTCGTTGGGAACAGTAACAGTACCTACGTATTGTTTTTTGTCCGTACCATTATAAAGGAAGCAATTACCTCCTTTTATTACTTACGTAATAAATTACCTTGGAAGTGTTCTCCATCGGAATGGATGATACAATATGTACGTTATTACTAATAATTTCCTCGTTTTTTATTAAATATTTCTATTTTGCTTTGAAGAAATATTGCATAGAATACATTTTTATATTTGTACATTATGGATGTAATCGTAATCATTTTATTTGTGAAACATTCGTCACTGGAAAGGCAAAATTACTGAAGTGAAAATAGGTTGTTTCGAGATAAAGCCGATCAAAGTTTTTATTTTTAGAAAAAAAATCATATCTTTTTACACAATCATCCGATTTCAATGAAATAACTTTATAAATAATTCTATTTGTAGCATGCGTTTACTGGAAGTGGTTGAAATTCGTTTTTTTTAATACTTTCCAAGATAAATGGCGCTTCAGTAATTTTGACCCAAGAACTTAGTAAGCCAAATTTTCTTAAACGCCACCAATGTAAACAACGATTGTATTTTAAAAGTACTGAACACAATACTATTAGTAAATTTGAGTAGGATGAAATTTCTTTAGCATAGATTTTAGTGTCGTGTTGGTGTATCAAAATAACTTCAAGGGAAATATTTTATACTCCTCATGTCTAGTATTTTGACTCATGAGGCGATAGGATAACTAAGTAACTTCAACTAAAATTACTTAAAATGTTATTTTTTCGTAATCAGTTAAAATTTCTTTAGCTGAATTTTTATTACATTCAAGGTAAGCACAAATTACTTAAAGGCCATTCTTTTTTAGGCTACACAAAGGCAATTTTACTCAAGCGCCAAACTTAATATTTAATATTCAGGAAATATTTCTTGAGCGACATGAGTGAAAAATTGGCCAAAAAACGCGTCGCTTCAGTAATTAGGAAAAAAAAGCAGCACCTTTTTTTAGGTTACTTAAACGCCACAAAAATGCTCTGATTGCAATGGTTCCTAGGCAGATCGACGCAGAAAAAATCGCTGATTCCGAATATGTATATAACTCAATTATGCCCACTTTGTATGACAGAAGTAATTTTGCCTTTCCAGTGACGATATGTATGTAGGTGGTCTAACATACAGATATACGAAAGTTTGTCACTGTATTAGTAAAAAATAATCAAAGTAACATCTATATTTTTTACAATTATCTTAATTTTTATGTTGGCGTTAATGCCCAGAAAAACTTAACAATAAAATTCTAAATAAACACGTAGGATGTAACATCTATCCTAATATTTTCAAAATCAAATTACTCGCCGTGAAAAGTTAGGGTAAAAACAACGTGCAATCTAAATCGAATATCTAGGTTATATATATTCACTTGAAAACCTTTCACATTTGTTTTAACGCTTTAGTATGACGGTATTCTTAAAAGATTTACAGATTATATCCTAATTCAGTATGTAGTATACATCGAAGCTATCAGGGCGGGAAAGGCCGCGTCGTATTGTACTGCAATAATGCATCAAAAATACCATAATGTCTTTGTACTAATTAATTTTTGATCTAAATTCCAAATTTGTAAGATATTTTTGTTCGGAATTTAATGTAAGATAAATCGCTATAAGAATATCCTGTTTTGGATATTTTAAAAGGATTAATGCTCAATAAATTATTGCGGTAGTGCGTTGTGGCCTAATTCGACTGTAATGTGTACTAAAAATTAATGTAGGGAATAATACGGCAATGTTTCTTGCTTTTTACCTGGTTGGCTTTTGGTAAAAATAAAGTAGAATACAAAGGAAAATGTACAAAGAAGTTTACATTCCAAAAACTGCTTTCTATACTTTTATACTTACTTTTAAAGTAACATTGTGGGTTTTTGTTGCAACTATTATGCCAAGAGTTCAAAAAGGAGGTAAGAAGAATTTGTTTTGCTTCAACAATGTATTATTTTACATTCTTTATTAAGCGTATGCAACTTCGTAGTATAATATCTTACTGAGAGGTTCTTGGCTTCAAACGTTATGTTGTGATGAATACGATAGGAAATTTAAGAGTGTTAGGGCACCATACTAGTGAGCAAGCCGTCTGGAAAAGGATCTCAACCTGATAGAAGATCACAGCTTCTATCAGGTTGAGATCAACTGCCTTGGTGGTCCAGTAGTGGCCGCTGTATGCGCCTGCTGTGCACGAGGTTGTGGGTTCGATTCCCACACAGAACAAAACTTTATGTGACCCATAAAGTCTTGTTCTGAGTCTGGGTGTAATTTGTGTCCGTTAATTGTATGTTTGTAAAGTCCCCCGCCACACAGAGCTTGTTCTCTAGTACGGGAGTTGTCTTTTTAAATAATTTTGATAATAATAACAGCTAAATAACTATACACAGTGGAGTAGTTGTGTTCCTGTGTGTGATAGCACGTAAAGCTGTTGGTCCTACGTCTGATCTTTCTCCGGTCGTGTCGGATTGTCGTCACATCGCACTATGAGAGTGAGGGAATAAAGGCACCCTTTATTTCCTTACGTTCATCGTCCTATGGGACGACAATCCGACTTGATCTGTGCTTGTGCACTGTAATATCTCCCACACAGGTGGCTAGTAGAGATTAGTCGCTGTAACCGAAATTCGATTAGGAGAACAATACCTACTATCAGCAGTGCCAAACGCTGTGTTTAAAAAAGAAAATGACTAGGTATTTTATTTAAAAAAGAAAAAGAGGTCCCTAGTTAGACATTTCTTTATTATAACAGCACTTCGTTGTCACTTTCTTTGCTCTTTTTCTTCTTCGTATTTTTCTTCATAAAAATCATTGTGGTCGAAAGTTATGAACAAACAATATATACCTATAACTAAATAAATTGGAACACGGTAATGTCAACGTAATAAAATATTAATTAAAATTAAAGTGCCGCTTATATAACAAACAATTTGTATATCCGATATTAAATTTTGAGCGTTTAATAATTATGTTGATGATTTTAACAGGATAACGTTTATTAATGTCATGACAAAATATTTCTTCATTAATCTATAATATATAAAGCTTATGAGTTTGTTTGATTGTTTTAACGCACTTATCTCTGATACTGCTTGTTGGATTTGAAGAAGTCTTATTGCATTTGATAGCCCAATTATTAAGGAAAATATGACACAAAGAGTGGCAAAGTAACAATAAACATGACACGAGAAAAAGAACCAATTTAATATGGTTGGAACTGCAGGAAACTGCAAGTTTATTATAAAATCAGCCCAACGCGTCGACCTTATCCATCAGCGCAACACTATCCTTGTAAGTAATTTATGTGCTATTATCTGCAAGTTCTGAAGTTAGAGAAATGCTTTCAGGCTTATAATTTTCTTTTCCTCGATGCACTTTTTCATACTTTTACCATTTACTGTTCCATTTCTTATTTCTGTTTCTTTCTCGTTTTGTGGCGAGCAACTACTTTAAATATTCAATGATAGCAAGTTTTATGCAAAGGAACCAAGTAAAAAAAGTCTTTACGGGTACTTTTGAACCAAATCGACGACGTAAAGGGTTCATTAAAAAAGTCAAATCATAGATTGTCAAGAATGAACTAGGGCACCATACTGTTATTTAATGGGTCACAAAGACTGTTGCAATGTTAGAAGCAATATTAAATATAGGAGGACAGACAGGTATAGGAAAACCTTACCCATAACACAATATAATACAATTCGGCCAATTTTTTTTATCAACGCACCTCTCGCCACCGACAGGGAGTTCATCCTCACATCCTTGCACCTCAAACATGCCGTACCGTAAGATTCCAGAGGAATATCATACCACGTACGATAAGGCTGTGGAATGAGCTCCCTGCCGAGGTTTTCCCAAGAAACTATAGCATGGGGTTCTTCAAGAAAGAAGTTATACCTAAGGTTTTTAAAGGGTCGGCAACGCGTGGGTGACACTGGTGTTGCAAACTTACAAAGGCTACGGTAACTGCTTACCATCAGGCGGGCTGTATGCTTGTTTGCCACCTTGGTAGTATAAAAAAAAAGTACTCTGGTGTGAAAAAATGTAGGGTCGATAACGCGACGAAGAGATCTGCGACCGAACGCAGAGAGTCGCTAAATCACGATGCAGTGTGCCTGAACCCTAAGTAATCTGATGTGATTATGTTTATATTTGTTCCGAGTCTGGGTGATAGTTTTGTCCATGAATTGTATGTTTGTAAAGTCTCCCGAGACACAAGGCTTGTTCTCTAGTGCGGGAGTTGTCTTTAAAAAAACAATACGACAAAGTAATACTTCTAGTATTGCAAGCATCCAAATAGGCTACAGTAACGCCAATCCATCAGATGGGTACTATAAAAAAAGTTTAAAAGCTTTACTTTAAATGCTCGCTTTTTCATATAATATGACGTGTGCCATATATTTATGAAAAGCACGTTTTATAGCGTTAAAAGTGAAGTTGAAAAGCCACTCAAAGGTTTCATAATAAATGTACCTATTTATTTATAATTGATTAGGGTAATCTGTCACCAGGTTGGCCACTAACCAAACGATAAGAAGAAGAAGAAGGGTAATTTACACATGTGTAATATGACCCTTATCAGCTTTTAATTTGTCCTTAAATAGCTGCATCTTTTTAATTTATAATGGATTCTAACACAATTTGTCTGGCCTAACATAATTTGTAATGGTAATACTGATCATGGCTACAAAGCTGAAGTTCGTGGCTTTGATTTAAACACAAGCGTTTTGATGCCAAGGTATTTTTTAAAAATCCCAAGAACACATATTTTAAACTCTTCGCTTGCTTTTTTCGCACTGATCTTTAAAATGTCTGAAATTATTATGTCAGGACTTTGTAAAAATAAATTAATATTGGTATCATCTACCGATAGTAAAGCAATGATTAAACGCTAGTATAAAATACTTACCATAAACTAAAAGTTTCTGATAAACAAATCTCAGTTACTGTTATTATTTTTCTTGTTTTGCATAACTTTTGAATAAACATAGATCCATTGTTCCATGCAAGTCATATTTTAAAGAGAAATGGTAGCGGATTTTTCTGCTAGTGGGTAACAGGGTGACCCGACTGTATATTCATGCACTACCGTAATCTTTAAGCTTAGTGTATTATTGCTTTGTGTGGCTTTATACTTTACTAACAGAATAAAAAAATAAAGTTAAAGTTTCTGAATGCATTCTAAAACTTTATTTTTATTCTTTGACTAAGAAAAATAATGTCGATTTAGCTAAGTTTAAAAGTTGTTTATGGGATATATGGTACAGTGAAATTTCTCGTTCATATTGAAGCAGCTGGACTGGGGATACCTCCCCAGATGTGCTTTCATGTACAGACAATCGCATTGAAATATATAGGTAGTGTTATGCTCTGTGAGGAGTATAAGGTTATGGAACTTCATTGGGGAAGTGCCGTGAAGTGGTAGGAGGCCTTACCATAGACAAGTCAAAGTGTATAACAGCAGTTCTGCCTTTACATTTGAATGTTTTTAATTTAAGACAGCTCTTATATTAGGTAGGCTTTTAACTCATTTGCCAAGTTTTCGGAGCATTGCTCTTTGAGTAGCAAGTTTTAGATCACCTATGGTTGAAGCACCTAACACACATAAGTATAATAGCTTGGTGCTCAATGTAAATCAAAAAAAAAAAATCCTTTATACAACTTTTGACAAAATATGTTAGATGTTTTGATTTTGATGATGTTGAACATTTACTACTATTTACTACCAAAATAAAATGCTACCTACCATATTTTAATTTAATATGGCTGTAACTCTTTATTCAATTTAATTTAGGTAATAGGATATATAATACACACACTTAGGATATGGTGTACGCACTTATTACTTACGGTGTAGTGACTGACTACGGATTCTTTTATGTAACCTATTTATATAAAAGTAAGGAGCTTATATAAAAAAATATCCTAAGTTATTTAAAAAACAAATGAAACTTAATTGAAATTAGTATTTAAAAAATCAATCAATCAATCTTTGCTAAGACTTGTCGGCGACATATCAAGTTAATACATTTCAATATATCTTACAAAAGAACATTGTTTTAGTAATATTAAAATATATAAACGCGTGCACAGATTTGTACAAGGGATGATATTCTAAGCATTTCGGGTTCATTTCTCTCGCACAGCAAGCAGTTTCGTTTTCACATTGTACATTGTATCTGTTATGTTTGCTAAGGGCCTAATTACCCTCTGCTTACGTTCTGTTCCCCACAACGAAGAAATAATAAAGCTAGTACAAATACTGGGATGAGCTCTAAAGTTTACTGAATGTCAATAAGAATAGAACTTATAAGGCTTGCATATAGCGTGATCAGAACTCGATAGATCTGCGCCTTCAGACAAGTGGCATAAACGGTACTCGAATCGAATAGAATAGAAAGCAAATGTGTGGGATTTGACATAAGTTTGTTATGTGGTATTCCATTCGACTACTATATATGCCACTTGTCTAGATGTTTTAAGGCGTCGAAAATCTTTGCAGGTCTGCTATGAGATACTAGATCTGTTCTCTAAAGCATCTAGTTGGACTATTTGGCTTACCAGATTTTTATTTATTCCCGTGAAGGCAATTAAAGATATTTTAATTACTGATGTGGAAAGAAAGGGCGAAGATTTACTAAACAAGTATAAAGAAACTGGACAATTTGAATAGGAAACCATGATTTCTCTGAGCTTACTTATTGTATCAAAATCTTACCAAGTTCCTTTACAGCTTTAGAAATTGGCGTAAGCCTACGAGTATGTATGTATGGACCTCATTTATTTACACACATAAACATAATAATAAAAAAAATATGATTATTTTAATTGTTTAAACATTATCTTAATAAAAAAGCCTGCCTATTTTTTTTGTTTTATTTTATTTTACAATAGGAATCTTATGTGCTAGCTAAGTTATCTCCAACGTGTAATCTTTCAGCCTATTTGTCAATAAAGAATAAGAAATTCGAAATACTAAATGCCATATTAAGGCTATCAATCTTAATTCTAGCATTAATTACACTGGCGGCCATTAACACTAACCTTTTTAATAAGCCACCTCACACACGCACATTTGTGTATCGCTGAATATCTTATAAAATATTTAAAGCATAATTCCCTTTCAAGTCCCTCTTTTATTTTACCAGTTGCTATTGTAAAACCCCGCCGAGGGAATATTCAAATCAGTTTATGGGCAAGTGTAACCAACCCGACAAAAAGAAAGAGTAATAAAATGAGAAAACAAGCTGGAGGGAGTGCAATTCGGTTCATGTCGAGCGGGAAATGTTGTTTTCGCACTTTGCAACAAATAACTGTCTTGAACACGACTTCTAGTACTGTTTGCTTTGAATTCTTATAACTTTACCTGAATAAAACGATGCAGTGTAAACATTCAAATCATTTGACAAACGTATTTATTTTGTTAACAGAAAGATACTTTCAATGCTTGCGAAAATATTTTACAGTTAACTGCAGTTGGCTGTTTACGTATTTACCTGTAGTGACCGTATTCTCTCATCTGGTTGACAAAGTTAGCATACGCTGTATATACCGTATGTATACCCCGAAGACGTCTATTTACATATGATTTCAGAGAATCAAGTTGTAGTAGGAAACGGAGGCGTCCGCCGACAGGGAATTTCTCGGCGCACGCATTATAAATGAAGAAGCAAAGCACTTCATGCTTACACAAGGATATACTATACTCTGTACTTCGCATCAAGGATTTTTGACTGTTTTACGTTTTGATGTACACAAAAAGATTAATTAAAATTAAATACTAAGTTTATTATTTTGGTTACTAAATGTGACTTCCTTATAATTGCTACTAAGGTGGTAAACATGCACACGGCTCTTACGATTGTAAGCACTTATCTACTTATGAATGTTTGCAGTACCTAAGGCTACATAGGCTCGTTGCCGTTTTAAAAAAATACAGGCTTTTGAATCTTTCTTTCAGGATATTTTGTCCGACAAGGTGGTGGGGCCAGTCCTACGTTCTTCCTTTTCCACTGCACTTTGTCCTCGACACCTTCCTCGTTAAAAATGATTTTCCTATCCCCATATTTTTTTAATTGATAATTGAATCGTCTAATGTTATAATTACCTAGTTAAAAATGTACCCGTAAAGGATTAGTTACGGTTACATTATTATTATAAGAAATAATTTGAATAGAAAATTAAATGCCTGTGTCATTAATGTTTTTACTGTCAATCTTCCACAGTATTTGTATTTAGAGGTATTTTAATCTACAAAGTCATTGTTACATGCTGCATATTACATATTCCCTTTGCTTGAAAACGAGTTCGATAATCTTCTTAAAGTTTTCTACATAATATTTTTATAAGAATTACAATATGCCATTGTCGTTTTCTTAGAAAATCGGCTTAGGGTGGCCCCTTTACAAAAACAGATTTCCATTATGCGGGCAAGTTAGTGCGTCACATCTCCTGTTTATTCACACTGAAACTATTGAAATGGCTTTATCCATTTTTATTATATTGTTATCTTTATTATAAGGAATAAGAATCCATTAAGAAATGGAGAAAAACAACTGACCCGTTATTGTTTGTATGCCTCTGGCAAATTTGTGAATGAAGCTAGGAAAACGTTAGCTTTCTATATCATTTTGTTTCTATTTCAATTTTGGAAATTATAAGTTCCCTGAGTTACTGCATAATATACTACCACGAAGGTAGACAGCATCATAAAGTACGTGCTTGAAATAACTAATATACGCACAATGTGTTAATATAGTTTTAAGTTATATAATATTCAAACATGGAATCGAATCCAGAACTTATGCACGACAGTTATAGACGTAGTGTCTACAACTATATACAGTGTGCCTACCAAAATGGATTCCATTCCAAAAAAAAACATTTTTCAATTCATTCGTTATAAAAAATTGAAATGACATTTGACTTGAAAAGTAACGAAACTAATTTAATTTCAATTTCTAATTATACACGACGCGGACATAAATGTTCGCATCCAAATTTATGCAAATAAAATGAACCATTACGCTTCGTTACACAGTATCAAGAGCATCTGAGAAGGATTGGAGAAAGTTAGACGGACGGATCTTTAATGGCTGATTTTATTTTTCATTTTATATAACTTTTCTGAATTAAAAGTGTTAAATATATTTTAAGTTTAGTATTTTGACTGGTTAAACTTTGAGTGGTCAAAGAATGTGACTGCTAACCAGAAGTTGTGGCTCCGATTTCCACCTAGGTCAAATATTTATGTACCTATATGTGCACGATTGATTTTTTTGTGTCTGGATGTATTTTTTCTATAATATGCATGTACTTTGAAATATATTAGTATGTTAAGCACTTGTCTGGTTGCTATAGTTAATGGCAACCGAATGTGAAAGTTACCGACTTTGTACACACAAGAATTGAACTCATAGTTCTATTCCAGGTGGCAGTACCAATATGACTTTCACTTTGTAGTTTCATACCTACTAACCATATGAACCATATACTAACAGTGGAGAAAAACATTGTGAGGAAAACAATATTTATCTTAAAATGAATTCTAAAGGGATATCTGCTACGCCAACTCGCATTAGGCTATCATGTATGAATTGTTAATCCTTAATTACTCTCAGCTATTTTATTTAAGATCATTATGTATGGGTTGCTATTATTATTATATGGGTTGGGAAAGTTAGTCTTATGCACGATGATCGCTGGGCAAAAGTTTCCACTCAGGGGGTGTCTGATAACGGACAACGCCGCTGAGGACGGTCTAGAAAGAGGTGCGAGCTTACTTAGGTACCGGTTAGGATAGTTTGAGTTATAAATAAGAATTTGTGAGACATCATTGCCCAACAGTGAGGCAGCATAGGCTAATATAGTCATTATTTTTTCTTAGGCATGTAAAAGATGGTACGTAATAAAAATGTTACCTTCAGTTGATCTCTTTATTTTTATTGTCAGTTAAGTCAGAGAGATTTAAAAACATGGAACATTTTACCTCGTAGGTGCTGGAGCGTATCGTCATAATAAAAATTCGTCGATCGAGGTAGGTACTATTAGCACATTTTCTTTTTATATTATCTGTCAGAAAAAATACCAGTCCTTTTATCATATGTTATTTTTTCATGTAGCGAGGTCAAAATGAGTTTAGAATGTAACGTGATGTATGAGGTAACTCGGTAAATTATAGCTAAAGTCACGTACGGCATCCACGTGTTTTATTTATCCATCGCTGTATTTATATTTCCATCCAGCTTTTCTATTATTCAATCAAACAAGCATTGCTTTGATGTTTATAGCCTCTTCCCCTAAATGATAGGCGACTATCCGATCGATTGTTATGTCTCGGGGAAAAACCATGAGTCGACGTTTTAGACAAAGGAACTTAACTTAGTTACGTACTTACTCAAGTGTAGGTGTTTGTTTAAATTTGAAACTGCGATACATCATGACTTGTATTATTTATTACGTAGATTGCACTTCGTTTATTGAGTACAAGTTACTCGACTGCAAATGAGCCTTAAGGGTGTTATTTTGAACAATAATTTGTGAGTCAAACACAAAGAACTTCTTCGCGTAAATAATTTCAATGTTTGTAAAATCTCCCCAATACAGAGGCCATTCCCAATATAGTACAGGTAATAATAATCTCTGTCCCAAAAACCTTTAAGTTCGATAAAAACCAATAGTTTTAAAATAATGAGCTGTGTTCTGAGGACTAGTTTAATATGATGCTCACAGCCACGTTTTATCAACGCATCCCTCGCCAACGACAGGATGTTCATCCTCATATTAAGACATTTCTTACTACGTTCGATTAGGCTGTGCACTGAGCTCTCCCTGCCAAAGTTTTCCCGAGAGACTAAAGGAAAAAAGATAGAAAGAAGTTATAAGTTTTTTAAGGGTTGGCAATGCGCGAGTGATCCCCCTGGTGTTGCTAGCGTTCATATGCTCTGGTAACTGCTTATCATCAGGTGAGCCATATGCTTGTTTGCCACCTTGATAGTACAAAAAAAGTAGCTGAACCAATTGCCACGATACATAGGTAAGAACTATCTTTATTTCTGCAATTTCAAATGAAAACTGCTTTGAAATCGTGTTTATCCGAAGAATTCAATGGAAGCTATTATATAAAATTACTAGCTGTTGCCCGCGTCTCCGCCCGCGTGGATGTCGGTTATCGCTGTAAAAAGTTATTTTTGATGAGATTGAAGATGTTATTCCAAACCATAATCTATCTCTGTGCCAAATTTCATCCAGATCCGTTTAGTAGTTTTTACGTGAAAGAGTAACAAACATCCATCCATCCATCCATCATTTCTTACAAACTTTCACATTTATAATATTAGTAAGGATAAAGTAAAATGTTAAACTCACTTTATTGCAGTAATCGTGTGTTTTCGTTTATTAATTTCGTATTTAAAATTTCTCAGCAGTCTTAACAATATTTGTCTCAGTATTCTTTAGAAACATGAATATGTATCCCAAGCCACATATCAAAGAGACTAAAGCTTTAGTATCCACTATCTATTCAAAAGACGACGAATCAAATCACTAATAGACACTTCAGCTGCAGATAGTTAAAAGAAACAATGGCCAGCGAGGCGAAGCGATCCCGAAGGATATCAGTATTTGCTCTCTAAAGCATATTGTCTACTTCCTGTTGGACCCTTGACGAAAATACTTAGAAATTGATTCCGAACCTCGGTTTACAGAGCTGTCGAAGAGACGGCCGATAGCGATCTTCACTATCCGTATGACAAGTGAGTGCTTACTACGGTGCCATCCCAGAGAGTGCTATTGTGATCCGCTACGACCGATGCGAATGTTCCCGACACTACCAATTGTATACTCGACTTATAATTGTGTTGAACATGAACAAGTTTTAATACAAACATAATAATACCGAGAAAGCTTAGGCGTATATTTAGAGGATATAATCAAACACTCCGCACAACCTAGAAAATTTTATATTGCCTTAAACGACTGAAGGTTCGTCTTTTCCGAGAAAATCATACCGTTGGGATTCAAAAACTGTTTCTTAAGGGATTCTCTCGACATTCATTTGGGAAATATTGCGAAAAGCTGCTTCTGAATGTAGTAATGGTGCAAGTTATTCGTGCAAGCCTAGTTCCGAAAGGCTCTTCACAAATTTTAAACTGCTACCAAAATTTTGCTTAACTTTTATGAATGAACAAATTGCTCACTTTTATACTTTTATTTTTAAAGATTTGAATCAATTTGTAAGTATTAAAAATACGATTGCAACTTCATTAAAGAAAAATATATAATATATACTTGTTAGTTTATTAGTTAGTTGTTGTTGATAACATAGTCAGTACAACATAAATCATTTTAACAAGACAAGGGAATTAAAATTTGAGAGAACACTTATGTTAATCTCTGATTGAAGACATTCTAGATTTAGTGCTTTCATTATTCCGTATACATTAAACTCGTACTAAGGCTTTCAGGTGTATGAGTGAACGTTCGTTCATCTTAAGAGGATTTAAAAGCCAAAAGCGGGATTAGTCTTAAGGGCCTTTTAAGAAATCTACAGAAATAAAGACATTACCAACAAATGTTACAGAATGGTGAATTTATTTGCATAATTCAGCAAACCTAAATCCTTTGTCCGTGGCCCGCTGCTGAAATAATAAATTTACTCCATGTTCTACACCCCAAATGTTCTATCTGAACAAAATTATTTAGCTATTTGAATGCAGCCTCTTTAAAATTATACCTACATAAAATTTACACTTCAGTTTAAGCTTCTTCTTACATTCCGTAGGAGAACAACGAGTTTTATTCTAGTGTGGCTTTTATATTTTATTTTAACATGGTAACGCCATAACACACTATCTTTTATGTAAGTGGTATTGTAACTGTAAGTCTCTGATATTTCACCCTATCGCATTGGGTATTCTGTTCGTACGCTAGTCGGGCGATTCCGCCGCGAGCACAATATGTGTAAATTTAGAAAACGTTTTCGGCACATTATTACGTTTAGGGATTTTCAAGAAAATTGCCTTATTAGGTACCTTTTTGTGTTCGATTCCGAACTAGGATTTAGTGGGATTTAGAGTACGATTTTTAGAAAAATATTGTGTTTGTTTAAGTGTTATTACTGTTATACCTACTCTTGATCCCAAGGTTATACGTTGCCAATTTATATCATTATCACGTACCTGATAGTACAGGCCTTAATAGCAAACTAAATAATAGTTTAAGTTGCCTTATAAAAAAAGAAATTAAGTAACTTCGTGGCGCTTGTAGCGATGTAGATAATAGATCGTCAACGTTAGGCAAGCTTACCGCTGTCAATCCGTAGATAGGTGACCATTTTCTAAACAACACACTGATATATCTCTGTGCATCAGCAACTATTTAAACAACAACTTAACTACTTCTACGCCTGAACCCTCTCCGGTCGTGTTTTAGGCATTTTTGTTCTATCGGACTATAGCTCGGTGTCCTATATGAGCGGCGAACGCGACGCAACGCTGTAAACTCGCCGAACGCGATTAAAACAACGGTTGCGTCCCGGGATTTGTACTCATTATCGAATGACATTTTAACGAAGCCTATTTTTATTACGCCATATCACCAAAAAACGAAACTGGCTTTGTTAAAATGATTTTCGATAATGAGTACGATTTCTGCATCCTATGTTGTCGTCTGCGGCGAGAGTGGTTTAGCGTCGCATTGCAACGCGTCGCGTTCATCGCTCACGTAGGACTTCGTGATTCAAGAGTACATAAATGTGTATGCGCGCACACTTTTGCACTAAAATATGACACATTTTGAAATTTAATTCACCCGTAAAATTCTATATTATCACTAACTAAAATAGGGTATATTTTCCTATTAAATCTAAATAAATATACATACATCCATACAAAACCGCTAGTTGAAAATAATTTTTAGTGTGTTAAATTATCTACCAACCATATAAATAATTCTTCGAAGGCGTTTGTTATTTTCGCTGTTTTCACTTGTTTATATGTCCATGTAACGAAAATAAATTTTATTAATAATATTGATTACTAGCGGAACGTGATGGTTTTACACGTGTGGACATTTATTTAGTTTTTTGAGGTGAAAGATTTTTTTAAAACAGTCCAGTAGTTTTTGAGTTTATTCATTACAAACATACAAATCTTTTTTCTTTATTATGTTAGTATAGAAGTCTCTGTAGATGAAAATACCTAAATTTGCCAGTATTAAACGTATTCACGGACAATTTTGTAGATTACTTTCTGCCAAATGTTGGCTCATTGCCAATCCGGAAATTCCTAAGTCTGACTTAGAACATTTAGTTTTGTACTGTACGAATTATTTATATATGTTGAAGTTTAATGACCCTTAGACCCTTAACTTTTCTCTAAATTGAGTGCATCAAAATGAATAAATTAGTTTTGAAATAATTTTGGATGTACATGTTGTTATTTTTTTATTATGAAACTACTTGGATGCTTTACGGCCGAGACGCCGATGGTAAGCAGTTCTCGTAGCATATAGACGTAGACGGTTAGAATACATGCGGCATTACTCGTATATTGTTGACCTAAAATCTGAATGATATAAGGGCTTTGACAATCGTTTACGACTTTATATCGTAAACTTATGTCACATCCCATTATTGTTTTCTGTATTCTATTCTATTCTAACAGTTTATGCCACTTGTCTAGAGGGATTGATCCCAAACTAGGCAAAGCCAACTATGGCAACCAGACAACTAGTACACATAGTTACCTATATTTCAATATACATACATAACATATTATACATAAATTACCCCCAGAAAGAATCGTGCTAATCGCACTAAGATTTGTCCTGGTTGGGAATCAAACCCACGACTCTCGGCTAAGTAGACAGGGTCACTAACCACTAGACCAGATAGGCAAGAACTATAAAACAAGTATATCAACACGCTAGTCAGGTGGAGTGTTGATAACAGTGCGGTTTTATTGATGAATGTTGATCCAGCGGCCAGAGGGTTATATAGGATGGGTGTAAAAGGCAGACATTTGTATTTTATGCCAGTCACAAATAGTAAAGGGGTGCTGTACCTGTACCTACCCCTACAAGTACGAGATTCGATTGTGATTCAAAATAAAAAACGTTTTCGTTGACGATTACTATGAATAACTTCTCAAGGTGAATTTACAAAAAATATGAGATCTGCTTGCCATTAAATAATAATAATAATAATTTATTTTCAGATAAAATCCATAGTGTTAGTAACAATAATTATTCTTAATCTATTATATTAATAATATATTATTAATATAATATAATAATAATATAATATATTTAAATAATAATATTTTTTATAATTTAATATATTATTATATTAATAATATATTAAAATATATTAAAGGCGCTAGTTGCAAATTTATGGTAGAAATTTAAGCGGGAAATTTTGTGTCGTAACTATCAAAACTCGTGCTATTAATTTATTTATTAAACTTCATATACAAAATGTATGTACTTATAAAGACGGACTTAATGCCTGAAGCATTATCTACTAGTCAACCTGGTATGTATACTACTGAAAGAAATGCATTTAAAATAATATAAACAAATAAAATTATTTATTAAACAACATGCGTAATTAGTAAATAATAAATATTTTGTTAGTAGTTAATAAGTACCTACCTTCGCTATTGATGAAAAGATCTAAGACCCAATTTCTATATTTTCATAAAATTTACAATAGGTACTTAGTGTACGTACCTTTATTTCTTTAGTATCTCTCGCTATTAATAAATATTTCCCTTCATCTTTTGTCATTTGAATAAAAAGTAACATAATATATAAATGGAATGTACTTTATAGCAAAGACAACTTTATTACCTAGCTAAAAGTCATAGACTCCAGATCGAAAATAAATGGCTACTAGGACATTATTACAACCCTTCCATGTGCGTCCCCTACAATAACAGCTAAACGATACTAACAGCGATGAAGACGTATAAAATCGTGATATAACTGCACAAGCTAACACATATGACTTACAAGCAATACAGAACAGTCATCGCATCATAAACCATGTCGAGACTATGTCCAAATTAATCACAGTAGTCTAACTCCGTTCAAGTTTGCATTCGATATATTGTAGCTTTCGAATTTTTTGTATCGGATCAGTTATCTCGTATTTTTCTCTAAATTTAAACTTACAAAATTTACCGCTTTGTAATCTAAACTACTTAATATTATAAATGCAAAAGTTTTGATTAATGGATGTTTATTACTTAAACACGTCAAAACGGCTCAACGGATCTGAGTAAATTTTGCGCAGATATAAATTGTATTTTAATATAGCACATAGCCATATGCTAATATCCCTCCAATTTTATGGAGGAGACCCGTGCCCAGCAGTGGGACGTTTATGGGTTAAGATGATGATAGCACATAGGTATTTTTTCATCCGGCTTTTCTGTGGGATTGTACGCGCGGGCGAAGATGCGGTATTTCGAACTCAAGTGGGAAGATTCATATGGTGCGAAGGTGGCACTGAGCCACGCACAAAATGTTTCATCTCCTGTCCTGCTTTTTTGCGCTTGTGCAATTTAAAAGAAAAATAAAAAATATTTGTAAGTATACGTAGACACACCGTGAAAAGAAAACATCCTAGGGATGTTTTTTCGCTCTATTTTTGGAATGTATTTAGTAGGTACTGGATATCATTTACTTTCTTTAATAAAAACAGTTAATAAAGTCAAACAGTATACAGTAAAGAATATAAGTTCTTTTAAAAGATAAAATCTTCTTTGTTTTATGTAGATCTTAACAAAATTTTAGGTCTAGTTTACATTGTAAAAACAATATCTTTTTTGTTTCAAGTTTGTTAAATATTTTTTTAATGTGTAGGTACTTACTTAGTTATTTTTATCTTACTTTAATTTATGAATATCCTTCAGACCGAATTTAGTCACGGTGGCAAATTTCAACGGAGATTAGTGTGCCACAAGTGTACTCTCAATCCTATTGTCCGATGGCTATCTGAACGACCGAAGAGAGACCAAGTGCTGGGTGCTTTCCAAAGCGCAGACGAGTCTCGATGTGTTTTTAGAAAAGGGTTAAATATCTAAGGACTGACCACGACAAGCTTGTCTTACCTTATGATTATAATCACTAATTATTATAAATAGTCCTCGTTTGAATATTTGATAATTAATCATGTAAACTATTAAACGGATTTAAGTGTAAATTGACAATAGCTTAAACTTGGAATGAACGAAAACATATTTTACATACGTATAAATAAATGCGGTTGGAGTCGAAATCCAAGATAAAAAACTATGTAAGTAGGTAGGCACTGTAATAAAATTAATAGACCACATTCACAAGTCACCGAAAATGGTTCAATATAATTTTTGGGAGTAGGATATTATTTCAGATTTCCGTAAGCTGCTAATTTACTGTTATTTGCCTGTAAGTGCAGAATCCTGTAGGGTGGATTCGCGGCACGTATCAGCAGCTGGTATATATTGAACAAACTAAACAGTTGTAAGAATACCTCAGCCGGGCTCGTAGGTAAATTGTTTCGCTTGTTATTTATGTTTCCCAGCTTGCTAATACGTGCACGGCCTTTCAAAGCTCCCCGCAGAGTGTATTCGTTTTCACTTATGTTTTCGAGTGTTTCATTAGTCGAAGAAAATTCACACATATTTTGTTATATATATTTGAATATGTAAATGTTAAAGATAAATATAACGTATTTAGTGGCTCCGTATATCCGAGTAGTACCAAAGTGCCTGTAATACATGAGTATGGCTACGTATATGTAAGTTTGATTCCCACTGTGGAAGCAGCGTTGCGACGCGACGCGGCAATACCAGTGCATATTTCACTTTATGGGAGTTATGCATACTCATTGATTGTACTATTTGCTGATGGTAAAGGAAAACAACATATACAGTTAACATATATAATAGCTTTTCATAATACCTATTTCGACTTGCAACCAATATAGTAATAGTAGCATACACGGCTGAACAAATAATTTACGGTCGTATTATAATAAAACAGCCTGCAATTTATCGTAAAAGTTAATCGTAAATACAGAATGTCATGTGTTTACTAAAGTGACGGTGAACTCACAATTTTAACACATATCAATTTTCATTAATTAAAAATGTATTTAAAAGTGTTAAATAAAAATTAATGATAATAATATAAATACTGTTGTAGCCGAGTGAGATAATAACCAAATTTTTAACATGCGAGGTGTGAATTCGATACCGGCTGGCAGATTACAATCAAATGAGCTGGTAGATGATGGGTTTGCGGCATAATAGAACTCCAGAAACCTTAGCATTAATGTTTTTAAACATAATTTAAGAAAACTTTTGACTCCGAAATGTTACTATACTATTAATGATTTTCTAAATGATAAACATGTATTATAATGGAATTTAATTTAATTGACATTTATATTAATTATAATATTATTATTGACATTATACATTTTATCTAATTTAAGTTAATTCGATTATTGACATAACACTGACATTATTAATTACTATTTTATTGACATTCACTAGTAGAAATGAAATAAATTAATGTATCAATTATTTTGGATCCCATATCAATGCATGACATTATAGCACATAAATTTGCATGTCTGACAGACAGAGCAAGTTGAAACTATAAGCTTACTGTAATACCTAATTGTACACATGTTCAGACAAATAAATGATCTTTATCTTTATCCAGTGCCCATCACAAGGTTTTGGGATACATTACTCGGGTTTTTCCTTTTAGGAAATCCACAATAGTTACATTGGCAGTGTTTACACCCCCGTGCTGTGAAAAGCACTTACACTTACGCCTTCTACTCGTATCTCCAGATAACCGTCCCATCGGACTATGAAAGTGAGAGAATAGAGAGTGCACCTATATTTGTGTACATTCTTGTGCACATAATATTTCTCGTGCATAGATCAGCCGATATGTTGAGTTATTAAGCTGCAGTAGTATAGTATAGGATGGAATTACAAGTAATTCCCTATCCGAACAACTTATAATTCGTGCAAGAATTATGATTTATGTGTAAATAATCTTTATGATGACGAAGTAACAGGGGCTCCAGTATTCTATTAAAGTGAAATAAAACTAACGACCGGCACCCGTTACTTACGTGAGGTAGAAAGTCATGAAATCAGGGGAGTTGAAAATAATTAGGTGGCTGGTTGGCTACTTCGAAAAGCGTGAATGACTGGTGCTCACGCGAGCATTTCATATTATTTTGTAGTTAGAGATGTAATTAAACGTAAATTATACCCAAATTATTATCAGATTACTGATAGTGTTGTGCTAAGGCGCAGTCAACTAACGTGCTTTATGTGGTGTTGTAAACAATACACTTAAATTATACCGTACCTCTACTTTATATTATTTCAATGTATAAAATATACTTTGCAATAAATATTTTCTCTTTTTAATTATATATAATAATAGCAACCCATAGATGTCCCACTGCTGGTCACGGGTCTCCTCTCCTCTATCAAGGGAGAGAGGGTTAAGGCCCGTTGGTGAATCAGAAATGTCTTTAGAATTTCTTCTAAGACACGTGGGTTTCCTCACGATGTTTTTCTTTACCGTCAGCAGATGGTGAATTATTTGTTTAGTACATACAATTCACATTGGAACTGCCAACCGGGATCGAACTCGCACCTCTTGGGTGCAAGTCTGTTACTTTCCCACTCAGCCACCACCGCTTCGCTTGTATGTATGTATGTTTGTTTAAAATGAATTAATTAAAAAACTACTAGATTAATTATAAAGGTTATTTATTTGACGATTTCGATTCATCAGTTTTTTTGCAATAGACCACCAAAGGTGCACGTGAGGTCTATTGGATATTAGTAGTGAGGTGTTTGCGGTACTGTTGTAGTTTAGATCATACGGTATGAAAATTTCTGTGATCTATAGATTGTTGTTCCAAATCTAGGTATACCCATTGTCTGTAAATGTGTCATTGTTTTTAACACAACTACCGTACTAGTGTGTCGCTTTACACTTTACAAAAATTACACCCACACTTAGAACTAATATTTAAGGACCACAGAAAGGTTTGGGAATCGAACTCACGATATCCGCTTATCAGTCAGGGTCACTTAGCTACTAGACCAACGGGACAGTCAAAAAGATTACCAGAAACAAGAGTTCCGTAACGCTGAATTTATCACTCGATGTGAAAAAATAAAATTCGTTTGCGCCTGTTCATTATTTTAACTATTTATATTAATATAAAATAAATATATTAAACGTAATGTAAATAAATTAAACGCAAGAAATATTTTTATAAAATTTCATGTTGATGATACAAACATAAATAGTCAATTGTGAAAATACAGAGAATAAATAAAGCAGCGTCATCAAAAATGGGTTCAATCGAATAATCGCCTGATTGTACCGAATGTTTATTAAAACAATCGCTATGAAAAAACTGTATTAAATTCGATTGAAACTTTGTAATCGCATTTGTTGCTAGTTTAAAATTTGATTAACCCGAAACAGTGAAGATAGGTATGTTACAGATATATGAGTTTGATTTTACTAGCAACAATCTTTAAGTAGAAGCGTATGGCATTTTGCCAGCATGTAATAACAGGAACAAATCTATTGTTTTAATAACCATGTGATTAGTACAAAAAACATCCATAATTATTTTTTGATCCTATCACAGGCGTATTACAATATCCTGGTGTAACTAATGGTTGGTTCGCCAATGTGCAAATAATGCTCCTTGCGATGCTACGGTACCTGCTTACCATCAGGCGGGTGAGCTAGTTTGTCACATAAATACCTAGTGTTAAAAAAATAAACGTGTATTTCGTATATTTTTAGTACTAAGGGGAAAACCCATTCGTTTAATACAATAAAGGTATTCATGTATACAATTTTAACATGCTAATACGGATTAATACCTTTTGTTCTCTTACATCGAAAGTGTGCCGTTTCAATTTAATGTATAGTATAATCTGTATAATATATTATCATTCGATCACCGAATCAACTTGTTAATTACATTCTATTGTGTCGACAAACCAAAATCGACGTCTGAATGCAATGGTTTGCAATTCCTAATTATCATTTTGGCAAGCTGACAACTCCTTCCTCCTCGTAATATATTAAAGATGCTATATGCTATTCTTTGTTGATTTAAGATTATATAGCTAGTATAACAACAAAATATTAACTTAAGCAACGCTATTGTTTGATGTTTTTATTTTAAAAGGCGTTTGCATTGCTATTAATATTTTTTTTAATATTGAAGTTACGGACATAAAGTACTTCCAGTCTAGGAAAAAAACATTTTTAACGACGCGTAGTTTTATTAGTTGGGAATCTAATGGATAATATATTTGCAGTAAATATATTTATGATATCTATTAATGAAGTAAAAACTTCTTTAACGCCGTTGAGCACTTTTTGGATAAACAAAAATCATGCGATTCGCGTCGTCGTCACCGAACGCTTTCCATATTCAAAAATAAAAATCTAATAGTTCGACGATACAATTCACAAGTTACTTACTTTTCACTTCTATCGACAGTCCCCAAAGACTACCCCGCTTGTATTTTTATTTCTCAATACGTCTGCAATAATAAAATAAGAAAATAAGAAGAATAAGAAAATACTAAAAAAAGATAATAGTCTTCACAATGACGAACACTAAACGTTAGTGTTACCTTTTATATGTTGCTACTGTTTTACAAAAGTGAGGCGTGAAACGTTTGGTAGAAAACGATAAAGGAAATGAATGCATTTATTTCTTAACCCGCCTTTATACGTTCCGATATACCTGCACACTTGCCCTATAGGAAATTATTCAATTATGTATTTATGCAAAATGATAGTTACGCATGCATGTTAGTATACATAAAATTATGTAATAGGTGGGAGGAACACCGCATGATATTATGGTTAAGAGTGTGATATATTTAGGTTTGACATATTTAGGAAAACCAACAAAATATTTTTTGTATTGTTTTGTAATGTTAGCGATCAAAGCTACTAAAGCGACACTGGGCTTGTCCTCTTTTGCGAGAGTTGTCTTTTTCAAAGTAAAAAAATAAATTGTAACGTTTGGATATCTTTCTATGGTTATTAAAATGTTTGGCGTATGGTATTACCCCTGCATTATGTTGTTACAAGCGTTCCGAGTCTATCGTTCCGAGTCTATCGTTCCGAGTCTTTGTATCTGAGATGTTAATGTTTAAAATTTAGGAACTAGATTGTAAGGTACTGTAGAGGTTTATTGGTGGTCATGTAACCATTGTAAAACCTCTGGCATTTTAGAAAAGCAAATGGTATTATATTTAAATATTGAAATAAATGATTGACAAGTTAAGCCCAGAAGTTGACATAAGCGTCAACTCATGCTCTTACTTCCAAGTAGTGGAGTCATGTGGCAAATGTATTAATAAGAAGGGCAGTTACGACACAATATATAAAGAAAAAGTATTAAGTGGTTTCATTTGTGAAGAAGAAAATATAGCTGTAGTATCCGTCGCTCAATAATAATATACCCTCGCTAACCTTAGCGAGTAAACGCTACCCCATAGTACAAGCAGAGGAGAAGAAAGGTTGGCAACGGGGCTCTACAGTACCTAGTTTCCCTGAGACAGACATTAAAATTAAAATGAATAAAAGTCTATTGTCTAATCAAAAAAGCATTGATTTAAAGTGGATGCAAGGGACTTAAAAAAATGTAAGAGTCATTGTTTTTAAGACCTTCGAGACTAGTGATCAGTATAGAATGTCTATCCATCGAAGATCCATCCAATCCTTTCAAAAAGTAAATCAAAAGGCCTTGTTTTCAATCAATGCCTCCGTTCGTTATCCCGACCATACAAAAAACCAGAGCAAGCTAGCCAAAGCCATTCTTTCTAAAAACTCGGTTTTAGTCCGATATAGGTGCGAATGATAGATGGTAATGGGATCCCATAAAACTGAAAAGTAATATCGTTGACATTCAAACCCTAGTTTAGCAGGTATGGAGGTATTATTGGAATAGCAGTGAATAGTAATAACTGTAATTGCATTGCTGGATAACTTATAAAAAATGTGAAAGCTAAGTAGTTGTCGTGGAAATCAATAAGTAAGTGAGGTTAAACTAAAAGTCGGTAGGGTATTCCGTAAGAGCAAAAACCGAGCCACCGCGAAAACCGAGCAAAATCTGGCTGTCAGATTGAAAATCGGTATTCCGTAAAAACAAAAACCGAGCCTCTTTGACGTTATGATGTGACTGATTCTCTAAGAAACAGCGATGGCAAACTGTCAGTTTGCCATCGCTGTTTCTTAGAGAATCAGCCGGCCGGTGTCTATTTTCTTAAACAAATCGAGATTCTGAGACTCTCTATGCCTCGCAAACCGCGTAAAGCCTTTGCTATTATCTAACCGGACTGTCAGAGTAAGATGCATAATTTTTAGCGCATACACTCGAGCACAATAATATATTTCGCAAAATTGGTTAAGGTTCAGCAAGCTTGTCATGGTTAGTCCGTTTATGGGTGATTATTTTCCAATAACAGAGCGGTCACACTTAGTTATACGGTTAATTTTCAATCATGCCGGATTGCCGTGCTATCATACTAGGATTAGAGTGAAGAAATGGAGAGTTCACTTCGTTCAAATTGACCGCTGTCACCATAATCAGTATAGAAGACATGTACTTAGTACAGCGTGCCAAGCAGATAAGGTTTGAGCGATAAGCAGAGAAGGTTAAAAGGATAGAGCGACCCTTAAACCTTATCTGCTTCGCATGCTGTATACATATGCCTTAATGATAGACTATATTTTTAGTTTATGACAATTCGCAATAGATTAAAATTTCCAATTGCGATTAAAATAAATCTCGAACATATGCCTTTATATTGATTTGTAAGCGCTCATGTGTTCACAGAACATTTAATATCATGATAAGTGTATCGCCTTGGCCATAAACTAAAGTCGTGACGTAGATACATTGAGTGTAAAGTATTCTCTACTGCATGCAACTGACATTCGCTTAGCAGCTCCTCGCAAACCGCTAGGGTATTTGAGCGCACATACTTCTTGTTATTGTCTGAATATTTTATAGAAACTTTATGTTCTTTCTTAGTTTAAAATATCCTCACTTTATTGTAATATAGAAACCAATGTGTGTGGATTTAGATCTGAACCTAACGGATCTTTACCTTTACGGAACTATAATGGAGCTAGAAGACCTGAGTCCATCAGTGAGACATATTATATATAAGGGTTGTTATTATATAATATTAGTTGTTGCCTGCGGCTTCGTCAGCGTGGATTTTGTTCTTTTAAAATAAAATATATCCTATGTGCTATTCTGATGCACAGTCTATTTATCAAAATCTATGCAGTAGTTTTTTGTGTGAAGGAGTAACAAACATATATTCTTACAAACTTTTGTATTTATAATATTAGTAGAATTACTAAGATACTATTATTTAGTTGAAGATCACCATATTTAATTACCATATAGCAAGAACAATATCCACCGCAAGAGAGGGAAAACTCGAAACAAAACCCTATACCAACCCGTCTGGCCAGCGTGGTATAGTAGGCTAATATCCCTCCAAATTTTTGGAGGAGACCCGTGCCCAGCAGTGGGACGTTTATGGGTTGAGGTGATGATGATGATGAAGAACAATAGATAAATAACATCCTATTTTGCATAATAGTATGGTCAAGTAATACCTGCACATTAATCAGCTTCATATCAAAGCAAACTTTATGGCATTGTATTCAATACTTACATTCCATATCATCACGCCATTGCCCCAAAGCGGTGGACAGAGGTTTATCGCTGTTCTGTTAATTTCTTTATTTCTATGTCCTGAACTAGAGAATAAGCCGCGTGTCGCGGAGTACTTTACAAACATACTATTTACGGACACAAATTACTCCCAGACTTGAATCACAAAAAGTTTTTTCACGTATGGGAATCAAACCCACGACCTTCGGCTCAGCAGTTAGGGTCACTAACCAATAGACTAACAAGCCAGTCTTATAAAGATAGAGTCTATTACACTTATATTTATTAACTTAATTCATTCAGGGTAATAAAGACTTAGGGATCCGTTTTGAAAGAAACGTTATCCTATCCCAGGGATATTCCATCTTAAAGCGCTGGTGTAAAATAATGGTTCAGCAATTTATGATTTATTCATTCCACAAAGTGAAATTAATACGTACTAATCTCACGCTGGTACCACCCGGTTACCACAGCTCTACTCAAATTTATATACTCATACCAAATTAATATTAACTCCTAAAAAGAAAATAATGCTTATTAAATTTATAAGGTATGTTATCAAAACGAACGGCAATTTATTATTTTTAATCTGTTATTCAATTTATTTTCTTCTTATCAAGCCTTTATTTGAAAAAACCTTTTTACGTACTATTTTTGAATAGTAGATACACAAAAAGGCTTTGTCACATACAAAAACAAATAGTACCAAAAACAAAATTTTATTTATATTATACATTTGGATTTAACTTTGATACGAATATTACGAACACACAGCGGTGTTTTTGTAATAATCTAAATGGACGATAATACTGTAGGACTGTGGTATAGTTGGAAACAATCGTGAGGGAACATAAAACGGTTGTATCCACGTATTCGAGTGACGCAAAAATCCCACTGTTCCTATTCTATTTGGTAACAGCCGTGCTTACAGTTGTCCACGTTAGTTTTTATTTTCGGGGTCCGCAGCACTCATTTTAAAAACGGATATCCGCACAATGATATTTCATTTTGCACGTAGTCTGTATTCAAATAAATGTTAAATGGGTTACATTCTTTGTTTTATCAATGACATATGTATGTTACGTGACTATGAATAAGTTTTAAAATAAATATAAACTATCTAATAGATAATAGAAAAAGCATAAAAGCGAGGTGGGGCACCACAAAAGCGAGTAAGCACAACTGGGGAAGGGCCTCCATCTTACAGAACACCACAGCTTATAATTTACACATGTACACGTAGCTATAATGTATGTATGTCACTATCATCGTCATCATCATTATCAGCCTATCGCAGTCCACTGCTTGTTGTAGGTATAATATAAATTTATTCTTATTTATTTCGAAGATACGGTAAACATTTTTAATATACATTACGTAAATTTATAGTATAATAACATGCTATATTAAAAAATATTATCATCATCATCATCATCTCAGCCAAAAGACGTCCACTGCTGGACATAGGCCTCCCCCAAGGTTTTCCACAACTCTCGATCCTGAGCCGACCTCGCCCATCGGTTGCCCGCAACCTTTACCAGGTCGTCGGTCCATCTTGTTGGAGGCCTGCCCACGCTTCGTCTTCCAGTTCGTGGTCGCCACTCTAGAACCTTTCTGCCCCAACGGCCATCAGTTCTGCGAGCTATGTGCCCGGCCCATTGCCACTTAATGGAGGCAATTCTTCGAGCTATGTCGGTTACTTTGGTTCTCCTACGGATCTCCTCATTTCTGATTCGATCTCGCAGGGAAACTCCAAGCATAGCTCTCTCCATTGCTCGTTGGGTGACTTTGAGCCTTCGCACAAGGCCCATAGTGAACGACCACGTCTCAGATCCGTATGTCATCACTGGCAACACACACTGGTCATAGACTTTCGTCTTGAGACACTGCGGTATTTGGGACGAGAAGATATGACGTAGCTTCCCAAACGCTGCCCAGCCGAGTCGGATTCGACGAGTGACCTCTTTCTCGAAGTTGGACCTACCTAACTGGACTGTATGTCCCAGGTAGACATACTCGTCAACAACTTCGAGTGTCGAGCCTCCAATTGTGACAAAAATATTATATTATAAGTCAAAGTCAAACTCATTTATTCATCTAGATCAAATCATCATGGATTTGATGACTTATGAATGTTATGATTGAATATGATGATTTGACTTATGAACGTCATTAAAACAAATGCCAGCATACTTTTTTCCTAAGGCCAATTCGCTGACTAGGGTTGGGCCTCGAGAAGAATTGGCAAGAAACTCGGGCCACTCTTTTTAATCGCCAGAGTATAACATTTACAATTTGGTATGAGTTACAATAGTGGTAACAAAAAGGAACGGAAACCAATATACCATATGAGAAATTTAGATAAGTATTTAATTAATGAGTAAGCAATATTTATATATTACAGCTACATATATGTAATGAGCTTTAGAGTAAAATAAAACAAGCGTTCACTGTGCCGTGAATCGGACTTTTATATAATAGTGAATATCTTTATTAATATTATTTAAAAAATGCAAGCTTTGACTCTCAAAGTCGTGTAACACTTACGCTACGTTAATATTCGATAACCCCTACGAGTAAAATCAGTCTAACTTGTAGATTCCGTATTTATTTTAGGTGTTTAACGCAGAGCACTTACGTAGAAAGTCACGTATATGTAAATATGTCATATTTCATATTAATGTTAAACAACATTCACATACGGAATTTGCTCCGTCGTGACACCGATTTTCATTTGGTGGATTTTATTGCACATTGTTACGTTGTTTCCCTCTAAAATCGTTGTAGCTGTGGATTCAAAATCGGTATACTTATTTTTAATATCACTATTACTGCCTAGGTGGCTCAGCGGTTGATGTGTGTGACTGCTGATCACGAAGTCCCGGATTCGATTCCCGAGTCGGGCTAAAATTGATATTGGGTTTTTCTGTCAAGAAATTCTCAATAGCTGCCCGGAGATTCAAATTAGTGGTGTTTAAACCCCCGTGCCTCGAAAAGCACCTAAAGCTAGCGACCAGAAAGAGATCAAGCGTAGGGGCAACGGCCCCTATGCTTGATCTTTTTCTGGTCGTGTCGGATTGCCGTCACATCGCACTATGAGAGTGAGGGAATAAATATTATATTAATATTTGTCTGAGCACACACTTGTGCACTATAATATCTCCCGCGCAGATGGCTAGTCTCCGTTGAGATTAGCCGCCGTGACCGAAATTTGGTTAGGAGGATATTATTATATAACTAAAGTGGCAAAGAAGTCTAGATACTTTCTGATTCTGTCTGATTTTAGTAGATATTTATGAGGGTAGTAGGTACTATCTTTAGTAGTTATCAAATCAGGCGTTCATGAAGACATACGTTTCCTTTAAAAAAAATAACGCCAGGGTTATCGAAAACACAAAAGATATTAATACTAAATAAACTTTTGGATCGGCAACTCATACCTAAGTCATAGTCATACGGTAACTGCTTATTATCAAATAGGCTGTATACTAGTTTGCTATCTAGGTGGTATAAAAACAGGTTGGTAGCAATAAATCTACCTACCTCAAAAACACCCAGTATTTTTTGTCGACGAGCTTGCACATTATTACGTAGCTTCCCAAAAGTCGTGGCAGCGAATTGAAAATCCGTTTATCAGTTTGTATGAGGACATATCCATACAAAAGCTCGACAAGTCGAAAAAGTTTGTTCAAGACACGAATCTAGACTGCAGAGTTAATCGACTTGCAAGTTCTAACAACATTCTAAATAAAATCTGCTGGGAAAGTGAATTTACCTCATTTCTGTTTAAGTTTTGGTAAAGTTTTCATGTTAATTATTGGAATGAAACAATAACATGCACAAACTGCGGAAAAAGGTGGTAAAATAAATCAAAACATTAATTATAGGAAATGTTTATATGCTTTTAGTGTTAATTTTGTGTAATAATAACCGGGAATATTAATTTAGGTTGTCTTAATATAAATATTTCTTGTGTGCATGTGTATATCACTGAACTCCTCCTAGGCGGCTGGACGAATTTTGATGAAATTTTGTGTGTGTGTTCGGGTAGGGCATTGGACGGTTTATATTCACAATTGGACCCGGTAGGTGGCGCTGCTGTCGGTATTTCAGCTTTTTCAGGCAGGACGACGTCTGCCAGGTCCACTAGTACATATATAAATAACCAGCTTCGTCTACTTGGTCAACGCCAAGGGAACGGAGAATCTCATCGGAGACTAGCCATCTGTTCTGGAGATATTATAGCGCACAAGTATGTGCGCAAACACAAAGTGACTTTTTATTCCTTCACTTTCATAGTCCGAGGCATGGGGTTGTAAATGCTACCAAACTCCTAACACCGGGCGTCTATTGTGAATTTCTTGACAGAAAAACCAAATATCAACTTTTAGACCAAAACCTCGTGATGAGCAATCGCAGACATTGACCACTTAGCCACCGAGGCAGTTCACTGAAACTTATACTACAAGAGCAAAGAGGTAGTCTAACGAACAAACGTTTAAATTTCATTTTTATATTTTTAAGATTGGTGTAATTTATATTTATCAGAGCGAAATTAATTTTCTATTCCATCTGGTATAATACTGGGTTTATACATTTTGTGCAAATTTTAGGGAAGGGTTGATTTTTGTGAGATAACATCAAAGTTGATGAGAATTTAAATTATACCTTCTTACAAATTATGCAAATGAATATCGGATGTAGACGCTTTTTTGTCGAAAGGTGTCTTTTAAATGCATAAATTTCTGCTTTGTGGCTTAAGATCAATTAATATAAATGGTTTCAATGTTATGCTTTAGAAACTTACAGATATTACATGAAAATTTTTTTTAGTCCTGATCAAAATAAGTATCACTGATTCGTTATGGACGAAAGTTTTATTAGCCTTAATATAATTATATTTTGTTACTGTTTTAAACTATAAATAGTGATGAAGTAACTCAGGTGAACTAACTACGCGGTTACCTATCCAAACGGTAACCTGACCTAACCGAACCCTTCGTTTATCGGCTATTAGAGCTCATGTAAAACATACAGCATCATATACATACATATATAGAAAACTAGCTGCTGCCCGCGGCTCCGCCCGCGTGGATGTCGGTTATCGCGCTTAAAACATCCTATATCTATCTCTTTGCCAAATTTCATTAAAATCCGTTTACTAGTTTAGTCGTAAAGAAACCAAACAAAAAATTTATAAATAAAAAATTATATATAATACAAACCAAATTACTTTCGCGTTTAGTTTATAATATCATCATGAATCTAAGGAGCTATTTTTTGATTCTTTATGATACCAGATAGGTATCATAAAGAATCAAAAATAGCTCCTAACTTTTTAATTTTGTCAACAACTAGTAGGTACCTACGTGAAAATTAAATTGGACTTAAATTATCAAATTTACCTAATTACTTAATTAAAAACATCGTTTCGTTCATGGCTAATTTAAAAATAAACGAATCAATTTTAGTTTGACAACCTCAATGTCTATTCAAATACAAATTGAATTTTGTATGTTGAAGTTTTAGTTGTAGAATGTGAAAGATGAAAGTTCTACAACATTTTGTTTGAAATGTTTTCGCAGAATTTGTACTGATTCTTTGTGATCACAGAAAGCACAACTAACTTCTATATAAGATAGGACAGGTACGTACAAAATGTTTGAAATAAAATATTTGCACAATGATCAAGTACGTTATATATGTCAAAAGGCATAAGTTTGCACATAGCGAGGTTTTGGGTTTGATTTTCGGAAAACAAATCGACTTAATTGCGTACAATCATGTAAATAAATAAATCAAATTCTTTATTTGTACTCAAAGCTAAACAAAGATGTCGAACAGTAATAATACTTGTACAATATATAATAAGTATTAAACGAAGATACAGTACAAATAATTGCGCTCATCACACATAGATTTTTTCTAGATGGGAATCGAACGCACGACTTCCAGCTTAGCAGTCATGGTCACTTCTTCTTCTTCTTATCGTTTGGTTAGTGGTCAACCTGGTGACAGAGTTATTTAGATCGCTCATATTTAGGCCTCTGTCGTGATCTATCGACTGTTAACAGTCGGGACCGACTTTTAACGTGTCCTCCGAAGCACGGAGACGCTCAGATGAAATACCACTATGCGGTCACCCATCTATAGGGTTACCGTGTCTTTGGTTGCTTAACTCGCTGATCGTTTACCGAACAGCGAGTGCACCTGGCTATGAGCGCCTCATGGTCACTACTAGACAAACATGGCTAATCAGATTTTGGACAACCTCAGCCGCATCGATTAATAGGACACTGGGTATATTATTATCTACGTTATTATATACAAGTATTTATCGTCACTATTCCATCGTGTAATACATTTGCGCAGTCGAAATGAATCCTGGCCGTGTGTCATTATTCTCTACCATCGATACTGTGGTGTTGACGTTTCAATAATAATATAACTACGAACTGTAGGTCATTTTGTTGTCTGGTTAACGCAATCCGTAGTGTTTTAATCGTACACTCTTCTTATTCCATCACTGTAATATATATATAATAAAGTAATCAGGTCCTCCAGAAATATTTAAAAGAACGTACATATATATGATACATAATATGCAATTATATATATTTTTAGAGTTCCGTGTTCAAACAAGGAACCGCAATAGTTGCACTGTCTGTCTGTCCATTTATTCCCGGCTTAGTTGTGAGACTATGGCATAATACTAGAAAGCTAACTTTTAAACTTTCGCGTAGCATGATATACGATAGCTCTATTAACGACGTATCTTACGGACTATTTGATTTTCGACCAGGTTACACGTCCGGTGTAACCTGGTCGAAAATGAAACATCAGTAATTTAAAAGTAAATATGTAATACATACTTATAATATGAACGTGTCCTTTTATACTGTATGCTACAAACCGATCATTTACTCAGATGATATTCTGTAAGACATGAAAATCTAATACACAAAACGCTTTCTTATGTTTACGGTCATAATACAAAGTTTCCCGTGTATTCAAACTCGTATAACTGGAAAATAAAAAGGGTTACCTACTAAACTTTTAAATGTGTTTCATATTACATTGTAGTATATATACACATTATATATCTACACTAGATATTCTTATTTCTAATATTTCCGGGTCAGGCAAAGTATTATTGGGCTTTTTTTTTTAATATTTCTTAAGCACCTGATTTCTCTACTTTCTTGTCAGATTGCAGTCCTATCGATACATCTATCATTTTCGACCAGGTTACACCAGTCGTGTAACCTGGTCGAAAATGAAACATCAGTATTCTAAAAGTAAATATGTAATACATACTTATAATATGAACGTGTCCTTTTATACTGTATGCTACAAACCTATCATTTACTCAGATGAATCTGTTTAGTTACGAGTACCACCAATCTCGAAACCCTACTCTTCCGGTGGCCCAACACTCACTTGACCAGTCTTTCTTATTAGCCATGGCTTTTTATTAGAAACCACAGATGTCACTCTATCCAGAAACACGCAACCGCAGAACAAATGTTCGAGATGCTGAATCGCGCTATCGAAGTTTACACAGACACTCAGTATATATACAACGCCCAACAACTAACCGTTGGGCCGCGGCCCGCCAGGCACGATCACCCAGCCTGGTCGGAGGATCCTCCCTTTTCGTTGGAGGTGTGTGACAGCCTCCACATTGGTGACCCCGACGTGATCATCAACCCGACGTGATCATCATCATCAGCACGACATGATCATCATCATCAACTTCACGACCAGCAGCAGCAACAACTTCTCTCCACCCCCTAGCAACCAGATGAGCAGTAACCAAGTCGCAGCCAGCCAGCATCTTCGGCCACTCCAAGGATACTCCACACGCCTGCGGACGCGCAAGCCTGGACTACCCCTACGGCCTCATCCAACGTGGCACCGTACACTGCACCCCACGGTTCCCGTAAGCAGAGCGCTCCTCCTCTCACCGTACTGTTATAGCTGTCCACTGTACCCCTTCTTGCTTACCACACACTACCTTTCTGCACAGTCAGCATTTCTCATCCAATAGCCTAGCAGCCCATCCATACATCACCAGTCTCTTCCTAACATCCATGCCAGACGGTTGTCTCAAACTTATTTCCGTATTTTATTTTTTTAAAACCTAAATCCTTAGAGACTCACAACATTTGGTGGCAGCGAAAAAGGATTCAAAAAAGAGTCCTCGGTCCGTCTCCTAAATCGAGTTAAAATTCAATCTTAGTCGCCGTGAGTGCGTAAATAAGTGTAAGTGCCGACTCCATTGTGCGCGTAGTGTTGCACCGAGTCCGCCCATTTTATACGCCAGTGTACAAGTTGTGAAAGGCCCACAGCTGCGCACTGCTTGTGCTGCAGCCGGCCTCTATCCCGGACCAGCAGGATTGTACCCATTGTCGCGCCATTGTGCTGTGACCGGTATAATCCTGACAACGACGCGGCGTATCAACGACCCGGCTTATCAACGCCTACTCCGTCAAGACCTGCGAACAATTCCAAGAAACGATGTTCGTAATAATCGCGCTGTCCGCATTCCTGTAAGTTTTTTTAAAATTATTCTATGGTCATTGCTAAACCCTATTTTTAACTTACTATTTCCGATTTTGTAATATAGTTATAAAAATCCTTTATTTCTAGTGTTTTACTGAATACTGAATAATCTTATAAAAATGGACAGATCTGTAAGTCCAAAACCCGAAAAACATGAACCACTAGCAATTACTGATACCGAGGAGGAAGGCCCAGGCCTCTGTCCTCCCCCTCAGGGACCCTCTACTAGATCTCAATCAAAAAAAACGAAATCCGTGGCATCTAAATTAGAAATTGAGATTTCGACGCTACTTAAATTTATTAAACCCTATGATGGGTCAAGGGAAAAATTAAATTCATTTTTGGTAAACTGCAACAATGCATATGAATTAGCCTCAGACTCACAAAAAGATATCCTATTTAAATATATATTATGCCAACTGCAGGGCAAGGCGGAAACCGCTTGCTCTATTAAAGAGTTTACTAGTTGGCAACAACTAAAAGAATTTCTTAAAACCCAATTCAGCGAAAGAAAGCATTATGCCCATCTCCTGACAGACCTTCAGGAGTGTAAACAACAATTTAACGAAAACGTCAGTCAGTATGCTCTGAAGATTGAGACATGCTTATCACATTTATTAACGGAGATATCAATCTCCCACGGTCATAAGAGCCGTGAAATGATTGGAAGAACGGCAGCCATGGAGGAACTAGCCCTCCATCATTTCCAAATGGGGTTGATGCCCCGCATTTCTAATATTGTTAGAGGTAAACCAATTAAAACCTTGAATGAGGCCATAAATATGGCCATTTCAGAAGAAAAAATTCAGCAATCCTTATCCAGGCAAGGTCCAGGCACGTCTGGCACTCAACAGTCAAGACAAGATAAGTCGAATACGTTTAAGCCCAATAGCCAACTTATACGTCGTAACCAATATCAACAATCACCGAATTCAAATCAATCTAGTCCAAAGCCTAATATTAATTCTAATCGACCCAATAATAATTCCACTACTCCGTTTTGTAGGTACTGCAAAACACCAGGTCATACCCTGGAACAATGTCGGAAACGGGAATTCAATAACAACCGTTTCAAGAGTATTGACCAAAATCATCAAAAAACGCCTCAACGCGTCAATTTTATATCCGATGAGACATCGGACAATAACGATGATTATTTTACCAACCCTATAGAGGGTTACGATACTGTTGATGCTGATCCAAAAAACGAGTAAATGTCTCGTCCCGATGTCGTGCGGGACGTTATAATCCGAAAATCGGCATCACAAATCCTATTTCTATATCCGAGATATCTCCACTACACGGTGATCATCTCAAATTTACTATATCCGCGCAGCAACGTCACGTTGATCTGCCAAAATCCACTGTATCCATACAGCAACGTCACGTTGACCTGCCACAATTTACTATATCCGCGCAGCAACGTAACGTTGTCAAAACAAAATCCTCTGTATCCGCGCAGCAACGTCACGTTGATCTGCCAAAATCCACTGTATCCATACAGCAACGTCACGTTGACCTGCCACAATTTACTATATCCGCGCAGCAACGTAACGTTGTCAAAACAAAATCCTCTGTACCCGCGCAGCAACGTCACGTTGATCTGCCACAGTCCACTATACCCGTGCAGCAACGTCACGTTGATCTGGCAAAATCCACTGTATCCGTGCAGCGACGTACTGTTGATCTGCCAAAGCTATCCAAATCCAACGTTTTTGAAATCATGAATAATCCTGCAAAAACGTTACTACCTCACGTCCTGGTTCAATCCTCAATATCAGATATTCCGCTTTCCTTGCTAGTCGACTCAGGATCGTCAGTAAGTCTAATAAAGCATTCCTGTATAAATAATCATCCTAAACTTATTAAAGAAACCATTCAGCTAAAAGGTATTGACTCTAAAGAAGAAGCCATAAGCACTCGAGGTTATTTCCAATTAAAAATACAACTACCTAAATCCAAAATATCACATCCATTTCATGTTATAGACGTAATACACTTACCTTATGATGGAATTATAGGATCCGATATGCTCAACATGCATAACTGTAACATAAACTACAATGACAATCTGCTCCGCATCGGAAAATCATCCTTAAAATTACAATTTCACGATCCTGCTTACCTGATTCCAGCTAGGACTGAATCTATTATAGAATGCTCTGTATCAAATCCTGAAATCAAGGAAGGATTAGTTCTTGACCAGAAGCTCTCCGAAACTCTCTTAATTGCCAATTGCCTAGTACGCGTCAAAGAAAACAATAGGATTAATATATCCGTTGTAAACACTTCCGAAAAACCTATAACCTTAAACTCGAACTTAAATCTTAAACTTAACCCTATTGAACCTTCGACATTTATAAAACGTCCTTCCTTCCCAATAAACCATATAAATGTCACAACCAACAGTTTTGAGCGCACCGAAACAGTGCTAAAACTACTGCGACTCTCGCATCTAAATGATGAGGAAAGAGACGCTCTTTTAGAACTATGTTCAGACTTTTCTGACATATTTCATCTCCCAGGAGAGAACCTGACGCATACAAATGCCTTACAACATGAAATCAAAACCACGTCCGACCTACCGATACATACTAAATCCTATAGGTTCCCTGAAATCCACAAGACCGAAGTTCGACGACAAATTGATAAAATGCTAGAACAAAATATTATAGAACCCTCTAATTCTCCATGGTCATCACCTATATGGGTTGTTCCTAAAAAGCTCGACGCTTCCAATATCCAAAAATGGCGAGTGGTAATAGACTACCGCAAACTCAATGATGTTACTATAGGTGACACTTATCCTATCCCTCAAATTACTGAAATCCTAGATCAGCTTGGCAATAGCAAGTACTTCAGCACCTTAGACCTGGCATCAGGGTTTCATCAAATTCGTTTAAATGAAACTGATAAATCCAAAACTGCCTTCACCATCCCTGAAGGACACTTTCAATTTTCAAGAATGCCGTTTGGGCTAAAAAATGCCCCTGCAACATTTCAAAGATTGATGAACTCTGTGTTATCGGGTCTCCAAGGAATCCGGTGCTTCGTATATTTAGATGACGTTGTCTCTTATGGATTCGACCTTGAATCCAGTATCCATAACCTAAAGGCAATCTTTCAAAGAATCCGAGATTTTAATCTCAAACTACAACCAGATAAGTGCGAGTTTCTTCGACGTGAAGTCGGTTATCTCGGACATATCATTACTGAAAATGGGGTCAAACCTAATCCTGAAAAGGTCAAGGCCGTAAGCGCATTTCCAATTCCAGAAACGGCCAAAGACATAAAGTCATTCCTAGGCCTCGTTTCATATTATCGCCGTTTTATTCCCGATTTCTCTAAAACCGCGAAAGCCTTGACTAACCTCCTGAAAAAGGATATCCCATTTAAATGGGAGAACCAACAGCAACTAGCCTTCGATACCCTGAAACATAAATTAACAACCGCTCCAATCCTTATCTATCCTGATTTTACTAAACCCTTCATTCTCACCTGTGACGCTTCCAATTACGCCGTTGGTGCCATACTCTCACAGGGTCCAGTCGGAAAAGACCAACCAGTGGCGTTTACCTCACGCACACTCAACAAAAGTGAATCCAATTATAGCACAACCGAGAAAGAATTGTTAGCTATACTAAATGGTTGTAAAACCTTTCGTCCTTACCTTTATGGGCGTAAATTCCTTATCGTCACAGATCATAGACCCCTGAAATGGTTATTCAACCATAAGGATCCCAGCAGCAAACTCCAACGCTGGAGGTTAAAACTAGAAGAGTACGACTATGAAATAATGTACCGTAAAGGTAAACTAAACTCCGCTGCTGACGCCCTTTCTAGATATCCTGCGAATCCTATATATCCTGAAAACAAAGGTTCCTTAAATCCTAACTCTAATAACGAACTTCCACAACCAACATCACAGTCTTTAGACTCACCTAATGAACCAAGCAGCGACTTACGAAGTCCTCTTGTAACTCCACCTTCCAGTCTCGAAGCAGACTTTATAGATCCTGAAATTGAAAACGAAGTAATGGATTACCTGGATTCTGCCGGTACTGAACCACGTGGTGAACCGGAACCCGAACCTCAACCTTCTACTAGCTGGCAAAATCCTGAAACCTTACCTCAACCTTCCACCAGCTGGCAAAATCCTGAAACCTTACCTCAACCTTCCACCAGCTGGCAAAACCCTGAAACCTTACCTGTCATTGACCAATCCCTTCCGGAAACTGCTCCAATACCTGAAAACTTACCTTTACCTGAAGACTCCTACGGCAGATTCCTGAAGTCACCTGCAAGATCCTATGATACTGCCATTACAAAACATAATGAAACCCTACTTAAAGGAATACAGAAATTAATAATTTTACCTACCTCAATAGACATGGACGAGTCCATGCCCTATATCCAAGAAGTCCTTGATAACTGCCCAGAGCCCAATCGCAGTGAGTTCCTGCAATTAGAAAGATCCTTGTGTACCTTTATACCTCTTACAATACAAAATAAAACTTACCTTTTCTTATTCACGAAGGTACACCACTTTGATGATTACTCTTATCCGGATATATATAAATCCCTAAAATATGCACGTGATCAAATAATAATGTCCTATCCAACCATCAACGAGATCAGTACATCTGATTTTAAAAATCAATTCGATAAACATTCTTTTGTAAAAATTTACAACATGTTTAGCTATCTATTTGATAGAACTAATATAAAAATCCACATATACCATAATAATATCATATATCCTTCACTGAGTGAAATCCCAAAGATCCTTAAAGAAAATCATGACATTCCCATCGCAGGACACTTAGGAACTAACAGAATGTTAAGCCGTATTAAAGAAAAATTTTATTGGAAAAATATGCGCGGCGACATCGAAAATTATATAAAAAAATGCTTATCATGCCAAACTAATAAAGCATTACGTAAAGTAAATAGAGCACCTATGATAATAACGTCCACGTCAACATCTCCTTTCGAGAGAGTATCCCTTGATATTGTAGGTCCTCTACCTGAGTCGGGCACAGCCAAACTAAGGTTCATCCTGACGATGCAAGATGACCTTACTAAATTTTCCTTAGCCTATCCCCTTCGAAGTAACACTGCCGAAGAATCCTGTGAATGTCTCCTTCATCTTATATCACTATTCGGAATCCCTAAACAAATCCTTACCGATCAAGGCACTAACTTTACTGCCGAACTATTCAAGAAAACATGCGAGTTCCTAAAGATCAAACAGTTATGGTCTACTCCATATCACCCGCAAACGCAGGGTGCTTTAGAAAGATCTCATTCTACTCTCAAGGAGTATCTTAGGCCTTATATCAACCAAAACCAAGATAACTGGCCTCGTTATGTCTATACAGCAATGTTAGCATACAACACCGCCGTACATTCAACTACACATTACTCACCATACGAACTAATGTTCGGACATAAGCCTCATATACCGGACTCCGTCTACGACGATACTACTACCACTACTTATCCGGAATATGTAAAAATGTTACAACATCGAATGAAACATACCCGTGACAAAGCTAGAGAGTTTATACAACAATCTAAAACGAATTCTAAAACCTATTATGACTCCCGTACTCGCCCAGTAATGTACAAAGTTGGCGACTACGTCTTATTAAAGAACCATCTACGACTACGTAAAGCCTTATCGCCTGTATGGAAGGGCCCTTACAAGGTCGTTAAGGTACACGGTAACCATACCTTATCATTACTCATAAACCGACGCCACGTAAAACATCACTTCGATGAAGTTAAACACGTGGACGTCCCTAATGACGTTCAAGAAAACGTCCAAGATACTTAGAATTAGGATTATTATTAGTTTATTAAGGTAAATAATACCTATAGTATAGATACCTACTAGGTATATACATTTTATTTTCCCTTATTTTCATTTTTTTTATATTAGATACATATTAACGTAGAGTAAGTATATTATTGTTTATTTCTCATATAGAATTATTTCCATGTCTCTTCATTACAGCATACTGGCTCAAGGTCACCAAGAGTTTGTCCAACAAATCAACACGAGCTCTGGTATATACTTTGACCCAATCGGTGAACTCAAAATTCGTGTAAGTCACCTGGACATAGTAACACCATTCGATATTTCTTATATCGAACCTCACATCCAAAATATTAATTCGATAATAGGCACAACACGACTAATATGTAATCAAATCGAAATCGAAACCTCATATAGTTTAGAATGCCACAATATATTAGAACAGTTAACAGTAAGATATCACGATATCGCTTCCGAGTATTCTGCTATCTCTCATTTAGTAACCAAGAGGTTTAAACGAGGGGCATGGATTGGTGGCATTGGTACTTTGTCCAAAACTATATTTGGTACCTTAGATGAGGACGACGCTGTCAAATATGACAACGCTACCCAAAATATTCAAGATAACGAAAAAAGACTGGGTTCATTAATGAAAGAAAACATTTTAATAACTTCCACTGTTTTGTCAAAATTCAACAATACGTTACACGAAATAAAACTTAATGAAGCCAGCCTTAATCAAGCTATCGACAATTTCTCCTTGAAACTAAAAAATATAACTGTAATTTCTAACGAACTAATTATAAAATCAAATATTAACTCAATCTTAAATAGCTTAGAAGCATCTATACTCACCTTATCATTTCAGTTGGAAGACATAACAACTGCCGTTCTATTATGTAGTCAAAACATCCTGCACCCGGTTATATTATCGCCTACGCAGTTGTACCAAGAAATTGTCGATAACTACAGATACTTACCTGTAGATCTTAAGTTGCCTGTAACTTTAGCGATAAGTAATATTCATAGTCTAATGAATATATCTAGTGTAGTTTGTTATAGTTTAAACAACAGGATTGTATTTGTTTTGAGAATACCTTTAGTATCACCTAAGGAGTATAATTTGTTTCATAATATAGCATTACCGACTCCACACAACAATGTAAAACCAGACTCCTTTAGCTTTATAGTACCTAGCAGTAAGTACATAGCAATGACCAAAGATAAATCAGAATACTGTAACCTTGATTCGTTAAAGGAATGCACAGCGATAAGCTCGCGCGACTACATCTGTGACGTAATGACGGTGTTCCCGACAAGCGCGAATACGAGTTGCGAAAGTGAATTAATATCAAATGTGATAAGTGTTTTACCAGTGCAGTGTCAAACCGATTTCCTTCACGGACATATAGACTTATGGAAACCGTTATACAATAATAACTGGATTTATGTACAATCCCATAGTAACAAACTTTATATAGAATGTCCCGATAAAAAATACCATGAGATAAATATTATTGGTACAGGAATTTTAAACATCCCAAATAATTGTATTGCCCATTGTAAAAGTACAAATCTAATACCCAAGGTTAACAACGTTCAAATTAATGTTACCGTCGTCCACTCAGACTTTAATATAATAAATGATTCCTGTTGCAACTTAGATAAGTTTAAAATTGTAAAGAGTGATGAGCTACCTTTGAAATTGCATAACATTGACCTTGATGCATTCACATTAGACACAAAATTAAAATTAAATTCTATATCCGATCAAACGGATACGATCTTAAATCAACATCCAATAATAAAGTATGAGACTCATTACTTTACCGTAATTATTGTAATAGTTTGTATTATGTCCCTATTTTGTATTTTAAAACTGATTTTATGTATTAAATCGCACAACCGTCTTTCCCATCACTTACCTATATTCTTCCAATCAGCTTCCGTAAATCCACCTACAGATCAGACTCCAAATCCCGAACCGGTTATCCCTGTAAAAATTACTAAACGTGTTCCTGAAACAGAAAATCTCCCATCTCCTAGCATTAGGAGAAATTTGTAAACCAGCCTATGACAGTTTACCTAAACATCGAAATTTTAACCCCGATGTTTAGTTTACCCCAGGGAGGTGTTATAGCTGTCCACTGTACCCCTTCTTGCTTACCACACACTACCTTTCTGCACAGTCAGCATTTCTCATCCAATAGCCTAGCAGCCCATCCATACATCACCAGTCTCTTCCTAACATCCATGCCAGACGGTTGTCTCAAACTTATTTCCGTATTTTATTTTTTAAAAACCTAAATCCTTAGAGACTCACAACAGTACGCAGCAGTTTGCCACTACGCAGCACTCGTCCCGACTCACTGGGACCAGCACCGCACCTCGTCCTACGCACTGGACCTACGCGGCAATCAGTTCCGACCCACTGGAACTCAACTCTGGCACTGGCACTTCACAGAAGCATCGACAGCTGACTCATCAAGCGGAACAGTCAGGATCGACCTCCGGTCTTGGGGGGGAGTACTGTAGCGACATCTATCAGGCCAATAGAATAACGCTACAGCAAACAACGAAGTTCAACATAGAAACCACAGATGTCACTCTATCCAGAAACACGCAACCGCAGAACAAATGTTCGAGATGCTGAATCGCGCTATCGAAGTTTACACAGACACTCAGTATATATACAACGCCCAACAACTAACCGTTGGGCCGCGGCCCGCCAGGCACGATCACCCAGCCTGGTCGGAGGATCCTCCCTTTTCGTTGGAGGTGTGTGACAGCCTCCACAAATGTATGGCATTCCTATACATTACCAACATTAATAAAACAAGAAGAAATAAATATAATTAATTTGTGAGAAACGAGTTCATATATATCAATGGTTATGAAAGATATTATTGAGACATTTTCTTTGAGGTCTGTTTAGGAGAAATATTTCCGGCTCTGAGAAGTTTCGTGTTCAAAAGGTTCAAAGGAATGTTATTACTATCGTTTGGTTGTCCGACTGGCTGTGTGTCATTATTCTCTACCATAGATACTGTGGTGTTGACGTTTCAATAATAATACATCTACGCATTGTAGGTGTTTTTGTTGTCTGGTTAACTTTTTATTCCTTCGTGTTTTAATCGTGCACTCTCTTCATTTATTTAAAAAAGGCTCACCAACGATTGTATACACTGAATAAAATTAACAAAAATTGATACAAAAGGTCATAAGCCCTAGTGTTACAATCTATTAAAGGTGGGCATCACATGCAAAGTGTTACAATAAGAAACTTAATTTATATATATTATGTACTACTAATTATAATATTAATAAAATATATTTATAAACAAAAAAATATATATAATAGTTCCATAGGACGGCAATCTGACAAGAGGGAAGAGAAATTAGGTGGTGGACAGGACCCCAATTTTCCAAAAGAAAATCCCAATAACACTTGCCTGACCCGGAAATATTAGAAATAAGAATATCGTGTAGATATATAATGTGTATATATACTATAATGTAATATGAAACACATTTAAAAGTTTAGTAGGTAACCCTTTTTATTTTTCCAGTTATACGAGTTTGAATACACGGGAAACTTTGCATTATAACTGTAAACATTTTTTAAGAAAGCGTTTTGTGTATTAGACTTTCATGTCTTACAGATGATATTAACAAAATCCTTTGTTAGATTTGACTGGCTTTGCTCTAGTGGCTAGTAGCCCTGTCTGTTAATCCGGAGGTGGAGAGATCGATTTTCATCTAGGACAAATCTTTGAGTGTGAGCACGATTCTTTGTTTTGTGTCTAAGTATAATTTAGGTATTTAGAAATACATATCCATACTATAATCTTAACAAAGTATAAAATGTCGGTGCGCTTATCTTCTTTCTTCTACTACTTTATTTTAAACTATACAACGGTTTTCAATGTAATTTTCAGTTTAGTTAATTTGGTATGAAGATAATTTTTTATCGCGATAACAGACATCCACGTGGGCGGAGCCGCGGGCAAAAGCTAGTTTATTATATATATAAGTGTATAAAGTTACATGAATTGGGAATCAAACCTACATACTTAATCATTACGCCAAACGAGCAGTCTGCCTACCCCTTATAAGCTTAAAGCTGTTATGTAACTATGTATATATTATATATTAAAAATATGTACAGCGAAGCTTTCTATTTCACTTTAAAATGTTTTCCAAGCTCCTTAAATAAACTCACAAGAGTATAGTTTAATCCTTGCGAAACAGCGTTTTAATACGTTCCTATACCTATATATTGAAGAAAGTGTTAAAGTATCGTATGTAGCAGCTGTAAAGTAAAGGAAACTGCGCCGTTAAGAGAGGAATACACAAATAGTGAGAAGCAAAGTTAGTACACGCCGTGAAAAACATCTAAAGCAAACTAAATCTCCAGTCATGTAAATCGCAATCGTTTTAAACTTTATACAGAGTGGAAACCATTTATAATATTATAAATTCGAAAGTAACTACGTTTGTTTCTTTGTTACCTTTTCACTACAAAACGGCTAAACGGATCTTAATAAAATTTAACAAAGAAATAGATGGTATCCGACATACACGCGATTGGAGCCGCGGGTAGTATAGCTAGTTGAAGGTGTGACACCGGGTTGTGGTTTTATAGGTATTTTAGATATTTTGCATGGGGTCTTATTGTTATTATACGATGCGCGCCTTGAGCGCCCCACGAGCCGTCTGTATCGAATTTTAGAATATTGCATATTTTATGTATTATCGAACAATGTGACCATGACCTAATTTTTTTAAAATATTTATTATACCAGTTTTCTAAACAAGTAGGTAGCTTTCAAAATTACACTTATTAAACATGAACTTAGAACTTCATTGAAACAGGCGTTTCATGAATGTTGTAGGCTATTTAACCCTAGACAAGTGGCATAAACGGTAGTCGAATCGAAAATGAAGTTTGACATAAGTTTACGATATAATGTCGTAAACTTACGTCAAATCTCATATATTTGCTTTCTATTTTATTTGATTTGACTACCGTTTTTGCCACTTGTTTACGGGGCTAAAAGTGCATGCGTATCGATGTATTATCTAATTTTCATGCACACTGTAATCTATTTAGACGCTAATATTTTTCGTTTTCTTTGTTGTATCCAGCACTAGTCTGTTGTTTAATACCTACTGTAATTTGTCACAGTAAGACGATGTCTTTCAGTATACCTACTAGTTGTTCCCTGCGGTTTAACGTGTGTAAAATTATGCCACGTATATTTAGAAAGACAATAAATTGAATTAATTTGAACTATTTTACTATTTATCTCTGTTGGTGGAAATTTTGTTGCACTTATTTACTGAAATTCAATTTGTGGATTTCATTTGATCTGTCCGTAACATCAGTTCTCCCGCGTGATTCATTTTACTGTACTTTACATAATTAGACACTCAATAGAGTCGTTGTTTCGTCTCGAGACATTGCTAAATAATTAATGAATTCTAGTGCTGATAGAAGCTGCTTAATACCAAGCTCTTGAAACTGTATTTTTTATACTGATACTTAGTTACCAAACAAGTTTCATGGCTAGCAGATGCTGAATGCTAGTGACATTTGCTTTACCTAGGGTATGGCTCGCGCGTTACTGATCCAACAAGTACAAGACTTTGAATTCATCAGTTTTGTTTTATATGGAACTCTGTGATAGAAAAACTTTTAAAAAGCACACCATAAATTAAACTAGAGAACTGCATTCACGGACAGGATGGAACACAACACTATACCACTATATCTTGTTATTTGGCCGTAAACTTTTGTAAGGTGTAGATCCTTCCCCTCGATATAGATAGGATCAATGCCTTACAATAGATACGTCACTATACAAGCAAGCCAGCCCATTGATAGCATGTATGGTGACCCGCCTGACCTCTATTAAAGTGCAAATTACACTTATATATATCTCTACGCCTAAAGGTAAAAATGCACCTTAACATAAACCGTACTGTTCTATTGTTTCAGGGATGTAGCATAAAAACATTTCATGATTACAATGCACCAGTATACATTAATACGTTAGAGAATAAGGGTTAGTTAACATCGAAATGTGACGTGGCGTGCATTTTTTATGATTGCTATACAAAATATAATTTTATTTAATTAGATATATACGTACATTATAGTATTTTAAATATAACAGAACAAATGAATATCTTGAGCCATTGCTCAAGATAATCATTTGTTCTCTAATATTCTATTATTAATTTATTTTGGAATGGATTTTCGTTGCCATTGCAACAAAAAATCCTTTATAAAGGGACACTCGTCTGGAGGAGCTCTTTTTTATTTGCCGTCGAGTTGTAAAGGTTATAGCGATATTTTTTCTGACAATATAAGTGTAGATACGTAATTATATCAGTTATTTTATATTATGTTGTATTTCTATAAAGCAACTTTTAATACATATACTACACAAAAAGATAGAGACACACAACACAGCGGTGTTTTGCAGGTAGACGCTGCATGCAAGAGTTTGGGACATGCTCAATAATTTGGGACCCGCATGAAAATATATATATCCTAATGTTGGAGCGAGTCCAGCGAAAATTCGCTCGGTACTTATACAATAAGTTGTATGGATATTATCCTTATTTGTACCCATCACTGTTTGTGTAAGGTATGGTAGGCATCGATACGCTTGAACTACGACGTAAATGTGCGCTCATAGTTCATTATTTTATGTTAATGCACAACAATCTCGACAATCCAACTGCGTTGTCTCGTTGTGCTTTGTCTGCGCCGGACCAGTACGCGCGGCTGCGCTCGCGTCGCCTGCTGGCAACGCCTACAGTACGTACGTGCACGGCACAATTTGCTCCAACTAATCAGGCTGTGAAACTGCTTAACTCTCTGGTTGCTCAATACCCAGAGGTAGATATTTTCTACACCAAAATGGGCCAATTTGTTAAATTCTGCTTGTTATTTTTATACAAAACTTTATAAGGGAATATTACAGTATATATTATTATGTATTCCGTGTATGTATTCTTGTTATGGTTCACTGCACGTGTTAGGCAACTGTTAGTGCAGTGAGCAGTTGAAATGAATAAATAAATAAATAAATAAATAAAGAGCGGCACTGACTTCGTGACGCGACAACGCATTGTTCTCGTCGCGAAACGGCGTTGCATCTTAGTGTGAACTAACCCTAATAGCTACGTTTGTAACAAGTTGAGTAGATGACGGTAACGGGTTTTCGGCCAGTACGTGGTGTACTGGATGGATTACCAACTTCCACTATTATAATGTTTAATTCAGCATTTAATACGCGAGTTATTTCAAGTAGACAAGTTAATTTTCAGAGCTGAAAATAAACAGGCTAGGTTAATTTTGGCTAACGAACTGTGTCCTTGAATTTTCAGCATTGTATATCAACCTTATTGGTGAATTATAATTTACCAGTGACCCACCCTTCCCTCTTCACTTCAGTTTTTGAACTAAAAACTTTTCTAGGCACGTGAGACACAGCCTTGGTGGTCCAGTGGCCGCAGTATGCGCCTGCTTTGCACGAGGTTGTGGGTTCGATTCCCACACAGGACAAAACTTTGTGTGACCTACAAAGTGTTGTTCTGAGTCTGGGTGTAATTTGTGTCCGTTAATATTGTATGTTTGTAAAGTCCCCCGCGACACAGAGCTTGTTCTCTAGTGCGGGAGTAGTCTTTTTTAAAACAATACAACAATTCAGAAATTTTCTTCCGAAAAGTAATGGTTAAAGGATTTTCTTTTTCTAAATATATTTACATAACTTAAAAAAATAAACAAAAAATTAAGCTTACAGTATAAATACAATCCAGTTTCTTTAATACATACCTATTACTATGCTATTCTTGTATACCTAGTCAAATACCAAAATACCCCAAAATTGTTAAAAAAAAATGGAAAATCACCTAACTCACAATGTTATAACCTGATCTCACTGTGCAGTTTGTCCTGCACAATCCTAGTCACCTAGCGGAAAATAAGCGACCAGGAAAATATAACATAGTTTTAAAAATTTTGTACTTGTCCTGTGTGGGAATCGAACCCACAACCTCGTGCACAGCAGATGCATACTGCGGCCACTGAACCACCAAGGCAGTCAAAAATGAATGACAGTGAACAACGCATTTGTTTTATACTATGTAAGAATTTATGTTACGTATATCTTGTATAATAACAGACAGGCACAAAAAAGGTATTTTTAGAATTTCGTAGTCAACGTGGAACTGTTACCGACATATAGGTACACCAGCATGTCAACATGCCCATCAGTCTGTCTGTGTGTGTCTGCCTATCTGCGGTTAAATTCTGTCAATCTTTATATTAGGAAGCTGTAATGAAACCTGGATAAACTTCTTCCAAGCTGAACATGTTTATTTCAACATTTTGTTAGTACAACACTAAATAGTAAACGGTTGGTATTTTCTAAAAATAAGATTTATTTTTCAATCAGTTTAGCTGTAAGTACTACTTAAGCTTTAAGTCACGCAAAAGAAACCACTTCAAATAAAATACTATTAGCATAATATAAACTCATTACTCGTTATGTGTTGTTAGTCTGCTTTGGTCTTCTGAAATAAGAAGCTGGGGCGGGCTAGTTACATGTTGCTTATTACGATAGAGTTATAAAAACTAATACTTTTACATAATCATAATAAATTACAATACGTTGCTAAATACGGCTAAGACGATTCATTCACGATATTATCAACGCCATCTTTTAAAGTAGTAAAGTACTAAATTGTATCGGAAAATGAAAGGCAAGGGAAAATCCAAAATCGTGCAAATGCTTTTGTTGTTAACAGCGCCATCTAGTATAACTCTCAAGTACCTTGTTGCTACTAGTAGTTCAAAATATCAAGTAGAACAGGTTTTCCACGGTGTTGATAGAGCCTTTTGTTAATTTACTTCAATTCTAAAAGATGTCGCTATATTTGGACTAAAATATTTGTTGTCATATTTTTAGCTGTATAAATAATAAATAAAATTGAGATATTCTTCCTATAGGTAAAGATTCTTGTAGGCATATTTAAATTTAAATTACGTTTTTTATAGAACAAAAGCTAGTACTGGCCTCCACATTCTCAAGCTGGCTCACTTGATTGTACAATTCTAAGAGTTCGTAAAAACATATAGTTATGTTTAAAATATACAGATTGATATAATTTCTACATAGGCGCTGACACTTTAAAATGTTTTAGAAGCACCTTATACAATTATGAAATATATGTACGAGTAAAGACCTTATTTTAAGATATTATTTTACAAAGTCATGGCAAAATATAAAAATAGTATAAATCTAAAATAGTTGTAATAAAACGATTTTTTTGGTAAGTACTTATGGTTGCTTGCAATCACTGTCTCTTAAAGGCAGTGTACCAAGTGTGTGTATTCAATCAAGAACTATAAAATAAACTGCGTCAATTTTAACTACAAATTGCCTTTTTTTTGTAAACAATTAAGTACCCTCAATATAAAACAATAAATTTTTTTCTAAATAGTTATACTACTAAGTACATATTTGTTTTCATTGAACTCGCTAAATCTATTAAGTGAATACTGTGAAGGTACCTAGTCCGATAGTGTGCTAATTTTCATTGTACACATATATAGATAATTTGATAGTCAAGTCACAAGTAAATAGCACGTACGTACTCGTAGATCCTATTCCTTATGTATAAAGGAAAAGGCGTGATTACATGAACATAAACTGTTTAATAGCGGAGTGATATGCTACGGTTATCTAACAGAATACTGTTTAACAATAAATAAATAAAACAACTTATTTTTCTCTCCTGGATCGCGTGTGATGTGACACAGAAGAAATAAATGGAAAAATTACTACTTATTCAAAAAAGAAAACCATTTAAAAACCTAGTGCAGTGCTCATTTCAGTGCAAATTTTTAAGAGAAGTACCATACAAAATGAGCAAGCCCAACTGGAAAAAGAGCTATACCCAGAATATTTACACCCAGTGCAGCTGTAGTAATCTTTTTTTCGTAAGTAAAAGTTTCCAGTGCTCATTTAGAGTGGCGTTTGTATTTAAAAGTTTTAGATCACAAAACATTAGTATTACATTTTTTTTTGGCTCGGCAACACGCGATTGATGTCCCAAGAGATTAATGTAGCAAGAGTTCATAGGCCTGTAGCCTGCTACCATCAGGCGGACTGCATGTTTGTTTGTTACATTTATAGTATAAAGACAAAATATCAGGATATCCTCTCCCTAATCCTAGTTTAAACACATACACGAGACGCTCTTATCATTGCGTAATAACAATGTATTTAGGTTATTGGTTTATATTATAAACACTATAATGTGTACCTATTTAATACTCATACATGTACAAAATTCGATAATTATATTAACACATATGTGTAACTTAAATTTTCTTTATGTTGTAACAATTTTCATATGATTATCGAGGTATGATTTTCGCTGTTACCATGTTGATAGTAAAACGTGTCGTTGTGTCTTCTTTAGCAAGTATTCATCATCATCACCTCAGCCTGATGACGTCCACTATTGAGTGAAGGCCTTATAACAAATAAGGCCTTCACTCAATACCCCAATGGTTTAGTTTGAGCTGCTTGCATCCAGTGCTTTCCCACAGCTCTGATTAGGTCATATTGACTGGCCTGTTTGTCTAGTGGTTAGTGACTCTGACTGCTACGCCAGAGGTCGTGGGTTCGATTCCCACCCAGGACAGATATTTGTGTGATGAGCATGATTGTTTGTTCTGTGTCTGGGTGTAATTTATCTATAATATGTATGTATTTAGAAATATATAAGTATGTTTATCAGCTGTCTGGTTATCATAGTACAGGCTCTGCCTAGTTTGGGATCAGATAGCGATGTGTGAGTTGTCCCGAAAATATTATTATTATATGTCCACCTAGTGGGAAGTTGCCCCACGCTGCATTTTTCTGTACGTGGTCACCTTTCTTACCCACTGGTTATCGGTTTGTCGACCACAAGATAATTATTACCCAAATTTTTGCTAAAAAGTGCTCGAGTTATTTTGATTTTTAAATATCATATAGGTTCGATTGTTTTCTCTTCAGCAAAGTAATGATTAATAGTTAATATATTTTAATTTGAATATCCATCAACTACAACCTTTAAGCTAGGTAATAATGTTTACATATATAAAAAAAAAAAAAAATAGTGTGTCTAATTTAGCTAGTGAACTGTGGATGTGATACTCCTCTGCTTACTCCTCAAAGCAAAATATAATAAATTACAAGTTATAGTATAATGCAACTCTAAATTAAATCAAAATATAAGCAATACATTCAATATTTTAAGATTTCAAATCAATATAAAATAAACATTGATAATGTTTATTCAATAATTTGCATAGTCTTATTGAAAGAAGTCCAGACATTTAACGCTATAACAACAACGGTAAATGACTGTGTACATAGCACTACGGCTGATAAAAAAAAAATCTGCAGTTTCTAACATATGTATAAAGTGACATATAAAATACGTCCTTATGTACCTAATTTAACTGGCTTCTGAGGTGTTTTTTGAGTGGCAATATCCTTGTCCTTACTAATATTATAAATGTGAAAGTTTGTAAGTATGGATATCCATCCATGGATGTTTGTTACTCTTTCACGTAAAATCTACTGAACGGATCTGGATGAAATTTGGCACAGAGATAGATTATGGTCTGGAATAACACATAGGCTACACACCGCTTTTTACAGCGATAACCGACATCCACGCGGGTGGAGCCGCGGGCAACAGCTAGTTGACAATAATGATGCTTTTTTCTGAAGCGATGTCGGTAGATCCGTATAATGACACAAATGGATTTACATCTCGTGTTAAATTTTACTGGTTCTAAGACAATAGCTTGTTAGCCCTAGCTTATACCTAAGAGTGGAAGTGGTAGAATAGTGGATGTAATTGTCTTGTAAAATCCGAATATCTTGTAAATACCAAGAAAATGCTAACAACCAAAACCTCTGACTGAAAAGATGGGATCTACACCCATACATTCAGTCCCTTAATAAATAACTATAAGACTTTCTTTTAAACTGGGTGAAACTACATTGTGCTAAGCATACGATTCTGGTGGTGGTTTTATTGTAATTTTATTCTCTTTAAATGCGTGAAATTGTACATTACACATGTAAATTATATATAAGGTAATTTTACGTACGATAACCCAGAGAGAAACTGTTAAATTTCAAGTCAAAGGTCTAGAAATCGGAACCTACCTTTGACAAATAATATTAGTCAAAATTAGAAATTTATTATAATTATATAATCATTTACGTATTAGGCGAAGAAACTCGCAATATTAATTGTTACAATGTTGAAGTTTTTTTTATCTTTTAGTTGCTTTTTCTATTCCTAAGTACCATTTTTGTATGAATTCAAGACAATAGGATAAAAAAGAACGTCTATCGGATCAGTTACTTAGTAAGTAGTAAATGCAGTCTTATTTTGATGTTTTGTTCAAATTGTATAATAATAATATTTTCGGGACAACTCACATATCGCTATCTGATCCCAAACTAGGCACAGCCTGTACTATGGTAACCGCACAACTGATAAACATACCTACTTATATATTTCTAAATATATACATATTATATATAAATTAAACCCAAACACAGAACAAACATTCGTGCTCATCACACAAAGATTAGTTCTGGGTGGAAATCGAACCCACGACCTCCGGCGTAGCAGTCAGAGTCACTAACCACTAGACCATTAGGCCAGTCAATGAATCAATAATTATCAATCGACTGTGTCTGTAGTGTAGTGGGTAACCTCACTATTGTAACCGCATCGAGAGATTTGGGTCCCTCATAGGACAAATATTAGTGTGGCACAAAGAAAATCGATCCTAATCTGGGTGTAGTTACTTTGTTTTCGTAATTTGTAATCTGTTATAAAGTCCCCCTAAACACACGATTCGTTTCTTAGTGCGACAATAGAAAGCAAAATATGTATGGGATTAGACATAAGTTTACGGAATAATATCGTAAACTTATATCAAACACATTTTCTTTCTATTCTTTTCGATTTGACTACAGTTGACGCCACCTGTCTAGAGGGGCACACACATCTGCCACTGCGCACCTTAATTTTGACATAACAGTTTACGTTATGTAAACACAATAGTAAATTGAAACAATTAATACTTAATTATAATAAGTTCACATTTAAACTGCCATCATCTGGTTATAACTTAGATTCGTAATTATATTTAATAGTTACATACTCGTACATAATACACATTATATTGACATAAATAGACTAATTATTACATGACTTATGATATCTTCCTAATTTCTAATAACATAGCATGTTATTAGAATTTATTGTACAACAACTACGCATTTACTACTACGTACATGTAAACTATGTAAACTGTTTACTATTGTTTGTTTATGTTTTGACTGCTCGTGTGGATGCCTCGTCATTTTTCACTGCTCTCTTCTTATTAGCGATTCAACGGCAAACATTGTTAGTATTTATATTGTTGCAGCCACATTGAATGCATTAGTAGAGGCACCTATTCCTTCTACGTGTAGGTGTTAAAGAAAAGTAAACCTATAAGAAGATCTGGCAAGAAACTTAGAGTCAAAAGATATCTTATGTTATCCACTAATTGGTATTTTTAGTCTAAGTGCATTTATAATATTTAAAGAGAGGTAAGGCACCATACTAGCGTGCAAGCCCAACTGCGGAAGGACCTCCACCTTACAGAAGACCACAGCCAAATAACTACACACAGTGGTGTAGTTGTATCCCTGTGTATGAGTACAGGTCTCCAGCGTTCATTTAGGGTAAGAAACGTATTCCTATCCCAGGGATACTCCTATCATAAGGCCCTGGTGAAAAAAATGTTTTTTTTTTTTTATTTTTTTTTATAAAAAGGTCACAAAAAAAAATTATGAGCCCTGTCTCTTAAACTAGGCAGAGCCTGTATCTTAAGAGGCAGTGTTCGACCAAGATTTATTTCCTATAATTTAATATAATATTGTTACTATTGATGGAAGTGTATCGACTTGGTATTGAGATATGGTGATATTAAATGGTGAAATAATAATATGGAATGAATGATATGAGTGTATGGGTGTGTGTGTGTGTGTATATGTGAGTGTTTGTGTGTATGTGTGTGTGTGTGTTTTAATGTTATACTATGTAGGTCAAAAGTGTTTCTGTTCTGTCGTAGTCCTGTTTCAGAAGCCACTAAATAATACCATAAGTATTACTTGCATGTTGGCAACATGCAAGTAATACTTATGGTATTGCAAGCGTCCATAGGCTACGGTAACTGCTTAACAATGGTTTCGATTTTAGTGTTAGTATACCTTTCACGATACAGTGATTATTCAATTCTAGTGCAGGAGCTCATGTTCTTTAATTTTAAACAAATATTATGCATGCAGCTGCAGCGCATAATATTTGTTTAAAATAAAGAACATGAGATTTGTTTTAAGTTTAAAGTTTGTTTTAAGTTTGCAGCTGCAATCTCATACCTACTCTCAGTTATTGTATTTACTTTCTTAAATACCTAACAATAGAAAAAAAATAAAGGGAATAGAGAGGTCTGCTTTCTAGAAGAGAGTACGAGTGTTCAGCAGTAAGACCCACATACGTTGCTTTAATGTAAATTAATACAATAAAAAATGGCTAGTGTAGATCATTGTACCATCCCTTTTTATTGTCATTTGTTGTATTTTATTACATTTGACCTGAATGACTCACCTAATTTGTTTTTATAACATAATACTTAAACAGTTTTGTGTGTGAATGTGGGTGAGTTACGACAGTGTTTAGTTATATTGGTTTGTAACACGCAGGTGCCATACGAGGTGGATACTAAGGATTTATGACATTATTAATTTTATCTTTTGCGTTGGAAGCGCAGCGGTACCTTCAGTTTAAGACTGTCATGTACAGCCTTAGAAATATCTCGGATAAAAAACGTACAGTAACCAATGATAGTATATTAAGACGCGTGGCAACTTTTGCCGTCATGTATCACTATCTCTTTCCGCATCATTACATTTAGTATTATCTCTCGCATTCATACTTGAAATCTATAAGAAAGTACGTACAAAAACATGGCAACAAAACTGAACGCCGCTCAATATGAAGGTAGCTTGTCTTTCTCGACAAAAATCATTGACTGTAACTGTAATAGTACCCGGTATATGAAGCTCGTTGCCTATTATATAGACGGCGACGTGTCGTATACTGCTACTCCCTGTAATGAAAAGGGCGTAGGTAATTATATCAAATGTGTTTGGCATTATAAGCAACAATATTCTACAAGTACTACCCCGCATTGGCACACGTGTAAATGAAGGCTTAAGTTCTCTCACACTTCTTTATACCCCACTCTCATAGTCCGATGGGACGGCAATCCGACACGACAAGAGAGAGATCAGTCGAAGTATCAGTGACCTTACTACCAATTTTAATGTTCAGGCATCTATTGTGAATTTCATGACAGAAAAACTTATGTAAAGTAACGCCTAGACATATGGCATTTAAACTTCACGATTTGTGCACATATTATAATTATAATGGACAAGGGTCTAAAAAGCGTAATATTTTAAAGGTTTTCAAAACAAAAAGGTATGAAAACCTTTAAAATACTACGCACGCGACTCTCTCTACGAACCCTACACCTTAATCGAAAGTAAAGTGCCAATAAGAATACAAAAATACGAAGAAACGCTTCGAGAAAAGGTAGGTAGTGCCCTGCGTTTTCGTAGTCTCGTCTTGACGGGGGCATTCTTATGCTCCCAGATATCTATTTTTAGCCCGACCCGGGAATTGCACCCGAGAAATTATATTCAACAGTCGTTCTTAACTACCACTGACACAAAAGTGCTCAACGCGCCAAAAGACGATTTAACTTCAACTGCCACAATCCATACCATGGCATTCTAAGTGATTTATTTTCCATTTTTATTCCGATCAATAACAATCTTAAAGCCTAATAACGTTGACATCTCAACAATTTCAAAATAAGTAATTTCATCAAGGCAGTTTTCTTAAACAAAATAATACATTATAGTTAATATTGCAGACTAAAAAGAACGTTTATGTACGGTATCAGGCATACTTTGTTGCTTTTACACGTGTAACATTGTAGTTAAAACCTTAGTTTAAACAACAACAGGATTGTATTTACAGTATAAACATTTATTTTATTTTGTTCTCGGTACTAATTATGAACCATTACATTACTAAGTAGGTGTTGTTTACTGCGGTAAATATGTACCATAAAATAAGCGTTAGAAATAATTTAATAAATTATAGACAAGGTTTAAATCTTCTCAGCTCTCTTGATCCTATAGAAAGACAGATAATTATAGAATGTTAATGCTGAATTGGGAATGGCAGGGCACACCTGCATTCGGACTATATCGTACAGATGGACAAAGGTCGTCACACAGAGTGGGTGCCTGAAGACGGACGTCGTCGTCATAGTAGGCCTGGCTGCTGGACGCTGGCGTGATAAGCTGTATACTTCTGCGGAGGACTGTGTAGAATTGTCATCTAATATAGAGGTGTAGAAGACCATGGAGTCTCCTCCTCCTTTGCCAAACAGTGGGATAATATAATGTATTAAAAAAGGACTATAATTTTCGTACCTTATCTACTAGTTGTATTTTTACACCAATATAAAAGAGGGAACACACAATACTATCTAGCAGCCCTCCTTAAAAAAATAATCTCCACGTTACACACTATTAGAGAAGACTCCAAAACAACACAAATAATTGCACAAATTAATGTAGTTATGTTTTCTATACTCACCCACTGACACATGGCTACACCACTGTGTTATTAAATATTTTTTTAGCATTTTTGCTATGCAATATTTAATAATATTGAGTGGTTTCATTCTTTAATAACATTCTTTTCTCACAATTGGAAGATGTTGTTCGTATAGACCTGTAACGGCTAACGTTTGAATGAAACTGACTCCAAGACGTAAACAAGCGGTGGACAAATTCGAACTCTGGAGTAGGAGCTCGGATGGCACAGTTGGTAGTGCGCTGGGCCGGAACCCGAGAGGCGCAGGTTCGAGTCCTGCTCCGGGCTCATCTTTTTCCACATTGCTTTAATATTTAAGTACACCACTGTGTGACGTCACAACTTGTTACTTTCTCAAGCAATATAATTTGTGATTTTCTTATCCATATAATTGTGCGGCTATTTTGTAATAATTAGAAAATATTACATATACTTACACAGGCTTTATACCTAGGGATATACTCGTCCTTAGTTTTCATCAAGGTAAATCCAACTAGCCCAAACAGACGGGACTATCGTGTTTTATTACGGATTTCCTATGGCCAGCTTCCGACTGTATCATCAGATCATCCTCCATATTATTGCATTGTCAGTATACTAAATTTCAGCTCAATCTAAACCGAAAAGTGGTTCAAATCTTGTTTGCAAAATTTGATCTAAACTAACTAACATTCCTCCTTCCATACATTGCAAGCTAAATAAAAACGTACAAAAATATAGTCAAATACTTTATTGACTGACTAAGATGGCGTAAAGGGAGGCCTATAAGTAAAGAACGCAGTACTAATAATGATATATTTATATATGTTCATACAATTAACACCAGGCGTACCACATTTTATTGTATTGATCAGCTAATGGAGTGCCTATGGAGCCACAGGTGTTTGAGCCTATATTTACATTATTTTCTAACACCGATATGTATTGCTAGGTTTATGCCGTATGAGGCGAGTGTGAATAGAAATATATTGGTTTTAACACCTTTAGTATTTGTAAAGTGTTATCCGTATAAGTCCGCGACCCAACGTCGCCTACAGAGGTCAAGGACACTGATACATCCACGTTTATATAATGTTTGGCTTTGTTTGACCTTAAGTTAACATATGCATGTACATATTTACTATGTACTTATCTATTTTATCGTACTAAAAGCTATTAGTATAGCTAATATGTAAAATATACGTCATATACTTGAGTTTACTTTGAGAAACTGCAATTTTCCACGTTGACCATGTAGACATATTATTATGTATGGGCTAACAACGATATAAGGAAAGCAAGCCCGACTCGGGAAGGACCTCTATTTTGCAGAAGACTACAGCCAAATGACTTTACACAGCAGTGTAAAGTCATTTGGCTGTAGTCTTCTAGACCACAGCCTTGTGGCTACCTACTAACTAATCATAAGTATAGGTATTAATTTTATTGAAACACTTTCCCATCCCAGAGATACTAAATCACATAACCCTGGTGTTAAAATTTTTGTGACGACATTACGCAAGTCATATCTCTGGTATTGCAAGCGTCCATATGTAACGGTAACTGCTTACCATCAGACAGGTCATAAGCTTATCCACCTAAGTAATGTAAGAAAAAGAGTATGTATACATCTGTGTGGCAACATGCTGTTTCTGACATATATGTGATAAAATTCAAATTAGGATAACGGAACTTTAGCTTTAAATGTTTAAGTCTGTAGGGTATTTAGAGGTTGATAAATGGCCAGTTGTTAATTAACAGAAATATGAAAACGCATCACGTAGCCATCTTGGTACGTATACAGGCTAGCATCAAAGTGCCGAAAGTGCGTTATTAATTACTATAATTGGTAAATGGAATGAACTTACTAAAATCTCATTACTAGCACTACTTTATTAGCATGTCTTACTAGGGCGAATGATCGTGGTCTGGTCTGATCACCGAGTCAGGTAGTACAGAGGTTTTCCGACAAAAAGTTTTTAGTAACAATCCGGCATTGAGAATTGTGCCCGCTATATAGAATGATTAGCTGTTGCCAGTGGCTCTGCCCATGTTAATGTCGGTTATTGCGGTATAAAACTACTCTATATCCTTACCCAGGATACCATCTATTTTAATGCCATTATCATTAAAATCCGTTTAGCCGTTTAGCCGTGAAAAGGTAACATTAACTAATAAACAGTTACTTTCATTATACATATATTAGGTGTCATACATCTGGCTAGCGCCTTGTATAAAAACGCGTGATGTTATATGACGTAGTTTAATACCAAGTCTCAGATTTGGGATTAATCCGAACACCTGATCATAAATCGTATTATAAAACTAGTTATGTTAATTAACAATTTCATTATTCAGCATACATACATACGTCGCATGAATTATTATTTCCTAAGTGGAAATTCAGTCATTTACCTATTAATTATAACAAATAAATACAAACCCATTAACTTAAATACATAGCTTCTACGTGTGTCTCTTTATATTAATTAATATTCTACACACATTTATCTATTTAGTTCCGTTTTAATTCAGTAACAGAAACATCGTCAGCACTTTGTTCATATTTTAATTACAGTCTTTTTACTGTCGGTATTTACACGGTTTTCTTCACGTGTATAACGGCATGGGAAACAAGATAATAGTTGTTATTGAACGATCGTGAATAGCTGTTTGAACAAAATTGTAGGGTATAGGTGAAAACAAAGTTCGCTTTTTATAATTGACACTTTTATGTTGGTGAGAATTCTATTATGTAATTGTGGTTTAAACTAGAATCTGGTAATACCTGTTCTATATATTATTGTAAATTAGTCTATTTTAGATGATGATATAGAAGATTTCTTGACATATTATATCCTTGAGTAATCCAAGTCATTGTTTACCTTTGAATCATGTGTAATTGTTAGCTGCTTGATAACTAGACGACAGGTTAAATAAAGAAGAAAATGTTTTATATTTAGAAATATTTATTATAAAATATAAATATAATCTATCTAAATAACAACGCGCTTACATACTGCTAATACTAGAAGGCCAAGCTCGACAGCATCGCAACTTTAACATAAAATTACCAAGACCTTCACAATGACGGTAATATAAATCTATTAGTAAGGAGACAAAACTTACATAAGTTCCTTGTAAAACCAAGGAATAACAATACTATCTACATGGTTCCGAAATTCTGTCCAGCAGTTTCGAATAATCAGTCTGGTAACACCACTGTCACAATAATTTATAAACAATACTGCTATCACTTATACATAATAAAGGTAGTTTTATAGATAAACTGTGCCAATTCTAACTTGTGGCTTTTTGAAGAGATTGGAAGCAGTCTTGATAATGCTAATAATAGGTCTGAAGGTGGAAGTCTCGGCTTGGTAGTATGTGGCAGGTTGCTGGTACTGGTACTGATATTGGTTGTCGTATTGTTTGTAATATTGGTTGTTGTATTGGTAGTTGTAGTTTGAGTCGCCAGTGCTGTCGGGGATGGAGTTCGAGATGTAGCTGTTGCTGCTGTCAACCGTCTGGTATGATGACGAGGCAGTGTAACTGGCCGCTGTAACAAAAAAAGAAATCACATTAGATTTATTTGCTTTTAAATCTTTAAAAGTAATGCAAGGCGTTCATAATATTTAAAAAATATCATGAAAAGTAAAAAATATATTTACCGCATAAGCCGGAGTATTTGCTTGATTGAGTGAGGCCGAAGTTGGTGCATGATGGGTAGCCCTTCTCGTAAGGTTTGGATCCAATGACGTTGCCGCCTGGTCCGTAGTTGCAAACGTAGAGCTTGGTGTAGCCTCGGACGGGGTCGTAGTAGAAGGTGAAACCGCAGCCTACCTTAGATGTCTCGCCCCAAACCAACTAAAAGAAAAAATATAAACATTAGAAACTGGTCCACTTCTTATTAATTTTTTTTTTCTTTAAAAAATAGAGCATTAATTCAAGAAATCGTTATTTTACATAAAAAGCTCATTGCGAGAAAACTGGATATCATAAAATACCATTGAATAACACTTAATAAACATAATGACTTTAATATTTAAATTAATATGAAATTGCAAATTACCTGTGAGTAATGTCCGGTTCCGTGCCCACCGGTGATGGGTTTGAAGCCGTAGATACGAACTTCGTCGAACCAGGCATTGATCTGTTTGTTGAAGTCAGGTTGGGAATCTGATTGCTGGGTTGGCGGGCGAGTTGTCCAGGTGGCAGCAAGGTTCTGACCCACGGGGAAACGGCCATCATAGCGTTGGGCAGCACGATCGTGAGCAGTGATGCACTGATCAGACCAATGCTGAGCACCTGCAGCCAGTTCATCGTCCCATACCTTTAGAACAAAAGAAAACTCAGTCAGTATTGCTAATATCATTTGTAACGCTTTTAAGGTTCGCAATATTTGAACTGGCGGGCAATGAACTTTAAATCGACACTTACTGTTTGTAAATTATGTTAAACATACTTAATATTCGTACTGCTATGGTGACGACTTTTGCAACATGTTTTATCATAAGAAATATTATTATTACTGAACAGATTCGCGAAATATAAAGGTATATAAAATTCTATGGGTATTTAATATGGTAAAAAACGTGACGTCATCAAATTATTACGTGATTTTACATAATACTTATAGCTGAATAGGATCTACCAGATAGCAGATTTAAATAATAATAATTTCTACGACCAATACAATCTTATAATGTATAAATTGAATTTATGTTTGAAGTCTAGTATTTCGTGTTTTGTGAGGATACCAGTCTAGATAATATGAAAATGTCCTTGAATCTAGACTTTATAATTTCCATTAAATTATTAGATTATGTATTTGGCTGATGTCACCTTTTTTAGTGTTTCACTGTTTTATTACAATGAAATACGAAATGTCAATGAATAATGGTCAAGATCAAGTTCATATCCATATTGATGCCGGCATTCGATTTTTTTAAAATAGTAGTGACGTACCATTTCCATCATGTTAGCTGCGGGTGGTTGGCTGGAGACTTGTCCCAGAGCAACGGATTGCCTGAGGCGATTGTGCGCGTCGACTATCGCTTGCTTTTCGTACGCTGTCAATTCTCCAGAACCTTTAAAAGAAGAAAAAACTTATTAAAATTCGTATTCATAATTCAAAATATATGCCAAAATATGCGGGTATCATTCGATTCTGAGTGTCAAGGTAAAATAATCATTGTGATTTCATAATCCGTTGGTTTGCTCTGATTTATTAGACCAGTGCGTGCTAACACAGGTGTCAGTATCAATAAAATTTTACGATCTCAATCCATACAAGTATGTAAATTAAGAGACGTCTTTTCGAATAAAAACTCGTTCGCGAAATCTAGACTGGGTGGCGGCGATCGAATTTATGTATACCTACGAACACTTCATGAATCTTTATGTGCTTTAGATGCCTTTGGGGGTTAATGGGGAGAAACATAAATTATAGAGACGTTATCAGCAACTATGAGAGCAGATTCAACATTTTATATTATTCAAAACTTGTATCTGACGCTCTTCACCAACATCTTAAGCTGTTTATTATTTAAATTCAAATACTTGATTAATTATTCCTTAATACTGTATAATCTTAATTTATTGACACTTTACACATAAATTGCAATAATTTAAAGATTTTTACATAACATGATCTCATTTTGATTATATCAGAAGGATTTAAAATACTATTAAATTATGAGAATGAGGACTGAAAAAAATTAATGAAAAATGAACTTACGTAATAATTGTTTTCCAGAACCACAGCCTTCTGTCGCTGCGAGGAGACCTCCCAAAACAAACAACACTAAGGACATCATCTTGATTTCTTAAAAGTTAATTCACAACACTTTGAAACTGAAAAATTACACGCTTATATTTTCTTATAGTTGAGATTCGTAACTAAAGATGTGTTATCACTTATATTTACGAAACTTCAGACTTGGTTATATTTGCCGGTGATCCGCTGCACTACGTGCGGCGCGCTCAACAGGCTATAGCGATCTGTGCGGCTGCTGCCCACGCGATCGTTTATGTACCCGACGCCGAATTACCATGGAGACGGAGCGACGCCGGGCGGCGCCTGCTGCGTCTGCTCACAGCCGCCCGCGTCGCGCCGTCCGCGCCACTTGCTCTCTCTACGCTCTTAATTTCTATTATTAATTCTACATACATTTTAATTATTTAAAAAATGAACATTATTAAGAACTCAATTTAAATATTATCCGAATTTTTGATTGGCAGACAATAGACTATTGTCGCTGTATTGATCGATCACGTAGTATCTTCAGTAACGATATAAAGAAAGGTTATGTGAACATCGGCAAGCAACTTTTTATCTGCAGTCATAATTTAAAACTCATTATGCTGCACACGGTGGTTGTCAATGAAATCAAGTTCTTGTGATGTCTCCGAGCCGAACGTGGAAATATGTTGACAGATATTGGTCGGAACGGAAGTGGTCTTTAAGCGAAATTATATGCAGCTAAAAACAAGGAAAGAATAATGTGTAATCACCCTTTTTTATGTCAAAGGCTACTTAAATTTTGTATTTTGGAAAATAATTGTAATAATTTATTTTAAAGTAATATAGTAATTGGCGGTATGACTTTAATTCATTTAACGAAGACTGGTTCTTGGTGGCTTTTAATAGAGAGAGAGGTGGAAGGAAAGCAGGCAGGGAGACATGCCCTATAGTATAAGTACTAATAATATAAATGTTAAATTATTTTTAAAACCTAAAAAGATATTATTCACAACCTGTAGCTTTTGAAATGAAATGATAAAACCGCATATTATCTAGGTAGTCGGTACACAAAAAAAAAAAAATTGTAAACATCTCTAAGTAGTGTTTTTACCATTATGACTAGATTTTTTTTCACCCATTATTAAAATTTAAAATGTTTAGAGCGCGATTTCTTTAAAAATATTGAAAATTAACATTTGGTTAAAAAGTAAAGGGCACCGTTAATTTTTTGGATAGATTATCATAGTGAAAATCCCAAACATAATAGGTATCTATGTAAAAAATTATAATTGTTGGCAGAAAGTCGTTAATTAGAGTCCAATGTTGGTCAAAAAGTTGTAGGTGACGATTTGTCTGTTAGCAACCAATCCGGTTTACCACCTGAGGTGAAGTTTTGCGCCGGTGCTACAATATTTACATATTAATGACTCTGTTTTATTGACTTTTATTTTACGACATTCTATACGAGCTTAGGATTATTATCTTTTTAATTAAAGCCTTTATCCTAATGTATCGTTTATCCTAATCTGTAACTAGCGATCTAACCAAGATAAGGTTAATCGGCAGATTATAGAAATATTACACTGTAATACTAATACTGTTACTCCGCTCTACATACATTTATATTTTTTATAAAGCTGAGTTTCACGAGTGATGTGAGTTGAGTGTAAGTTGTAGGTTTATAATTCCTTACATACTCGTAGGGTAATGAATTTTTGCGATCCATAAATGATTGTTCCAAGTTAAGATGTACTTTGTGTACTTGTTTTCAGTGTGTGTAAAATCACCGGTTCCGGCAGTCGCCTATTATGGGACCCGTGAAAACAGATTTTTTGCCGCTCTAATTTCAGAAACTTTTGAATTGATATGAAATATTATTTTAAATGGTTTGCCTTTGAAATAAGATTTTAGGCAAGTGAAGCTGCGGGTAAAATTTAAGCTATATAAAAAGAGTTATGTCATATTTTCTTGTAGTTTTTATTTTAATAAAATAATTAATAGGTATTCTATTGACCGTTTCTTTTGATCAAACCAGTGTATTGTATTACAGTTCGTGAATTGATTAAAGTCTTTTTTTTTAAATAATCATAAATTCTCGAAATTCGAAAAAAAATGTTTGACAAAAATGTAACTGTGACATCGATTAACATGAGTTTAACTTGGAAATGATGTTATAGAGAAATAACAATTATTCATTCCTATAATATACGCATGTTTCTTGACATTTTACTATGACATGATGGCCGTTAGAAAAAGCAAAAGCTATAGTTACCTATGAATAATAGTATTATAGTGGGACCTTAGATAAAGTGTTTATTCTTTATTTAAGATTGGGACAACACATACGGCTATCTGATCCCAAACTGGACAGAGCCTGTAACTATGGCAACTAGACAACTGATAAACTTTTATTATGATTATAATACACACTAGATAAATTACATCCAAACACAGAATGGTGCTCATCTCATAAAAATGTTTCTTTTTTTTACTTATAAAAGACAACTCCCGCACTAGAGTACAAGCTCTGTGTTGCGGGGGACTTTACAAACATACAATTAACGGACACAAATTACACCCAGACTCAGAACAACTCGTTATGGGTCACACAAAGTTTTGTCCCTGTGTGGGAATCGAACCCACATCCTCGTGCACAGCAGGCGCATACTGCACTGGACCACCAAGGCAGTCTAAGGTAGTCTATTTATCCAGGGTGGAAATTGAACTTATGACCAGCAACCACGACAGCTTAGTAGTCAGGGTCACGATAAACAAAGGTCAAAATAAATTCAACCATGTAATAGAATTAGAGTGAAATTTATTAAATTTAATGTTTAATAAACGAGTTATTGTATTAAGGGCGCAAATATTAATTATTAAAAGGTCAATGATGCCGAATCACATAAATATTAAATTAAATATTTATTTAAAACTAGTTTCCATTCGCGTCATTTCCCGCCTCTTATATGGTTAGTAGCTATGTCATTTTTCAAGGTTACACTTATTTCCCTGCCAAATTTCATTAAGATTGATCTGTTTAGCTGTTATAGATACATAGAAAACATTATATTTATTTGGATTATCTAAAACTTTTTAATGCGGTTTTGCTTAAAAATATAGAGGTAGGTACAGTATTTTTCAATAGAATGAAAAATTAATTTTTCATAGAGACTATAGCATGGGGTTCTTCCAGAAAGGAGTAATAAGGTTTTTAAAAGGTCGGCAACGCGTGAGTGACACCCCTGGTGTTGCAAACGTCCATAGGCTACGGTAACTGCTTACCATCAGGCGGGCCGTATGCTTGTTTGCCACTTTCGTAATATAAAAAAAAGGATGATTTTTCGTACACATAAGTTGTCCCATACCCGTCTTCATAGTGTGAACTCTATCATTACAATCAGTTTATTAGTTTCGGCATAAAATCTGACAAACAGACTGATATGTAGACATATTTTAGTATTTATAATAAAAAAATTAACATGTTCGATACACGTGAATATTGTATGTCAATATTTTAGAAGTAGACGGAAATTTGCAATTCTAAACGTCTTCGGACCTTGACAGTGGACTCTTATGACCTTGTACAATGACGCCACCTTTAATTTGATTTATAAGGGTAGAACATAATTAAATGATTATTAGATTTGTTTCCGTTTAAAATTGGAAAGCCCGTATTTTGAATAGAGATTTTTTTTAAACAACGGGGATTTTAGAAACAAAATTCAATCTCACTTATATCTGTCTCCTGCGGGCGTAGCGCACGGTATCTATTAGTTGCGAGATGACCACCTTAACTTTATTATGGTCGTCATATGATCCCATTAGAGCTGTTTTTGATTCCACTATTTCTCACAATTTATAACCAAAACAAAGGACTATACTACTTACTCATTCATATAAAGAATAGGATAAAAAAAATGATTAGACTGTTTAGGTAGGTACTGTCGACATGCAAAATGATATAATTCTACAAATAATGACAAACTCACGCTTGTTTTATTTAGGGGTAGGCAGTTATTACGAATCTCCACTTGCCACGATCTTGACATACTTAACTACACGCATATTTCATGCATACTCATTGTTAATCGGCGACGATTAATTTAAATATATAATATTAATATTAAAATTTTACGTGAAAATTAAATTCCTAATCTAATAAGACAACGTAAAAACCCCGCCAAAGCTCTAAATTATGTATATTATAATAATTAAAATGGCAATATTGGGTCAAGTTCCGGGAAAATTATACATATATATTATATTATAGTATATTATATTCAAAAAGACGATTCGTTTTTATGCAAAACATACAAAAGTCACAATTTACGATATTAATATGATATATTCTTTTGTAGTAACACTTTGCCCTATGTCAAATTATTTAAACATAGTCATAATAAAACTTAGATTAATAAAAAAAACAATCTCAGATATCAATCATACACCTTGATAGCGCCTCTTGTGACTTTTGATATTTAAAAAAAACAGAAAAAGCTATCGTTTGAAACATACAAACCAATATTCGTCGATTTTTTTATATTTTTTATTTTACTTTTTAATTTTTGCGTTTATTTATTTTATTAGTGTGTTATTTTATGTCACTATATCACCCACTAATGACAGTTATTAAGTACAAGAATTCGTTTGTACAAGCAATCACGAAGTAGACAGCTTTAATAGTGTACCTACAACATAAACTGTTCAACAAGCGCTTGTTTTAGATAAAATATTTATTATTTATGTAATATTGCATCGAATATATTCAGTAGGTACGTTAAAGCCGTCACGTACACGTTTTATCTTTGATAGTAATAACCCATAAAATTCTGTCGAACTCATCTTGAAAGTCAGAGCCAGTTTATTTGACCTTTAAATAAATAGCCTTATTAATATCATTACAGTGAAAACGTCGCTGTCACCCATCCACTAGATGAAATACAGACATGGAATTTTTGTCATCAGAATTAATTGCATTGTACTTTAGATTAAACTAAGTAAAAGAAAGTAACATAAATTTCACATTATGAATATTGCTTGATTGCTATTTTAAGAACAATAACCGCAACGAATGACAAAATTGAAAGACGATTTTGCTAATGAAAAAGTAATAGCAGAAGTTTTATAATAATTTCACGCAATTATTTTGACAGGCGGCTTAGTCATTATGACTATCATTACCATAATTATAATTACAACTACCTAGAAAGTGTCACATCGTCTTTACACAAATTAAGACAGTTAACTATGGCATACATAAGTTATATAAATAATATTTGCGTGTTTTCATATAACTCTTTTAAAACAGCTATTGATTGTCTTTGGTAAAATTAATAACTATTATTGTATTTATTCATCTGAAAAATATAGCATTAATTTAATAATAAAATGTAAACTGCTACAATTAGAGTTCAACGAGCGTTTTTTTTCCTGACTGACTGACTGATTCATCGTTTAGGCTCTGCAAGCCTGAACTACAGGTACTATGTACTTGACATTTTGGGCAAAGATCCTCGAATGATGTTAGTGAACACTAAGGACGGATTATTGAACATTAAATTCCTAAACTTTTTGAAAATTGGCTTAACCGCTATAAAAAAACGTATAAGATATTTCTTTATATGATTCACGATTAAAATTCGTCTCAGTGTCTGGGCGACTGAGCAGAGACAACTTTCTGACGCTGATGTATAGGTATTGGGCAGGCTCTGCGCCGGCAGACAAAGCGTCGGCTGCGCAGCCGCAAGTATTATTGCATGAATCAAACACTTTTTGTATATGATCGTAATTGTGGATGCATTGTCAATGAAACTCAATGTCAAAACAGGTGATTCGACTTATGCAGTATGCACTTCGATTTCCGGATACCTACTTGTGAAGTGTAATGTCAACTTTAGCTTAATGAAATGATTGTTCGAATTAAAAATATATGTGATGTGATGTTTTGTTCTTGAGTTACTTAGGTAGGTTTGTGTTTTGTTACATTATACAACATCAATAAAAAATAAAGTTTTTATAAGATTGCGGCCTTTGCTAATATTTGTAAGGAATAAAAACTGTATGGTTGGTTCGATGGCCTAAATGGTCACCCTTTACCACCGGGTGCACTACGCCGCAGCGCGCGCGGCGTGTTGAGGGTTCGAGCCCCACACGGTTCAAAAATTTGTGTGATCCATAAACGGTTGCTCGGATTTTAGGCGTAATTTATGGCAGTTAATTGTATGTTTGTAATGTCCCCCGCAACCCAGGGCTTTGTAACCAGTCTGAAAGTTTAAAAAAATGTCTTATTTCGAATTAATATCTTATTAAACTAAGAGCTATAGCTCAAAATGAAGTTAATAAATGTCGCAGAACCTAAAATAAATATATTGAGTCTGTAAAATAGACAAATAAATTTTAATATTTACACAACACAAAGAGTATATAAGGCTTGCTAGAATTTGATTAAATATTATATAATATATTACATAATGGTAATGTTGCCGCGCGTATGTTTGCTTTAACAAAGTTTGTACTTGACTAACATTGTACATCCGCAACAACGCATTTCAATGAGAGAAGAACATAAGGATTAACCAATATTAAGCTTTTAATATTATCAATACAACCTTTTTAGTTTCTCGGCATATATTTGCACTAGTTTGTGGCCATTGTGAGGTAGCAATACTCAGAAGCAGCACGGAGTTTGGTATTGTGACTTGTGTTATATGACAAAAGGCTCGTCCCTTATATATTTTTTCCTTTAAAGACAACTCCCGCACTAGAGAACAAGCTTTGTATCGCGGAGGAACAAACATACAATTAACGGATATAAATTACACCCAGACTCAAAACAACTCTTTGTGGATCACGCAAAGTTTTGTCCTGTGTGGGAATCTAACCTACAACCTCGTGCAAAGCAGGCGCATACTGCGACCACTGGACCACCAAGGCAGTCGCGTATTATTGCGAGGGATATAGACGGTGAAATCTGGGTGTTACACACCTCTGTTAATTCCTTCGGAAAAAAACGTGATTATTATTAAGTATTTATATGAAAGGAAGAAGGACTGGGTACTGTGGTGCGAATTAGAAGTGTCCTATGTGAATGTTCAGCAGTTGATTGAAACTGGTTAATTTTGATTGAGAGAAGGTCTTATTTGTGAGCATGTGTAGTAGTCTTTGCTCAATTCACACAATACCATCTTTTTTATATATTTTTTTGTTTTCTTAAAAAGACAACTCCCGCACTAGAGAACTAGCTCTGTGTCGCGGGGGACTTTACAAACATACAATTAACGGACACAAATTACACTCAGACTCAGAACAATTCTTTGTGGGTCACACAAAGTTTTGTCCTGTGTGGGAATCAAACCCACAACCTCGTGCACAGCAGGCGCATACTGTGGCCACTGGACCACCGAGGCAGTCAATCATCTGATTCCGAAGTAGACATAGTCTGCACTATGACCACCAGACAAGTGGTATGATACTTTTAAATACATACTTATTATACCTATATAAATAAATTTCTCTCTCAGACGCTGGATAAAGAATGCTCATCACAGAAAGATTTGAGTTGGGTGAGAATTGAACCTACGACCTCCAGCATAGTGGTCAGGGTCACTAACCACTTGACAAACAGGTTAGTTTAAAATAATTTTTGAAATTGGACTGGTATTTTTTGAAATTCCCAAGTTCAAACATGATTATATAATTTAAGGAGTTTGATTGAATTTATATTAATAATATAAGCCGCAGCTTAATATTTTCATTTATTAAATTATATAGATTAAATTTAATCCAAAAAGAACAGGTATTAAGTGAAATTAATGATATTCGGTTGTCTTATCCAAGCGAGGATTTTAAAATTTTATTAATCGTACTAAATAACGTTAATCGTTGAAATGGGTTCATTAATATCACCATTAGTAACAAGACTAGAAGGTAAAATTTAAGGATTATTATCATAAATTAACGAAGCAGACGTTGTGTCTACGTTTTATCGTTTCTTGTTCCCACGAGATCTTGATTTTTACTTTTAAAGGTTACCGCATACAAGAATAGATGAGGACGGCTTGTGGTTGACCATAAACACAAAGTTTACCAAGAAATTGAACGTTCAAGTGCATAATTACTTCCTCTTTATAAATTAACTTGTGATTGATATAAATGTAATAAAAATAAACGACCGCAAGGATGACGAATTTTTACAATTAGGAAATTGTAAAAATATCAAGATCTTTATTGAAAAATTAAGTGTATAAAAGCCGCGCTACAGAGTTACTTGTAAGACATCGGTGACCACTGAAACAATAGTTTTTTATTGTGCCTGATGGCATAGCATTTAACGTAATAAGGAATTTAAAAAATGTTTAATGTGTCCCCTGTTAGAACAATATTTTTGAAATATGTTCCGGCAGGGGAAGGACCTCCACCTCCACCTTACAGAAGACAACAGTTAAATTACTTCACGTAGCGGTGTAGTTGTATTCCTCTGTATGACTACAGGTCTCCAGCGCTCATTTAGGGATTTGAAAGAAACATTTTCCTATCCCAGGAATACTCCATCTTAATGCTCTGGTGTAAAAAAAATGGTCAGGGACATGCAAGTGATATCTGTTGTTGCTTAACTGTTCGGTAACTGCTTAACACCAGCTAAACGAATGCTTGTTTGGCACCCAGTAGTCTAATAATATAAAAATAACTAAAAGTATAAAAAATTGGACGTTCTAGCCTGTCTTTAGTATTGTAGCTGCAAATGGTGTAAATTTTAATGTGATTTTTTAGTTTAAAAGCATTTTTAATCGGAATTATTTTTAGCTTTATTAGCTTAGATCAGTTAAACTTTTATAAAGTTGTGAGAATTTTTGTAGACAAGCTACGAACGATTCATCATTATCCTTCAAATTACATATCGTTTACGTAATCGATTTTAATTGCTTGGATAAACAGAGGTCACTGGATAACATATGTATATATTTTATGATTTTCTATTATTACGTTTTATTACACTTGTCTTTGACAAGCCTGATGAGATAGGCCTTATTTATTGTCCAATAATACTCGATGAATAAGTGTTTATTATCCAAAGCTTCAATTGAATGTTGTAATGCAGGATGACGGTAGTATTCTCACAATTAAATTTGATATTTTTTATTACTGTAGATTTTTATTGTAAGAATTAAATAAAAATTGGCCTTTGATTGCAGCATCGTATATGTTGAAGCTAGAGTATATCGAATTGAGGGTAGGGTATGAAATCAATTATTTTTACCTTCTTTGTAGCAGGCCATCTTATAAACATAAACATAAAATATCACGCCGTAGATTAAATAATTTCAGTCTACGGTGTGATATTTTATTTTTACTAAAGAAATACATATATACCCATTAGGGTATATAAATACATATATACCTATTAGGGTATATATGTATTTCTTTAGTAAAACTATATTTTACTAATAAATATTATGCCGTTCCCAGTAAACCCACTTTTGCTATAGCTGGATGGAAAGTAGTTTCCTCTACTTTAATAGAGCTTATTATTTGAAAAAAAAAACAACGCAACTATAAACACGAATCGCCCTTGACCATATTATAACGACGTTGCCATTATCAAAAACAGGTTTTAATTAGCGTTTAGATTTAATGATTAATTATAAATCACAGGTTCACACATCTATGGCTTCATTTAACAAACGCAGGTGGATATTTTACAACTTTAAAAACCATAATTAACAACTTTCATTAAGATTTAATTAATGTAAATTTATGATTTTATGTTGGATAGTAACTGAGCACCTGTGATTTAAATCATGTCCCGTAAACGTTGAATTTGCTACTGTCAGCTGGTAAAAGGTAATAAAACTTAAAAAACATAAATCAAGATGATGTTTGATGCGCACGTGTAAGATTTTAAAATAAGGAAAGATTTCGCCATTTTTTTGTTCTTCTGCTTGTAAATCGAGATGTGTTTGAGGAATTGTTTATTATGATGTCTACAGCCACGCTTTATCAACGCATCGCTCGCCACCTCAGAACCTGAATTGTCCTATATACCTACTGTGCGATTTCAGATGATTTTTTTGACAACCCTCACACAAGGAAACAAGACCTTTTTCTGTAAATGAACAAACGTCACTCTGCGCAGTGTGAGTAGCGAGGTGCACACCTAATCCACAACACTACACAAATTTCCTTCTACGAACAATCAGGTTGTGGGATGATAAACTTTGTCTAAGTTTTACTGAGAGTTTACTGGGGTCTACAAGAAAGCAGTTTTTCATAGGGTCGGCAATGCCAGTGATAACCCTGGAGTTGTAAGCTTCAGCGTCACCAGGCGAGCTGTTTGATTGTGTGCCTCCATAATAGTATATTTTTTAATTATTTTAATCGAGATAAAATTGAAAGCAATTAAAATAGAAGGGAAACATTAAGATAAGGCTAATGTTCAAGAATCATATGATTATCGAATGCCATCTTTAATAGGATTACCTCCAAAATTATTAATTGGTTACTTCCTCAATAATGAGGCCCATTGCGACGGCGCGGCAGAGCTAAGCTCTACCTTGTAAGTATTATATTTTTAAAACAAGAAGTCTCTAATTACTAAATAAATAGCCCTCTTCTCCTTCGTCTGTAATTATCTTTGTAAATATTATATTTTGTCGCGAAACTGCATTTGTAACGGCAGTCGCCCTGGAAATTAGAACGCTAGTGTAAAATTGTTCTGCGTTTCAAATTTAGATGTTGATTTTGGTAACACTGCGACTGCTGATTTATTATATTAGATAGCTAATCATCTTCTTGCCAATTGAGCTGACTTCTGGTAAGTCACTGCATATTAAGCGCCCGTTGCACTGTAACACTGCCATCGTAGCAGTATAAACTATGTGCGGCGACCGACTTTAGAAATACTATAACAGGAATGCACTGAGCGGCCAAATGCTTTGTGTGTATAAGATTAAGCTACGGTATTCAATAATAGGCTACGGAATCTGCTTTCCAATGGGTGGGCCGTATGTTTGTCACGTGAGTAATATAAAATAAAAGACTAATTATACCAAGTGACTGTATAAACGACTTAATTATCTTGTCTTATTTATATGAATGTAGACTATTAAATAATAAGAAATGTCATGTAAAATCATTTTGACCAATAAAACGAATAAAATGTTCTTACTTATGAATTTTTAGTGTTAATAAAATGTGTTGTTGGTATTACTTAATTATTATTCATCGATTAAATGTCAAGCGTGTATTATTATTTTTTAAAGTGGAGCAAGAAGTTTTGTTTCGGAAATAGGTAAGTGTTTTAAGAAATTCAGTCTTGTTTCTCTGCACGTGTGGTCTATAAGTGAAGGTGCCTCTCCATTAACACTACGCATTGTGGATTTGATTCCTACACGGGACAAACTCTTGTTCCTTGATATAAGTAGTAGTTGTCTTTATAATAAAATAAAAAAATATTTTCTGTTTGGTTACTAGAGTAAAATGAAGTAGACACACAGTCCGTAGACGGACAGTGCAAATTTACATGTCCATGTGAACATGTGATTTTTCGTACCACTGAGTGTAATTTCTAACATAAAACATGATTTTTAATGAAAGTGTCAATAACAAAGTTTGTTTTAAAAGGTTCTTGGAGACAAATGTAGGTGTCATTAAACTTGGCTTAAGACGTGAAGACGTTAATGTTAATTTAAGATAATTAGGTAGCCCGCCTTTAGGCTCCGATGCAGTCTAAAGTATAAAACTTAAAATTTAAAAAAACTGCGTCTGTTATTCTAGAAAAGTAGTTGATAGGTACCCATTGCAATGTGCACTTTTATCCCGAGATTTTTAAGACCTTTTCTGTAAATGAACAAACGTCACTCTGTGCAGTGTGAGTAGCGAGATGCACATCTAATCCACAACACTACACAAATTTCCTTCTACAAACAGTCAGGTTGTGGGATGATAAACTTTGTCTAAGTTTTACTGAGAGATTGGGTCGGCAACGCCAGTGATAACCCTGGAGTTGTAAGCTTCAGCGTTACCAAGAGTGGGGACTTTCATGTATTTTCTAGTCGCTATGGAGTATAGCCGACTTTAGCTAGTACAATATTGTTAGGTATGTATTTAATCGAAAGACGTCCACTTCTGAACAATGACTGCCTCCAAGAATTTCCACATCATAGACCTAAACAATGGACTTTGTTTCACGTGCTCCGTGTTAGCATATTGCAATGTAAACAAGTAAGGTATTTGGCAACACTAGATATATTCATTTACTAGGCAATTACAATTGAATGACGATTTCTCGTCATATTTTTTACAAAAATAATACATTTATATGTATGCTTGTTGGTCCACTTATCGTAGAAAAAATGTTCCTTTTAAAAGGAGGAAATGTGAGTAGTTTATTATCAAACTCTTAAAACATTTATTCTGTAGGTACATTCAGAATGATTGACCGTTTCTTAGAATTACTTTCATTTTGATTGTGCATAATCTATCTATCTCATTGACATCTCTAATGCGGCATTAAGTATCTTTCACTTTCTCTGTTTGTTATTGTGAACTTCTGACTCATTCTTGACCGACATATGAAAAGGTTTTATTAATTTAATTTTATATTATTACTTACGGAAATATTACCTTGTTGGGGAAAGGAAGGCAAATTGAAGGTGTTATTGATTACAGCTCAGTGAGGTCCGCCACAGGTATTTATGTTTACAATATATTAAATTGAATCTGTCACTCTGTACCATATAATTTTGTTTCATTAATATCCCATTGAACAATATTTTTATATTTAGTTGTTTTTTTTTATAACAAAAGCACAATATTTCGTACCATTGTAAAGATCAAGGGTAAAGTTTATTTATTGTTTTAAAATCTAAATAATTTAACTTGATGTTTTTCCCTTGTGGGGATCGAACCCACAATACGCCGCCGCCCACAATGCACAGAACCATAACTAAAACAAGTTATAAAACATACAACAGATATTCTTACAACAGATATTTATAGGATCAATAAAATAAATATTTACTGTGTTGGTGTAAAATAAAGAGTTTTCTATCTATCTATACTTTTTATGCACATTATTAGAATTGCATAATATACTAGATTTCACCCGTGACTTTGCTAGCGTGGTATCTAAATAAACAGTTGATACCTTATAGCATTCAAGGATAATATAGCATCTTATTAGTAAAATAATTTTCAGAATCGGATCAGTAGTTACAAATTACTCTCTACGTCTATTCTTAGAAACTTTACCTCTTTAACCACTTCTAATCTAATTTAGTTCCTATAGATACTTTTTAAGAATATAGGCTTTAGAATAAAAACAAAAGATAACCACTGATTGTTTTTAAAAGCATAAAAAAGATAAACAACAACAGTTCAATCACGCTATATTTTCCTTGACATTGCTTATGCATGATGAATGAATCATAGTTAGAAATGCGTTGGATAAAAACAAACTAAACAAGGTCACCGACCTGGCTTCGTAAAACTTTTATCTACTGTCACAAGCAGTGGTCATAACCTTTCAACGGTAAGTCTTCAATTGAATATTGAGAAATTAAATATGGGTAACTATATCATATAACTGTACCTATGTTACTTATTAATAAAGAAATTGTTCATTTGATTGACCTTTTATTTTGATTAAATATCTTCTGTCCGCAGCTTTGCTCGCATGTTATGTCATTAAAAAGTTACCTATAGCATTAAGGGATAATGTGGCTCTATATCCGCGAGCACTCGGCGATAGATAAAACGCGCAATTTCGCCGCGATTATTTTTTACCAGCTAACTACCCACTTTTCACTATCGTTCTGCTGTTTGCTGCGTGTTTTTCATTCATTCCATGCATTTTTCTTTGCATTACGATTACTATACTGCTTACTTGATAAAATCGCTAGTGTCAACAGGCACTTAGATAAGTAGTTTCAGAGTTATTTTTATTTATTTTAAAAATAAACAGTATCTTCTACTACTAATTCACAAATGCTCGAGTAATTAGGAACAAAAACAGAAGCTTCTGTTTTGTGTTCGGACCCTTTAATACATTTTTACATTCACGTATTTAGATATGATATTACTTATATAAAAAGTGTATATACATATTGAATTCTTGTTACTTTTATGCAATTAAGCATCTGAACTTTAAAAACCAGTCAAGTGCGAATTGGACCTCGCTCTACTCTTGGTTACGTAAATATAATTATATTAAACAATATAATTGATCATTGATTTTAATTTATTATAGTAAGTGTAACGGTAATATAAATAACGTAAAAAATAAATAAATATTCATTAGTTTTGTTTTAACTAATATAATAAACGCGAAGGTTTGTAAGAATGTATGTGTGTTTTTTACCCTATCACGCAAAAACTACGAAATTTATATAATTATATTTACGTAACGTAAATATAATTATATAAAACAATATAATTGATTAATCGGATTTTAATTAATTATAGTGTAACGGCAATATAAATAACATAAAGAAAAATAAATGCTCATTCGCTTTGTTTTAACTGTGTGTTTCTTACTCTTTCACGCAAAACCTACTAAACGGATCTGGATACTATTGGCACACAGATAGAATAAAGTCTAAATTAGCATATAGGATAACCGACATCTACTACCAGTACTACCACAGTCTAAGGATCTCTTCATAGAGTTAAGAGTTCTTCACACTGTGCTACTACATAGTTCTTATAGTATTATTACGAATAGATTACTATTATTTTTTTCATTTTCTATTTTAATAAGTTGATAAAGATATTATCTATTTTTAGTCAACAATTAATTTGCTGTAAACCGTTCAATTTATATTTTATGCCTCGATAAAATCATGTGTGGTACTTAACACATGCAAGTATTATTTTTGTAACATTGTTTTATTATTTATTTAATAATTATGATTACTATTAATAAATTATTGATAGTAAATAAAATCATTTAATGAAATATATGCAATGCGTAAAAGTAAATAAAGTGTTAAATATGTGCAGTATTTTAAGAAGGAATTTCACCTCTCCTTGTACCTATGCATAAGCTCAAAATATTTTTTCATTTCGGTTACAAAGTAACAGTTATTAAGGTACATTTTAAAGTAAGAATTAAATTAATTTATATTTATTTACTTACCTGAGTATATATTTACTTATACACTCACATATAAACAAAAATAATAATAATAAGAAAAAAATTGTTTGAGTTTCCTTTACTTCCTTCCTTCACCAGTTAGAGACGCTTTGTGAGCAGTCTATTGATTTAATAAAAACTAAATACTCAGATAAGTAGTAGCTAATGTAACCTTCATGGTCGCAGTGCTAACCGCTTTACTGAGATGACACTGAAGTACAGTAGGTCAAAGGTTTTATTATCTGTTTTACGAATATTTAAAAGATCCGAATGATCGGACGTGACCATACATCTAATAATTATACAACTGCACTTAAAATAAAACTATTTAATAATAATATTTATGCAAAATAATGCACTTAAATATATACCTGAAAAACATGATATCTTTATGAGCCAGCAATAACGAAAACAATGATTCTTTTTAAGGCAATGTAACAATTCATAAAATATGGTGTCGACTTCTAGTCTGACGGGACAAACCGTGCAAAGAGGTTAAAAGCATAAGCGTCACCACGCTGCGTCAGCAATTTAAATAAGCTCTTTAAAAGTCTTTAAATATTAAAATCTATAAAAACTTGGGTGATGTTGAACTAATGAAGCTAAAAGCTCAATAAATAAATCGACTGTGGCAAAATATTACGTATGTTCACTGTAGTCATTATAGGTTACCGTCACTGGATTCTGCCATACTCCCCTCAGGCCTCGTAGGTAAACAGCCTATAACATTTTTCAAGGCGGTAAATTGGTAGTTTTAGAGAGCTTGTTTTAACAAAAAAACAAACGAACTCTTCTGTTTCATTACGTCTCTTTGTCTTATCTCATAACTTTAACATGTATTCTTGTAAATATTTATGTATCGGAAACATATGTAACGATTTGTATCGAAATTTCTATTGGAATCAGGACTTAATGTTTAAGTTAATCTTCACAATCACAAATTTTGCAAATTTCTACAAATAAAAACTCTGAGTGAAGTTCAAATTATTGATGAAGTTGAAATTATATTTGTAATTCTGCCGAACTTTGATTAGTTTTAGGCTCGTAGGTACCTGAAACCCTTCTTTTACTTTAAAATCAAGAATGTTTTATGATATTTAGAGAGGTAAATAAATAACACTAAATCATTTACGGACTTACATGTACTTCCATTACAACCAACTCGAATAAGGTCAAATTCAGTGATGTTCATCTAAGAATATACTTGATGACTACACACTGGCAAAGTTATGTTTTGCAAACTTTTCAACTACTTAACTGGGTATATATTGTTGATCATAAAAATAATATAATAAATGGAAATCCTTGAAACATCTGAGGAATTGTTTTTCCTTATTAGTAATAGAACCCGAAGGCCCTTAATCATTGCTATATATTTGAAATCACTTATTGAAACGATTGAAACAATATTTCCTGCTTTACCACCTTCACATCATATAAATCAAAAATCTATTTACAATTATAAATTGTGTTTATTTGGCTGTCATAATATCAATTTTATTGATAAATTTATGAGTATATGACAAAGGAATTCCGTGAAACAGTATCCGAATCTTGTATTGTAATTATCAACGTGTGGATATAATGGATCATTAAATAGTTTATTGATTGATTTTAATCATATTTTATAGTAAATCTCACGCATTTAAATGTTATATTATAATATAAAACAATAATTAAATAATATTAGGTATGTTTCGCAAGTCCAGTGCGTGATTCGTACTATTGACTATTTTTGGTTCTAATTTGAACAGCATAAGACTACATCCTGCTCAACGAAATCGAGAATGACAATATTTAGATCGCCATCGACTAGCTCAGAAGAGTTTGGAATTTGAACAGTTGCAGAGCTACGATAAGAGTCTTGACTTGGTCAATTTGTGTCCTTGGCTTTAGATCTATATCCATTAGGAAGAAAAGGTGTCAAAAATGCGTATGAACCGCCTGAAGGTTTTATTAGTTCAGTTTAAATACAATGGCTACCGAATACTTAAGTGAAGAATGAATGACGGCTGTTCAATTATTTTCGTACAAGGCTATGGTTTCAAAGTCAATTGCAATTATGTAATTAATAAAAGTGAATTATTTAAGTTTATTTTATTTATGCAGACAAATATATTTTGGCAGTACATTTAATAAGTATTGCGTTAGCGTATAAAACAAAAAAAAAATATTTAACACCATGCTAAAGCAATAGAAACGCCTAGTTTTTATTCAGGAGCACAATTTACGAGGGCGTTTACGATGGACTCTTAACACCTCGAAAACGTTTGTTAAATATTTATATCCTTGATATTCTAAGGTTTTGTTCCTAGTATTTGTTTGTTTTATTACTCGTAAAGTGGTTGCCACCTACTCTAATTAACACCATTTGATATATGACCTTTTTTAAATGTACAGATGTTAAATATTCAAAAGCTACCGATTTTATAAATCAAAATCGTTCCGCTAATTAACTGCGTGTTAATTTAGTTAGTTCTATGTATGGTCTTGATGGCAATATGTACTATGAGGAAATTAATAAAATAGTTTGAAATATGGCAATGGATATCTATATAAATAAAAATAAAATGTATGTATTTAAGTAGATAACGTGTTTTTTTAATAAAAAGACAACTCCTGTATGAACAAGCTCTGTGTCGCGAGGTACTTTACAAACATACAATTAACGGACACCAATTACACCCAGACTCAGAACAACTCTTTGTGGGTCACACAAAGTTTTGTTCTATGTGGGAATTGAACCCACAACCTCGTGCACAGCAGGCGCATACTGCAGTCACTGGACCACCAAGGCTGTCATTTGTCTCTATCCGATCGTAAATTATTTATCCAATTGTGATGAAACTTTGGTTAGGTAATTGTTTCTAGTTGAAAAAATAAACACGTAAATAGCCTACCTATTTAGTTTGTATAATTAATTTATTGTCTACCTCTTAAGTTACTTTTCATTTAGCACCTACTTTTTTACCTCTCTGCATTACCCTATGGTGGACTGGTAGAGAATGCATCTGGAATTAAGTCTGCATATATACAAACCACAGTAGTTTAAATAAATATAAATAAATAACATGCGAGCAAAGCTATGAGCAAAACTAGTTTAATTTATACTAATATTATTAAGCTGAAGAGTTTATTTGTTTGTTTGGTTGACCGCGCTAATCTCAGAAAGTACTGGTTCGATTTGAAAAAATATTTTTTTGTTGAATAGTAGAAACATTTATCCAGGAAGGCTATAAGCTATATAACATCACTCTATGATTAAAAGGAGCGGAGCAGTAGTAAGATATGTTGCGAAATCAGGGAAAATATTCCAAATTACCACACGGACGAAGTCGCAGGCGACTCCTAGTATATTAATATTACTGATAGACATAGTAGACAAGTACAACTATTAATTTTTGTGTTTTTAGTTGTATGGTAATTATACATTGTATATTATTAGTTTTATGTGTTTATGAGTGTGACTCACCAGGTACATTGTGTCCATAAACTGTATAATTTTAAAGTTCCACGCGACGCAGACATTATAGGCTCTAAAATATAGAATCTTGAAACTTTTCAGTGGAAATTATTAAAAGGACTGAATTTTGAAGAGGATTGAATTTTTATGATATTAAGAATGGAATCTAATGTTTTTGTAACCAAAATTATATCTATCTAATTATTACAGACTAGCTGTTGCCCGCGGCTCCGCCCGCGTGGATGTCGGTTATCGCTGCAAAAAGCCTATTTGTTATTCCAGACCATAATCTATCTCTGTGCCAAATTTCATCCAGATCCGTTCAGTAGTTTTTACGTGAAAGAGTAGGAAACATCCATCCATCCATTCATCCATTCTCACAAACTTTCACATTAATAATATTAGTAAGGATTTTTATAAATTAATTAGAGAGTGTTGTATTATTTAGGTATAATACAGAAATATTATTAATTTGGCTTATTATCTAACTTTCATAATAAAATATAAACCATAGTTAAGAGAGGTAAGGCACCATAATAGCGAGCAAGCCCGACTCGGGAGGGACCTCTACCTTACAAAAGACGTAGCCAAATAACTACACACAGGGATGTAGTTTGTTCCTGTGTCCGAGTGCAGGTCTTCAGCGTTCACGCGTTTTGAAAAAAACGTTTTCTTATCCCAAGAATACTCCATCGCAAGCCCTGGTGAAAAAAAATGGGTTGGCAACACGCAAGTCATACCTCTGTTATTAGAAGTGTCTTTAGACTACGGTAATTGCTTCACATCAGGCGGGCCGTATGCTTGTTTGCCACCCAAGTAGTATATTATATATATTTATAATTTTAATTTAATTCGTTCAGAAGTTTTTTCGTCACAGATAGGGTGAAGTGGAAGAAGAACACGAAAAGGGCTGATCCCACCACCATGTGGGATAAATAGTCAGGAAGAGAGATAGAGAGAGAGAGAGGAGTTTTTGCGTGATTGAGTAACAAACATCCATACATCCTCACAGCATTTATAATATTAAGATTTCGTTATCCGTAAGCCGTTTAATTAAGAAACATAATAGGTTGTCAATAGCAATAACAGAAACTAATGACAATAAAAACTGTATTTTATTAATCTTCCTTATTAAAAGCATATAAATTTATACTATGTGACATACACTATACAACCCTGATTATGTATGTATTCATTAATATACATGATCTGTACTGTCCACTGCATTGATATATATTTGTTCCACAGGATGAGCAAGAACCACGAATTTATTATTGAATTAATTCCTGGGAAATACATAAACTTTATTACTTTTATAGAATCAATTATATTAAACAGATTTATTTTATTGAATACGTAATATGTGTTTAGTAATAAGAAGTATTTTGCGTTCTTTCTTTTAGCTGGCATACAAAAATAGTTTTAATTGCCCTATATCGTATTACAAATTATGTATTCAATTAAGTAGTTAATATATTATGTATTCATTAATGTACATGTTGTGTACTGTCTACTGCATTGATATATGTATATTTGATCCACAGGATGAGCAAAAACCATGAAGACGTGATAGCAAAACAATGTAGGACCCCGCGGTCATATACCCGAGCGTCTTTTGTTTTATATATGAAATGCAACACCGAGCTTGTCGATGCAAGTAGTATCACTGACTCTGTCTTATCGAATTTATGTTATCGTGCTAACTAATTAGAGTAAAAGAGATAGATATAAGGTTACTTTGAAATTTTTGTTGGTTTTCAAAGCTTCGTCAGCATATTTAGATATATATTGTAAGGGTTAGCTACTCTTTGTTTACCTCTGTGGTGTACTGTCGACCATATTGCCGCTAGACCACTCTTAGCATTTTAGCCAAACGATTTTAATTGTGACAGCCAAAATTACTTAAAACCTTACTAATATTATGAATGTAAAAGTTTGTGAGGATGGATGGATGTATGTATGAATTTTTTTCTCTCTTTAATGGTCTAACTGCCGAACATTTAGCATAGATATTATATATTATAGTCTGAAATAGTGAATAGGCTACTTTTTATCGCGATAACCGACATTCACGAGGGCGGTGCCATGAGCAACAGCTAGTCAAATATAAATATGATTTATACATGGTGTTTAATAATTGAATACTCATTTTAAAAGTGGCCGAGTGCCAACATGGCCGATAGTACATTGTTGGTCAAACACAATAACATTATAACAATAATTATGTAAAAAATGTGTTTAAGATAACAATTAATTTATTATAGTAATAAATATTTTAACACGTCAGTTGAATAATTAATATTATTATATATTTAAATAACAAATATGTTTGTTCGTTCGTGTTATTTTAACTATTTATATACGTAATAAAAATGTATGTTTGTATGTTTTGCGGTTCTCGCTATTAATACGATTATATATTTTAAGTAAGTGCATCATATTCTTGTTGACTGTACCGCTTGTAATGCGAGATGAAGCAACACTTCAATAGTGGTACGGGGCAAACTAAGATTTTTTTTGGAATGTAGGACAAAACTTCGGGACAAACGAAGAACAATTCCAAAAACTAATACTTTTTTCCTGGTAGTAGGTATAAGGTGAAATGTTTAAATTTTCTTGACATTAGACCGTAAGTCATTAAGTTATTTAAAAATTTGAAGGATATTGATGTTTTTTGGGCAAATAATGTAAGTAATAATGTAGAAACATACCAGTATAATTATTAATACTCACGGTTTTTTCAATATTAGTACCAAAACCATAATAATAATTAATAAACTGACGTGTTAAAATATTTATAACTATAATTATATTAATTGTTATCAACACAACATGTTTTACTAATATTCACAATTTTTGTGTATCTCTACCTAGAGACACAATTAACATAAAAAAACACGTGCATCTTTATATTTCTTAACGTGACTGACGTTTATACGCAGTTGATAGTTTTTAAATATATCATCATAATGCGTAATGCAGGTCACTGTTAGATATTGGCCTTGCATTTGGCACGCTCCTCGGCTTCTTGCATCCAGCTGCTTCCAGCCACATTGCAATATTCATCGCTCCACCTCACCTAAGGCGTCTTTCACTACGTTTGTTGAGCCACGGTCTTGACTTAAGAACACGTCTCTTAAAACTCTAACTGTTATCGTTTCTTCGCCCTATAGCCTACCTACATTTCTGATGGCTATTCTATTAGCTATGTCAATAAGTTTGGTTATCCGTTAAATGATCTCGTCCCGGATTCGATTTTTCAGAGAGAAACCGTGAATAGCTATTTTTAAAACCCGCTGAGCGTAATTTTATATTATAATTATATTGACTTTTCAAATTATGAATCTAAATTATATAATTAATAAGATATTTTAGTGTTACGCTAGTTCTAGTATTCACAATTAACTTGTCAGCATTATGATTTGTGTGAAATAAACGAACAAACTAAAATATCATATGAACATGTTTCAATACTAGTGTGACTCTGTAATTAGAATTTAATGCGTAAATAATAAATATTTAATTAAAAGCCATAATATGGTAATAAAAACCGGTCAAGCGCGTGTTAAACCACGCGCAGTGTAGGGTTCTGTAGTTGATTGTCACAATATGCGGACCTAACTTATATAGTAATTAGTAATAACTACATGTTACACACTGTTTATAACTTCATCTTAGTATTTATAATAGAATTTGTACGATTTTTTTCTTTTTCACTTCTTCATGCACATTTTGTAAGTTTGTCAACTATTACTCGTTCAATTGTGAAGCAAACTTATCTGTAATAGTTTTTCCTTAACTATCTCTAATATAGTATTACTGCCGTAATACTTTACCTGCCCATTTAGCTATAAAAATAATCAACCAAAAATATATCTTCACTTCACATCTAGGGTGGTAGATACCGCACTTTCTTGTCATGATTCCATCTATTCATTGGCTCGATTAATATATTTTTATAGTATTAAGAAACTTTGAGCTAAGCCACTGACAGACAAACAAACAGTCATAGCGAAACAAGAAAGGATTGGTGTTGACAACGGAACCCTAAAAATGAAATAAAAAATATTACAAAAACTTTTCGTGAAATGTTATTATTCAAATAAGGCTTAATTGGGCTATCATCTAAAACATAATTGTATATTATTTATTGGTTATACTTAATTAATGGACAGAGTTGTCGGAACACGAAATACATCGTCATTCATCAAAACCAATCCTTCCTAATTCTTTAACAATTATACAATAATTCAATAATACTAATGTATATTATAATAATGTTATTGTATTGTAATATAATATTTGATTGACAATAATATTATGTATATTTATAAAGTATTGTTTATTTTTACATTTTTGTTGGTTGTTTTGTTCCTTATGACCCTATTGACTTTGATAATTTTGTGGCCATGACCGAATCGTTATTATGTCGAAGTTTATACGGATACAGGTCATAGTTGGGTAAAATAACCTACCGTCGACCTACTTAAATATACAATTTTATGCGACGTATTTAAAGGTTAGTGAATGCATACGTAATAATAATATAATAACATACTGTAGTGGTATTTTATCATAATGATTGACGACCGATTAATACTTTATGATTGCTACGATGATAAACAACAATTAACAATGTATTAAAATGTTAATTTTACTTTATATACTTAATACACGTGTGGTCTTAAAAAAACTTTTGTGTTCGCTAAAAAAGCTTAACTTTAAAATGGCTAAACCGATTTTGAAACAATTAAAATCTATCCCGATTAAATAATAATCTTACAAACGTCTGTTTGTTCACTCTCTCTCTCTTCCTGTCTGTCTAGACAGAGAGAGAGTGAAATTACATTGCACCAGTCCTTAGACCAACACCGGTAGAATTTGTAGTGCCCGTAGTAGCCTTATAACAACTGTGTTTTATGTTAGGGATAAACCCAGGGAGACAAAAACGTTATTTTATAAAATGTTTCCCTTAAAAATAGCACGAGGCCCTTTAACTCACAGGAACACAACTAAACCACTGTACCTATATTAAGTAGGTACTTATATAACTGCAGTCTTATGTGAGATAGAAGTCCGTTTTGAGTCGGGCTTGCTCGCTTGCATGGCGCAATATGTGTGATGTACCCGTATGTGATGTACCTCTCTTGTTCAAATTACCAGTAGAAAGAACTTATTAGATTAGATTATTATACATTTTCGTCACTTTATCAAGTTAATTCCTTATGATACTGTTATTAATTATCTAGCAGATATGTTATTTTAATTCCTGGATAATACATAAACTTTGTCCGTGTTAAGAATACAAATGTCACCACCCCATTTTATCCCACGGGTGTCGTAAGATTCGACTAAGGGAGTAAGTCAGGTAGACAATATCCACTGCTAGAGAGGGAAAACGCGAAACAAACCCTATACCAACCTGTCTGGCCAGCGTGGTATAGTAGGCTAATATCCCTCCAAATGTATGGAGGAGACCAGTGCCTAGCAGTGGGACGTTTAAGGGTTGAGATGATGATGATGACATAAACTTTATTACTTATATTGAATCAAGTATATTAAACACATTTATTTTATTGAATACGTAATACGTAAGATGTATTTTGCGTTCTTTCTTTTAGCCAGCAAACAAAAATAGATTTAATTGCCCTATATCGTATTACAAATGTATTCAATTAAGTAGTTAATATATTATGTATTCTTTTAAATAAGTAATAAAATGATATATTTGCATAATCTTGAAAACTTTTCCATATACCCACGGTAAAACTGTATTCGGAAAATTTTAAGCTTATGACACAAGCCTTCAAGAATTAGTTATTCATGTTAATACCTAGAACTTCTGTGGAATATGTAAGCAGTATTGTAATATGGATTATGGTTATGATACCCACGACCACGTTTTATTAAACAACCGTCAACGACAGGGAGTTTGTCCTCACATCTAAGACAATAATCGCACTGTGCAGTTTTAGAGAATTATTCTTTGACCTTGAAATTTCGTTTTTTTCGATTGTTATAAATAACGGCTTGATTAATGGGTAAAATACTTATGAATTGCTTAGATTGCTGTGTTGCAAGTTCTGCTGCAGTACGGCAAATGCTTGTTAAATTTTAATAAATACATTACATTAATTAATTATTTTTAAATAAAATAAAAATTAATCAATTTTAAAAATGTACGTTTGATTTATTTTGATCTTCTTATTTGAAAATAAATTATTTTATGTGGTGTACAATAAAGAATATTCTATCTATTTATTTTTTTATCTTACTAAGAATCTTCTTAAATATCGAACATACTATTATAACAGTTTGAAGAATTCTTTGTTTCATAAAAGAGATCCTTAGACTGTGCTATTATAGCGTACAAAAAGTTTACCTAATCGTAATGAGCTGGTATACTTGACTTATAATCTTGACCTCTAACCTAAAAAGAAAGGCGAGATATTCTAAATCAGCTTCATAAATCAATTATTTTATACTACATTATAATTTATAACAACATTAACCATATTATTATTTATAGACACAACAGACCTACATCCAAATTAAATATTTAAATAACAACAACAATCTAATTGATGGATGCACTGTTATTTGACCTTACCTACTGACATTGTTTGTAGTACCAATACTGTACCTACTAGTCTAAATAATTGTACTTACAGAAGCAATTGTATGAATCATGATGACCTAGTAATATTATGTTCTAAATTCGTGGTTAACTCATAGATGTCCCTTTGCTGGACACAGCTCTACTCCATACACTTGATATTAGCCTACTATACACGCTGGCCAGATTTCAAGTTTTTCGTCTCTTGCAGTGGATATTGTCTGCCTGTCACCATTATAGTGTATTTCACATAGCATGGATACTGTGAAGTTTAACATTTTACGATGAAGATGCCAGAAAATATTTGAATCAATCTCTAGCCAATTGGCTAATTGAATGATCAAGAGTCTAAAGTATTTAATCGATAGGTTTGCATTTAATCGTCTATCTTGTTCATTGATATTTATCTTCAAATGTCAAACGTCACAGTACCCATGCTATGTGAAATATACTATAGTCAATGTACCGAGCATAATTTCAAACTACGAATTGTTTAGAATTATCTAACACATAAAATTAACAATACTTTTCTCGACCCAGAAAGCAAACCTCAGACAATTATATTAGAACGGTTCGTAATATTTTACTGAATTTTACCATTTAAAGGTGTCAAAGCTTAGAGTTTTTTGGAAAATCTATATGTATAGGTATACAAGAGTAACTCATTGAATTAATTTTGTGCATGTTGGAAATGGCTCTAAAGATTGACATCAAAATTCTGTATTTTGATAGGTAGGTAAGGCATTGATTTTTACTAAAAGTAAAAACGTCGAGCGTATATAAGTCGCCTATATTTACCCTTATTCATATTCGGATAAAAGTGAAAAAAAACGTAGTGTTTAATGAACATTCAAAAAACAAACATAAATACGGCTGCCACAAAAAGAGGGCATTTTATATAGTATTTATAACTGGCTGTTTCCCGCGGTTTCATGACGTTAAATTTCGATTTCATTTCATGTCACGTTTATTGTTACTGCCATGCTTCTTTTGTGTCGTTGCGTGATATTAAATAGCCTTTAACCTTCCTTAAGAATTGGGCTACCGATTGCAAAAATAATTTTTCAAATCCGGCTAGTAGTTCTAGAGATAAGCGCGTTAAAACAAACAAACTCTTTATAATATTATGAATCGATTTAATTAATTCAGCATCAACATAGTACCTACAGCTTGTACACATACATACGTGATAAATACGGACAGTAACGGTGACAGTAAAAGTTAAGGTCACTACTTGATCAAAAGTTCAATATGTCGAATATCCATCTGCATAAAGGACTACACGTATCATCAATCATTGAGGTTTCTTTATTAAATTGTTTAGTTCCGCTGGTTAAGTGATTTAATCAACCGAATCGTTTCTCTTAATTTCCAGAGGTACACCTACTCGTACATGATTTGCAATGGTTGACTTTGTTGCTATCGATTTTTTAAATGTTTTATATTTTTTATACTTTTCTATACTCTTTGGGTGGCAAACAAGCATACAGCCCGCGTGATGTTACCGTAGCCATAGGCTACTGTAACATCTGGCTGCGGGAGGGGGACACTTGCAATACCAGAGATATCACTTGCGTGTTGCCAACCCATTTTTTTACAGCAGGGCTTTAAGATGAAGTATTCCTAGATAAGAAAACATTTCTTTCAAAACGCATACCTAAATAATCGCTGGAGACTTGTACTCACACACAGGAGCACAACTACTCTGCTATGTGTAGTTATTTGGCTATGGTCTTCTGTAATAAATACTAGGTACTAAAGCGAGAAGACATCTGAGAATAAGTAATTACCGTTGGCTGTGGACTCTCGCATTGTCGACCTTACATCTCGACCAATTAGATTTTTGTTTTATGTGTAACCTTTAATAATGAAAACCTTATTAAAATAAGTTTTCTTTAAGTTAGCCCGGAGACCTGTACCCACGCATAACAACACTATTCTGTAGAGTTATTTGCCTATGATCTTCTATAAGGTGGAAGTCTTTCCCCCGAAGGGCTTGCTCCCTTATATAGTACGCTACGGGTTTTTAACATTTACATTACGTGTATGCCCTTTGCCACAGTGATTTTAAACGTAAACTTCCCTGTTGTATGCGTCTTTTCCTGCATTCGATTTAACACCTGTAAATTAAATATTATATTTGCTGAACGTCAAAAAATGACGTAACATTTATATTGACCAAGCAAATAACCTATTGGCATTTATAAAATGATAATAGTTGGTCAAAATGTAGTGATAATTATCTGGTTAAATAAATTTGTCTTTGAGCTTTATTTTCTGAAGTAGTTTAGACTTTTACGCTCATCTAACTGCGAGATTTGACGACGGTTAATTCATTATATAGCTTGCAAAATCGAGATGGCCGCTGGGCCTGAAAGGTTCTGGAGTGATCACAAACTGAAAGTAGTGATCACTCCAGAGTGTAAATACAATGAAAATCCTGCCTATGGGACCTATGCCAAACAGTAAGCAATTTTTGGCTGAGATGATGATTAAAATCAATATAGTCGATGCGGAGAAATTTTAAAGTCCCTCCCCTTGTTCGTGTATTTTCTGTATATATATAATTTTTTTCCTTTTTTAATAAGTGTAAATATATTATAGTATGAAATGTAAAATACCTTACAAATTTCAATTCAAATTCAAATAAATTGCTATAAGGATGTCATGATATATATAGTATTAATATAGTTGAATCAACTGAATACCTGCATTTTTGGTAACATTTTTAGTGCTACAACAAATTGTAATAGCAGCTATCTGGCGATTGAAAACTGGCCCTAAAGTTGACAGGAACAGTGTAAGGAACTTGCAAGAAACTATGCTATAATCAGTCCTTTTTAAGGCAAAACAAGGTCTAGCCTTGACTGGCTGAAAAGATCGCTGTTCAGCCAGTGAAAATTTAATAACGTCGTACTGCATGGCCAAATGATTTTGATCATAAAAATATTACGCTTTGTTCTGCATGATACGAGTAGAAATACGAGTATAATTATATTAATTCCTGATATCATAATATATGTATGTTTAAGAAAGTGAAATGGCATAGTAAATAAAAATATTAGGAAAATATTCGTCAATGAGATGCATGATTATTTCAGACGAGAATACAATTTTATTTGTAGTGTGAAGGCTATATACATGTATGTAGGTAGATGTATATGAAGGTTGACGTATACACGCGCTTATTAGGTACTTATACTTAATCATTATATATGTATTCTATAATTTACGCACTGTTAAACATTCAAAATAGCTATTGTTATTATATCACTTTAAAATAATAGTAAAAGCCATAAAACTAGTTAATTTTAATGGATTTTATATTGGTTTTGAAATTCTATCAATAATATCTATTTACTGTTTAAATAAAGTATAATATATTAGTTAAATTAAATAATATATATAATAAAAATAAATAACCTAAGACAGATTACGAATACCTACAAATCAAAATGAAAAAAAAAAAACATTAAATCAACATTGTTTAAACTTGGATACTAATATATGTATTAGCGTGCCATTTTGAATTTAACAAATGCATATCAAAGTCATTTAGCTTTACGCCCTAGCGGTAATTTAGCTTATAACAAAAGTTTCATTTTTCTTTTTTTTTATTCTTACTCTTCTGACAAATTTCGGGTGCTTTAGTATTTTACTATAACAAGAATAGCATTGTTTATTCTAATATTTGACCTTAAGCGTGTCTTAGCTGACTAATTATCATTTAAATCTACATACCTACTAACGCCATGTTGGCGTATAAAATGTAAGTTTTTTTTTACTTATCGATTTACATATTAATTGTAATTATGAACACTAATTTATGTTTAATATCAATATTACTATTGACACACAAAAATTAATGAAGTTATAAATAAAGTCAATTTGTTCTTTTTTATGTAGCTTGCAAGAAGATAATGTTTAGGTATCCATCCTAAAAATTATCATTATCATATACATATGGGATCTTCTTTTTGACAGGGGAAATGTTACTTTATGAATATGACCCCGCTCAGGGGAGAATAGTTATTACATCAGGCTTTGGCCTAGAGATGGAAGGCCGTTTAAACCACAGGGTAAAAAGCAATAGTGTAGATGCGTACTCTTGTGCAGCTACACTTTTGCAGATGGGCCACCAAAATTTTATATAACGTCAACAGTCCAGCGGTTGGCCATGCAACGTGGGCCCTCATACTCCAGTGACAGCGAGCGTCCGGATGCACCAGGACGCTGTCCCTACGCGAAAGGTTACGGGTGGAGGACAAATATTATTTATTATTAATAACTTGAGACCTATCCTAACGAAGGTATAAAACACTACCTACTAAAAGACATGATGCTATATTTATGTGTACCTGTATACATTACATTAGATTAAAAACATTTTATCATTGAATTGCATTATATCATTGTAAAAGATTATATTTTGTACGGAAATCACTTAGATGACTCAAAACAAACTGACGTGATCATCCTAATGTACATAGTAATAGATAAATTATATATAAGGACTTAAATGCAAGGCTATTTATATATTGTTGACAGTATTTTATTATATGTTGCCCAACATTTCATGGTGACCATTTATCATAATATATTTAGTATGTACTATTTCATTATTTATGTCATATACATACCACAATTAATCAAAAGCATATTAGTTTACATTAGCAACAATTTGTTTACTGTTAAAAGAAGTGATTTAATACAAAAATAATGTTAGGAATGTTCTGGTTATAAATATTTTTGAAGAGGCTTTTGTATTTCAAGGCAAAATATTAATAAATAATAATAATAATAAAAAGTTTATTTCTTCAGAGGTGTACACACAATTACAATAATAGGCAAAACAACAAGGTATTGTATTAATAATAATATTTTAAACTCTGGTACCCAAGATAAGATCTAACTTGTGTTTTGGGTACCAGGGCTCTCCCACAGATTGTACAAGAATAATGTTGTTACAATAGCGATAACAATAACGATAAAAGAGTTGCGGTGACAAAAATTAAGGAAAAATGTAAAAGAACAAAAAAATGTAGTAACAAAGTAAAAGTAAAGAACTCTATTTTGTAGATACCACTTATCTGTTTCTATCTATGTTTACATAATATATTATTATGATTTGATTTGATTTGATTATACTTTATGAGTTTTGTATTGATTCAAACGATATACAGTCACAATACTAATGCGGTACAGTTATAAGCTGTCAACTTCAACATACTGCGATGTTTTGCATCGATATAAACACAAACACATAGAATCAATATTATAGTCGTCCAGACCAATTTCGGTCACGGCAGCCAACTCAACGGAGATAAGCCAACTGTGCAGGACATAATTCTACTAATATTATAAACGCGAAAGTTTGTAAGTGTGGATGGATGGATGGACGTTGGTTACTCTTTCACGTAAAAACTACTAAACGGATCAGGTTGAAATTTGGCACAGAGATAGATTATGGTCTGGAACAACACATAGGCTACTTTTGACAGCGATAACCGACATCCGCGCGGGCGGAGCCGCGGGCAATAAAACACGAGCGTATGCACAAACACAGATGCACTCGCTATTTCTTCAATCTCATAGTTCTATGGGACGGCAATCAGACACAACCAAAATACATATTAACACGATGCCAGTTGTAAACTGTCAAGCTTTACCTACACATCACGGATTTGTGTACGATACAGAAAATCGTAGTGTGTTACCGTTAAAGGTATGATAAACGGTTACGATAGTCCATGGACGCTTACAACAGCAAGAGAATTAGCGCCTTGCCAACCTAAAACCATTTATAATCCTAGGGTTTTGGGTTATTCTCGGAAAAAAAACCATTATTTAGTGTCCGTGAGCACTCTAGGCTTACACTCTCATACTGTAACGTAAAGTCCCTTCCCCAGGTGGACTCGCTCGTTTAGTGCCCTATCTTTCTTGACTCACTATATCTATTAGTGACATCATTCAGGACTCGTAAAATGGTTTTCGGTGTATCCTTATAGTGAGAAACTGATACTTTGAGGTGTAACCGTATAAATTTTGTGACTAACGTTGAACTACGACCCCTCAAAAATTATCATACCTATTAAACATCAGGCTCTAATCTCACTTATGACTCAGATGGTAGAACACGTTTGTTTTATGACATATTATTATTATCATTTTAAAATAAATTATTCCTCATCAAACAAATGACAAGTTGCAAAATTAAATTGTACAAAATTAATTATGATTTTGATATTATTTTACTGTCTATCGAATCTAATAGTGAATTTAAAATATAGTTTTATGGTATTATTATTTGTTATAATAATATCTGCCGCATTGGTCTTGCGGCATAAAATAGCGGTTATGTTTGCGGTTGATATGGTACCTCTTTCTTGTGTTCTGTGTTGCCGAGAGTGCATCTGTTTATGAGTATATGCTTGTGCACTATCATTATATGTTAAGTATGTCCTGGTTAGTCTCAATGAACACTGCCCCTCTAGACTAGTGGCATAAGCGATAGTCGAATCAAAAAAAAAATGTATGGTATTTGACGTGAGTCTACGATATAATGTCGTAAACTTACGTCAAATCCCATACATTTTCTTTTTTGACTTTTCGATTCGACTATCGCTTATGCCACTTGTCTAGAGGCTCAGGTTACTGCTGCTAAAATTCAGGTTTATTAGTAATGTGAGGATATTTAGTAGAAAGATTATTGTTATAATATCAGCCACGCCTCGTAGATACACTCGCTCGGGTAAAATGAAAAATTAGTTCAAGATACTACATATAAGTACTTCGGGTAATTTTTTTTATAACAATTCTACTATTATGTAGTTTCCGCATCATGTTTATAGCTACTACTGAGTTCCTTTTGGTCGTAGCGTGATGTAATATAAACTTTTACCTTCCTCTATAAGCGGGCTATCCAACGCAAAAATAAATTTACAAATCGTTATAGAAGTTCTTGAGATTGACGCGTTCAAATATACACAATCTTCAACTTTATGATATAAAGTATTGAAAAGTAAATTGGCTGGTATTATATAATGAATTGATTCGACGTATACATAAGTAGGTATATATATGGTGAATATACAAGATTACGTAACGATAAAATATTTAAGTGCCGGCAATTAATATGGAAATCTGTGCGAATCGCGGCGAGATATATGGTTTAATATCTCAACTCTATGTGACATGTCTTGAGGATGTACGAGTATATAGGTTAGGAGCTGGCGATTGTTATCTTATCATTTTAAACAAAGATGAACCCTTTAATTTCGATTAGTAGAGGGATTCATCTAATTCTTTTGGTTTTAAATTTAATTTACTATGCGGTGTTTAATGTTTTCTGTATTTGTGAATTTTAGAAAAAAAAAATTAAAAGCTTTAAGTTCATTGTGGACTGCCAATTTAAAAAAAGTTAATCTATTTATGTAGTTCTATCCTAAATACGTCAATTAATTGACATTCGGGTCACCCAATAATACCTTCAGCCTGCATAATAGTACGGATTTCCACTCGCTACTACCCTATGTCGATTCTGAGTACGCTTATCCTAATATTTCTTCAGAACATCAGCTAAGTATTTGGTCCGCAAACGTTCTTTGTATATTTTTTAAGATAATCTTTCTACATCCATTCTTTTCACAGAAGTAATTTTTATAACCTCTATATTGTCGCAGATTTGTTAAAGCTGCCGTTTTCTAATAGCAATATAAAAGAAACATAATAACAGTAAAATTATTTATAATGTTTAACAAAATTAATTTATGTATATTTGTCATCTACTTTGTCTAAATGATATCTTTATAACAGGCTATTAAGATAATTAGAAAATGGACAACTACAAGATATCGGCTATTAGCTTTCTGACCATAACGTTGGCAGTTCAAAATACTCGTAAAGTTGAAGGTCAAAATAAAGTGTGACAAAGAAATTAATTTTAGAGATGAGTCTATTAGTCAGCAAGATTTCACTTCAATTTTTATAAATTAGTTTATAACACGTGTTTAATCGGTCGTAAATCAAGTCACGTCCGATACTTTATGCGTTTTAGATCTTGTAAACGACATTTATTGATTTTATTGGCTTCGCTAAAGCACCCTCAGTTTTGTGCCGGTCAATTTAGGTAGTATATGTAAAGGTTGGCGTACATTAAGGTGGACCAGGCGGCTACTCTTAAAAATTTAAACAAGCCTAAGGTAAACCCGGGCTAGACCTACATATTGCAGAGACGAACACAGGTGAATTTAATAGTATATGTTCGACGGTGTGAAATGCTTCACTCTACGTTGGATGACAGATTAATAGCAAGAGACGTACTTATATCATCATCATTATCTCAGCCGAAAGACGTCCACTGCTGACAAAAACCTCCCCTATTTTTTGGTCTTAAGCTGACCTCTTCCTTTACTGCCCGCAACATTTATGGGCCTGCCTATACTGCATCTTGGTAGCCACTACATAACAACCAAATATTACCACCCTGCAAAATTTAATGGTAATAGCAAACCTTAATACATACTTATTTAATAAGACATGTTTATGCTAGCATTTTACTTTATCAGAATTTGTGATGGACTGTGCCTTGAGCCTCGGAGCAACTGTCTCAGACTTTGCATAGTTTTTTAACGCATCACGACCTCTTTTGGTCGCGTGGACCGGTCTGTATTCTACACTTACCTTTATTATAATTCTATAAGTAATTAGGCTGGGATATAACCACTTCATTAATATTCATATAAGTAAACGTCTTTAATTTATCTGATTAGTATTATTAACAAGTTTTGAATGTGGTTACTATGGTGGGTTTCAGTGAACCGAACACCCGCTGCTCATTTAACAGTTTTATTATCTTGTAAATTAATGTAATTGAATTGAAAAAAGGACAGGAAGTACTACATTATATTTTATCACATAACCGGTTACCGTTACAACTTTTACCTATTTTTTTTATTGACCATTAGCGAAAGGAATGAGATTTTATTGCTTTAAAGGATTAAACGCGGTTTTAAATCAAGGTTAACCTTTTTGTTATATAATACAACGTGAGCTTCTGTGCTTTGGTAGGCACGTGAAAAGTCAGCCCTGAATGTTATCAGTTGTTAGGTATATTACTGCAGAGGTTTATTCATTTCAGCGATCTGAACTACTCATATACAATCATTTTGTGGAGTTTAACAATTTAGTTCATTGTATGGTAAGTTTCAACATATTATAACTATACCAACATGAATAAACTTACATATTTACGTATATTTGTTTTGCAGTAAGATTAAACAAAGATTCCTTCCATCATCACAGAACTTCTTCTTCTTATCGTTTAGTTTTTTTTTTTTTATTAAAGGCACCCGCCATCACAGGGTGTTGAGCTTTAACTGTTGCTATTGAATGCAACATCATTTTTTCTTTTTATTTTAAATCTTTATTTATTTAGTTTTTTTTTCTACATATTATCGTTTAGTTAGTGGTCAACCTGGTGACAGAGTTATTTAGATCGCCCATATTTAGGCTTCTGTCGTGATCTAACGACTGTTAACAGGCGGGACCAACTTTTAACGTGCCCTCCGAAGCACGGCGACGCGGACGCTCAGATGAAATACCACTATGCGGTTACTCATCTATAGGGTTACCGCGCCTTTGGGTGCTTAACCCGCTGATCGTTTACCAAACAGCGAGTGCACCTGGCTATTAGCGCCTCTCACATTTCACAGAACTAAACATATGAAACTACAACAAAAACACCCAGGTGAAGTTTAACCACTTATCTAATGTATGTGTTGCAAAACAACAGGAAAAATTAGTTTATTTGTCTAAAATCACGGGATAAGATGTTTGTTTACATTGTCGTCCGTGTAATTTACGTCAATGGCCGGTGTTACGGAGAAACTTAGTTATTTGTAATGAGTTTACAAAGGTTTGTTTAAATATTTTGGACTTCTTAATGCGCATTTGACAATACTTAGTGATGTTTTATGACGGAACTAACGGATAATACAAAGAAAGTCACGAGATAAGTATTGATTAACACTGTGGGTGTAATTTACGTCATTGACATAGCAGACATTGGCATTACGGCGAATCTTTGTTATGTGTAATGAAAACGTAAAGGATGTTTAAATATTTTGTTCTACAACTTCTTATATTTACCTACATTACAATTTTAATCCTAAGTATAAGGTGTGATGAACTGGATGTCTTTGTGGACGACTGATTAGATTTGGCATCGATTAGAGAGGTGTGGAGGAGACCTCTGCCTGATGAGGAGACCTTTTTATAGCAGTGGGACGAAATGGGTAGAAAAAAATACTAGATAGTTTGTTTAAAGCACGCGTATTTGTGGAACTGCTTGATGGATATGAAAAATACTTCTTGCAGTTGCTGAAAATCAGCGCTGCAGCATTCAAATGCCGCAGCCCAAAGCTGAGATTGGGACCTATTCTGACATCGCACAGGATAACAAAATTGGATATATATGTTATGTTATAAATTTTTTTTTTATTCAATACCTATTTTGTACCTATTTTTTTTCTTTCCCTCCTTATTGTCCTGTGTATGTTCGAATAAACGTTTTTCTTTCTTTCTTTCTTCTTTTCTTTCATTTGAAATCCCAATTCTAAATAAAGATCATAAGCTATAATAAATATATAATAGCCAATTTGAAGCATGTAAGTAACGATAAATATTTAAATGACGAAATTACATAATAATGATGTACCCTCACAACTATTTCTTAATTCAAAAGTACCTAAAAAACCTAAATAATAATAAAATAAGAAGATCGATTATTAAGCGTCAAAGTATCTATAGTATAACATCATTGTCTGGTGGGAATGTACGAGTACCTGAAAGACTAGCTGCATGACCACATCAGACAGAAATGCTTATTCTCTTTGCAAGAAACAAGCTAGCCTAGTCTTGTTTGTTCATAATAATGCGCATATGATACTGTTTACAGAAGTCCTATGACGTAATTAACGGACTTAACAAGCTGCAAATAGAAAAACTGTTTGCAGTAATTGCGTAGGCATTGAAACATGTTAATTGGAATTAAAAATGTTAAGCGCCCAAAAAGTTTATATGCTAAAAAGCATACAATAAAATTTATCTCATACCTAGTGAGTTGACTAAACGAGTAGTTCAGTGTATTATGCAGTTACTTCATCACTTACTTCTGTGCAAGTGACTTGTGGGTTCGATCCCCGCGCGGAACAAAAATTTGTGTGTGCAACAACTAATGGTTGTTCGGAGTTTAAATATAGTTTGTGTGGGAACGAACCCCTAAAAGCGATCTTTTTTTGTTGTTTTTTTTATACTACTCGGGTGGCAAACAAGCATACACCCCGCCTGATGTTAAGCAGTAACCGTAACCTATGGACGCTTGTATTACCAGAGGTATCACTAGCGTGTTGCCAACCCATTTTTTACACCAGGGCTTTAAGATGGAAGAAAACCTGGGATAGGAATACGTTTCTTTCAAAACGCATCCCTAAATGAGCGCTGGAGACCTGTACTCACACACAGAAATACAACTACACCAATGCGTGTAGAATGGTTCCCTACCTCTCTTAAAATCTCTCTTTCAGACCTACAAAACTTAGTTCTTCCAAATTTGAATCTTTACTAAAGTTACTAAAAAGTCATGATCGCCACATCTGCGTCTTGGTTTTAAAATAATATCTTAAGTATATTATAAAAAATGTTTATTTATGAAGTCAATAAAGTTTTGCCGAAAAAGTAGCATAAAAGTAAAAGTTTTAAAGGTAAAAGTTGAAAAGGTTGTTCAGGGTCTTCTTAGTCACATGAGTAAGACAAATAAAGTTGCGTAACAATTTAGTTTATATCATATCGCTCTGGAAAATCCTGGAAAAAGACGTGATACCATGTTAACTTAGCGTAGGTATCTATAATCATCTATGAAGGAACTACAGCTTATTTATTTTAGAAAATTATTATTTTTATTAGGTCATTTTGGTATCCTTATTCAAATTGATTTATTTTTCCAGTCTTTTTTTATTTAAGACTTCTATTTAAAGAGAAGTCTTAAATATTTATTTAAGATCGAGAGATCTTGAATAAAAAAAAGACGATCCACGAGTAAATTTGCAGCATTAATATAATATTACGCGTTATGGTTTTGTGCCCTCAAATTAGGTAGAGCGATGATGCACTGATTTCATAATATTCGGTTTCTGTGGTCCACCATCGGAGAGTCCTTAACTAACTTCCGTAACTTCCTTACCTGGGAGGGGCGGTATGCAAACAGAGCTCTTCCCCTCTCAAAAAAAAAGTAGAGCCAAGATCTTCACAAAGTGACTGGGAGCAGCTGAATGCAAGAAACTGAGGATCGTGCTAAGTGGTGTGCACTTAAAAGGGCATCCTGCAGTGGACTGCCATTTGCTGATGCAAATGACGTAGTTTGCGTGATTACGCGCATGCGTACGTGCCTGCGGTGCGCGTATGGGATTTAGATGATATACCTAGACTCTACAGCATGAGTCATCACAACAGATTTCGGTGATACAATTTCTAGATCTTTGTCGAAGATAATATGAATATATTGACGAATACAGAAATATAGAATATACATAAAAGCCTTAAAATATATTGTTCTATTCAAAATAAACGCCTGATACAGTGACACACTATAAAGGACAACTGGTTCGAGAGCCGTTCCATCAATCATCGGACCATATAGACAAATAGATGTTGAATAAGTATAGTAAATAGGTGTCAAAAGATACACATGTCCTTGTCATCAATATTTATAATACATGTGTATTTTAGGCATAATGAGTAGGCGATGTTAATGTTGTTTTTTTAAGTGACAAACAAGCATGAGAGGTAGGGCACTATACAACCAGCTCGCCTGAAAAAAGATATATGACTTAGAGAAAAACACAGCCTAATAGTATATTGTTGTGAGTACAAGTCTTTAAGTGCTAATGTAAAAAGAAACTTCCTATGCCAGAGTTGCCCGTATCACAAAACTTCAAAAAGTACTATTTTGGGCAGCAACATGTACGTGACACCATAAGTACCTATTGCAATAGTCCATTCGATAACTACTTAAAATTAATTACCAAAAGGTAAATTGTAAAACCGTATGCTTCTTTGCCACCCAAGTAGTTGTTGTCTAATTTCCATTGAGATTAGTCAGTGCTGACATTGAATTATTTACTGCTTACCATCAAGTGTGCCATTATGTTTGTTGGCCTCCTTAGTAGTATAAAAGATGTAGGAAAATACTCTTTTCGATTTTCTATTTTCGCCCGAAAGGCAATTAATAGTGGGCGAAAATCTTTCCCAACTGAATGATTTCGTAGCAATAAATGTTAAAACAAAATATAAAAATCTTTTGTATCGATTTCTTATAAACTAAATATACCTACGGGTTGAAAGTAGAAAAATAGGCCTAGCATAAAATTAGTGACGCTTTGTATTATTATCTAACTAAATAAATAAAATTGGAATGTCTGTTTGTAATATTAAAATAACCATTTTTTTTACTTAATGCATTTGGATGTATACACGGTACATATACCAAATTAACTCGTCTTGTCGTATTGTCTGTTCCTAATCTTGGCTAATATCTGAGAAACGGCTGGACCGATTTTGACGGGACTTTCACTGGCAGATAGCTGATTTAATAAGCTACTTTTATTTAAAAAAATATATTTTTATTAATTTACGACATCCACGCGGGCGAAGCCGCGGGCAACAGCTAGTTTTATAATATAAATGTAAAGAAACATGGCCACAAGTAAGTGTGGCTCACCAAACAACCGTTAGTCGAACCGTCACAAAGTCATAAATTCAAAGATTTGCTTATTTAATAAGTTCTTTCACCGTTCACTCTTTAGTAAAAACTGGATAATATGAATATTTGATTTTTATGTCTGTCAGATGTTAAAATGTCTATTGTACGTATGACGTTTTATTAGACGATGATCTCAGATTGAGATCTGGAGGCTAGACTATGTGTATTTGTAGATAAACCCATAAAATTATACGCTACGCTGTGATTTCTTTTTCTATTTGCAATTTTATTTTATACTAGCTGTACCCGCGACTTCGTTCGCGAGTTCAGTCTCTGAAAACTACAGTTAACCCCATACAAACTTTCATAGCGATTTCATAGTGATTAAGACTGTGCGTTTGTTGATTTATCAGTCACGTTTTTCTTTTAAACATTTAGATTCTGCAATTAATAAACTTCATGAAGAAATATTCCTTGTTTGTATGATTGTTCTGCTCTTCAAATTGTCTTAGCGCAAACGTGAACAGTCTTATGGCCTATCGCCTAGCTAATAGTTTGTATTTAGCTATTGTTATTTATATCTAAAGGAACCTAAACTATACAGTTCAATTTCTGAAATCCTTAAGCACTGCGGCAGTACCTATCAGAGGCACAGATGTATTATCTGTGCCATACCCTGTAGAAATTTCTGCATCTATTAAATTTCATTTTAAATTGGTCATTTCTAACCTGATAGGTACTGCCACAGTGCTTAAGGATTTCAGAAATTGAACTGTATAGTTATTAGGTTCCTTTAGATCAATCATTCTATTAATAGAGATATAGTAGGTACTCTATATAAGCTCCCGGAACAAAACTTAATGAAAAACCAGTAAGCTGAACCCTATTTAATATAGTCGACCATATTAGTGAGAGTTCAACATAAATTCGATATATAGTTATAATAGGTATCTATTATATCTCTATCTTTGAAACCATTTTTTACTTTGTACATTGTTTAATTACGAAGTTTCAGTGCCTATATCCGGCTGTATCATCATATTAGTTCAATTGTACCATTTTAATTTGCTCATTGAATGTGATTAGTTACTGTCATTTAATTACCATAATTGAGATACATTATAACTGATCTCCATCGGCAAATTATTTATCATTGAGAAGTTGGCCATCTGCAGTATTCTTTATTAGTTTCACTAACGAATTGATGCTTTCTGAATGCATTTGTTTGATTCATTGCAGAATGCCTATAGTATTTGAGGAGATTACTCACTTCCCTACGGAACCCATCATCAGAACTGGATTTCTTAAGAACTGACAACAATATGAAAGATTATCCATCCAATTACAAAAATATTTTTAAGAGAATTTTTTAAGAGAGGGAAGGACCTCCACCTTACAGAAGACCACAGCCAAATAACTACACACAGCGGTGTTGTTAAGTTCCTGTGTGTGAGTATAGGTCTCCAACGCTCACTTAGGGATTCGTTTTGAAGGAAACGTATTTCTATCCCAGGGATACTCCCATCTTAAAGCCCGGGTGTAAAAATGGGTTGGTAACACGCAAGTGATATCTTTGGTATTGCAAGCGTCCATAGGCTACGGTAACTGCTTAACATCAGGTGAGCCATATGCTTGTTTGCCACAAAAGTAGTTCCATCTTAGCCATAAGACGTCCACTGCTCGACGTAGACCTAACGCAAGGTTTTCCACATCATTCGGTCCTGAGCTGACCTTGTCCATCGGTTGCCCGCGACCTTTACCAGGTCGTCGCTGTAATAAGTAGCCTATGTGTTATTTCGTCGGTCCACCTTGTTGGCGGCCTGCCCACGCTGCATCTTCCAGTTCGTGGTCGCCACTCAAGAACCTTTCTGCCCCAACGGCCATCGGTTCTGTGAGCTATATGCCCTGCCCATTGTCACTTAATTGAGGCAATTTTTCGAGCTATGTCGGTCACTTAAAAATAGAATATTACAAATCGGCTCTTAAATGACGATGTTCAGGGATAAAAAAATTAAAAAAAACAATGCAATTATATTAGGAACCTCATCTTTTAAAAGTCAGTTAAAAATATATATCAGTTAAGTATTCCGATGAGAGTTTCGCTGGGAGTAATTTTTTTCGTCGAAGATAAACACATAGTATCTCGGACTTTTTTAAGTCTATTTTGCACATTGCATACATTGCCTCCAACGGCTGGATTTTTTTGTCTCGCTCAACTATCATCGTAATATTTCAGCCAATTCACGCTCGCAAAACTATAATGAAAAAATCACGCGCGCCGTCTTCTGGTGAAAATCGTATGAAATTTTGTTTGGTAGTTATTGAGTTTATCGTGACCAGACAGATTCCGTGGAGTGTTTTCTTTTTTGTGCTGCTTTCCTGATTACCTAAATTAAGATATTGTTAAATGTTAGCGCCTACACATAATGAAATAGCATTCATTATATAGCAATATATTATAGATTGTGTTAAGATTTATTAGGCGTTACTAATTTAGTCAGTGATTGCCTTAGATCTAGGCATGATTAACGCATTTTATTCGTACTTATAGTATATTAATATAGTTTTAGTATTTTCAAAGACGATTTTAGCGGCAACAAACAGACAGACATAGAGACAAAACTGTTTAAATTGTATTTCTGTTGTAAGTGCTATGTAAACAGCCACATGAATTTAATAGAAAGCTGTTATTTTGATATTACAAACAGACACTTCAACTTTATTAATGTGTGTATAGATGTACAGCTGATATGTGTTTGTGACTTCGTTTGCGTGGACTTCAGGGATTAAAACATAGAGTTTCCTGGAGTTGCTAAACGGAAAATTGTTTGAAATCAAAAGAACCCGGGGCATAAAAAGACAATTACCTGCACCGCATCCTGTTAAAATATCTGCTTCTATCTAATTTCATTATAAATTGGTCACTTTTAACCTAGTACCATTAACGCGTGAGTCACCAGTTTGCTGATCTCTAATTAATATGGTCGCCCAAATTGATGAGAGTTCAACTTAAATTGGTGATGTCTATATCTCCGAAACCTCGCATTATTTTTTCAATTTCTTTTTAAATAAACTTTAGTTGTGGTTTTACAAACTGCATTCAACAAAAGTTTCAGTTAAATTATTCGAAGCGCGTTTCTTGAATAGCACGTGTCTCATGAAAGTTACCATAACTCTTTTATTTGTGAACCGATTGGAATAAAACAAAGCCTATATGTTATGGGAAGGTTGCCACAATATATCAGTGAAAACCGCATTCAAATCGGTTGCGTGGTTGCTGAGTTTATCGCGCACAAACGCGGCCACAAACAGACAAACAGACACACAGACAAAAATTCTAAAAACTACATTTTTGGCCTCAGTAACATAAATACAACGTATATAAATTGTTTTTTTGAAAAAAAATTCAATGTACAGACGCGACTTGGTTACGATTTTATTATATGTATAGATTTTGTGTTGCTGTCTTGCTACTGTTTATTTAATTTTTTTTGGTAAAGTATTACCATCTTAAATATTTTACATAAAATAAAATAAAAACACTTTTTTTAACATTTCTGTGATATAATGAGACAGTAAAAGCTGTATGTTGTATGCTACAGTAACAGCTCTATCAAAGGCGTATTAAATTAGCATTCACTTGGTAAATTTTGGGTTTGAACAATGAATATTTAAAGTTTTAAGGACTAAAAAGTGTTACATATATGATTGTTTTCGTTAATTTAACAATGCATGGCAATGTCAATGCAATCTGTAATGATAAAACTGTATATGCAGGGGATCTTAGTCAAACGGATCGATTTATCTGATAACTTCATCCTTAGAGTTACCTATACCCGATATCGAAATTTCTGTAATAGATTACTTCGGAAGCTAAAAATTGCATATGAAAGAAGTGAACTTGAGAAAGCAAAAAACAACCCCAAAGCGCTTTGGAAAACAATAAAGGAAATAACAAATACAAGTAATATCAAAAGTACCCCTGTTGAATTACTAAAAATTCAAGACAACCCCAATTCATCCATAAATGCAGTTTGTGATTTTTTTAGCAATGTAGGTAAAAAACTAGCAGACAACATCCTTTCCAAAAGTCATCCTTCACCATCCCCACATAGTATAGTCAACAATGCCTCCCTGCCTCCTTCCAACTCTTTGGTTTTACTTGAGGTAGACGAAGCCGAAGTAGAATCCCTCATCCTGCGTAACGATTGTGCCCTAGGTTAGGATAAAATATCACCCGTCGCCCTAAAACATTTCCGTCACATTCTTATACCACCCTTAGCCTACCTCTTCAATACTTGCTTACGAAAGGGTATTTTCCCGGACTCCTTAAAAAGAGCCATTATTCATCCCATTTATAAGGGAGGGAACAGAAGCTGTGTCAACAACTATAGACCGATTTCAGTTCTGCCTGCTATTTCCAAGGTCTTTGAAAGAATTCTAAACAACCAATTAAGGAAATACCTCGAGAAATACCAGCTCTTAGTCAAAAACCAATATGGTTTTCGTTTAGGAGTCTCGGCTGAAGATGCAGTTTTGGACTTGACTCAGCTAGTGGCAGGTAAATTTGATAGTAACATCAAATGTTTAGGAGTCTTTCTAGACCTTACTAAAGCTTTTGACACGGTTTCTGTTCCTATCCTCATCTCAAAGCTAGAACTCGTTGGAGTACGTGGCATCACATTGGAAATTTTCAAAAATTACCTTAATAACCGCACGCAACGAGTAAAAATCGGTGAACAGCTTAGTGACGAGCAGCCAGTGTCTTTCGGTGTTCCTCAGGGAAGCATAATTGGCCCAACACTGTTTCAAATTTACGTAAACGATCTGTGCAATATGGCCCTTCCAAATGTACAGATTTACGCCTACGCGGATGATACGGCAATTATAGTTTACGGACCCACATGGGACAGGGTTAAAACTACTGCAGAAACCGCACTAATAGCCATAACAAAGTGGCTAAACACTAATCTTCTTACCCTAAACCTTGATAAAACCTGCTATGTTCCCTTTGCTATTCGCCAAAACACTCTTCCAGGTGAAACTTTCTCATTGACAGCACATACATGCACGCAATCATTACCTCCATGTTCCTGTCCCAAACTTACAAGAGCTTCTGATGTAAGGTATCTGGGTGTACAGATCGATTCAGGACTACGATGGGACAAACAGCTAGATGTTGTCACCACTCGGTCAATGAGACTCATCCCTATTTTTAAGTCTCTTAGGCACTCTGCCAGCCCTGATACCTTAAAGATGATCTTTCATGCTTTATGTCAATCGGTCATTGGGTACTGCATTCCTGTTTGGGGAGGAGCTGCTAAAACAAAGTTTATTAGGGTTGAGAGAGCACAGAGAGCCGTACTCAAAGTTATGACAAGTAAACCCTTCCGATACCCAACAACGCAGCTATATCTGGACTGTAGTGTTCTGACTGTCCGACAGCTCTATGTGCTCCACGCAGCTGTTCGAAGGCATGCGAGCGTCCCTCGTTCCAATCCCAATAAACGGAAAAACCTCCTTTCCGGCACTCGACACAAAACTTCTTTTGCCAGACGCCAATATTTTATTTTGAGCACACATATATACAAAAAACTACTCAAAACGCAAAACGTAATTGATCTAAATAAAAATGACCTTAAACTTAAAATAACCGAATGGCTTCTTCAACAGGACTACATAGAAACAGAATCATTACTCACATACATCGCCTAATCTTACCTTACATCTCCATATTACCCCATGCTTTCCATCCTAATCACACCATTACAAGTTACAACAAACACCCACACACACATGCATCCACATACACACATACCCACACACTCTTACACACCCACACACTCTTACACACCCACACACAAAAAGACACCAATAATATTATCGTATAAAAAAAGTGGTAGAACGATACAGTCTACATCTCGTGTAACTTATTTGTAAGTCGTCTTGTAGCCGACTACTGTCTCTTAAGATACAGGTTGCCCTAGTTTAAGAGACAGGGTTTATAATTTGTAACACCCAAGTTTTTTATTATTTAAACTACACATCTTCTATCATGTTATGTATTAGGATTTTTTGTGCAAATAAAGATTATTATTATTATTATCTACGAGGTTAATTTGCCTTTAAGTTGCGTCGGTAAGTTTATACTAATATAGATGCAAATAAGCGTACCGTAGCCTATGGAGGCTTGCTGCACCAGGGGTAATTTTGCACGTTGCCGATCTCTTCTCAAACCTTTATAACGTGAATTGACGACTGTTTTCTAAAATATATTAGGAGTAGGACCCTCCCGTGTCCAAAAAGCAAGTATACCAGTTGGGCCTGGAGACAGGCGACGGTTTATGAACTAGTTTTATAATATTTAATGGTTACAAAAAAAATGGTACTAACTTATACCTACTTACCAATATGGTTAATTTCCGAAATCAAGAATATTTTTTATTTTTTATTTTTTTTATACTACTTGGGTGGCAAACAAGCATACGGCCCGCCTGATGTTAAGCAGTATCCGTGGCCTATAGACGCTTGCATTACCAGAGGTATCACTTGCGTGTTGCCAACCCATTTTTTTTACACCAGGGCTTTAAGATGGAAGTAACCCTGGGATAGGAATACGTTTCTTTCAAAACGCATTCCTAAATGAGCGCTGGAGACCTGTACTCACACACAGGAACACAACTACACCGCTGTGTGTAGTCATTTGGCTGTGGTCTTCTGTAAGGTGGAGGTCCTTCCCCAGTCGGTTATTATTATTATTATTATTATAATCATTCTCCAGTGGTGTCATAATACCGTCTAATAAGAGTGTGAGGTCCTAGAATCACGGGTCACGTAAAGTGGTAAAAGTTTCTACTGTTGCGAATTGCTCAGTATTAATCCGGAATCAAGTATTGTGTATGGCGATAGGCTTACGCGTAACCAAACCTTAAATAGCCGGCACACCGTGGAAGTGATACACATATACTTAAAACGCCGTATACAGTATGGGCTCGAACAGCTATCATATCACCTAACCGTATTCTATAGTAAAATAAGTTCAGAATGAAACATAAGACAAATGAAAAGTTCGTTGACCCTATTAACAACTTTATATAGTGAACGTGATCTGATGTCATTAATTTTGTAGTTCAACAATTTATTGCCAGATTGCCATAATGTCGTCTATTTGTTACATATTATAAATAGGGCTATTAAATCCACATCCTGTCAACGGCCCAGTCTTTAATTTTATGACAACCTTCTAGAGGTTGTCATAAAACATCATGTATGTATAATAAAAAAAATGTTTTAAAATTTTCGCAATTTGTAAATTATAAGAAACCTAAATCGTTACATAATATGCTTTGATGACGTAATAATTGTATTATAACAGTATTAGTCACTCTGGAACACAGCCATATATGTAGATGAGAGCCAATGGTAGTAGTGGTTAAACCCGTACTGGTTTAATACTTACTACGACTTTTGAGATTCATGCGTATTTATTGATGCAAAAGTCGAGGTGCTTTCAGGAGGACGTCTGTAACCTCTCTTTAGGCATCCTCTTTCCGAGTACGATGTAAAAAGTCTTGTCATGTTTAAAAAACTGTATAACACGACTTAGGTACACTACAGCTTGGCCTAATGGTTTAAAAATAAATTCAAATTTGCATTATTTTTCAAAATATTCAAGGAAAACTAGTAAAAATTCCTAAGCTATTTATAATAAAATACTAGGTATTATTATCTAATAGTTTTTTTTTTACATTTTGGCGTTAATTTTGAAATGTAATCATGAATGGCCTTTTACGATTGGTCAATAAAGTTAATGCTCTCATTAATCTCTGTTCTATATTGACACCTGTGACCTTAAGAGATGTTGTTGATAAGCGGACTTTAGGATGTCGCGAAAATTTATTTTATCTGTGACCATGGCACGGCAGCGATTCCACCAAGTTCCGTTTAGTTATAAAGAGGCGCCACTGTCACAACGTATGTATTTGTTATGCATGCTTTTTTATTTTAGATAGAGGTAACAATTTTTTTTAAAGTTAAATTCTCTTTGATTTTTAAACTGAATTTATCTTGTGGCTAAATAGAATTTGAATGGTAACGATTTACGACATGCTGACGACTTGGACACAATATTTTGGACATTAAATCTATATGTGTCAATTCGGACACTGTTTGAATTGACACATTTTATTGCGTGCATTAAATTCAAAATCACTACAAAAAAAAGTGATGCATAATTTAATGATGGGTTTGAGTGTGAGTGTAATTTTAAAAAACATATATTGATTTGGTAATGCGATTAGTAGGAATCTTATTAATAGGCAGTAATACAGCCATCACGGAATTAAAACGGCGCGGTGCCGGTGCGGCGTCGCATCGTCTGGACCAATTTGATTTTATACTCAGGTACTTACGTGTTTCTGAGGTTTAAACTTAACGTATGAAATTATCTTAAATAACTCTAATATCGTACAGGTTAACGTGAACTTGGCTTCATTTTTACAATTTTCAGCTAATATTACATTTTTCATAACATCTTTATTTGTCTGTTATACTACTATTGACCTAATTGGAGTATTTTTTATAAGAAAATGAAATTTTGGCTAGTTATTTAAATGACTTGCTTAGGGCAACTAATTTATACAAAAAAAACTCTTACAAGTGGTCACCGTGTTACTGAGGTTAAAGACTTGGGCGTGCGCTTCACTGCTGATGTAAACTTTAGAAAACATACGAAGGTGTTTTTAAAAAAAGTATATCGTAATTTGGGAATGGTCCTGCGGTTAGCGAACCAATTCACAAACATTGGTGCTCTGAAAGCGCTATACGAGGCACTTGTGATAAGTCATTAAGAATGCAATGCTGTCGTGTCAAAAATATGAGTTATAGACTTATAGATCGTTTCGCCCGCCATTTGTTCGCCCGAGCGGGCCAAACGACCAAATTACAAAATTTATAATATTTGATTGGGCGTCTCGCCCGATGGAGGTTTTATTACTTATCATGTACAGACAGCATCAAAATCTACCTGAACATGAAAAGTAATACGACGAAACGACCTGTAACTCAAAAATATTACAAATCTTTTTAATCTACCTGTAGTAAAATACGAATTTATGTAAGTCAGTTAATTATTTCCATCTGAAAATTGATTATTCAAAAGTAATATTTTTTTAGGTAGGTATTTCAAGCCTGTAATTTATTAGTTTACTACTCACTTAGTATAAATGCAATCATAGTATACAGTAACTGCTTACTATCCATAAGGCTTGTAGCTAAGTATTAGCGGCGGGGATCGAGTGATTGCTGCGGTCGCTCCGAAAAACGCGTAAAGCCATGCACCTGATCTCTTTCCAGTCGTGTAGAATTTCTGTCCCATTGAACTATAAGAGTGAAGGAGTAGAGAGTGCACCTGTGTTTGTTGCGCAGTTGGCTAATCTCCGTTGAGATTGGTCGCCGTGACCAACATCGGTCTGGACAACTACTACTACAGTGTTAATCACCTAAGTGGTTAATAATATATGACTAACTTATAGATAAATAATGCCATTTGTTATAAACGGCATAACAGGATACAACTTTTTCTATTTTTAGTAATTTCTAGTTTTTGTATATTTTCCTTATCGACCTAAGATTTGTTTTAAAATTGTAAATTGTGTGTTCTAAACCAAACAGTAATAAATTCAATAAATTATTACCCGTCTTCGCAAATTTACAAATGACCATAACATTTGCCCCCTGTGAATCTGCTAATTTAAATCCGTTTATGTGTATTTTAATAATTAACAAATTGCTTTAATATGCTTTAGCGTCAATGTACTCGTAGAATGATCTTTATAAAACAAAAATAATTGAACTCATGCTTTCGTTCTTTTTTTTTGTATTTTAAGAGCGGTAGGGCATCATACAAGCGAGTTAGCCTGATTGGGGAAGGACCTCTTACAGAAGACCACATACAAACAACTACACGATGAGCAGAAACAGTTTTTTACTGCTTGAAATATTTGCATGTTAGTTAAACTTCTTTTTATTTAAAAGTAACTCTGTACTTTTAAATAAAAAGAATCTTGGCAATCTTCTTTCCGAATCCATGGCACATTGCTTATGACTTGAAATACAGTACACTTCTTTAATACAGTTTAACTACTTTGTTCCATCATCGATATCCATCGGTTCCTAAGAAATTTTTAACTAGTTACGAGGTATAATTTGTGCCCATGAATTTTGTTCGTAAATTGTATTGTAGTAGTAGCATTTAAATACGTTTTTCCTGTATACTTGGGTCGTGTAGATGCGTAGTTCTTCCTTAGCAGGGCGGTACTTATCTTCTTTGCTGACTGTACATACATAATATTGATATACATTTTAACGATTATTATTTTAGTAATTTACTAAAATAATAATCTGTCTATAAATATAATCTGTCATTAGTATACATCACGCGACTATTTAATAGCCACTAAAACTCTTCTCAGAATGAATATAACGCAAAATGGTGACATAAAAAATGCTGTCGTTTCAAATTAGGTATGTTGATTAGGACTTTGCTGATAATTCTTACTAATTAAAGCTTGTCTTACCTATTTTAAATTTTCCTTATAGTTTTAAATCAGGTGCTAATTTATTGATTTCCTTACCGAGTATTTGAAAATACGGTTCCATGAAAGTTTTATGACTAACTTATTAATAAATAAACTAAATTATAGATGGTAAGCAGTTATAGATTTGTCAAAGTCAATCTCATATATTCATTTGAATCTTTTTGATCACAAGATTTATTTTTCCTACAATATTTTTTTATACACTGACAAGGTTAGGACTACGAGAAAAGATGACAAGAAACACTGAATTCTCCTTTAAGTCACCAGAGTTACTAAACTAAACTAAAGTTTATTAAATGAAAAAATCACACGAAATATTTTTCTTTCATATTTATCATATAGCTAATCTAGTTCAAATCAATTATAATAATGTATATTTCTACCAAAACGATTATATACTTCCTTAAGTATATATTCAAAACAAAATATACACAATCAAAGATTAAAATAGTACCTAGGTACATAGATTTACCTCGTGATCTCGGTTTTACCCCACGTTAGCATTCTATGTTTACACTGTGATTCTATTGTGACATTATCATGAAGAAAATATGTGAATATTAGTAAAGAAAGTAACAGCAAACTACGAGTATAACTCAATGTTGATTAATTCAATAAACAATACGTGGGAATGCATTGTATTGTGTGCAAATAAAATTCTTGAATTTAATACAATCACTCATGACCAACACATAATACTCTCTAACACAAGCTAAAGGCAAACCACATCCCTGTTTAAGGATGTATTTTTCAAAAACCTATGAATTAAATTGTGAAAATATTATTACGAGAGATAGAGCATTATATAGAGGATCTCCACCTTAAAGAAGACCACAGCCAAATGATTACACGCAGCGGTACAGTTGCGTTTCTGTGAGTGAGTATAAACAAAAATAATTGAACTCATGCTTTTGTTCTATTTTTTTTGTATTTTAGGAGCGGTAGGGCATCATACAAGCGAGTCAGCCCGATTGGGGAAGGACTTCTTAGAGAAGACCACATCCAAATAACTACGCGATAGGCAGAAACATTTTTTACTGCTTGAAATGTTTGTGTTAGATAAACTTATTAACAATAAGTTTAAAAATAATTCTGTACTTTGATGCAGTGTATAGGTAGGTCCATATCAAAAGTTACTTACTTTCTTCTAAAAAAATATCTTGTCAATCTTTATTCCGAATCAGCGCTCATTTAGAGATGCGTTTTTAACTAAACGTTTCCTATCTCAAGGATACTTCATCATAAAACTCTGGTGTTAATAGGGTCGGCAACATGCAAGTGATATCTCTATTACTGCAAGCGTATATAGGCTACGGTAAATGCTTAACACCGGAACGGGCCGTACGTTTATTTGTCACATAAATAATATTTAAAAAGCAATAAGTATTTTAATAAAAAAAAATGATATTATCTTTTCTAAGACAAGACAAAACCCTTGGATTAATATTGCTACATAAAAGTACACCAAATAAAAAATTTGTGTTTGTGTACACAATACCAGTACGGTGATATTTAGTTAGAGTCTGTATTTATGTTAATTTTATATCTCTATTGTGAGCAACTAGTTGAAATTATAAGCAATAGGTTTTCATGAGCGCTTTGTGTGTCGAATAATGATTTTATTGCATGGCCGATGTAATACATATAAATTGCAACAGTGCGTGCATCTAAAGCCTGAGCCCTTCCATTTGAACGTTGTGTGTGTACTCTATTTTTGGCTTAAATTGATTGAATGAAAATTCTATGTAAAGTTTGTACAACTCAAATGGGAAGAGAGGGTCATCTGATCAGGCTAGCTTCTTTTTCCGGATTCTAAATTTTTCTTCACCTTCAGGAAAATTCAGAATTGTATTTCTTCTTCTAGGTAAGTGGTATTCGTTTTGCTTCACCATTTAATCCAAAACTTGTGTGGGTAGGTACTAACATTTCATTAAGAAAAAATACTTTCATTTTAAGAGAAAACAGTTTTGATTTTATTAACGAATTATTAAAGAATAATGGTATAAAACATAAATAAACAACCCGTTAATTTAAATGCACAGTATACCTGAATGTACAGTTATGGCTAAAAAGTCAAAAGTCACTCGGTCGACGTTTAGTCTCTACGATATATAGGAGCCATTGAGTCTGTTACACCAGTCATTTTAATAATGTACTGCTTATACATTCCTAACTATTATAATTCTAATGTAATCGAATCTGTATGTATGTTTGATACTTTTGTTTTCTTGTACAGTCTTGTGATAATATTCTAACCTACTACAAAATTAAAGTTCGTTTTGAGATTTTTTTTTACAGTATATTATTAATGTATTTGTATTATTAATCGTATCCAGATGGAGATAGCAGGATAACTCGGAGTCATTTAACAAGGATTGATCATTAGTGGAAGTAGAAGGAATTTTTGGAGGCCTTCACCTTAAACAAAACGGGCTTATAATAATAATTATCATTATAAGCCATCTATTATGCAATCGCATAATAGATGGCTTATAATGAAGAATCATACGTCGTCACTAAACATTAGCTGAGACAGTGTACAAATTGTATACTTTAACGTAAAGTTTGGATGAGTAAAATATATATTTATCATCAAATTATCCATTTATATTTATTTCGATTATAAAAAATACAAACAAACTCGAAGCAAAAAATAGTAAAACATTTTGAAAGTCAAATTTATAATCTAGATAAGTATAATGGTGTGTCATAAAAGATATGATGACAAAAGATATCTCTGTCGTTCTAGTTTAGCTGTAAATTAAACAGGTAAGAACCATTTCAAAAATATTTTTTTTAAATATAATTTGGTCGAAGCTTTTTTAAATCCAACAAAACCATGCACTTAAAGTGCTAACGGACATACACTTTATCAAAGTACTTAGAGATGGAACTTCAGAAGTTTATTTATATACCTGCATAGATCACGCCTGCTTCTCAGGAAGGCTTATTGAGATTTTCACTGCTGTGTTTGTTCGGTCTGGACAACTATTATTATGATTATTACAGAAAAGCGATTTAGTTACTCGAGTTATTACTATGGGACATAATATTGATCTCATAAAAGCAATAATAATTGTTTCAGATTCATACAATACCGAGAAAAGTACATATGTATCCAAATGCTAGAAGTAATTCTTCTAAAAGTCTTAAAAAAACAAAATATTTTTATGACAAATTGAGAAATCGATTTTATAGATGTGGGTAGAGTAGTAGAGGGTCTGATTCAATGCTTTCAGGTATTTTACTAATTATCGCTTCCTTTATAGTAACTATAGTGTTATACTAGTTTTCATATTTGCAACAAAAACAATAAAATAAGATAAGCACAATCATAAACAACTGTGTATTCACGTCGATAGGAATCTTCGAATTTATATAAAAAAGTGTAGTCTACGTAAGCGAAACACGTGCGTAAATCGATATCGTCATCGGCAAGAGTTAATAAACACATTTGGCTATCAATGTACATATCTTTCTTCCCTGATGGCGTGATCAAATATATTTACAGATATTATTATTGTGCGATCTCTTTGTAATACTGTTCAATAACGTCTTCATATTATTACTATGGTTAAAAAGTATTGATTTGCGTTTTAATTTTGTATAAGAACAATAAGATGAACTTACTATAATCCTACTAATATTATAGATGTGAAAGTTTGTGAGGATGATGTATGTATGTATGTTTGTTGCTCTTTCACGAAAAAACTACTGAATGGATCTGGATAAAATTTGGCATAGAGATAGTTTATAGTGTGGGATTGTGAAAATAAAGGCTACTTTTTATCGTGATAACCAACATCCACGCGTGCGGAGCCGAAGGCAACAGCTAGTTATACTTTCATTTGGTGAATTCTTGTTAGAGCAAAGGAAACTACCCAAAAGTGAGACTTTATATTTTACTATTATTGTTTTTTTTTAATAATATACTTAATTAATATGTTTCATTTGGTGATTCTTATAAATCATATATCAATCAATTAATAATAATCACAAAGTTGAAACTCCCTAAAATATTGCAAATACTTTATGGAGTTTCGACTAAAAAGAATAAAGGATATGATGCCTATGAAAAAAGGCCAAGTAAAAATAACACGACACTTTCACAAAGTAGTGTATTTTATTTAAATATAATCTTAATAAAACGATTGTTGACCTCTAAAAGGGGCTAATTAATATTTCTCGATTAATCGTAGAGATGGCGCGAAATAAATCTCGTTGGCGATATTTTATCTCATGTCCACAGATTATAATGGTCAGGTGGCCACAACGTCATACCACCTTTTTATTTGTCGTTCGAAATTTACGATTCATGTTAATATTGAACGATCACGTTGGGGCCACAATTCTTATGTAAATTTTGTTACCGATGCTGCAGACAGAGCGGCAACATCGTTATGATGGATCAACTTCAATCGTCTTGTTTGTTTTATAAGAAAATTATTCATTTGCATTTTTTTGAAGTGAAACCTTCTTTAGACGCAAAAATACTATCACGTCATCGTCACCGAAAGCTTTTCACAAGACAAACCAAAAATAATTTAAATAAAGAAGTGAAAACTTTTTTAGGCGCCTTGAGCACATAATTCAAAAATAGAAGGCTCGACGATACAATTCACAGGTTACTTAGTTTTCACTTCTATCGGCAGTCCCCAAAGACTGGCGCACATGTTTTTTATACTACGTAGGTGGCAGTTACCGTAGCCTATGGACCCTTGCAACACCAGAGGTATCACCTATGTGTTACCTACCAACAAATGTTAGCACCAGATATGATAGAGTATCCCTGATGTTGGAAACGTTTCGTTAAAAACGCATTCCTAAATGAAACTTGAAACCTGCACTCACACACAAGAACACAACTACACCGCTGTGTGTAATTATTTGGCTGTAATCTTCTGTAAGGCTTAGGTCCTTCCCCAGTCAGGCTTGCTGGTAACCTACCTCTATTTGTTTTATGAGTCAATTTTTCATTAACATTGATATTGTAATATAGCTGTTGCCCGCGGCTCCGTCCGCGTGGATGTCGGTTATCGTTATTAAAAGTAGCCTATATGTTATTCCGGACCATAATCTATCTCTGTGCCAAATTTCATCCAGATCCGTTCAGTAGTTTTTACGTGAAAGAGTAACAAACATCCATCCATCCATCTATCCATACTCACAAACTTTCACATTTATAATATTAGTAAGGATTATATATCATTTATTCAATTTATATTTGATATAATACGTAGCTTTATAGCTTTAGGTATCTATTATGCAACACATTTTGTATTATCGTAATAATACCGTATTTTATAGCTCCAACATTTTCTGGTAAGCGTCTTTAATACGACACTTCGCCGATTTTATTATAATTTATAATTTCTATTGCAAAATTAAGATATCATATTACCTACGTGTTAGTATTATTAAGGACATGACTTAGGTGTTGGTAATATGATGCGATAGAAGTAAAGTGAGATTTTATATTTTATTAAGCGTATTAAAAAGCAAGCATTTTTTTAATTTATTGTTATAGCTGTCGTATGACAAGCTTACAGTTAGTCCGCAGATTTTTTTAATAGAATATTTAGATGGCAAAGAAGCATACGGCCCGCCTGATGGTAAACAGTTACCGCAGCGTATGGACGCTTGCAATACCAGACTTACTTGCGTGTTGCCGACCCAAAATATGAACACCAGGGTTGCCTAAATGAACGTTGGAAACTTGTACCACAACTCCACTGCTGTATGTAGTCATTTTGCTGTGGTCTTCTGTAAGGTAGAAGTTCTTCTCCAGTCGGGCTTGCTCTTTTGCACGGTGCTATACTTCCCGTGTTGAGGAAGGTTACCTACTTAGCATGATGCTATAACCCTTAGGAGCAGAGCAGTAGCAGTATAACCACAAAAATGGCACGGGATGGAATCCAAATTAACGCAGGTAAAACTGCAAAGAACAGCTTGTTATGAATAAGAATCGCTTACCCATCAACATTTCCATATTTTTCATTGCATTTGACATGTTTAAAATTTTCGATCGTTAATTTTTTATGGGTGTTCGGAATAGCGTTTACTTTAGCACCTTGTTAGCCTTCGATATTTCTTGTTCAGTTATCTGTCGAAGTGGCACCTACCGCAGACAAGCCGCATCTACATATATACAAAATGTTTGTTGTCTGTCTACAATTTATCATTAATAATATATTCGTTTTCATTTTACATAAAGCTGTAGTTCAGTTAGTGTTATTCTTCTATTAGCATTTAATAATTATATTAACATCGTACGTGGATATTTATAATTTTGGATTTATTTCGGAGGTCATCTTGCCTCTTATATTGCGCCATATGTTGCGAGTTCGATTACCACCCAGGAAAAATCTTTGTATGAAGAGTACGATTATTTGTTCTGTGTCTCAAACAAACAATTAATGTAAGCGTATTTACCAGTCATCTGGTTGCTATAACATAGCTAGCTATACAGGCTCTGCCTAGTTTGGAAGCAGATAGACGTATATGAATTGTCCAAAATATAAAGAGTTGTAGGTATTAAACGAACAGGCCGCAGATCATCTATGTAAATAAATGTATTAATTATTTTTAGCCTGTGTTGTCCAATTGCATTGGCAAAGGCCTTCCTTTTCTTTTTCCACTCAACCAAATCTTGAGATAAAATAGACTGATCTGTCGGTATTAATCAAGCTTGTTCCACCATCAAAGCCTGGGTTTACCGTGATGCCGTAGGATGTTTTCTAGGACCCACGTAGTCGTAGATATACATTCGACATACGACACACAAAAATGTAAATAAAAATAATGGTTATCAATACGGTGATTTGGTACAAAATAAAAAAGAAGTCGCGTGTTTAAGTTAGTGCTACCACACAGAATGTTTGTGATTCTTGGATATGACTTCATAGCTCATCCCTACAGTAAAGTCGATTCGAGAACATTAAACAGCAACCAAAGGTAACAGGTTATTGATGCAATTGATTGGACTATTATGAGTAATTTGGATATTCCAAATGGCACGGACTTAGGTAGAAATTATGTCGATGTGAAGGAAACTGAATAATTTTATCGTAAAATCTATCCTTTCTTATAAATGTTGATGATGTAAGTGATGACTTTTAACCCCTGACGCGTTTGTCCGACTGTAATTTGTCACATAGACAGTGGAATCAAAGTGTGCCCGTAATGCGTGATCGACGAGAAAAATAATGACTGCTTTTTAATACGTCTCTTGCTTAACAAGCCTTGTGTCGCGAGAGACTTCACAAACACTCAATTTACAGACATAATATAGTCGTCGTCACTCCAAGACATAAAAAGCGGTGGACAAACCCGAACTGTAGAGTAGGAGCTCGGATGGCACAATTGGTAGGCACTGGGCCGGAATCCGAGAGGCTTAGGTTCGAATCCTGCTCCAGGCTCATCTTTATCCACATTGCTAGCGTCGTGGACCATCGGTTGTTAAGTACAGCGCTATTAAAATAATAATAACCAATGTTCTTGTCATTTAAGCACTTAGCTTTTTATTCATAAAGTGGCAAATAAGCACGCGGCCAACCTGTTAGTTACAGTCGCTTAAGGATGCTTATAATTTTAAGAGGATTACTAATTGCTAGTTATTATGCCTACGAATGAAACGCTTTACCTTTTTATTACTACTTAGGTGGCCAACAAGCATAAGGTTTGTCTGTTGGTAAACAGTTAGGATAGCCTATTGACGTTTGCAACATATAAGCTTTTTTTTTTCTTTTTAAAAGACAACTCCCGCACTAGAAAACAAGCTCTGTGTCGCAGGGGACTTTACAAACATACAATTAACGGACACAAATTACACCCAGACCCAGAACAACTCTTTAGGGGACTCTCTACATGAGAAAACTTTGTGTGATACATGCACAAAGTTTTGCGGCCACTGGACCACCAAGGCAGTCTATAAGCTATCGATATCTCTTATAAAAAGACAATTACTACACTAGGGACAAGCTCTGTGTCGCGTGGGACTTTACAAACATATTATATAATTAACGGACACCTAGACTTGGAACCACCATTCATGGATCATTTTTATTTTTTCCACGTGAGGATCGAACCCACAACACGTCACACAGTGGTAAATGGAGCTAACCTTGCAATCAGATAATGTTATCAATTAAAATATTTGTAATACAAGCAGCCTCCTCAGAGTGAAGTCATGATAAGAAGAAGAACAGAGTCTATTGTTGTGCCCGGTATAAACGCCCGAAATAGATTTGCCCCTATTACATGTGATCTAACAGAGCTAAAGAAACTTAGGTGCCACCACCTAAGTAAGCACACCTCTGCTTACCCCTTCGGGGAAACAAGGCGTGATGCCATGTTATGTAATGTAAATATAGTTCCTATTTACATTAGATAGATTGATTAAATATTCTTTATTGTGCACCGAGTAAATAGTAGTACAGTCTTAAATACAGTTCGAAACATAAATAATATAATCGTAGCATATACAATTTTTCTGCAAAAAAAATGCACAAGGAATTAGTTTCCAATCAGACACAGATACAACATATTTAGGAAGAGCTAGAAGTAAATTCTTCAATCAAATAAAGGGTGTTTTGAATAAGGCTTAATTTGAGGGTATTCTAAACTGACAGGCCTGTATAAAAGAATTTACTAAAGCAGATGAATCAAAAAATTGTGAGAGGAGGACTGTGATCTCTGACTGCCTCTACCTATTAAAACCTTTCAGTGATGCTCAGAATAAAAACAATAATGATACAAAGAAATGTAAGTACAATACGAATTACATTTCATTATTTTGGATCAGAAAAATTGTAGCTTAACATATACACACAATGTAGCATAACTTTACTTGTCTATAGTGCGTATATGACAATTATATTAAAATAATGTATAGGAAGGAAGTAAGAAAAGGGCTTGTTTTTTGATCTGACTCATTGACATTGGACATTATAGTTTTTTACAAAAGAAATAATACACTGAGTCATATTAATTTCGGTCGATTTAATAAACTATTTTATAAACGACGTGCCTTAGCATCAGGTCAGAGGTTCAAGCGCAATACAATATATCTTCTAAATTTTAACATTTTGAGGACATTAAGTAAAACAGTAAATGATGTCACTATTGTGACTCATACGACTATATCTCATTTGAATAAAGAATATTAAATAAGTTACAATAAAATCGGTTATCTACGTGTACTCTTAAATAGGCGTGTGGGGTCCCACTAGATATGACTCTATTTTGTTAACCATAACAGTCATGTTGAAAAGCAGGCGTGGTTGACTTCGCATATGAATGAGACACTAGTAGAACGATTTATATGTTCATTTAATACATTATGTTTAAATTCAGAGCGTGTATAATTTTATTATAGACTTAAGGCGGCAAACTTTTGGAAGTAGCAAAATATAAAAACTTCGGTTAAAAAAACGTTGATTGAAATCATGGGAAATGATAAATAATCAGCAATACATGTGGGTAGGTTTTTTCAATCATGTCATGTCAATTAATTAATTTATTGATAATCATTTAGGATTGACGTCAAATGTAACAATCAACATAATAAATTTTCCATATGATTTTATGAGGTAATAAAATTTCTATATTTTTCATTTTACAAAAAATATTATAAACGATATTCAATATTTATCATTCGATTATTGATTTGCTAAAAAGTCTAGCAAAAACTCCAAGATGTAATTAATGTTTATAAAAACATAAACCTTTACGAATCAAGATATAACATATTTACTGTCATATTTCCTAAAGGTTTCATAATAATAATTTATTACTTTTGTAATACAATGCCGTAGTCCCAAATTCGTATTTTGAATCACAAATATTCCGTAGCAGTTCTTTGTGTTTTATTTGTATGTGCATCGACTGCAAGCACGTGTAAGTATGCGTATGTGTCTCCAATGCTTACGCAGAATACGGCAATGCTGTAAGAATCTTAATAAAACGCCACAAAAGGAATCATGAACTCGTGCGTAATTGTACGCAGCGAGCCAATCATACGGTTTTTTATGCATTTGTACGCCTTTAATTTAATTTATGAAGTCCACATAAACAAACACTCGATACGAACAAAACGTACGACGTTATAGGAAACGCTAACATCAGAGGATAACGAGATATTTGCAAAAAGTGTATACAGTACTTATTGATTGATTGAAAATATAAATAGAGACTCGCATGTTTTTGTTAAGACAAAAAGCAATGTTTAAAGTTTTGGCGCAAATTTTTTAAGCGCTCAAAAGTAAATAAATTTTGTTGTCGGAAGTGTTAAAGCGGCTTTTTTATGTTTGAACAATCATTAATTAGATGCGTTTTATTGGCTCTTTATCGATGAAGATCTCTGATATATGCCGAGTGACAGATTTATTACTCGTACAAGGTAATGTTTTGTCGATTCTTCCTGGTTTCCACGATATTTTGTGCATCATTGTTTTGCGCCTAATTTTGCACAACGTTATTATTATAAATAACCATATTAAAATGCGCGTTTACGTCTAATAAAATAAGCCATAAATCCATCAGAGTTTTAACGACAATGTCTATAAATAATTTGGATTTGTTGACTTTTGTTAAAAACAAATATTTTCTGAGCTGTATATAAAGATTTCTAGAGACTGAACTAAACCTGTTACTCTGTAAATTTATTAATAAGATAAATAACACCCTGTTAAACTGCTTTAAATAATTATATTATAAAGGTATCGAATTAAAATGTCGAAAGAGAAAGGGAGTGACCCAAGTAAATGAGTTATAGTAATGTATATAGTTCAGTAAGTGGTAAGCTCGAGTTCAAAGGCGACCGCCATTAAAATGATACTGTGTTCCGTTTTATAATCGATGTGTCGCATAATTCATTGACTGACCAGAAGTAGTATTATGATTCTCTTAGATTTGTCACTATAATGGTAAACCAGGTCGTATAAGGTGATACTGAATCATATTGCCATTAAAAGCATTTCTTCTGGTCTAGTTTATCAGATTTAAGATCCACTGCGTTAAAAGAATGTGATAGAGTTCTGTATTTGATTAATATTTAGATTGTTTTAGGTGATGCAGTTTTACAGAAGATTTTCATTTTTTATGACTTTCTCGTTGTAGGGAGAGACGTAGGGCACGTCAAGTCTAATCTGTGCGTATAGCTACATGAGGAGGTAACGTCAGCAAGTGTCTGTGTGAAAGGTCAGGGCAGCTCAAACTACACGGTAATTAAAGGTTATTTTTGGCGATAACCATCAGTAAAACAGTTACCTACGTGCGTGAAATAAAAACCCACTGGTTCCACTTCAAGAAACCTTGGGATGAAGAGCCTTGGAGAGCAAAAAGTCAACGCATTCGTGTATCACTTTAAGACAGAGTTGAGGGCTGCCAGGAAAATTTTTGTGTCTACAAACAGTTCCGCTGTGGACTACAAAAAATTGTTCACTTTGAAGTAAGTGGCTGTTTAAACTTGAATACCTTCTGTGATTTATTTTTGTCTATAATGTCATAACTCATAATAACCCAAAATATCGCGTAAACTTATTTCACTAAGTACAGTACTGTTTTAAGAGAACTTTCTAGCATTGTTCATTTTTATGTAAATTAGATATAAAACTTGGCTCAGAAGAAAGGTCTGTATGATACATCGTTCAATAAATTGCGTATCCAAGAGCCTGCCTCTCGAGTCAAGGTGACTATGTGTGTGACTTTAAACAAGTAATGAGAACGGCTGATCGCTACTCAAATAAATTCACTAAAATAAATGACAACACAACACAAGATTTTACACGATTTTTGCTGATTCATCATTTATATTCGTTTATACCATTACTATTTTAAACAAGTTTCGGCAGAATATAAAATAATATAGTTTGCATAAATGTGACAAGCATTAGATCCGAATAAATTAAGATTCTTATCAAATCAATGAGCTAATATAATAAAAAGGATGTAGGGATTTTTAATGTGGTAAAATTAGTCCCACATACAAAATAATGGCAGCAGTTTGCATGTGTCAAGGCAGTAAATACGGAGGCTGTCAGAGCTGTCCCGTACACTGCTAGTGCAAAAATAAATCGGTCGGCGCAAATTAAAGAAACGCATTAAAAATTCTGATTTACAACCAAAATTATAATACAATGGACATTGTTAAATTTATATCTCCTTATTCAATGATTCTGCAATACATGTAAGCTTACGTTTTATTGTAAATTTCATATTCATTTATCATCTTTACGGAAAATTGTGTGGATATTATGTTAAATATTTGATTTCGTTCGATATTCTTCTTAAAAGTAATTTAAAATTTGCATAATGTTTTCGGTAATGTATTCTGAATTAAATGTCCCAAATTGAAATAGTGGTGTCATCATCGCGGGCAGACTCCATGGCGTCGATTCGTTGTATCTATAGTTTTATTATGTACCTACAATGTTAATTTATGGTATCATTTGGACTTGTAACACCACATAACCGAGTGTTCAATCCAAATTAATATATTCATGGTCCATAAATTTTGTAAACCTATTAATGAGAACAGTCATACATACACTAATAGATATTGATACGTATCATGTTACTCATCAAATGTCTGATACAAAATTATTGTCTTAATCACCCTGTTTGAAAGACTTATATCTTGTTACTGGCATAATTAATCAATTTAGTGGAAAAGAAATAAAACAATTAAAGCTAATCAACCTTTTAGGAACTTGATTATTAAATATAATCTTTACTAAAATTATAAAGAAGTAAAAAGTCTGTAAGTTTGGATGTAGACTTACTGATCCGATTCTGGTAACTATTTCACTAATAGGAAGCTTCAGTAACTCTAAATGCTATAATGTGAAACCGCAGGTATTATGAAATGAGAGAAACCTAGTGCCTACTACTTAATGAATATGACTGACTTCAATTTTTAGGAAGATCAATTTTATTATTTGAACTGATACAATATGAGTACAATAGAGATTAGGGTGATTGAGTTCGTTTCCCATCCACGACAAATCTTTTTGTGATGAGCATGATTTTTTCTTTTGTCCTGAGTGATTTTAATATTATGATATTTTATACAATGTTTATTATTATTACCTATAATATGTATGTATTTAGAAATATATATGTATGTTTATCAGTTGTCTGGTTACCATAGTACAGGCTCTGCCTAGTTTGGGATCAGATAGCGATGTGTGAGTTGTCCCGAAAATATTATATTATATTATTATTATATATTACCAAACGCTTGGTTAACACAGTACAGGCTTTGACTAGGTTAGTCACACACACCTGATATCTGACCCCTAACTATTGTATCTTTTTACACGCTTTTTATTAGCTTCACATGTACGACGAGTATGTTTGTATATTTGTATGTTTGTAACCGACTTCTTTGGGCGCGATTTTGACCCACTTTAAACGGCCAGATTTCGTTCAAACTTTGTAGATTTATCGAGAACCGATGACAATACACTAATTTGATAAAATTATAAATAATATTATTATTACTAAAAAGTAAATAATAGTTAAAAAAAACTAAAAAACGCTTTTTATAGAAAACCGAACTAAAAAATAGAAAATCAATTTTTATTTATAGGTATTATATTTTATTTTTAAAAAAGCGTGGGGTGCTTTTAAGATATTATCAAAATGAAAATATCGACACCATGCACCTCACGCTTTTTTAAAAATAATATATATTTTTTAAATTCTTAATTTCATCTTAATTAAAATTTATTTTCTATTTTTTTGATCGGTTTTCTATAAAAAACGTGTTTTTTAGTTTTTTTAAATTATTATTTTTATGAAAAGAGATACAATAAGATATGTGTACCTACCTATAAAAGTGACGCGAACAAAAGTATGGGTGGCTATGGAAATTGTTATGATTTTATCCTTCTAGAACTTTTAGGATTTCTTTTTATTAGACTAGTTGCAATATTGCGTTTTAATATTAAACTAGTTATGTTAATGCATTGATTTTTTAATGATTCTTTTTTTTATACATTATGTTAAGTTTAAGTAAATGTATGAATCACTATCGTTCTAATGGCCACAATATGAATTAAATTGTTATCTTTTGAGATGACACACTTGACCCTGAGATTTGTTTAATAAATTGCTCTATTCTTTTATTTGCCACTGTTGATATCGATTGACAATTAATTATGTAACTACTTTAATCTGAATATATTGTAATCGTTGAAGAGGTAGATATCTAATGTTTGAATGTAATAAATATTATATTTTACGTTACTTCACTCTTCCTGTTTATTACCTACAAAACATTAGCTTGGGGATATATTATTTTACTACTGTCATTACATTGCTTATTCATAAAATGTTATTTGTTTCTTTATATTAATCGTCATTTTTATCAGTTAGGTTATCAATACAATTTAGTCACCTTTCCTTATCGAAAATTAGTTGCCGGTATGAAAAAATTAAGTGTATTTAAAAGGCACATTTAACTAAAAACAGGTTGAAAGTTATCGACACTCCTTAGAAATGTATCGAAGATTACATTAACCGTAATAAAGAGGTGGTAATATTGTTCATAATTGCCTCAAATAAAAGTTTAATCGGTGTAAGTTTAGTGTCTCGTATAACGCTTTTTTGAATTCTGTTCTTAATGTTTTTACCGAACATAAAACGTTCCTAATGTCATTTATAAAAAGAAGGGTATTCATACAAATAAATAATTTGTTGTGACAGAAAACTAAATTAACTATACCTAGCTGTTTATTAAATTATGTTAATTACATAATTTTGATAAATTTGAAACGTCAAATAGTGCATGAACTCATCAATATTATTAATTTATTAGTAGGAGCTTTACACCTTAAGAGCAAATTTTTATTTTGTATTGAAATAAAGGTTTTTACATTTTGTGATAAAATGGAGCCTTGACAACTTATGTATCATTATTTTGCCAATATGCAAATTTGCACTAAACATGTAATTTTTCTGTTTAAATAATAAAGAGTAAATTAATATAAAGATACGTAAATTTTGCATGATTTATGCTTTGGATTGTTCAAGGACATATTTTAATACCAAAAATAATTATGTACCTATAGGTATATTATTATTATAACTTTAATTAATATTCAATAACATTAATAGATAACTGGTTAAAACGCCATCTATGGAAAGAATCCAGAAGTGCTATGAGCCTTCAAGCTTGCCCCTTGTTCTAAATCTTGTAATACTTGTTGACTGGGCGACGAATTATAAAGCTTAAAGCTTTTGAAATATAATATACCGCTAGGTGGAGCATCCTTAGCATCCACAACATCCACGCCATCTAACGGCACGAATTGAAGTTAAAAGAATTATAATATGATTCAAAAATCGTCTTTATTTTCAGTTTTTTAAGATTTTCATACACTCATAAACATAATTCAATTTAACGCTGCGCTTGCCTACATTGGATATGTAGAATTTAAAGATAGGTAGGTACCTATATAAAGATTTAAAAATCCTAGACTCTAGTCTATGGCTGGTTGTGGCAATGTGAAAGCAAGGTTCAATTAAAATAAATATCATATTAAAACATTTTATTTAAGATAATTTTAGAAATTAAATTAATGAATAAATATAATTACAAAATACATATTCCTATTATAGGCATTCTATAAAAACTGGGTGACAATTCGGCAACTTTTCATCAATAATAGCTGTCGCTATAGGCTCAGGTGTATTCCTCATTTTAATTACCGTATTATTATTTAAATAAATATCTTTGAATGGATCTATAACAAGATTGTTATGTTCGTACATAATAACATTTTCAGTCTGGTGGATTTGTTTCGCATGACCGCTTATAAAGCCTAATTGTGCGCAAATAGCTTCAAGTTCTGACTTCGTGTGGTTCTGTTTAGGATAGCATTTTGAATACCAAACTCCATGGGAACGCACGATCACTTGTCCAGTACCGTATCTGTAAAGAAGAATTATTTATTAATTATAATTAAATACCTGCGTATGTACCCTTTCCATCCCGAGGGTGAGGTAAGAATCGACTAAGGCAGACAATATCTACTGCAACCTGTCAGGCCAGCGTAGTATAGTAGGCTAATATTCCTCCAAGTGTAGGTATGGAGGAGACACGTGCCCAGCAGTGGAACGTTTATGGGTTAAGATGATGTATATGCAAGTAAACGTTTAAAGAGGGCCTCGTATCTAACTTATAGCCGAGCAAATCGATATATCCGGGACGTAAAGCAAGACTACCTAGGTTAGTCCGCAGAAAGGTCCCTCCTTGGCTCTTTTGTAAGCGCATACATTACATATTTTAATATCATATCTCTCATCCAACAAATAACATATCTACGGGTAATACTTACGGCGTTCCTTGCGGTGCGTTTAAGCCCATACAAGTTCCCTCATCTTCTCCGTTGGGACAATCACGAATACCATCACATACCATGTCTGGTGCAACGCAATGGTCGACGCCGAACTTCGTGCCACAACTAAAAATAATGTTAAAATTATTAAGTAGATTTTATTGTTATGTCTGTATATAAACATAACCAAGCTACAAACTTTATAATAATATTGTGGAAGGAAGAATTGAGGTAAAGGGGGTGAAGGGAGATGTCTTCAACTAATATGCCTATTTTCACGTAAGAACGAGAATGTGTTCCGAGAAATTATTTGATGTGATGACCAGAGGTACGTTTTGACATCTAATAACCTAAACTTTGTGCCGGGTTTTTCCCGAGAGATGATTGCATGGAATTATTTTGTTGAAAGTTGAAAGGACCACTGGTCAACAACAGGAGTTAAGACAGGATGAACAGTGGTTCCTCTGATATTGCAAGCGTCCATTGGCTCAATTAACCTTTAGGCGGCATGCTTGTTTTGGTTTTGGTAGCATAAAAAATAACAAAATGTTCTTACTTATAAGTCCTCTTAGCAAAGCATTTGCAGAATACTGGATCTTCATCGCTTCTATCATGACAATGGAGTATTCCATCACAAAGCCTGGAAGGCATTACTCTTGCTAAATACATCGAACATGTAGATTGACCTGGCTCGTCTGTTTGATCTCCGCAGTCATCGTTGCCATCTCTGAATAATTCTTTTGAAACGCATTTACCGTTGCGGCATTTCATTTGGCCAACTGAACATTCTGCAATGATAAAAGATAATTTAAGATAGTTAGAACAAGTGAGCAAGCTAAACTGAAGCAAGACCTATAATTCATAAAAGAGTACAGCTAAATAACTACACACAATTGTGTAGTTGTGTTTCTGTGCACTGTGGTCTACAGTAGGTACTCATTTAAGGATATGTTTTATTAAACCAAATTTCTATTCCAAGGACTAAGTTTACAAGTATCTGCAAGTGTAACAACCCTGGTTACAAATTCTTAGATCGGTAACACGCAAGTGCCCTATGCTTACAACTTACTACTCAGATGGGCTGTATGCTTGTTTGCCACCTATCCTTACTAATATTATAAATGTGAAAGTTTGTGAGAATGGATGGATGGATGGATGTTTGTTACTCTTTCACGTAAAAACTACTGAACGGATCTGGATGAAATGTGGCATACAGATAGATTATGGTCTGAAATAACACATAGGCCACTTTTTGCAGCGATAACCGACATCCACGCGGGCGGAGCCGCGGGCAACAGCTAGCATAAAATAAAAATACCACAGCTAAAATATTAAATGATTGCATAGAAACAAAATAAATTTAACTAAAGATGCCTCAGGCAGATCCACAAATACACAATTGCTATGAACATATTACACAAGAAGATGTTTTCTTTTTTGCGGTAAGCATTAATTAAATAGCTTCATATTAGAAGTCACAGTCAAAAAAAGAAAAGGTTTTCACGGTCTAGGGCAAAAGTAATCAAATTTTAATACAAAATTGATTGTGTAGGTATCTTAACAATGTTTACAATGAAAACCAAGATATTTTTTTATTTTTCGATAAAAAAGAAACATTTGGTGATCAATATGTTTAATATTTTATGAGCTCCTTCTTGACAAAACAGCCTACACGGGTGTAGGTAATTAATAACTCATGGATATTTGTTAGGCATTTAAAATTAGTCTGATTTCAATGGCCATTACAGTTTGTTGTAAGTGTGACATAAAAGAGAAAGATTCAAGAGAGTCAGGGGACCATACATGCAGTAACCCTGAATTGGTAAAAATCTTACAGAACACCACAGCCGTTGCTGCTTCCAGCTGTGTGTGATTATAGATCTTTCGTGTTAAGGGATTTTTTTTATGATCCCAGGGATACTTATAATATAAAATTATAGTTAGTATTGCAATATATAGGATACCAATGCGCGAGTTATGCTCTTGGTTTTGCAGGCGTCCATAGGCTACGGTAACTGCTTGCAAATAGGCCGACCCTACGCTTGCATTAAAAAATTACATTACCACTGGTAATTGCTTGCTAAAAGAAACGTGAACATACTGAGTATTCTTTCCATTTATCTATTTTGTTTTGTGAAATACATGTATATATATATATAATAGTCTACAAAGTGTTTCTTTTCATGTATTTGTGGACTAGTCACGCGGGTCAACTAGCCCACATATGACATAACACCACACAACGCTACAGTGGTCGTGCCATGGTAACTGCTTACCACCAAGCAGCCGTATGCTTATTTGTTACCGTGGTAGCATGAAAAATAGACATTACCACATCCTTTATGATACGCGTCCTCACTACACATTGCTTTTTTCTTTTCACAGGCGCTCTCGGACTCATCATTGCCATCTTCGCAGTCTCTTACCCCGTCACACATTTGGCCGAGAGAAATACATCGACCTCGACCGCATCTTGTTCCTTCACAGCTACTATCATTATCTTTGTCCACTAAATATGATAAAGTCTTCTTAACTATAAGAAAACAAAGTAAGTACATGAAATAAAGAGTTATACCAAACAAAAATATTGTAGTAAATATAATAGTATCCAATAGTCTTGGCTGCTATGATGTAATAAAAATCACAAAATACAAAATTTCTGTTTTATTCTGGTTTTGTTTATGGGCGTCATCTATATCTATACTAATATTATAAAGCTGAAGAGTTTGTTTGGTTGAACGCGCTAATCTCAGAAAGTACCTAATGGTTCGATTAGAAAAAATCTTTTGTTGAATAGTGCATTTATCCAGGAAGGCTATAGGCTATAGAACATCACGCTATGATCAATAGGAGCGGAGCAGTAGTGAGATATGTTGCAAAATCGGGGAAGTATTCCAAATAACCACGCGGACGAAGTCGCGGCCGACCCCTTGTAATATTATAAAGCTGAAGAGTTCGTTTGTTTGGTTGAACGCGCTAATCTCAGAAAGTACTGGTTCGATTAGAAAAAATATTTTTTTGTTGAATAGGTAGTGCATTTATCTAGGAAAGCTATATAACATCACGCTATGATCAATAGGAACGGAGCAGTAGTGAGATATGTTCCAAAATCGGGGAAAATATTCTAAATTACCACGCGGACGAAGTCGCGGACGATCCCTAGTAGTTAGATATACCCCTTCCCGGGAAAGTATTAGTATAACTACACACAACAATAGCAATAATACATGTCATACGTTCCACTGCTGGGCACAGGTCTCCTTTCCTTTATCAATAGAGCTGTGGGGATTTAAGCCTTAAACCATACACACTGACCAAACAATCCTTTAGACTTTCTTCTAAGACACATTTTGGTAAACCAATCGATTAGTACCTATGTATGAATTCCACAAAAAAATTCTCATCGGTACTGTCACGTGGCATCAAACTCACACCTCATGACAACTGGCACAAATGGGACTCGAATTATATCATAAGTTTACGATATAATGTCATTACCTTATGTCAAATCTCATACATTTATTTTCTATTTTATTTGATTGGGCTATCGTTTCTGCCACTTGCCTAGAGGGGCAGGTCGTTAACGTTGCCCACTTGGCTATCAACGGTATTGTTAATCAATCTGCAACTTCGTGCCTTATAAATAAGTAGTTTGTAAATGAGCTTTTTAAACTTACCAAGTAAATGCTTCAATTCATTTTTAAGATGTCCAATATTTGTTGCATTAATATGATCACCAAGTCCGCATTCTCCTCTGCCATCAACAAACGATGCTGCAGGGAACCAGCCCTGTTCTGTATGACAACTAATTATACCGGCCCAAAGTCGGCCAGTTTTAGTGTTAACCTAAAAAATAAAGATATAAAAGTTATTTACGTGTTTAAAATCATTCATTTCAAGGGAGGAAGGGCTCCATACTAGCGAGAAAGGAGGACCTCCACCTTACAGAAGACCACAGCCAATTAACTTTACACAGCAGTGTAGTTGTGTTCCTGTGTGTGAGTACCCCATTGGAAAGATATATTTCATTAGCAAAAATATTCAAACTGGGTTTTAGTCAGTTCTTATATGTATAAGGTTCATATTTAGTTTATATTAGAACCAAACAAGGTTATCAAAATATAGTATAGGTACCGACAGATACATAAACGGCGTCTAAGTATAGGTGGACTTTCAAACTATTAACCTTTGCATCAATTAATCAGCCTGTGTCATCATGATCCATACTAGCATATACCTACCTGCATAGACACCCGCCTGTTTTTTTTATACTGCCAAGGTGGCAAACAAGCATACCTGATGGTAAACAGTAACGGACGCTTGCAACAGCAATGGTGTCACTCGCGCGTTGCCGATCCTTTAAAAACCTTATAACTCCTTTCTTAAAGAACCAGAGGGGAAAGCAGACACAGTTTTTAGTGCTGAAAACGGTTGCATCCTAAATAATATTTTTATTTGAAAGTCATTTTGTATTTTGATGCAGTCGGAAATTGTAATTATATACTGTTTCATACTTACAGGGCAAATACTTTCATTTGATTGTCGCACAAAGCAACGATTACTCAGATGGCAATGTTCGCTTGTTTCTTGTAATATAACGCTCATCGTATGATTTTTGTTATCTTGGCCAATAGCTACACATGTTGATTTCGAATCTAAATAGTCAAATCTGGAACAAAACAAAATTGTTTTAATAAATATCTGCAATCTTCTTCAGTGTCATTCACCACTCGCGTGTACTTACACAACATTTGCATTACCATGGTCGCTTGTATAGTGCCCTATCTCTGTGTCTGTACAGGTACTAAAGTACTTTCACGCTTGCCGAGTTAATTGTAAACGCGCAAACGTAGCTCTGAAAATACCCTTAATTAGCCAAATTTAAACGTCTAAAACCTGTTGGGTACCACAGACCAAGCGCTAGGCCGAGATAATAACTTCATGATAAATCGAAAGATGAACTTGACTTATATTGCGTTGAAGTGAACTGGACAGTGACAGGTCTCGAGCGTGATCTACAGAGAAAAGTAGGGGAAACTGGCACCCTGCAGTAAAACAAAAATAACTACTTATAATAATAACAGTATATGCAAAAAATACTTACGATGAAGACACGATCATTGGCTTTACGATATTAGAGTAATGAGCTGGTTCTACCAAATGTAATAGACTTGATCTGCTTCGATAGATATCTTTCTTACCATCCACTTGGTAAACTTGTTCATACATTCCGTTTACTGATTCCAATGTTCTATGAGAACCAAGAACAACAGTGACGTAATGATGTGTAAGCCTGAAATATAAAATCAGTTTTAAATAACCAATACGCTAATAGTGTAGTAAAACACTAGTGGATTAATACTTACGTAGCATCCCAAAGACACGATTCACTTACTAACACCCATGATAAATCTACTAAAACCCCTGTACACCTATATTCCCCTTCAATGTAAATTTTGGCAACCCATGGCCACATGTAGCTAAGGGCATTTTCTGTGTTGCGCATAAAAACATTCTCAGATTTATCAAAATCAGTGAAGAGTGTACGATCACAGAAAACGTACAATGATTTACAAGTTTTTGTTATGTTAGGCACACATTCTTCTTTTATTACTTGAGCCTCTTCTATAACGACATGTCGAGCTGTGTCGTTCCCTTCGCTTGCCTGCCTGTAGGCAAAATGTATAGGAAGGCGTACAGTATCTCGTTTCTTTCTTTTGTTATTCAAACTACGTTTTGCGATTTCATCTTCCTTAACATTTATGTATTTTACGTAAAATTTGTTAGCAGAGCTGGAAATATTAAGGAATATTATTGGCAAAATATATTTGATCATTTGAAATTGAATTGAGATAAGATGACGGTTGAATATCATAAATTTATGCACAAACACTAAAATATTAATTGTTTTTCATAGATATTTTTTAGTAAATGTTATAACAACAAAGTTTTTTTTATAGGACCAAAAAAGCTATCATCAAATTTTTACCTGAACCCTAAATATCTGCAAATATGTGTCGCTGCTTGTTCTTGTTGCTCAAGCGATAGTTTGTCATCACAAACCACGTTCCATTTATTATTGTGTTTATTTGTTAGATAACCTTCCAAATTAATTGTTGGTCGCTCATCCATTTCGTATATAATTTCTTTGCCGTCTGTTAAGCTAACTAAAATGATAAACCTTTTAAAGTAATGTATATCAAACAATACTATTTATTTGTTTAAAGAATCGGAAAGGACACTTCCATAGCTTTTGTATAACAATAATGTACTTATGTAAACATATGTATGTCTCGTCACTAGAATACATAAGTTTTTTTTTTTGAAAAGACAACTCCCGCACTAGAGAACAAGCTCTGTTTCGCGGGGGACTTTACAAACATACAATTAACGGACACAAATTACACCCAGACTCAGAACAATTCTTTGTGGGTCACACAAAGTTTTGTCCTGTGTGGGAATCGAACCCACAACCTCGTGCACAGCAGGCGCATGCTGCGGCCACTGGACCACCGAGGCAGTCGTGAAAAAAAAAGTGATGCCAAACTGACCAATTTATCTTGCAGCAGGCTCAAGTCTATTTACATACTTATTTGATATATTCATACGCATTAGATACGAGTACCTACATACCTACTATGTTTTTAAAGGAGTAAGTACACAGTTTATTATATTGTTTTATAAAACTTACAACAGTCCAGCTCATCCTCGCCTTGTGGACAATGTATTTTTCCATCACAAACGTGTTTTAAGGGTAAACACATTTGACTTTGTTTACACAAATACTGGTCTTCTCTGCAACTAACTAAAAACATATTTTCTAATTTGATATCATCTTTTACGACTGATTGATACAATTAATATTTACATAAAAATATTACCATACACTACTTACAACAGTTGGATTCATCTTGGCCATCTGCACAATCAAAAATGCCGTCACAGATTAGATTTTCCTCGAATGTTGCTAAATAATCAGAACATGTGCAGTCCAGTTCGTCAGTTCCATCTTCACAGTCGGCTTTACGATCACAGCGGTGTACATGAGGTATCATTTGGGAGATACTACAAAGTAAATTTTGAATTTTTTCATATTTTTTTATATTATATTATTTTTTATTTAAAACAAGAAAGCAGTTGAAGGATTATAGATGTTAAGTAAAATATACTGGATAAACTCATTTTTAAACATACCAATGTTTATGGGGTGACATAAAACAGAAATAATTATAAGTATTGAAACGTTTTATTTTTGTTTTATACTTGAAAATATATTAGCTATCTTACCGTCGACATTGAAATTCTACAGGTACACGATGTTTCCTTCTAAATGGTGCAGGCTGAAGTTCAGTGTCAGCCATGTCTTCCATTTCATTTATTTTCTTACTATTATCAATAAAGTCAGGTATTTTCTTTGCTAAAGTGTCTTCATGATGGCTTATATGTTTTGTTTCTTCCGCTGTTTGATCAGGAATACCAGACTGAGCAGGATGAGAATGAGGAACAAGTTCTACAATTTCATTATCTGACTTTTTTACGGCTCTATCATGTCGATTTTCCTCAGGATTTTGTGTGGTTAATAATGATAATGGTGTATTGGAACTTTCTGTTGAATCAATGATATTTTGATTTGTAACTACAGAAGTCGAAGTTTCTGTAGTTTGGTCAAATATTTCTGTTGTATCCTGCTGGTTTACTGCACTATTATTAAAACCTCTCGTTGTCGTTTCTTCTTTTAGTTTTTCTAAAACTGAGGAACCTGATTCCAGAGGCTTTACAGGTATTATCATAGTAATAGTTTCTACGTCTCCACGAACTTTATTGTTTGAGCTAGCAGGGTCCAATGTTACGTGTTCCTGGGAAGAACTAAACGAATTCTCTGCACTTTTTGAAATCGATATTTCTATTGTTGACGCTTTTTCGAAATCTGGAGAATCTGCGTCTAAAACTTTAAAATATATTTATATGTAGTATAGTTCTTAGCAAGATAATAAAAAATATTTATTTTTACGTTATCAAATGAGTATATATTTATGTTTTTTTCTTCTTATTAATATAAAACTTAGTTTCTTAGTCTTTTAGTTGTCGTCAATATATAGCTACAGATCATTTTAACTCACCACTTCTTTTGAAAGACTGAGGAGTATTATAAACACAAATAAAATTATAATTTTAATATAAGCAAACAATACGAATTAGCGAATAAAAAGCGAAAAGGTTTGGTATTTTACCTTCAAATGATTCCAGAGATTCACTTTCTCGGCTCTTTGAATTTATGCTATTTGTAGAAGTTATTGTTTCTGCTTCAGTTGTAGAAATTGCAGTATTGATTGGATTTCTAGTAAAATGTTCATTTTGGCTAAAATTAGATGTTTTCGAATCAGGTTGTGCTTCTTTTGTAGCAAATAAATTTTCAAATGTAGATTTTGGAGTTACAGAGATATTGTTTAAAAATGGAGAAACTGTTCCTGTAAATTCACAGTTTACTTCATCTTCGGCGTCAAGACAATCTACTATTCTGTCACATTTTCTTTTATTTGGTAAACATTTTGAAATTCCTGATTCACATTTAAAACCAGGACATTCTTGTATTGGTTGAATAAGTGGTAAAGAATCGGATGCTGAAAAAAAAAATGTAAATATAATTACAATTTTATCAAATGAATGTATTCTTTTTTGGTGCTATTGGTAATCTATTCTTAATAATATCATAAAGCTGAAGAGTTTGTTTGGTTGAACGCGCTAATCTCAGAAAGTACTAGTTCGATTAGAAAAAATATTTTTTTGTGGAATAGTGCATTTATCCAGGAAGGCTATAGGCTATATAACATCACGCTATGACCAATAGGAGCGGAGCAGTGCTTACCAATATGATATTTAATCCATTTTACAAAGAGACTGACTCTGGTATAAACACCGGGTTCACCTTTACGCCCACAGCCGTCTCCATGACTTACGATACCCGCCATGTACCATTGTTGTGAATTCAAAGGATTTCTGCATAAAAGCGGCCCGCCACTATCACCCTGTAATTATTCAACACGTTGTTGTCTTTAGTAGTATGATTTAGAACGCACTGATACATAAATACATTAATATATTTATGTATGAGTTCACACCACACCTTATTTATCATCAAATTTACTTCAAATTAAATTTATTTCAAATCAACATATTGATACCGTAACATATTTTACATCAAAGGGAATTAAATTATTCATATTCATTCATATCTCAGTTCATACAAATTAAAACATAGGGCCTATAAATAATGAATATGAACTACAATGTTTGATGCCTGTTTAGGATAAACCTGTTAAGAAGATGTATAACATAGTATATGTTATACATTTTTTACCTGGCATGCATCCCTGCCGCCTTCTCTCAAACCGGCACATATTTCTTTTCCAGCTCTATCCTCTTCATGCTTACAGTTTTTCCAAACAGGCACTTCGACTTCCCGCAGATGGTCAGCTGAAAATAATGTTAAAAGATAATTATTATAAGTTATTAAATACCTAATATTTAATGAACTATCTACAGGACTTAATATTGGCCATACTGTATACAAAAAGTATTACGAACGAACGACGTTCGAACGTTACGAGTATGTATATGCGAACAGACAGTAGGCTTAACACATGTTAAGTCTACTGTCTAAAAAATACATATATTTATCAAAAACAAAGGTGATCTGGCTTTTAAAATAAATATTATTTTTTAATCCTAATAAAAAAATAAACAAACGAGTTTAATAAAATTATAATTGAATTATTTAGTGTTCACTTTCGTAATGCTGACAATCTAGCCTAAAAGTGACTTACGATCAGGCCCATGTTCTGTAGTTGCTCCCCAACCAACTGCTGTGCATATAGTTCCTGGTGGAGGTCCCCAAAGCCAATCGGACCCTGCTGCGTCAGGACTCGGTAAACAAATCGGACGTACCCAACGACTAAATTGTATAGCAGGTTCAACTTTCAACAGGGAAAGATCGTTTTTCATGTCCGTCTGACTGTAATGTTGATTTACTATTACATGAGTAACCCTGTGGCTTTGTTCTTGTGGTGAAAAAGAGAACCGACGAAGCATACCCACTTGTATTTCATAGTAATGATCCCAAAACCTGTAAAGTGTAAAAATATCATACTTGAAATATATATTGAAAATTTGATGTTGCTAAAATAGTTATTGTCGCTACTGCGTATATTGCTCAACCACAAATGAATCATGATGTAAATTGAATATAATTTGACCTATACAGCTCTCAGTACGCGAAAAGAGACTCGTGTACAACAGTGGGACATAGATGAAGGTCTATTTAAAATATTATCACTCTACTAAACCAAAAGCTTTGACAAGTATTCTAATGATACATAAATAATATTAATTTAAGTATTTGGCGTTAAAGGTCAAGCACAAACACGCCTTATTGTGCTTGACAAGTATTTATCGGGGGTCGAAACGACACTAACTTTCTCCGTCTGTTATAATAAACATTCCTAGTTATAAGCCTAATGATCATCTTAATTAATCATTTGCAGATACAAAACTTACCCGCTCCATAGTTTTACTTTCCATTGCTGGTTTCTAAAAAAAGTGTGTTGAGCCGAAAAGTTATTAGAATTTGTTTGATATTATTTAGAAACATTGCCATCTTATAAAATATAAGACGCTTACTTCATTAGAATTATTTTGTGAGCCACTGAATTAATATGTAATAATCCATACTAATATTATAAATGCGAAAGTAACTCTGTCTGTCTGTCTGTCTGTCTGTCTGTCTGTTACTCTTTCACGCCTAAATGGCTGAACGGATTTTTATGAAATTTGGTATGGTGATAGATGATAACCTAGAAATGGTCATAGGCTATAAATAATCACGCCATCGTTCTTAGGGGGTAGGCAGTAGGCAGATAACTAAATTGAGTTAGTGATTTTTAGTCGTTTTTGTTGGGACTTTTGCTCTTTCACGTCTAAACGGCTGAACAGATTTTGATGAAATTTAGTAAGGTAGTAGATGGTTACCTAAAAACGGATATAAGATCAAAATGATCACGTCATCGTACTTAAGGCGTAGGCAGTAGGCAGAAAACTGAATTGAGTTAGTGATTTTTTTATGGTTTTTGCTGGGAGTTTTGCTCTATCATGCCTAAACGGCTGAACGGATTTTGATGAAATTTAGTAAGTGATAGATAGTAACCTAGAAAAGGATATAAGATCAAAATGATCACGTCATCGTACTTAAGGCGTAGGCAGTAGGCAGAAAACTAATTAAGTTAGTGATTTTTAATCGTTTGTTTTAAAAGTTTACCTCATTCACGCCCTAACGTCTGAACGGATTTTTATAAGACTTGGTTTATATAAAGATAGGATCCTAGGCACGGACACAAGCTACTTTTTACGGCGGGAAAATACCTCATTCCCGCGGAAATCTAGCGTGATCGTGTCAAGAAGCGCATGTCGCCATAGCTACTGAAATGATTTTGATGTTTTTTTTTTTAACTGAGTGTTACCACAGAATACTTAATAGTACAGGTACAGAAGGTTCACTTCGCTAAATCATTTAAACAAATATCAACTTTGCTCGCACACAGTAGAGCGCAATTCAGCTCCCCAGAACAAAACTTACCTACTCGTTTATTTACCTACAAATTGGCTCCCTTTGTATTGCGTATTTCTGGACATTATGGTTGTCACTTAGAGATCAATTTTGATCTGAAGTACCTGTTAGGTTTAGGTAGGTACTTAACTACTATACTTTTGTAAACGAGTGACTTTTTAAATAAATCTGGACATGTGGGGACATATTCAATGTAGGTACTTAGTAATTAAATTATAAGAACGAGCAGTGTGTGTCCACATCACAGGACTGGTCAAACCACTAAAGAACAAATTATAATAATGGGTACTAGCTGTTGCCCGCGGCTCCGCCCATGATTATGTTTTTGATTAAATTAAAAATAGGTATTAGAGTTTGTCATTGGTTTGTTTGGAGCCATTTGTCCAGTTGAAATTTAAAACTATTGAGTGATAGGCGGTTATAATATATTTTCCCAATTAAATAAGTACCTACTTAATTGGTTAGACAAATAAATAATACGTCTCTACAAAAACTGTGCTGTACCTATAGTCTACATATCAAAATCTTGCTACAAATAGATACCTACCAATTATGTTTTTCTAAATGATAACGTGTTTCTTTACTTTGAAAAACGAGAGGTTAGGATCCTTATCACTATTTAAGCAGCCGAATACTGTGGAATATTTTTATGCCTTTATTTTCTTTAAAATATTTAAAAGCGAAAACGAATCGGTGACGAATTACGGCTTCGTGTGCGTTTCGTAGGTAAACTTACGTCGAACCGACGACGCGACCGGCGCGCGACACTCGACTAAATAATCCCCCTGGAAATGTTGCGGCCGGGTACTTGTAGATTCATACCTAAACAGCGGAGTGAACCAGGCCTGGTGTTACTAAGACTTCAAGTTAGTATTTGATCACTTTTCTAACTTAGAGGGTCGGTAGGCGCCATAATTTAGGGAATTTATGATAAAATTTTGATGCAACTGTCTTTATTTAACAGTTTTACTTGGATCGGAACTTAGCGACATTCCATCACACTACTTAACTTATAGGGTAGGAAGGTACCAAAATTCAGACTACTTTTTACTTCGGGAAAATATCTCATTCCCACAGGAACCTATACACAGCTACCTATCTACAACATTAAAACTCTGTCTAGAATCACATTACGCCAAAACTATTGATCTGATTTGTATACGATTTTTTATTCAACTGGCTGTTACAGAATATGTTGGATGCTCCCGGAGGCACGGGAAAAACCTTTCTTTTAAACTTGCTTTTAGCGCAAAGATAAAGGAATTGCTGTAGCAGTTGCCTCTTCCGGAATAGCCGCCACTCTGCTCAATGGTGGTCGAACGGCACATTCGGTGCTTAAACTGCCATTAAACTTAGCCCATGAAGAAATGCCAGTCTGTAATATAAGTAAAAACAGCGAGCGTAGACGTATGTTGCAGCAATGTAAATTATTAGTTTGGGATGAGTGTACTATGTCCCATAAAAGAGCAATTGAAGCTCTAGATCGGACTTTGAAAGACATCAAGAGTAATCCAAATATCATAGGGGGGGATGGTGGTACTTTTAGCGGGCGATTTTAGACAGACTTTGCCGGTTATCACTAAAGGCACCCCTGCAGATGAAATAAATGCGTGTTTAAAAGCGTCAACGTTATGGGTGCACGTAAAAACGTTTAGTCTGTCTACAAATATGAGAGTGCAACTACACAATGATGTACAATCTGGACAATATGCTGCTGCTCTTCTTAAAATTGGAGAAGATCGTATGGCAAAGGATGGTAATGGCATGATTACATTGGATCGTGAATTCTGCAATGTTGTGCATAATCCAGATGATCTAAATAACTTCGTCTAGGTATAGCGAACTGCTAACTAATATGAGGAATAGAGAATGGTTATGTGAAAGAGCAATTTTAGCGCCGACGAATGAAATGGTGGGACAGATAAACGAGCAAATTATGTCACGCGTAAAAGGTGATATTGTTGAGTTTCTCTCTGTAGACACTGTAATGGATACTGAACAAGTAACATCATACCCTGTAGAATTTCTTAATTCTTTAGAACTGTCGGGAGTACCTTCACACAAACTGAGGCTGAAAGTAGGCGTTCCTGTCCTTTTGATGCGGAATTTAGATGCACCAAGACTGTGTAATGTAACACGGTTGCAAGTAACATACCTCGGTCGCAATATTGTAAAAGCAATCATTATGACTGGAATGGCAAAAGGAGAGAACGTTTTAGATAGATAGATAGATAACTCTTTATTGTACACCAAGTTACAATTTTGTCTTAAAGATAATTTTATAACTATGTACAATGGGCGGCCTTATCGCTAAAAAGCAATCTCTTACAGGCAACCTTAGGATGGACAGAATAGATGGGAAAAAATAAGATGTTAACAGTGGGGAGTTTGGTGCTTACAAAATAATAGTAGAAAAATAATTAAGACAACTAAAATAAGTAGATATAGTACCTATTAGGTATAATGCATACCTATATTTGACTAAAATAAATAAACATACACAAATAACCTATATTATAAACCTACATAAACATATAATATAAAATGTAACTATATCATACATATAAATTATGTAATACATATGAAAGAAAACAAAAGAACAAAAAAAAAGAGGTGGTCAAAATTAAAGAGCAAGATAGTGTTCGCAGACCATTTTTTTGAAAGAGGCTAAGGACTGTGCTCTCCTTATAGAAATGGGCAATGCATTCCACAATCGAGTAGCCTGTACTGTAAAAGATTTATCAAAGAATTTTGTGGAATGCATTGGTATCTCTAGTCTTAAATTTTCCGCTGATCTCAGGGACCTCACATGTGTGTCATTTAAGAACCGAAAACGATCTTTTAAATAAGAGGGAGTACAAGGATTAAACAAAGTGTTGTAAAGAAGAGCAAGAATATGAGTATTCCGTCGAAGGCGAATAGGATTTTAATCCCCCGTATACCCATAATTCCGACAGATTTGCCATTCCAGTTTAAGAGATTACAGTTTCCGCTGAAAATCGCATTCGCTATGACGATAAATAAAGCTCAGGGGCAAACATTAAAAGTAGCCGGCATTAATTTAGACAAGAGTTGTTTTTCTCACGGACAATTATACGTGGCTTGCTCACGTGTTTCAAGTCCACAGATTCTCCATGTGTTGGCCAGAGAGGGAAAAACAAAGAACATAGTTTACAAAAATGTACTACAGTAATAAGGCCTCTTATTTTTAGCTTCCTACATTATTATACTACTTACATTAAGTTAGTACTTCCTACGCAGACGATGTTGCGGATGTCACACTGTCTAACATCGGGGGTTGGCAGGTAGGTAGTTAGTAGTATTTTAAACCGATTTTCATTATTTACTTTTTATATTTACTAAGGAAACATTCGGGGCTATCCATTATGTAGCTTAGGTTGCTTTTGAACAAATTTTGATGTGAAGTTGAGGACTGGAACACGATAGTGGGACATTGTTGCAGGGGGACTTACAGCCGGGAGAAAACAAAAAAACTTATGCGGACGAAGTCGCGGGTAAAAGCTAGTACCTTATAAATCTCACTCACGGCCATGTGGTCCCAAACTAGGTAGAGCCTGTGCTATGGCAACTAGACCCAATGGTCTAGTTTAGAAATACACTTATGTATAAGTATGTTTGCCAATGCAAACATACCTACTTATATATTTTTAAATGTTTTGGATAAATAACATCCAGCCACAGAACAAACAATCGTGCTCATCACCCAGAATATATCTTATATTCTAGATGGAAATCGAGCCTTCCGGCTTAGCAGTCCGGATCACCAACCATTAAACCAACAGCTCAGTTGAACTTGGTGTGCAAGGAAGAATGTTCCATCGAGTTATACATTTAATACAATATTACTAACTATATTTACATCCAATTGTTAGAAACTTGTTTAGTGACATTGCTAGCATATTGTTTCTTTCCTATTGTTATTGTAGTTCTGTATGATTGATATACCGTAATAAATAAATTTCAACTTACTTTTGTACACAATGAGCGGCTGATATAACCCAGCTGTGAGTTATAACGACTCCTCCACAGTGAAACATTCCGTCTCTGTACATAGCTACCATCCAGGGCCAAGCAGCCGGTTGGCTGGGCTTACCCCCAACCACCCTACTCTCAGTCCTTTTATTCCTCATTTTATCAAAGGAATCTTCTGTTTTCAATGTATCGAATTTATTTCCGAAATTTGTCTCAGCATTTGAATAGTCTGCATTCCTTTTCCAGCGGTTGTCATAAAACATCAAAGGATAAGGGTGTTTAGCCTTAAGAAATCTTTTGTTACGTCCGAATAGATGATTTTCAATTGCGGCATTCTTGAAAGAGAAACAAATTATAATGTTTTAGTTTTATTTATATTCATTATTGTATTTATACGTTTATATAAATATTGTGGAGACATAATGAGGGAGGCCTACGTTCAGCAGTGGACGTTATCAGGCTTAGATGATGATGATGATGCATATTTACGTTTTATGTTTTTACACTCAACAATACCAGATACACAACACAACCAGATTATCGCTTTATGAAAATCTTTTAAGGTTGGTCCTTTATTATCATAATATCTTGATAGAGAAAAAGGCAACTCTTGCAATGCAGTTATGTTTTTGAAACCAAACGAATAGGTATTATATATCTTACCTCTCTTAACAATTGTGACGTAGACTGCACCCGTGTTCCACACAAGGAATCGGGGCAAGTCACATAGACTGCAGAAAAGTTAAAACAATTGTCAGTAGTTTGTACTAAACCACCATGGTCAGTGTTGATGTAGTTCATTTTTAACATTGGATCGATTGGTACTATTTGAATAATTGGAGGCCTGAAACCAAGTTAGGTATTAAAAAACTTTATAAAAAATGCACAAACAAAATAATACTAGACGTTGGCGTTGTGAGCTTTCCTTTAAAACTAAATTGCTTCTGAGTAATAGTTAATCGTATAACGCTAGAAGACAAAATCTTACCGAATGATGAGACCTGTTTCACGACGACAAACATCATGGGCCCACATGTATGGATTTCTACACACCGCGTACCAGTCACCTTTAAAGTTTCTGTGTAGGAAACCTTCAGTATTGGATATAGCAAATATCTGAAATTTGATATCGGTGATTAAGTACTAAAATGCTGCAAACAAAATTTAATTTGGGTACCCAACAGTAGGTGTACAAAAGTTTTCAAAACTGGCATGTCTATCCTAGGCAGTAAAACAGAATTTGAAGATTAGGATAGATAATTAAAACAGACGATAACAATTTCACAGCGTGTTACTTAGGCATTGAAAGCATTTGCTGATATTATGAGAATTTCGTATATTCCCGTTGTAAAATGGAAATGTTGTGAGCTTAAGAATGCAAGTTAGGATTAATAGGTGCATAGGAAAAAAAGTCTTACCGGCTTTTTAAGAAGACTAGGAGCAAGCATGTTACATTCTACTTCATCTTTATGATTAGGACAGTCGAGCACATTATTGCACCTCTGTTCTTTAGTAAAACATGTGCTTTGAGAATTTATATCCAAATCATCACAGCTAAATGTGTTGTCGCTACAGCCTAAAAAGAAGAAAGGATGAATACTAGTTTTTTATATTTTTATTTTTATACCTTATAAAAAAGCGGCACCGATAAATATTTTAATCAAGGCTCACTACAATCCTTGTTTCTTTAAAAGACAGTATATACATCATAAGTACGATGCCACAGACACAATTACAATTAAAGGCCTTAAATCTTTATACAACTTTATTAATTTAAAACGAAGTATTTATTTAAAATGTAACTGTATATATTGGGCGACGCGTGACATGCACAATTCAATAGAAAATCAATTGTTTGAGTAACCGGTCGACTCGACCTCGGTTTAAGGTCTTAATTTAATCATGCCCACAAAACATAAGTCATTATAAGTTATAATAACAAAGTTACGAGGACGCAGGATATGCAGTTTATGTATAACACGTATAAATTAAATGCTGGTTAACTGTGAAAAATACACATTGTTCTATCAAATTATTAATTTAAGATTTTAAAATCTATAATATAAAAAAATTAATCGCTGAATGTGTTGGTAAGCGCAAATCTCGCGAACAGTTGAACCGATTTCGCTAATTCTTTTTTTGTTGTGTTTGTTATTGTCAGGAGAAGGTTTTTATGCAAGTAAAAATTAAGAAAGTTGCGCTGAAAATAGTTTACCCCGGGCGAAGTCGGGGCGACCTGCTAGTGTAATTATAAAAAACTTGTCATTAGGTAATCCCATAATCAATATTCCGTAGGATATTGATTATGGGATTACGGGATATTGACTTTCCCTGCTATCATTATACTAGTATTCATAAAAGTGATCTATATGCTGTCATTATACTAGGCTTTTTAAGAAACGTCAGAATATGACTCCGTGTCTATTAGATACAGGGCTGTTACTAAAAATTTACTGACAGAAGAAGTTAATAATACTTTGGCCGACCGGGTATTTGGATCCGAATTAATTTGATTCAATGTTCCACCTAAGTGCATACTTATGGTGCCGAATTATCAGTACTGTAATTATTATGTTTGATTTATGCTTCTGGCTTATAATAGCCTAGCCAAAAAAGCAGTGCTAATTACCGTTACATCCCATTTCATCTTCACCAAATGGACAATCAAAATATCCATCACAGATTCTGGACTTATCCACTCTAGATTTGCAGTTACATCTGGCTTCGTCGCTAATGTCAACACAGTCCACATTACCATCGCACCATTGCTTTTTGTCAACGCAAGCATCTCCACTTGCACATGGTACTGAATCTGAAGGACATGACACTTCGCGATTGGAATTCGATGGGTGTTCTGTAGCTATCATTCCGGATCTGTTAAGTTAAAATTGGTAATACAAATTAGTACAGTTAAAAGAATAATATTATAATGACTATTACTACTGTCCTTCTGCCAATTGTTTTAGCATTTTATGGCCAGCGGCCTGACGCTAACTCTAATTCAAAATGAAGAGAACATACTAAATCTGGAATCATAATGAGTAGCTAGAAAATAAAGATAATAATAATAATTTATTAGCATACAAATGTGGTACAAAAGGTGTTTTAATAACATAATATGCACTAAGAATTTTAAAAAAATTAAGTCACAATCTAACTAGCTTTAAAATCCAAAGTCCCTTACTTGAATAGTCTTATCGAAATACTGAACAGGTACTCGGTATGATTTCCCTTTATATTTAATCAATAGCATTTACGTAGCTTTCTCCTTTCAATACATCAAAGGAGTATGAAATTAATAAAATTGCGGAGTTTCCAAAAATAGATCTATTTATACGGATTTGTTCAGTACTTACTTTGGTGTCAGCATGCTCATAAGTATATCAACATCTTGAGGGTGTATTTTCTGTCTTTGCACATTCATATCACGGCTTTGTGGATATGTAGCGTGTGAAGGTGAATAGAACCTAAGAAATGAATTTAAGAATTAATATTCTCAGATAAAAAAAAAACAAAAAATTAATGAAGTAAAAATTGTTTCAAACCTGGCCTGAGGTGATAATGGATGTTCATAATGCGTATCGTGGTGTGTCATATAATCAGTAGCTGGATCTAATAATACTGGAAATAAAATAAAAAAAAACCTATTAAATATAACAGATTAGGTATCTAAAATATAACCATTTTCACGCGGAGGTTGGTTGTCGCTTATGTACATATATAGTTTTTGGTTTATCTGGAAACATTTTTTAGAGATAATTAAGATAGTAATATGAATCATTAAAAAAAACGAAAAACAAATAAAAATACCATTTCTTCTAGGATATTTCTTCAAAAGATTCATAAGGCAGTTATCATGATCGGCGTGTGATGAGGATTGTGGATGACCAAACTGGCTAATGTTTTGAGGAATAAAGTGTTTTGGAACAGTTTCTATAACATTATCGACATGTGTAGCAGGTAGAGCTTCGCGTTTGATTACATCTGTTGTGGTACTTCCCCCGTGCTCTGTTTTATTATTTTCATGAATATCATTTACTTCAAAAGTTAATTTTGATGCCTCTTCTGGTCTTTCAGCGTCATTTTTTACTGTTATTGTCTTTAATTTTGTGACAAGATCTTTACATATTCCTTGTTTATCTTCTTCACTGCATACAATATCATGTTTCATTATCATCTCTCTCGCTTTTTGAAGTTGTTCATCACTTGTAAATTTTATAGAGTCAAACTCGTCCCAGCCTAATTTACCATCTGGCGGGGATTCTGTATCTCTTTTGTTTCTTGTAATGCCTGGCAATAGTATTACTTTATTATTGTTTTCTTTATCAATTGTTTGCATAAAATATAAAAGATTTTCACTTGGAGGTTGGTTGTCGCTCATGTATATGGTTCTTGGTTTACCTGGAAACATATTTTTATATCAAAATTAAACTTTATCTTTAATATCATCTCAGCTAAAAGGCTTACACTACTGGACACAGGTAACCTATGTCCTATAGACGTATCATAAAAGGATTGCCACGGCATTTGGTCTTAAACCGACTTTGTCCATCGGCTGGCTGCAACTTTACCATAGTCATCAATCCACGTGGAAGCCTGCGTGTTCAAATCGTGGTTGCCACTATAATACCTTTCTGCCTTCGTGGCAATCGGTCTGCTTGCTGTAAGCCCTGCTCATTACCACTTAATTGAGGCAATCCTTAGAGTTATGTATAATAATAAAATTCTACATTATCTTACAGATCTCTTCATTTCTGATTTGATCTCACAGGCAAACTACAAGCATAGCTTCCTCCATTGCTCTTTGGGTGACTCTGAGCCTTCGTGTGAGACTGATAACCATAGTGAGCGACCGCGTCTTGGCTCCATATATCATCACAAGCAACATTTTTAATTTAAACATTGCTAATGAAGCTGGTGCAGGTAAGGTGTCTCAAGGTGAAAGTTTTAGACTACACGGGTCTAAAACTTTCACCTTGAGACTTTAAATACATCAAATATGACTTACTGTTAAATCTTCCTAATAAATACGACACAAAAACGTATGTTCCAGCAGCAATTATTGCTATTATGACTACATAAACAACTTGAAATAATACTTGGAGTAAACATTGGCATATTCCACCATTATTACGACCTGTAATCATCAAAAACCTTCATTATATCGAATGTTAACAGACAACAACATAACAAATATAAAAATACCGAAATAACATTTAATATATTGGCTAAGTAAATTGTGCGCGACAGTAAGGTACCATACATACAAGAAGATTAAAAAACACTCAATAAAATAAAGCGAAGTAATAGAAAATAATATCGTAGTAGCTACATTTAGTTATATAATACAAGTAGATATAGAATGTTTAATAATACCTATCATTATAAGTAATAATATTTAATCGAAAGATTGAAAAACCCGTAGTACCCTCAGTCGTGAAGTGGTTTTGTGGGGAAGTGCACATAAATATGCGTATAAATAATAATAGAAATTGCTGATTTGTATTAAATATTATTATAATTATTATTAACTCAATTGTTAAAAAGCCACCTTATAGAAGACCACAATCAAATTAAGTGAACTTTTGTCCACTGCAATGCGCGAGTTATGCCCATAGCTTATGTTTAGCATTGCAAATGTCCACAGGCTACAATAATTACTCAATAACAGGCATGCCGTATGTTTTTTTGCGGACATTTGCAGTAGTATAGTAAAAAAAACTTACTATTTTCTGATGATTCTGCCAGCTCCATTGGAGGAAGACCCAACTGGTTGAGGCTTTCCTTTTTCATCTTTTCGGTAGTCATCTATAAAATGAAAATGGTTTTGTATGTTTAGGTCGCCGTTTGTAAACGGAATTCATAATGGAATTAATAATAACTAGGTGTTGCCCGCGCCTCCTCCCGCGTGGATGTCAATTATCGCGATGAAAAGGTACCCTATATGCTATTCCAGACTATATGTATATAACCTATCTGTGTTCGCAATTTTATCCAGATCCGTTCAGTAGTTTTTGCGTGAAAGAGTAACAAACATACCATATATCCATACATTCTTACAAACTTTCGAGTTTTTAATATTAGTAGAATTTTACCTGACAAACAGAAAAATGGGTGAATCTAATGTATTTTTGCTATGATAATAATATATCTAGGACATTTGTCAGGTTAGTAAGTTATAAATCTTTTTTGGTAAGCGCATACCTACTTGAAAACAGCTAGACCGATTTAGAAAGCTTTATTCTATAATATTTTATACGGCTGAAAGAGGTAGATAAAATACTACAAAGTACTTAAATGGTTTTAGGGGGAAAATAATGAAAATTTTCTGCTTTTTAGATACTTATGATGATGATAGATGATGATGATAGATAGATACTTTAGATACTTATGAGGTTTAGCTGCTAGTACTAAACATAATATTATAATAAAACATAAAACGGTCCATTGAATTATATGATAAGTAATATACGTACACAATATAATATAAAGTGACAATCATCTCGGTTCCGTAATTGGTATAGTTAAACAAAATTCTCATCGTCATGTCACACCTAATAACAGTAATGGCAAATAAATGTTATCTAAAAATAAATGTGTATACAAATAACAAGTCTTTTTCGGATGGTGTATGGCCCAGATTCTTAGCGAAAACGTTTTTACCATACATATATCTTCTTGCTGAATTTAATTAAGATCATTTCAGCCGTTTTTTGAGTTTTTGAAGCGTACAAAAGTATATAGATTATACGAGTATAATATCTACTTTGGGTATAAATGGCAACTGTGGTCACAAGCTGGTCAAAAATCGACCAAACAAATCTTATAATGCATGATCGCTTAATGCTTGAAGTAACATACTGTACACCATGTAACGCGATAGTTTGTAATTGAATCTCATATTATATCTAACATATTTCAAAATTAGGTATTTTACCTGCCTATACATACATATGACAATATAAATATGATAAAATAGCAATTTACAATTAAGTACAAGAATTTGGAATTCCGCGCATCATTCATGACATGTAATTATATAGAGGTCCTGCAGAGAATACCAGCGTTGTGGTCCAGTCCACAACATAAGAGCTGACGCAGGGTCCTTATTTGCTGTTTTATTAAATGTAGTAATTGTAAGTTTTATTGAATGTAAGAGCAAATAAAAGATAAATCTTTCTTTCTTTCTATGAAGCAAAGTTAACGTAGGTTTAACTTTGTTTGTGTTCCCGGTGCGCCCGGACGCTGTCAACGGGGAAGGAGTCCGCGTGAAGCGGGCAGCCGCTGGGTGGACCACTGACGTCATATCAGGTTCCAGTGGTCCACCCGTGAAGGCGGGTGTTGGTGCACAGGGGGGTTTTAGTCGGTATGCCGGCCGCCCACCATCTTTGAGCCGGAGAGTCCGACATAACCGCCTCGCTGCCCCAGGCAAGGCGGTATGCGTAAAGCATTTCCCCTCTTCAAGAAAAAAAAAAAAAAAAAAAAAGGTTTAACTTTGTTTCATAGGTATGTATAGGCATAGCTTGTTTTTGTTTAATTTTTCAGTCGGATTATATCGTCCAGTATAGTGCTGTGGCTGTGAAATAACCTGTATTATTGGCTCTTGGTTAAGTCATAGCCGCGCGAATCTGTAGATCTGCGAGCTAAGCATTTTGGCCACGATCAATCCGTAGATGGGTAGCCGATTTCTAAAAACCGGAAAATTCATTGTGCCTGATTTCTTTATGATAATGTTTGATTGCCTTCTCAAGACTGTGTAAGGTAAAGAACAAGAGAGCACCTGTGTTTGCGCATATAAAATAATACACACACTATTATTAAATATTTTTCTAATTTATATAAGAATAGCTGTTGCCCGCGGCTCTACCCGTGTGGATGTTGGTTATCGCGATAAAAAGCTTATATGCTATTCCAGACTATAATCTATCTCTGTGCCAAATTTCATCCAGATCCGTTCAGTAGTTTTTGCGTGAAAGAGTAACAAACATACATCCATACATTCTTACAAACTTTCACGTTTATAATATTAGTAGGATAGTTTTCAGTAATAGACATTTTTTATAGTCTTACTAAGGACTATAAAATAAATGTATAAGACAACTCCTATACCAGGGAACAATAAGGCCTGTGTCGCGGAGACGGTAAATTAGACTCAGTACAAACATTTGAGTCACACAAAGTTTTGTCCCGTGTGGGAATCAAACCCACGACCTTCGTCGTAGTAGTAAGGGTCACTAACCACTAGACCAACATGCCAGTCCATAAGGTAACGGCACCTTGATCCGCGGTATTTTCACCAAAACTCAAAAGAGCATCGAAAATTAAGCATTTAATATACCTTTTTGGGGGTTTTGTTATTTTTATCAGAAGCTTTGTTTATTTGACTATCGGAATAGACTAAAGATTTGACTATTAGATCTTGATTTGTATTAAATAATAAATAAAATATGAAAAATGTCCGTAGCCCCTAATTCCGAGGTAAAGATCCTAATTCCGATGTATTTGGTTCCTAATTCCGAGGTAACAAAATGTAGCGAGAGAAAAGTTATATAATATATGGTGTTTAAAAAAATCTCTATCTACTTTATATATATGTTGTTGTTCTTTGAATCTTTATTACCATGGAGTGCTTTATACAATTGGTACAATTAAAATTTATTAATTATAAAATAATAATTTTAAAAAAATATATATCTTTAAAGGGGAATAAGGTTTGAAGTTTATAATGTTTTATTTATTTCAGTATTTTAAAATTAGGAATTTGGGATATCAAGGTTTATGAAAATTCTCATACCATCAGTGTTTACAGTTTTTTTCTTTTTTAATAAATTGAATAGTTTTGTATTATAACATAAGTACTATTAGGTAGATATAACACAAAATTGTTCTTGGATAGTTTTAGAATGTTAATCTTGTCGAGTTTTGAAAAAAATATTTTACATTTGTAAAGTATCATCACTATAATAATAATAATAATAATAATAACCCGCAGAGCAGCTTGTGGCGGGCTGAATGTGAGTGGCGACACTGCGGTCTCGAATGCCCCAGAGAGTCGGTCAGGGCCTCGTCTCCGGCTTGCCTTTATTGTCTGCCCGGAGTGGACTGACAGGAGCGCCCGCAGGACTCTCAGCTCTGGCTTGCCTTAATTGGCTGATCAGAGAGGGGTCGCCAGAGCTATATGCTCGGGGGTAGAAGTGTCATTTTCAAGGGCATAACTATGGGGAAACCCGCTCTCGGGTCTCAGACCCCCGATGGTGAAACCGGCGCCGCACCGCTCGATACCCCTAGCCGCGCACTATGGTGTTGCCCTTATGCCTGTGGACTGTTGCCCATGTCGGTTGATTCAAGGGGCCCATCTAGTGTATAGGCGAGTCACCGTCTGCCTATTTTTCATTTAGAGAGTATATCCCAACTTTTAAATGATGGCAGGCGACGTTTTATCCCATAATCATTGTAAACCAGTCCATCGAACACCCAATCCCATAGCCCAAAATGATTCGATTTCACATGTTGCAATAGCTCTACACTTACCATAGGCATGTCATGGCTGTACTGCAATAGTGCAGCTGTGTCATGACTATGGTAAGCGTCTCATCCCATTTTAAATTAAAATTCTCTAAGGGCCTCTGCGTGTTGGACCTATGTCCCCGCGTAAGCCTTCTAAAGGCCCGGGTATTCTCCTTGAATGACGGGAAAATACCCGTGATAAAGAGAGACATAATAATAATAATAATAAATTTATTGATTTATTTATTGTAAATTAAGAGAGAGCCAGGATTTATGGTATAGCACCATACTAGCAAGAAAGTCCGACTGGGGAAAGCCTCCCCCTCACAGAACACGGCAGCCAAATAACTACACACAGCGGTGTAGTTGTGTTCCAGCGCTCATTTAGGGTTGGGTTTTGAAAGAAACGTTTTCCTATCATAGGGATCTTTAAGCCCTGATGTAAAAAATAGTTCGGCAATACGCAAGTGATACCTCTGGTATTGCAAGTGTCTGCTATGCTACGGTAACTGCTTAACATCAGGCGAGAACGAGTTATTACGTGAGTTGTTACTAGAACACTATGAAAAGAATTTTACAGACAAAATAACTCAAATTAGAACGTTCCATTAAAGTGAAAAAAAATTAAATTTACAATATTAATAACCAAAATACAAACTTCCTAAATTAAATTTCATCCAAGAAAAAAAAACTATGTGCTGCAGTGAATTGTGAACAGCCTGTATTTTACTTGTCTATACTACGGTATTAGGTGCCCATAGAACCTAATTCTGATGCACTATACACCGGAATTAGGTTTCATACTAAAAAATCACGTTTCCTAATTCCGAGTGTTAAAAGCTAGAACATTTTGGCATATTTTTTTTACAGATTAGAGCACAATTGTAATATCTTCTTAAATATGTATCGCACTTGCTAAAAATTACATTGAATTATGAATAAACTTAGATTTTTTGTCTTGAAATACTCATACAACGAATTAACAAAATACCTAAATACACCACCTTTGATATGCTATAATTAGTGAATGCGATGCAAAAGTGTACCTCGTAATTAGATCTTATATTTAATGACTACTTAAATTAGTAAATCTAAAGTGTGAAGTGCCTAATCCTAAAAACAATCCTGAAAACCAAAAATGAAAATAAGTCTATAAAATCCTTATTCCGTGGTATACATCGGAATAAGGAACCGGCTAATTTTTATGACACCTAATTCCGCGGTATTTTCAAAACGTTTTTTCACCTTTATTTATTTAGTAAAATACAAAAAAGTAAAGTAATACTTATAAAAAATATAGTCCTTCTACTAATTAAATGCAAAGAATTACACACACAGTACTAAAATAACAAGAAAAACGCTATTTAAAAAAACGTGGTATTTACGTGCACAGGGTGCCAAATGTATGAAGAGTGAGTTTGGACCGGCTATCGTTGTGAAACTTATCGATTATCTTAAACATCTTATACTTTACACCTTATCTTGGATAATATATCCACATGTTGATATATTATCTACTAAATAAGAGATATTCTGGCAAAAAACAGCTTGTATATTGCATGTAAATGCTGTTTTTTTAAATACCTCGGAATTAGGTGCCAATTTCAGAACCCCTCGGAATTAGGGCTTATGTTACCTTACACAGCATTATAAAGTACTGGGGTTGCCAGCGACTTCGTCCGCGTGGTAACTTGGAATATTTTACCCGATTTTGCAACATATCTCACTACTACTCCGTTCCTATTGATCAAAGCGTGATGTTATATAGCCTATAGCCTTCCTGGATAAATGCACTATTTAACAAAACAATATTTTATTCTAATCGAACCAGTACTTTCTGAGATTAGCGCGTTCAACCAAACAAACTCTTCAGCTTTATAATATTAGTATAGATTACACTTTTTCTCTTTCGAGGAAAATACCTTTGCCTTATTATATTTAGGCAGCGATGTTCAGTAGCCCCCTAACCTCAGTGTTTTGCCATCTACGTTAGGCCTCATTTATAGGAGCCGAGTTTTTTTATAAAGCGAGCACATTTCATGTGTTTGTTATCGAACTCCTCCGAAACGGCTTGACCGATTTTCATCAAACTATATATGTTTGTAAGAATAGGTCGTAGGATTTTCATGTTATAAGAGTGGCCTAAAAATTATTTATTAAAATAACGTTTGCCGGGTATTAGTAGCTAGTATTAGTATAGAATGGAACACTAGTTGTTGCCCGCGGCTCCGCCCGCGTGAATGTCGGTTATCGCTATAAAAAGCCGTCGTCGTAGCCTATGTGTTATTCCAGACCATAATCTATCTCTGTGCCAAATTTCATCCAGATCCGTACAGTAGTTTTTACGTGAAAGAGTAACAAACATTCATCCATCCATCCATACTTACAAACTTTCGCGTTTATAATATTAGTAGGATTAATACAAACGTAGTTATACTTACATTGTTTTGTTTTCACTCAACGTCACATATCACAAAAAACACATTATATTAAACAATATGGAGGGTACCCACTACCTTGAGCGTGCACTGCTAACGCCACACTGGGCTCGTTGACACGAACACCATTTCGCTGATCTGCTGATTTCGGGTAGCTAAATTTGCGTGTTTGACAATTTTTGTCAACGTAAATTGTATAGCTTCGAAGTCATTTATTTTAAATAATTTATTATAAGTATGCAAGATGCTTTTTTAATTTATCAGCTGATAAAGGGATTTTTACTACTCCTAAGTAGTAAAAATCCCTTTATCAGCTGATAAATACCACCTATGGCAAATAAGCATACGGTCCGGTTATGGACGCTTGCAATACCTGGGGTATCACCCGCGTGCTACATCTACAAATTGGTTATAATATGGTTTTTTGATGGGGTATGCCTAGGATAGGAAAACGTTTCTTTTCAAATATGCAAGAAAATGGACCCTACAATACCAGAGGTGAGACTTGGGTGTTGCCGACCCAAAAAATGTAACACCAGGATTTGGTGATAGAGCGACTCTGAGATATAAAAACATTTTGGTCAAAAACGCATACCTAAATAAGCGCTTTCCTACTAATATTATGTTTTGTAAGAATGTATGTTTGTTACTCTTTCACGCAAAAACTACTGAACGGATCTGGATCAAATTTTGTGTAGAGATAAATTATAGTCTGGAATAACACAGGCTACTTTCATTCCTGGAAAAAACTCTGTTCCTAAGGGATTATACACGCGGGCGAAGCCGTGGACGGTAGCTAGTACACACAAAAGCAGGTACCTACCTACTTTAACATACTTAATAAAAGTTACGTTCTTTAGTTGCAGACTCATAACGTCATTTGCTCAGTCAGCAGAATGCTACACCTTACAATGGTGACCGGATATTTATTTCGAAATCTTGTCTGTACCTACGATAATAAGCATAATACTGCGTACTTGCTAACTTTGTTATATTCGAGAAGTGCAGAATAAATATAATTATATATTTATTGAATATTATGTATTGAGTCACTTATGACACATAATATATTATGAGAATAAATCAGAAAAAATTAAAGACAGGTAGCCCAATTAGGGAAGGACATCCACCTTGCAGAAAACCAAAGCTAAATTTTACACTACAACTACACACAGTGGTGTAGTTGTGTTCTTATGCAGTCTCCAGTGCTCATTCAGGAATAGGTGTTTTAGAAACGTCTTACTTGTAATAAAAATTTGGGTCGGCAAAACGTAAGTGTTGTCCTTAGTATTGTAAGCGTCCATAGGCTACTGCTTACTATTGTGTATGTACTGGTACTCATGCGGCATATACCTACTAAGAAATTTAGGAGGGGATTGCACAAAACTTCCTAAAGAGTCAAAATACTTTGGCCACAAGGACAAAGGACAGATTGGTCGTGTGATTTCATGTATTTCCATTCCGCTCCTAATGAGGTGTAATTTGTGCCCTTGAATTGTATGTCTGTAAATTCCCTTTTGACACAAGGTTTGTTCCATAGTGCAAGACTTGTTTATTTAAATAAGAAAAAAAAGAGATTAAACGTATGAAATATTTAACGTCATCGTTATCTATATAACTGTCTCAGTAAAAGCCTTGCAAATGTTTAAAGCTTAGCATATTAAGGCAACTAAACCATACAATACATTTCCAAGTGTTAAGACAAAATATGGAACTGCATTTACAGCAATGTTCCCCGAGGGTCGCATCTGGCAAACATTACGGCGATGTGCAGAAAGTTATTGTTTCACTTAGCACATAAACTATAAATACTCCTGCATTATCTTGCTAAGCAAATCATAATATAACTAATATTTATAGCTTTTATTTCCATGTTTTTTACGTGAATAATGACTCTACAAAAGTAACTGAAGTATTATAAGGTAATCTTTGTCTGTTTGTTACGATTTAACTCAAAAACTACTGGGCCGATTTTATTAGAAATTCTCTTACCATTAGAAAGCTACATTATCAGCGGGTAACATAGGCTATATTTTATTGAAAAAAATTACGGGTCCATACGAAAACTTAATGAATGTCCACCCGTGTAAAGCCGGGCGATGCCGCTTTCTCTAAGCGGTGAGGTGTGGTCAAAGAGCGGTGGTAACCGAGTGGGAAAATAACCGATTTGCACGCAATAGGTGAGTTCGATCCCGGGGGATAGTATGAATGTAAATTTCACTTTATGGAGTTTATACGTACTTATCAAATGATTTTCCAACTGCTAACGGTGAAAGAAAACATCGTGAGGAAACCTACATATCTTAGAACAATATTTAAAGTGTCTGATTCACCAACCCGCATTAGGTGATCTAACGACTGTTTACAGTTTGGGACCGACTTTAAACGAGTCTTCCAAAGCACGAAGACACTCAGATATAATACCACTATGTGATCACTCATCTACAGGGTAACTGCGCCCTTGATTGCTTAATATGCTGATCGTTTCAGCGAGGGCATCTGGCTTGAGCGCCTAGTTAAACTTAATCATACGTCTACACTTTAATCTATCAGTAGCCAACTTGCAATTTAATTTGACAGCATGGTAATTGTTTTCTTGCATTTTACCACGTATTTGGGTGGCAAACAAGTGTACGCCAGTAATTTCTTCTCACAACATTGTTTTTAAAGCATATTTTAGTACTCAGTACCTATATAAAAATGAATCAAGTTCAAAATTTTCTATAGGAGTTTCAATTAAGTGCTATTTTAAAGCTTTATAATTGGTTACATTGAAAGTAGAATATATTGTGTTTACTTGAACAATGTCTTAATGCAAAGACGCGGTCACCCAGAACAAATCAATTAGTAATAAGCCTTCCCAGAGTTGCCGGTCCATTAGTTAATTGATCTTTATCCCTTAACATCCCTTTGTGTGCTTAGTGATTTATTAGGATGCTGACGACGTCTTGTGTTCTCTGTATAAGATTATATACTCTTGAGACTATTAAGCATATTGCACTTGGTATAACTATAAAATAATTGTATTCTAATAAATAACTAATTTACTACACTGTCATTATTTAAGGAAGGGGAGGCCTTTGCACTGCAGTGGGATAGTATACGCTAATAATAATAACAAAACTAATTTGTAATTTCGAATGAGACCGTCCGGATACTCCCAAAGGGTTATTGAAGGGGTATTTTTAACAAAACCTATATATGCCTATATTATATTTATTTCCATAAATATAATATACGCACATGCTAATGTGAAATTGAAAGAACATTTGGGCTATATTAGTAACATTAGAAAGATTGCAAAGCGTGGGCAGTACAATTGTGAACCCAAAAGTATCGTCTATCCTATTACTATAATGATGCGAACGGGCAAGACTCAAATTCTTATAAATTCTATTTATAAACAACATGAAAACATACGGCTTGTCTGATGGTCAGGACACCAAAGATAATTATAGGACCACTCATTGCATTTTTCCACTTAAACGTTGAATAAAAGCTGCAAAAACCTTTTAACTTCTTTCTTGAAGAACCTTATAAGGCGTAGTGTAAGTCACGTAAGAAAATCTCGGCTGTGAACTCATTGTGCAACCTGATTGTCCGTCGGAGGAATCTGATACCATACAATACGGGACGTCGAGAGTCTAAAGTGTGAGGAAGAAGGTGAGTTTTCTACCGATGACATTACGCAAAATTGACCGTAGGCATTAGGTCGAACAATTTCACGTAACAAATCTCAATGCAAACAGACGGTAGAACATGAGGAACGATTCCCTTGCGAAATCGCGTACTTTGCTTTCATGGGTATCTCAAAACGTGTATTGAAAGAAAGAAAATATTTATTTTGTCTTTACACTTACTACAGTAATTGGCATCAATAAACGTTTCGTTTTATTGTCCTTCAATAACATAAATATACCAATTTAAAAAGTGCTACAATCGCTTATTGCTTTGTACAAGTATTCTCATAAAATAGTAATTTGAAGTGAAAGAAAGTATTTTGTCCGGAACGGAACATGCAGCAAAGCTATTAAATAACCATGGCCATGTCAATCAAACATGTTGTCATGGTTTGCACATGCTGATGCCTACCTATACTCATTCATTAACATGATTTGGTCTGTGATCGCGTAGAAAATCGTTCGCTTTCCACAATGCATGTGCATATAATGTAAGCGGGTCAATGGGATTTTACTAGTTATGGTGTGACCTTTGAAGAAAACGGTTGGAAGCGTGATAGTGGATTTTCTTTTCAATTTAAATACCTAGATGTGGGCTTATCGATAACTGTGTGTAATTTTGGTGATATTTCCAGGTAAGTTCTGTTCGTCAATTTCAACTCAAACTAAACATTAATTAATTTATGAAACTCAGAATACTCTTTTCAATAGCTAGATAGCTACAATATACTATAGAGAACAAAGGCAATCCTCTCATGTATTCGACTAATACAAATTCTATTTTGCTCGATATAACAAAACACCGTCATTGATCCGTCGAACCAAAATATTTATGAATGATTAAAAATGTCATCAGAGTGAAAAGAAAAAAAGTATTCACCAAGGGCAAAAGTTTTAAAAAACAAAATAATAGATATTTGTAACATTGTCACGAGGCAATCGGCATTTAAAACTTTTGTAGCGACACTTGTTTGTGAATTCTTTCTTTCATAACTTTCACAACTTATAATTGTTTATTAAAAGTTTCTGATGCGTTAAAAATAATAAAATATAATTGGATGGACAGATTTTTCATTATATTGATATGAAAGATTAGAGTAGGTACATAATATATAGGTCATCATCATCATGATCATCACAACCCATAAACGTCCCACTGCTGGGCACGGGTCTCCTCCATATACTTGGAGGGATATTAGCCTACTATACCGCGCTGGCCAGACGGGTTGGTATAGGGTTTTATTTCGAGTTTTCCCTCTCTTGCAGTCGATATCGTCTCCATAACTTACTACCTTAGTCGACTCTTACGACACCCTCGGTATGGAATGGGGTGGTGACATTTGTATTCTTAATCCGTCACCACACGGAAAATAAACAAATAGTATTGTATTTAGAATCTAAATAGATTTACGTTATATTATATATAGGTAACGTAAATCTATTTAGATTCTAAATACAATACTATTTGTTTATTTGTCCTTAATTAGAACGGCAGTGGCCTTGTTAAAGTTTGTTTGTAAATTTCACTTGTTTGTAAATTTCACTTAGGTATATAAAAAAATAATAAAGAAAAAAGTTAAAACACTACTATTACATGTATGTATGTGAGAACAGGTTTCCACAAAATACTTAAATATCCACAATAATTTAAGTAAAATGGCTTAAATAAAAAAATAAAGACAAAATAAACAAACACACTACCTAGCCTACTATATCCGTTTGACCAGCGTGGTATAGTAGGCTAATATCCATCCAAATGTATGGAGGAGACCCGTGCTCACCGACGACGTTAATGGGTTGAGATGATGATGCTAAAACACAATATTATTATAAAACAGTATACGCCGCACATGTGCACAGAACGTGTCCCTGTCTAAAAAAAGAGCGGGATGGGTTTAGTACATTATTATAGTTCTGTACGATGTAACCCAAACGATGTTCCAAAACCCTCTGTGGGAACATCGTATGGGTTGTACCGTATAGATAGCCGTACCGCCTGTGAATCCCGTAAAATTATTGTCACCGCACACATAATAACCCTACCATGTTCTGGGATAGTGCACCTAGTTACGTCTATCTTTGATAAAGTATTTTTCTATTATTTTAGATAAAAAACTATACCTGAGTTGTTCAAGAAATGGAAAAACAGTGGATATAAAGAACATGACAATGAATTCTTTTCAACTTACTTTTTTATATATATTTGCTTTATTCTCAATCTCTGGCTGCTATGGCGAATTCAATGAGACGGATCCAGATACATATATGAGCCGGTTCATTGCGGACTTATGGTTAGAAGGCGCTGATGTTATCCGTATTATATGGCGAGATTGCTCCAAGAAAGTAAGTACAGTATATTACACACATAATTTTTTTCAGACAACAATATGTATTGTTTCTCACGGGGGATTTTGGTCACGGGATTATTTATAAAAAATCAACCGAAAACAAAACTAAGGCATAGCCAGCCTCAAAAAGACTTATTATTGTCAGTCATTATTATTTTAATATGCATAATAAAGCAGGTAAACTACAGATAACGCAGAGCTTCTGTACGGTCGTAGTGTTATGATATATACAACTTTTCTCAACAATTGGGCTATGAAATGCAAAAATGATTTTTTAATTCCAGAGAGTGAATTTTAAATAAAAAACAAAAAGCTCTTTAGCTTTATTATATTAGTGTAGATAAACGAGTACCTACGTGAAGAAATTGTATGTAAGTCATAAAGTACTCTAACAATATACTGCTCCTTTTAAAGTACCTAGTACATTCTTTTTGAAAAGAACCTCATTATTTTTGTGTACTCGAGTAGAATACCTTAGGTAATACTTGTCTATTAAAGCTATTTATGGATATTAAACAAAGTAGGTACTTCTTTCCATGGTGATGCTTCGTATAAGCTCTCAATGGCCGCTTAAAATCTCCTTAATCGGTTTTACCAACAGACGCCTTGTTTACTGTTAATAACTACAATGTGGTACGCAAAGCTTTAGCAAATTTTAATATTACTACTATTTTTATTGTTTTAAACATGTTTCATTCTGCGGGAAGTGTGTCGTGAGACTTCAACTCAGAATTAATGGATTCAAAGTACACCCAGACTCGGAATCAACCATTCCAGATCATACAATATTTTGTTCCGTGTTCGTTTGAGTTCCCTATCAGAAAATGCTTAGCCTCAGCCCAAAGAGAATAATATGCGTGACATACTACATTGCCTACCCCATTTAACCTAGACTTCTTCTTATTATTCTCCATGTGAGATAAAAAAAAATGGGTTCACCTATAGTTGCTCCGAGTGTAAGTGTACTTACTCACTTGTTATTTTGCGACAGAGGAATATTTTTATAATGGCAGTGGTTTTTAAATTGACCTAAATTCTAAGTAAACATTTATTTTCCTATTATAGACAATCTCTAGACATAATCTACGATAATAAATTAAATCTACGCTAAATATTTCTTAAAAGCTAAAAGTAGTATTATTTTTACAGACCATAGAGTGAGAAAATTGGATGTAAGCGGCCAGTATTAAAATTGGATTTTTATTATCTTGAGCTTCAAATACTATAAATTCTAGTAATTTAACAAAACACTTTTAAAATTCTAAATAAACAAGATACAACGTTAGAAGTTCTTACAAAAGTCTTTTTTACTTACACTCTTATACTAAATTACCCTCGGTTGTTTATCCAAACATATTTTGTACAGGCTGTTTCATCTTTATTGGCTTCTCCTCTAGTATGGCTCTATTTATTTTATTTAGGAGTTAATTTTTTCTTGTTTGAGAAATTACTACAGTACTTTTTTCTATGGCCTTTTTTTGATTTGTCGATATAATTAATATATAATTAAGCTCGTGTTAATTATTATTTATTTTTTTATTTCACTACCAAGGTGGCAAACAAGCATACGTTATAAAATACTAGCTGTTACCCGCGGCTCCGCCCGCGTATATGTCGGTTATCGCAATAAAAAGTAGCCTATTCGCTATTCCAGTCTATAATCTATCTCTATGCTAAATTTCATCCAGATCCGTTTTGTAGTTTTTACATGAAAAAGTAACAAACATCCATACATACATCCTTTCGCACAAACTTTCATATTTATAAAATTAGTAGGAATAAACCTATGCTCCATCTTTCTGCTTCCTTGACTTAGTAGTATTGACTGCACGTTGATCGTCAATCAGGAAAAATAATTTAATATTTATGATGATAATAATGTCTTCGACTGCACGGTTGGTTCAGTGGCTTAAGTGGTTACCTCGGCATTTACCACTGCGTAGAGTTCGATTCCCAAACGGGACAAAAAATTGTGAGAGCCATAAATGGTTGTCTCGAGTCTGAAGTACTTTGTGTCCGTTAGTTGTACGTTTGTAAAGTCCCCGTGATCCACGCGGGAGTTGTCTAAAAAAAACAATTTCTTTCTTTCTTTACATAAATACATAAGAAAGTATTTATATCAAGTGATATTTCGTAATTACATACTACGTGATAATTACATATTGTTTGAGAGTCGGTACTTCTGAATAGAGTGCCACTTTGTCACTAATTTTCATCATTACAAGGAAAATACGAAGCACTTAGAAATATACACGGGTTGTATATTAATTTAGTTTATGTATTAATAATTATCTTGTTATTGACAGGGAAACACATAATATCTTATATTTGTAAAGGAATAACTAATACGATTTAGTAATATATTTTTGTAAGGATTTTCTCTTGAGGTAGTAATTTTTCCTTATCCATCTGATATTAGTGATTATGACGACTAGGAAATATTTTCTAGGAAAAATAAAAAGCTGTCTATTATAATGATAAAAATAGCAACACTGCTGGACATGAATCTATAATATGTTTCTATACTATTATTATAGAGACAAAAAAGAAAACGCGGTGGTTGCTGAGTGAGTAAGTAACAGACTTGCACGCAAGAGGTGCGAGTTTGATCCTGGGTAGTAGAACCAATGTGAATTTCATGTGGAATCTATCAGCCTTACAAATAAAATTTTGTTATATCACACTTATCTCATTCTTATACGAGGTATAGTTATACGAGTTATAAATTAAGAATAAGTCAAAAATATTTTTTAACAAATAAAGCAGGTATTACTTTCGTATAACTATTTATCCGTTATGTCAAATTGCACGATTTGGCAACAGCACCACCAGAGAGAAACTTCATAAAAAAACATATTTTAGTCTATGACAACTGAATCTATTTGTCAACAAAACTTTTTTCGACAGTTTTTAATTTTTAAATCTCATTGAAATTTTCCATAACATGAAGATGTTCGTTTATAGTATGTGGCATGTAAATGTCATTGATTTTTTTCTTTAATATAGACTGCTGAGTCAAACCGTCAATGTCCACAGCATCTTCTTGCACTTGAAGGAACAAGGAACGAGTAGGTAGTTAAATTTGTGAAACTGATAGAACAGATTTAGTTACATGTGTGAATATCCAAATGTTTTTACCTGACGGGGACGTAACCCCATATCTCAAAGCAATCATCAATTGTAGAATAGAAGGTAATCCGGGTGGATTACCTTCTATTTTCCATATTGAGATATCTACCAAATAATTTATCCAAAAACATCACACCACTTTTAGAAAACCGATATTTTATTTGACTTATCTTGCAGACTGTATTAAAACAATGACGTTATTTACTTGTTCTACTTCTTCTATTGCTTTTAAATCCATTTCTTGAAACTAAAAAAAATATAAAACACGTAAACAAGCCTGAAACGTGGTATTTTTATGATTATACTAGGGTATGGGCGCGTATAACTTCGACATAACGATTGTATGGACAGAAGTGTCAACGCTATACTTGGTATAAGCTATACTTTGTTTATTTGTAGACATTTTGCTTATTCTCGAGTATAACTGTTATACCACGTTTATTTGTAAGGCTGTATATGTACTAATCAAATGATTCACCATCTGTGAAGGAAAACTTCGTGAGGAAACCCTCATATCTTAGAAATAATTCTAAAGACATATCAGATTCACCCATCTGCATTATGCCATCGTGTGTGAATTAAAGCCTAAACCCTCTCTCTTGATAGAGGAGAGGAGACCCGTGTCCAGCAGTGGGACATATGTATATGGGTTTATATTATTAATATTATAGAAAAATATTTAGGGTGTTTGTATTTTTATTTGTAACTAGCGGCTCACCCCGACTTCGTCCGGGTTTAACTATTTTCAGCGCAACTTTCTTTTTTTTTACATAAGACCCTTCGCCTGACAATAACAAACTCAACAAAAAAAGGAAAAACTGAAATCGATCCAGCCGTTCAAGCGTGATGCCGTGACAAAGGAAATAGTGATTCATTTTTATATATATATGAGATAAATATTATTTTGTCATTTGTTTTTTTCAATTGGCATATCGTATTTGAAAACCTCAAAATAATTAAGATTAAAACATACGGTTTACTTAAGGCTCGTTTTTCAATTTTATATGCCAAAAAATATATATCTCCAAAAGGTAATTTCATTTCACGTTAAGGCCGAAATACTTTCTCATTTTAGCGAAAATATTTCTTAGTCTGGTATACCTAATATACTGCTAAACAGGACCCTGTAACAAAAATAATTATTTAGTGACCATTTAAATAGATAATCCGAATTGCAGACGGACTAAGTAATGAAACTGTCTACGATACGTTTAAGTAGTACTTAGGGCTAAAAGAGATTTGTAAAAATGTTTTTATATTAATTACTATTGTCAGAATAGGAAAACGTGCTTTTTGAGTATTATACTTTTACTTACCTTACCTTTAGACCTTACCTTACCTTTAGTAAGTAGAGGTAAACACGCACTCTTTCCATGGAAAAATTCTTCACTGCCAATCTTATGGATTATTTTAGGGACTCCAAATTGTCATGACGTTTAGAGCACGCCATACTCTCTAAAACTGACCACAAATCATAGATCCGGACTAGATGACGGCCAGTCTTCAACTCTGATGAAGTCTGAAACGTTCGTTTCCAACCACGCTTGGGACCTGCCCAAGAATCGTATATTGATAGACTTGTGCTGATGTTTTGACACCTCTTTTTACAAAAATATGGCTCACTCACTCCTTGATAGCTAACACCCCACCAAACCATCACTGAAGTCGGATAATGTCCACGTTGTACTCTGTTGACTAATTGGGAAGCTTCTATAGAGCTTTGAGCATAAACTCGGTCATTCTGCTAGTTAAAACATTGCTCAATAGTAAAACTTTTCTCGTCAGTAAATAAAAAAATTCTATGACCTGATCCTTTCCCTATTCATTTTTAAATTATCAGTTAAATAATGACCAATAGGTCTCATATAGGCTGCAAGTTCTAAGTCATCTTTTAAAATACGCGACATGGTTCTAGGTGCTATATTCATTTGCCGAGATAAGATCTTTTGCTGGACAGGCTTTCTTCGAATTCTTTCCTTCACGGCTGTGATCGTCTTTTTCGTACGAATACTACGTGGACGGCCAGATCTTTTTCTGTCACAAACAGAGGAGGTTTCATTGTACCTATTAATAGCCCAGTACACAAACATTCCAATACCAAGCGAATGGAGAGTTTTAAATATTGCATTTTGCTCGTTACCTACTTTGTGTAATGCGATGACAGCAATTCGGTTCTTTTTATCGCCCACACCATTTTAATATCACAATAATATTTAAAACCGAATGGCGCGAAAATGAGAAAACACAATGAATATTCATATATAAGAATGACAGATTCTAAATCCAAATGTAATATTATGTTTTTTTTTTATTGTAACAGTATTTATGGCCAGACAAATGCGCTCTTCTTCCTTTCTCCTAAACTGTGCTGTGCCCAAAAGGGTTCCACAATTAAAACTCACCGTTGTATTATCTTATCACCATTTAGAAAAACATTGTAGAACGCAATAAGGATTGAATATTGAAGATATTATCATATTACTAGTTTTAGAGGTAGAATTTCGAAAAACCCTTAATAGATACCTACAATTTACAAAGATCACACCCTCCAAATTTCACATGCCTTGGATCAGCAGTTTAGTCTGTGGGTTGATATATAAGTCAGTCATTCAGGACTTCAAATTTTATATACATATACCTACAGATTCAATAATCAAAGATAATTTCATTTCACATTCGAACTGGAATAGGTATTTCATTAGTTTTGAACTTTTTTACGTAAAATAATAAAAACTCAAGAGTTTCGACTTTGTTATTTTTCATTTCATTATTCTTTATCAGTATACGAGTCTTTCAATGTCATTATAAGTAAGAATACAAGTAAAATTATTCGTTATTTTCACAGCTGGTTGACGTGAAGGATGTTATAGATCACAAAGAATATTTTCCGAAGTTCGTGAGATGTATGAAGCGTAAAACTCTGAGAGCGCTCGATCGGTCGTTGACCCCTGACATCGTGCCTGTAGCCGATGGCATCAACTTGGTACGCTTCGAGCTCGTCGACAGATCGGGGAACGTCATGCCGGAGAATGAAACTAGGTAACTAATTTTAAGTTTTAGTTTTTTTTTAAGTTATGATGAATTTGCAGTTGATTCCTGAAATTCATAAGATTTTTTAGATATAATTTATTATTAAAGAAGCATACTAGTGTTTTAAATGTTTTAAAATTGTCCTGTTTTTGTCATGACATATATGATATTATAATAAAAACGTTAGATAATTAAGATAAAATTCCAATAATATAGTTTAGTTTATTGTTTTTTGGGTACCATGCAATCGAGCAAGCCAAGGGAAAGGAACTTCGTCAAAGACTACAGTCAAATAAACTCTGATGTAGTTATGTTCCTATAAGAAAGTACCTATGGCTCGCCAGTGCTTAGGTATTAGGAGTTGCGTTTACTAAAGAAACTTTTTATATCTCAAGATAACCCATAATTTACCCTGGTGTTGTAAGTACTTATTCCAGAACTTTTTGGGTCGCCGATTGATACTTCAGGTATTCCAGGCTATAATGTATATGCAAGCTATAATTGCTAACCATTAGGCGGGTGGTATGCTTTTTGATTTATTGCTTATTGCCTTATATGCCTTCGTGGTCCAAGTCTGCAGTATGCGCCTGCTGTGCATGAGGTTGTGGGTTTGATTCCTACACAAGACAAAACTTTGTCTGACCCATAGAGACTTATTCTGAGTCTGAGTGTAGGTAGTTTGTGTCCGTTAATTGTGTAAAGTCTTCCGCGACACAGAGCTTGTCCTCTAGTGCGGGAGTTGTCTTTTATAAAAGAAAGAATATGAAGCTTATTAATATTATTATTTGCCACCTAGGTAGTACCGAAAAAACAAAGATTTTCTTACTTATAGTCAGACACATCTTGATATCCATCTCAGCCATAAGAGGCCTACGTCCACTGCTGGACATAGGCCTCCCCCAGGGTTTTCCACATCGTTCGGTCCTGAGCTGGCCTTGTCCATCGGTTGCCCGCGACCATTACTAGGTCTTCGATCCACCTTGTTGGAGGCCTGCTCACGCTGCGTCTTCCAGTTCGTGGTCGCCACTCTAGATCTTCTGCCCCAACGGCCATCAATTCTGCGAGCTATAATATATGCCTTGCCCATCGCCACTTTATTGAGGCAATTCTTCGAGCTATGTCTGTCACTTTCACATCTTGATATACTCTGTTAAAATTTCACTTTGTAGGTATATAAAAGTATGTATTCCTATCCGTAGACAGAATATTGCAAACAGTTACGTCTTATATAATATTGTATGTCATGGGGTTTCAACGACTCTTTTATTACTATTAATGTACCCCATGTAGCGGATGATTGGACGAACGTATAGGACGATAGTTGTGCGACCCAAAACAATACAAGTAGTTGTGGAATATTGAGACAGCAAACAGACAGGTTATGTTAGATGAGTCCTTGTCTTTAAACTAGAATTAATATATAAAATAGGGGCCATTCCATGACACGGACATCCTTTTAGAGACTCATTTAAAAAAAAAGCCTAATAAAGCTAGGCTAAAAAGTTTCTAAACGCACTCTCTTACTTTTCTTCAAAATAAGATCTAAAATAAATCTCTAAGTATAAGGATGTATTGGTACAGTCAGGAGTCGTAGATTCGATGTCCACTTTCCCACCCAGGACAAATCCTTGTATGAATTACACAATTTTTTGTTCTGTAACTGGGTGTATTTTTATAGATAGATTATTGATGTATTTAGAAATAGATACTGTTTACCGATAGTCTGGTTACAGACTTTTAATTCTAATTTTAGGATAGTCGTGTATCAGTAGTCATAATAGTATTATTATAACTATAACAAAGGTATTTTAATCATTGATAATTTAATGTTATGTCTACGTATAAATACTGCGCTGTTTTAAGGTGTCATATAACGTTTACGTAACCATTGGTACACGATACCTCCCGGAAACCTTTTCGGCAGCTGTTCAATAGAAACCCACTTTAAAAATAAATAAAATGAACTAACACTCAGTGGGTGAATCTATCAAAGGCGCATACATAAGGTAACCTTATGTATGGGTGTCCGCATAGTCGTATTTTATCTGAACATTTCTATGCTTTGGAGTACATAGCTAAAGATGTTCCCGATTGTAAACAGTAGTTTTCAAAATCAAGACATAGCCCTATTTGGGTGATCTGATCACCTCTGTCGCCAGTTTTGCCACCAACCAATTGCTAAGAAGAAGATTGTGACCTGATTCAAGTTTTACGACCTTTAGAAATATACTGGTCTACACCTGAATGTACTTTACGGTATTTTTTTTGAGCAGAAAGCTAAATAAAAATTTCTGTATAGTTGGGATCCACGCAGTGTTGAGCCTCATCAATGTCGATCTGCTTCTTACGTTTTCGCTTCATCACGATATAGTCCCCCTCTTACTTAGTCTTATGTAGTATTTCAGAACAGCATACTTATGTTAATTTGTAAAGGACAATAAAGTCGATATGTTTTTAAATGTGTTTTCATTAAACAAGAATGTATGTATTCAATCGAAATAAAAATCAGAGAGTTCAGGGTATTGACCGTAAAACAATTCGTCAACGTCGCTTTTAAAGTGGGTGTCGTATAAAATTGCGCAATATACTCCGATTTCAACGTATTGGCGAAATAAAACTGCTAACTTATAAACTATAAATTATAGACAAAACATGCGACATAGGTAGGTATGCACTAACTGGGTCAATTTTATGATTTTTCAATACAATTTAATAATAACCTGATTCCAAAACTAAAATAAATTAGCAAATGATTGTATAACTATTTAAAACCCTATCTCGTAAAATATCTCAATTGAAATAAATAATTTGGTATCATTGTTTATTTACATAAAGCTGTACTTTAAACTACAAGGGGCAAACTTAGAGCCGATTGTAACACAATTTTCTGACCCTGCAAAAACCTATACACGCCTTTCTTGAAGAAGCCCAGCTATATGCTCTTTTAGTGTTCGTTGCAAATATAGGATGAAAATCCAATTTCTAATCCCATCCTACTCGTATCACTCGTTTCTGGTCTATTTACGACTTACCATATAGAAAATTCTAGAGCTGCTGCTCTCTGAGTATTATAAATTCTTATCTAGAAAAGGCACTCACTTATCTTAGAATGCGGTCTGATATTACACAATAAAAATATACGGCAAGTACATTAAACATTATAATGCCGCTAAGCCATTATTCCCAGCAAATCATATATGAAGAGTAAGTTTTCAGTAAACCGATTTAAACGAACTGCGGTCAAGTATTTTCACATTGTGTACTTCTCACGTTACCATAGATACCGAGTAAAGTTTGGTAAAAAATACCTTGAGAAAGACCTTGAAAGCGGTGTTTGGAATACACCAAACTATGGAAGTTAGATAAATTGATAAGTTTTCATTCGAGACACTTTGGATAGCTCATAGCCATTTGCACAAGCATTACCGAAACCCCACAAGGAACTTTAGTCGGTATAAACGATTAGTTAAGGCTTATTATAGATTGGGATCTTTCAACAATAATTATTTTATATTATCACAGTGACAAAGCAAGCATACATCTCGAAGCGCTAGAGTTTTATGACACGGACACGCAGACAGAGTTACATGACTTACGCATGACACACACACAAACTACATCATTGGGTGTAGTTATTTGACTATGTTATTCTATATGATGAAAGTATTTCCCCAATCGGGCTTGCTCGCCCGTATGGTGCCGTTTCGCCACTAAAATTTAAGGATGCTTATCACTCAGTACTAAAACGTATACAGTTTGCTTTGTTCTAAGAATTATTATAATATGTGTTGTATTAGCGAAAACTTAGCTAAGGCAATTTAGTATTCTGCAAACGATAAGCTAACAACTGAAAACAACAATTTGAGTAGGTAGCCACCTACTCAAATTGTTGTTTTCAGTTAGTTATCAATAGATTGTTTTAATGTTATTCTTCGAACCTATAAACAATGCCTCGTACCTATGATTACTTGGAATTTCGTCGTTAATTAATAAGAGTCAAAGTTTATTTGTTAGGAGGTAATTCCCGGTAAGCGGTACTCAACTGATTTTGAAAGTTATTTCACTGGTATATAAAAACCTAAGCTAGAAAGCTTTTTTCTGACATAAAAATAATAGCAACCCATATTATATGACCCACTGCTCTGCACTGGACTCCTCTCCTCTATCAAGAGAGAGAGCAACCCTTTCTCTCTCTCTTGACGTTACCTAGCTACGAGCCCCTCTACTGAGATATTTTAAATTATTTAAGTATTCAGTTAAGTGTATGAGGTCTTCCGTATCTGTCGGTCCAGTAGTATTACTTATCAAATTCCCCAGGAATTCTGTTGAATTGCTGAGTGATTTACCAATTCCCAGGAATCCTCAAACCCAACTAAGATGAGGTGAGATATCCGGGGTGAGAGAGTAGGGGTGAATTTATTTTTTACCTAGCGGTTGTTTTTTTATTATTTGGGTACTAGTCTAGACTTATTTCTTTCTTAGTACCTATTCGTGTAAGTTTCAAAATTTCAAGCTTCTAGTTCTAGTGGTTTAGAAAAAATTGTTCTATTTTTGTAGGGGAAAATAAAGTTTAATTATTTCATTCCCCAAATACCTGACCTTTACTTATTAATGTTTTGTTTGTAGTACATGGACCGAAAAGGAGCTAGAAGAAGGTGAATGGCGCACTCTCGCTCTACAAAGAATGGCTAAAGTTCTCAAAACTCACGTAATCAAGTTTGACTTTGAAAATGGAAAAACTATAGAAAAAGGTTTGTATGAATAGGATTCGTTTTCTATATTTATTCTATTAGTATATACTAACATTTTAGTTTGTAAATTAATGGGACCGTTTTACTGTGTAGTATATACAGACTCTATCGCTATGTCAGTGGTCTTAAGATTTTCTTTATTATTCTCATTATTAAATATTATTCACAAAAATACCATATTTAAACATATACCTATAAAAACAATATACATTTAAAAATGTAAAAAGGAGATCCGTCGGTATCGGGTACAGGGGCCAAGCTACCGGTGTTTAGGGCTCTAGAGACAGGAACCTCCTCACGATACGCGCTGTGTTTAGGAGTACCGCCTTCTGCATCAAGCCATCGATCCAAACATTTATCGAGAGACTCCTCAGGTGTTGATGGATGCTCTTGGCGATCAGTCCATTGACTGACTATTATTATTATACACATAAATATTTGTCTGGTGTGGAAATTGAACTCCCAACACTTAGAGCGGTGTTAGTGGTGAGATGACCACCTTAACCACTAGACCATATTATTATCTGTAGCCTTAAAAAAAACTCTACTAAACTAAACTGTATTAATTGTGTTGACAGTTGAATATCGAGGCCGCCGACGTCATCAAATGATGACTATGATGATGTTTGGCGTCGTATCTATTGGCATGGTGATAATTCCGATGGGCTTCCAATTCCTCGCTGTTTTAGGCGGCAAGGCCCTGCTATTGGCTAAAATGGCCCTTATTCTTGCTTCCATACAAGGACTTAAAAAGGTAAGCACACCAATTATGAATATACCATAGTATTTTTTCATATAATAACAGTAACAGTGATTTAATAACAGTAACATTAAAACATATAATAACAGTAACAATATTTACACCTATCAAAATTATAGTTTGTTTAGCTAAACTTGTTTTGTCTATAGTGATGTAATATAGAACTTTATAATGTTATATATTATTTTTAACATCATCACACCTGAAAGCTAACATGGAACATGCCCGGAAACCCTCGGGATTGCCACGTTAAACAGCAATACTTATTATTATCTGTGCTATGTGAGAAACAAAATACCCCTTATCACGCAAAGCGTTGATCAATCGTTTCATTGCATCTGTAGAGGCATTGGTGGTATTGGCCAAACTCGCTACCCAGTGGGTGTCTCTCAATGGTAAGCGACATCGATGTAGACCGAGATAGAGATGGCGAAACGAAGACTGGTCTTCAGCGGCTCGGCTAAACAGAGAGAAGTGGACTTTGCTCTGTACTGAGACAATACAGATAATAATAAGAATGATGGGAAAATACCTGCGATAAAGAGATACATAATAATACAAATTATATTATTAATTTATACACCTAACACGATTAAGTTCTGTATTATATCACTGGAATACGTTATACTTACAAAAACCACTATTTTCACTATACAAGTGTGTCCTTATTGTTGCACTATTATTGTCTGAATAAAGACAAGATAAGATTTGCAAGTTGCAACTGACAATGTGTTCACCACGACAACGTAGCATGACCACAAAACAACACTTTTATGACAATTTCATTTGTCTGCTATTCTCGAAGGTATTGCTATAAAAGTTAAAGCAAATAAGACTTCATATGACTATATTTTTTATATCTACATTCTTAATCATAACTAGTTGCCGCACGCGGCTTCATTCGCTTTGTTTTTACTAAAAAGTATTACTAAAAAGTTGCATATAACACTCAGGAATAATGTAACTTCCTATTAGTAAAATAATTTTCAGAATCGGATTATTATTTTTAGAGATTAGGCCCTACATCCAAACGAACACATTGTATCTCATTATAATTTAATTATATACAAGAATAATTTACAAAACTAACATGATAACAAACAGTATAATTATTTATGTATTATAAACTAACATACAAACTAACACCAATCTAAACATACAATTTTCAGGTAGACCTAAGTAATGATGATAAATATCATGACAGGGGGAAGGTATGATATTCTATAATAGATCTAACTTATTTCCTCTATCTACATGTATTTTATATTATTATAATCAAATATTATATAAAATATAATAGTATATCAATGTTAAAATTAAACACGCGCGAGTGGACTAGAGTTTTATTCGTAATATAAACTAATAAGATTTTTTTGTATGTAGGTACAGTACAGCCAGGCTCTAAGAGATAGTATAAATATAATATAGACTTAACATAACTTAAGTATTCTGTGACATAACAAAAAAAAAAACATCTCATACATTTTAGTTTATAAGTTGTATCGAGAAAAAAAAATGTTATATTTCTTAGAAAGTAACAACTATACACGTAAGCATTCATAATATTGATGATAAAGCCGTAATAAAATTATTGGCTGAAGTGTTTAAATAAAAATATTTCGTTTGCAATTAATTATCTGGAGTACGTTTAATAAGTTGATACAGCGAAATTAATGAAGTGGCATCATATAATTGGTTAACAACAAAGTATTTAGAAAACGTTATATTAACCTACTAGGGGTCGCCCGCGACTTCGTCCGCGTGGTAATTTGGAATATATTCCCCAATTTTGCAACATATCTCACTACTGCTCCGCTCCTATTAGTCATTGCGTAATGTTATATAGCCCTTTTGGATAAAAGCACTATTCAAAAAAAAAAGATTTTTTCTAATCGAACCAGTATTTTCTGAGATTAGCGCGTTAAACCAAACAAACAAACTCTTCAGCTTTATAATATTAGTATAGATTGCGATGTTAAACTTCGTCCGTCTTTTTATTTTATTTAAGACTCTGGTCCATTCAATCTCAGTTGTAACTAAACCTCTGTTTAAATACTTAATACATTTAACTCACAAGTATAGGCTTTAACAGCACTAATGACTAATACTACCTTGGATAACCGGTTAACAGATGTTCTGTTCCAGATTGCTACAAGTCCGGTAAACTACGGCTTATATCACTACCCTTACGACTATCCTCCTTATGAGAAGAGAAGTCGAAACAACCATGATTGGCCGCCGCCCAGTGTCATGCCAGCAACTCCACCGCCATCCATGTCAGTCCACAACCCATGGACCGATACAGAAATGATAAAATCAGATAGAATTCAAATACCACATGATAAGAAGGAACGTAGGGATAGTAAAGCCGCTGATATTGTTACTTGGAAGCCTGAACAACAGAAGATTAAACAAGAAGTCGAGCCAAGACTTTATCCGATATATGCGGGACCATCTGATATTTCTGGACCTATATTCACCGCTATAGATGCACCTTCTCCAATAGTAGACCTTACTACCAGGCCTGGGGATGTGCAGGCGGACTATTCTTTAGACCTACCGTACAATAGATTTCATTTTCAAAGTCCCACTACTGTCATTTCAGCTTGATGTTTTCGTACAATTATTTTACGCACTGTACCAAGTTGTTACTAGTATCTTTTCGCATCTGGCTTTAGTGCTATACCCGAATAGACATGTTTTTTATTCTAATTATTAACAGATGTATTAGTTTTAGTATAGTTGAATTGTTTTGTTAATAGAAATAAAAATTTTTTTTACATTATGTGTTTCAATATTTTGTCATATTCCATAAGCATACTATAAAATGGGTCGCCTACTAATTCAGTGAAAACGAAAGTGAGATGCATTTCTTTCTGACCCATTCCGGGAAAAAACCATGATGGTATATTAAATTGACCTTATAGATATCACCCTAAGCATTGTTTCAAAATAGCATCATAGTTTAATAAAACACCAACCGTAATTACAGATATAATATAATTTCCTCTGATATTACTGTACTATATATATTACACTGCATATACTCTGCTTACGCTCTTCTTCAAGACCCCAAACCCAAAAAAGGACCGTCTCGTCCCTGTTCCCCGCTTTTTTATCTTGACCGCGCGCGCAACCTACCGACGCGTTCACAATATGTTGCCAGTGCGTAGAAATAAGTAATCTACCGATATCTAGTAATAATTTTAATCGTAACACCTAACATTCGTCCATCCTGACCTCATAGGCATGTCCTCATGCACGCGAAATAAATAACATCTAGTCGGTAAGTTACGCGTGTCGTCAAAAGAATAATTTCTTTCACAAGATAATTAAGAGAATAGTTACATGTAAAAGCAACTTAACCTAAACTATTTTCAAACAATTACATATTTTGAAAATAACACATACAGCTTTTATATAAAGTATGAATCACATAAATACACAAATCATAAGACCTATTGTGTCCTACAAAATCTTAGCTACGAATAAGTCCAATTCATAAACCCATCCATTCTTACGAACTGGACACATTCTTTAAAGTTTAGTGTGGTACACCTCGCCAGCCCTGACACAAACCCATCAATTCTTGTGACAAAAGCGTACGAAAAGACAAACAGTGAACCCATCAATTCTCACCGTTATGCCAATGCTCCACACTAACTTATTAGCTATAATAATCTTACAAATAATTTTGGAATAAGTCCGGTTTGCTATTAAGTATGAACCACATAAATCATAAGTATAGACCTATTTTGCCTAACACATTCTTAGCTACGAATAAGTCCAATTCATAAACCCATCCATTCTTACGAACTGGACACATTCTTTAAAGTTTAGTGTGGTACACCTCGCCAGCCCTGACACAAACCCATCAATTCTTGTGACAAAAGCGTACGAAAAGACAAACAGTGAACCCATCAATTCTCACCGTTATGCCAATGCTCCACACTAACTTATTAGCTATAATAATCTTACAAATAATTTTGGAATAAGTCCGGTTTGCTATTAAGTATGAACCACATAAATCATAAGTATAGACCTATTTTGCCTAACAAAATCTTAGCTACGAATAAGTCCAATTCATAAACCCATCCATTCTTACGAACTGGACACATTCTTTAAAGTTTAGTGTGGTACACCTCGCCAGCCCTGACACAAACCCATCAATTCTTGTGACAAAAGCGTACGAAAAGACAAACAGTGAACCCATCAATTCTCACCGTTATGCCAATGCTCCACACTAACTTATTAGCTATAATAATCTAACAAATTCTGTATGGAACACCATCACCAACCTTGTCATGAACCCATCCATTCTCGTAACAAAGGCGTGTGATGAATCATCAATTAATCTATTATCATAGACACCCATATCTTGCATCTGTTCCATCTTATTATAATCAAGTTTTAATTCTCTAGCTAATTATTTATTATCTTTATCATCTATAATTATTGTTGAAAACTACTTATTATATTACAAATATATTGTATGATATTGCATGACACAATTCAAGGTATACATATATGTATTTTGGCACATTACATTATTTATTTAATTTAAACATATAATCTTTTTAACACAAATCGATCGACCAACGAAAATCTTATTACGGATCAATACATTATAAAATTCACTGACTGTCACTTATATCATCTTCATCACAATCGGTCGCATTGGACTCATTTACATCTAACGCGGCAATATTGACCCAAGGCAACATTCGATCGGCGGCTACTGTAGTTTGTCGCTTGTTATTAGTACCGGTCAGTCCCGGGATAGCTGCTACCCTGTGCCTATCATTGCCTAACAACGACACGACTCTATAAGGCCCTATATATGAAGGAAGAAGTTTTTTACTTTTTCCGTCGTTACTATAAGCGGTCTTTGTTATTTTAACTAACTCTCCCTCGGCATAAATTCGAGCAGGTTTCCTAGCTTTGTCGTAGCTTTCTTTAAGTTTTTCTTGGTGAAAATCAATCGCGTCCTTAACCTGTTCTCTAATTAAGGGCAAATCATGCAATTCACGAGTCTGTTGTCGTACTTCATTGAACTTAGGGTTTACCCTTAGAATTCATACACGTGCCAAACATCACCTCGGCTGGAGTTTTGCCCGTGGTCTTTTGACACGTATTATTAAGCCCCCACTGTACTTTACCAACCGCATCATCCCAGTCTCTTTCATCGTGATTCAAGTTTTGAGCGGTTAGGGAATCTAGGATGGTGCGATTGTACCTTTCGACTTGACCATTCGACCGAGGACTTGCAACAGCGTTGAGTACATGCCTCACACCTTTATCTAAGCAAAATCTTTTAAAAGCGTGTGATGTGAAGCATGTTCCTCTATCACTGACTATACGGTCCGGAGCACGAAATGTATAAAATATGTCCTCTAGTACCCTAATGGCACTTTGCGACTTTGTATTTCAAACTGGTCTAGCGAACACAAATTTGGTAAACCCATCAACAATAACTAGAAGGTGAGAGTTACTTCGTTTGGATCTCACAAAAGGTCCAAGGTGGTCAACGTGTAGCGTATGGAAAGGAACCTCTACCTTCTCAATTGGATGTATGTGTCCCTCCCTACTTGAATTAGTTTTCTTAGAATAGGCACATTCAATACAGGCCTTGACATATTTCTTTACAAATGAAGACATTTTAGAGAACCAATACGATTTTCTTAAGCGTTCTAATGTCTTTTCTATCCCAAAATGGCCTATGTCATCGTCGTTCATGCGGCAAAGCTGCCACCTTGCACCCCTTGGTACTACCCAACGAATATCCCTCTGGTCACCATTTAAATAACGATACAATTTATTATCCTTGACAAGGTAATTATCACGAATATATTTCAGACCATCCGCATCCATACTAGAGGTGAGAATATCTCGAATCCTACACAACTCCGCATCTCCTAACTGCAAAGTATGCAGCCAATCTTCGTTGCTGATTGTCATAACCGAAGGGTATTGATCCAGAACCTTGGAAGTTTCTTTGTCAGTTACAGGATTGCGGGAGAGAGCATCCACGTGTGACATCCTAGAACCTGGACGATACTCGACAGAACACTGAAATTCCTGCATTAGAAGCCACCACCGAGCAATCCTAGGGAGAATATCTCGCTTTGAAAATGTAGACCGAAGGGCACTGCAATCGGTTATGACCTTAAATCGTAGACCCAACAAATACACTCTAAACTTTTTTAATGCACATACTACGGCTAGAGTCTCCAACTCGTAAGCATGAAAATTTTTCTTTTCGGGAGAAGTCTTTCGGCTGTAAAATGCCACCGGCCTAAAGATATCCCCCGAGTTGTCTCTCTGCAGTAATACACCCCCGACCCCTAATTTACTTGCATCAGTGTGCAGTTCAGTTTCTGCCTTAGGATTGTATATGGCTAAAATAGGCCTCTCTACCAACTTTCTTTAAGAGATTTAAACGCGTGTTCCTGGTCAGCTGACCAATCCCAATTAGCGTTTTTAGTAAGCAATTTGGTTAATGGATTTGCCAAAGCTGCAAAATTCCCTATAAACTTTCGAAAATACCCTACCAGACCAAGAAATTGTCTTACTGTGTGTTGATTTGTAGGACAAGGGAAATCTATCACGCATTGAATTTTTTTGTTACCGGGGCGCACTCCCGCAGCGCTAATTTCATATCCCAAATAGTCAATATTATTCATCAAAAATTTTCATTTTGTTAAATTAAGAGTCAAATTCGCGTTTTCTATTAGCTTCAAAACATTTTCTAATCTAGCCAAGCATTCCTCAACAGTTTTTCCATAAATTAACACATCGTCGATGTAAGCCGTTGCTCCATCGTAGCGCGTGGAACCTAAAACACGGTTCATCATGCGCTGAAAAACTGCAGGTGCATTTGCCAGCCCAAACGGCATTCGATTAAACTCATATTGTCCGTCCGGGGTTACAAAAGAGGTTAACGGTCGCGCTTGTTCTGATATCGGGACCTGATAATAGCCAGAAGTCATATCTAATGTAACGAAGTATGCTTGGCCAGCTAATCGCGCGATTTCATCGTCAATGTTAGGCATAGGATAATGTTCCTTGATCGTAAAAGAATTGAGCATTCTATAATCCACACACAATCTAATGCTTCCATCCTTCTTGCGAACTAAGATAATTGGGCTTGCATATTGTGAAAAAGATTCTCTTATTATACCAGCATTCATCATATCACTAATCATACCCCGTACATCCTCTCTCTCTCTATGCGACAGCCTGTATGGTCGATATACAATTGGTTTCTTATTATTTAACTCAATTGTCATCTCAGTGACATTGGTACAACCTAATTCTTTCAAAGAAGACGCAAAACAATGTCGATATCTGTCTAATAATTTAAAAAGGTTTTGCTGTTGATGCTCTTCTATGTATTCTCCTACACAAACTGTATCCTTGTTCAAATTGACATGTTTTGAAATTTTATTGGTAGATGTGACGACACAATTTACACTACTAATTTCGAGACTACGACTGATAACCATTCCTATTTCTAGATGACATAATTCTGACAATGGATGAATCGACACAAAGACAATCCCATTTTTGACAGGGTATACGCCTCCTAAAATAACAAATTGTTGAGTGGGCCTGCCAATAATCTTGCCATTTAACTAAATACTAGTTTGGACTGATGGATCCACTATAGCTTTGACACTAACTGGTCCGTAAACATCAAGATCAGCAGCCACAATAACCTTAACAAGTGCATTATTACCTATCTCTGTTTCTGAGAACGGCATTTCATGACCAATATCCAAGAATTTAAGTTCTGTTGCCGTCTTATAGACGGCAACATGTGCCTGTTCGGTGAATGACTGACCTATGAGCAAAGGTGTTTCTAGATAATGATCGTCAACCACCATACAAGAGATATCAGCGTTTACTCCGTCAACAGACAATTTAATATCAACACTACCAACAGTACGAACTATGTCATTTCAGAAACCTTTTAACCCCGTTGATTGATTGTTGCATAATAATCCGAAACGAGATGCTTCCGACTGCTTCATTAAGGATACTTCGCTACCGAAATCTATAAATCCTGAGGTTGGGACATTATTCACCATAACTTCTTTATAGAATTTTGAACTCGTGGATGAGTTTAACCCCGATATGAGCATTGTCTTATGAGTCAAGAGACCTTCCCTTTTGGTTGAACGACAATTTTCAGTTTTATGTCCCATTCTATTACATGAATTGCACTTGACGATAGGTTTTGGGCATTTCAAAAATGGGTGGCCCTTCTCTTTACAGTTGTAGCAAAATAAATAATTACTGCCAGTTTGTTTATTGTAATCAATTTTTTTTCCATTATTTGAACTGTTACTACCTAATATATTAACGTCCCTACCTATCCTAGTTTTATAATTGGTTCTGTCAAAAGTATGTGCGTGTTCCTTACTACTCATCAAAAACTGTAGTAACTCCTCAGGATTAGCACAACGCAATGTAGTGGCACTAGACTTAATTGTCCTATCCGATAAACCATGTATAATGCATTCGACTGCATGCCTACCCACAATGTTGCATTGGTTCAATAAAGCAAGCTTTTCGTAATAGTAAACCTCAATAGGTTCATTGAATTTACTCCTACGTTTCAACATGTCCTCCAGCGTTTGGCCATAGTTCTGCTCGTATGGGAAGGCGCTAAGTAGTTTTTCCTGCCACTCAGTCCAATTAAAAAGGATCGAAGGCAAACTCTCATACCAAGTCTTGGCCAAACCCTGGAGCTTCTGCATGCCAAAGTGAATTGTAGTCTTGTCGTCCCAGCCCCTTTAGTCGCGTTTGGTCCAATACGCGTTTGGTCCAATTGTCAAAAACAGGCAAAAATCGCAGTTGGTCCAATTCGCGATTGGTCCAATTCGCGATTAGTCCAATACGCTATTGGTCCAATTCGCGATTAGTCCAATACGCTATTGGTCCAATTTGAGGTTTTATTTAATAAAACGTACCACGAAAATTTTAGAACCCACACTGGTTAATGCGGAAGTGTTGTGTAAGACTGATGCAGTAAATGCTTGGAAAATGACATGTCCAAATACTGTCTTGCCGACCAGCCTATTCTCCCAAAAGCAGTGGGATGGGCCGTTGCATTAGAAGAAATTATCTTATTTCTACTGCTTCCAGTGCTGAGGAACGCGCCCAGATGGGCGCGTTCCTCAGCAAGTGGATACTTGCTATGGATGAGTGGGAATCTGGTCTTTGGCTGCAGGCATTGCCATCGCCCAACATAGGCACTATGTTGGACGACACTACATCCACTGTACAGGTGACACTGTAGCCACTTGCCTCCGTTTGGGCGCTCCTTGTGTTTCTCCGCATTATTGTCTTTGTGGAGAAGCCGTCGACAGTCTCGGACACCATGGGCTATTCTGCAGCAGGAGCGCAGGCCGCATATCGCGACACGCCCAACTTAACGACATTATCCGTCGAGCTCTTGTCACCGCCGATGTATCAGCCGTACTTAAACCAAATGGTTTGGTACGTGACGATGGGAAGAGACCTGATGGAATGTCGTTTTTGCCTTGGAAGATGAGCAGGCCGTTGGTGTGGGATGCAACGTGCGTCGACACCCTTGCACCATCACATCTTCTAAGTACAGCAGGTTGTGCTGGCGCTGCTGCTGCAGCTGCAGAGTCCCTCAAACGGCGAAAGTACAGCAATTTAGTTGGAAACTACATTTTTGAGCCGTTTGGGGTGGAGACTGTAGGTTCATGGGGTCCGAGTGCTCGTTTCCTTTACAGAGACCTAGCGAAACGACTGATCGACGCTTCTCGTGATCAGAGGGCTGGCTTGTTTCTCGCACAGAGAATAAGCATTGCCATTCAACGTGGCAATGCCGCCAGCCTTCTGGGCACGTTCCCAGTAGACAGTGATGTTGAGGAATATTTCGACGCTTAAACAACAGTCTTCATTAGTATTATGTTTTTTCCTTTTTTTTTGTATTTATGATTAAATTAGTTTTAGGTATATAAAACGTACATATTTTTTGTCATTATTTATAAAATGTTAAGAATCATATTTGTGTTACACTCTCATTAAAATTCATTCATTCATTCACTTAAAATTGTATGTCGAAGTTGCACCATACAATAATAATATTTTTTTAGACAAATCAAAAAACTAAAATATACTGAAGTAGATAAATGTCGAACGCGACATAGATTTCCTTCCTTCCTACATATTTTTCTTTTGCTGCATCTCCACAACAAACTTACATTTTTATTGTTTATATTTAGGTTATACCGATATCCATTATGAATCAGTGTATCATTGCCACGTAATTTTTTTTAAATTTTTACTTGTTTCGTCAATTTCAAATAGCATATTATTTATTTTTAATTTCGAAATCAATTAACTACACAAACGCGGAACTTAACAAACGTCAAACGTAACAAACAACTTTTTTCTTCAACCTACCCTCAATTGCAGGTATTGAGGGTAGGTTGAAGAAAAGAGTTATATATTATCCTATGCATTTTGTTTTTGCGATGGGCCCAATCGTGCTTACAACCTTAATCCTACGTACAATAAATAGGTACACACTGTTTATAAATTTCGTTTTGATTTGTTTTTTTATTTTATCTTTAAACGATAGAAATATAGGTTAAATACATAAACAATATAAATATTGTGTTGTTTCATGTAATTAATGATATATATGGTGGCCATTATTACAGGAAAATTCTGCGTATATAAAACTGCCAATACGACCTGGGGACCTATCCGTCCGCGTAGGACGGATAGGTCCCCAGGTCACAACACCCTTCCCAACAGCGCCATCCTTGTGCCACACCAACAACAAAAACTAACCCTCAACCTTCCACCATAAAAAAGAAAAATTTGACCAATCGTGTATTGGACCAATCGCGTATTGGACCAATCGCGAAATGGACCAATCGCTAATTGGACCAACCGCGTATTGGACTAACCGCGAATTGGACTAACCGCGAATTAGGTGGATTGGACCAAACGCATATTGGACCAAACGCGACTAAAGGGTCCCAGCCATAGACGGTTGCACACTCGTTCACTTTCTTCAACCAAACATCTATGCGTTGGTTTTTCAATGACGGGTCAAAATCAGGCAAAATATTTTTGTGATTGCCTGAGTGACCGGGTATAACAGACGTCGATGGCCGGGGCTGCATATTTTTAATTGTCTTGAGAATGTCAACCACGTCTCTAGTTGAAAAGGAAGGCGAGCTCTCATTCCTAATGCAAACCTTCTGTCTCACGGGGCCATCGTCATTTGCACCTTTACTCAATTGTCTCTTCTGGGAATTTAGCTTGCTACTGGCAGGCGCATCAGGTGTTAAATAACGCTCACTTCGCTGAACAGATATCATAACTCTGCTTCCAGCACGCCTCTGTCGACTACGTTCCCTATCCAAGTCCGCCTGTAGCTCGCAAAGTCGTTCTCGCTCTCTCTCTAACTGTCGTTCGATATCGTGTATCTTATTGTACTCACGAGGACTGCTGTGCTTCCTCGGGCGGCTACGCCGGTGCTCGGAGATGCTGTCCCGTCGGTTCCGGCTACGGCTGCGTCTCAGCTGGCTGCTTGCAGCTCGTGGCGCAGCGCGATCTGGAGTCACCAGTCGCCGCCGCTGCGAGTTATTTTCACGCTCCATTTTACCTGAAACTCAAAGCAAGGCAACTATGTACATATTCACTTATATCGTAAAACTAGTTACACATAAAGGTAATAGAATATTGCATTCTTAAACCAACGTATAGTATTTATAGATCTCTTAATCTTAAAACTGGATTATAATTTTCAATAGAAAATCCAAGGACAATCTACTAATTTAGGAATCATGTAGGTACACAATTTGAATTTATATAGGCAGGTACTGACATAATAATACTATTACTATAATATACGTACGCCACCCCTACCCATATACATTCACACATCCATACACACATACATGCGATACAATATCCAATCAACACATGTAGGTACCACCTATATAAAATATCCTATAAACCGCCGATGCAAGTGTAGAAAGCATACATACCTGCTAATATAATAATATATTGCAGGTAGGTATTAACTTGATTATGTCTACCAAGGTAATAACTGTTGTAGATAGGTACTAGCACGATAAACTTGTCGAGTATTTATATAACCAGACAAATCCAACAAAAGAACGAACACTATACCTACTCATGCTAACTTTCGCGTTGCACACCATATAATTATAAAGTACCTACATAGCCGAAGATGCTAGGTGGGTAACAAATAACAGGACTACACAAAGTTGTTCTTTTAGACCGTTTTATATTGTATGTCTCAGTGTGGGTAGTAGGTAGGTAATGCTGCGCTTCGACCAAGATCTTTCAAATTATCAACTTAATATAAAAGGCATACATTGTACATGACTAGGTACATGTATAAAATTATTATAAATTCAACTTGGTATTGGGTTCTATCTATTATGATTGCAAAATATTAAAGAGATTGATTATAAACGGTGGTTTATGTAGATAAAATTTAGTAAGGTAGGTTGAATAACGAATATCAATGATATTTCACATCAGCAATGAAAATAGCCTATTGCTATTATATATTCACAACTACTTAATTTAAGATTATAGAATATTAAATTAAAATAGCAGGTACTTACCACTTCTGAAGTTTAATAAAACACCAACCGTAATTACAGATATAATATAATTTCCTCTGATATTACTGTACTATATATATTACACTGCATATACTCTGCTTACGCTCTTCTTCAAGACCCCAAACCCAAAAAAGGACCGTCTCGTCCCTGTTCCCCGCTTTTTTATCTTGACCGCGCGCGCAACCTACCGACGCGTTCACAATATGTTGCCAGTGCGTAGAAATAAGTAATCTACCGATATCTAGTAATAATTTTAATCGTAACACCTAACAATAGCATGTTATAGAATATATTTCTTTATTAAAAAATAATGGGTAGACCTGGTTGAGGGTTAGCAACATTCACGAAAATTCATCAAGTAATTTTCCATCCAATTAAACAACCTTCAAAAATCCACTTTGAAGAGATTTTCTTACAACTAGTTTAACGAGAAATATAATTACTTTGAAAGGTAAGTAAGTAATACTAAACTTTGTTATGATGCTATTTGAACTTCAATAATAACATCAACTCAGTTTCAAAGTTTTAATCTGAGATTAACATAGAAAAATGAGACTGCTATCAAAAAATCGTTTCAAAGTTCACTGATTTATTGTTTAAGGAAGTAAGAACGTTTGATTAATTGGTTATATTATAATTAAAGACAGTACTTGATTTGTTTTTATCGATTGAGGATGATTGTTTATATAATTACGTATCTATCTATGGCTTTGTAAGCTATAAGGCAGTCGTGATGCAATAACGATTCAGTTGCTAGATATCAAACTTTACATCATAATAATAGCAACCCATATAATATGATCCACTGCTGGGCACGGGTCTCCTCTCTTCTATCAAGAGAGAGTGTTTAGGCCTTAATCCACACACGCTGACTTAATGCAGGTTGGTGGTCAGGTATGTCATTAGAATTAAAACAAAAAATGTGGGTGTCCTCACGATGCTTTCCTTCAACGATCGATACCCACTCAAAGCAGACGCTATAGATACAATCACTAGCTGTCAATCATTACTTACTACAGTTTTCTGTAGGTAGGGTCTTAGACTCACCTCAGTGTAAATAATGTAAGATTTCGTTCAATTTTGAATTATATGTACAGCTAGCTTATTACTTATAGTACATGAAGTTGAACCTGTATTGGGTAGAAATTAGGTTGAATTTTGCATTTGAAATAAATATATGGATCTGACGGACCCTACTCATATTTTATATTGGAACTTTTTGCTACCAAGCATGTCGATCGTAAATATCAAAATCGAAGTGACATTCAAAACAGCATTGTTGGCGAAATACTTTTGAATATAATTAAGTAAATTCTGTAAGTATAAACAAAGAATATGATGACAAGCAACACATTATTTAGTAATCATTTATTTACATTTCGAAGTTCGTTGGCCTTATTTCCAAACATACTCAGATCGTTGTCCGCAGGGAGCTACTAAGCTAATTCATTTGTCTAAGTTAATTATGTTCATTTTTAATTGACTATCGTATACGTTCTAATTATTTTCACACTTAGGTATATAACGTTATAAGGGCTGGGTTATCAATCAATCAGCATGTTTTAGTCCTCTGCTGGACGTAGGCCTCTCCTAATAGCATAGCCCGAAGTGGCTAGGTATGTGAGAATTCTAGTTCAGTGTAAGTTTTCATTAGTACAAACAATACTAAGATAATTTTCATCCTTTTTAAATTGACAAAAGGTTAAAAATGGAAAAGTGACATTTCTCATTTTAGGATTGAATTAACTTATATTATGTTATCAATTAAAGATATAAAGGGGTAGTTCTCGCGTTTCGTGCAAATTAGAAGAATTTACGAGAAAAATACAGAATCATTTTTTTTCAGTGCCAGAGCATAGCTACTTGAAAAATAAACTTGCTATATGCGTATCACTGAATTATACGCAAAATTGACAAAGATATGTGCTTTATAATTTTTTTCGTACGTATGGTAATGAGATAAGAAATTTGGTAATGATATTAGGGATAATGGTAATGAGAAAATGCTAATGGTAATGAGAATTTAAATAAACAAAAGTAATTTAAATTCGTTTTTTATTTTAAAAAAATAATACTTAAATTGAGTTTTACTGGCATAATAGAACTAATCAACAATGTAACAAAACAACTTTCAAAACTTTTTTTGTTAATTATGAAAACCTACAAGCTATAATTATATAATCAAACTCCACATTATTAATTACTCAGTCTCAAAGTAAATGGCAGTCTCACTTAGACTTACTTATTAAACATAAAAACTAATAGGAACGTTAATCACAGTTTTAAATTATTATCATCACAGCAGCTTTGAGGTCAGAATATGTTATCATCAGATGAATCACTACAATTATAATTTATATTCTCCTTTGCTTCTATTACTATATTACGTTTATCTTCATATTCTTCCTTTCTTTGCTTGCGTTCTGCGTTAATATGAAGTTCATCTTCATCTGAAGAGTCATCGAAAAAGCTTCTCACCACTGTCCTCTTCACTGGTCTTCTTATGTCTTCTTTTTGATGGGTACCACCAGAGATAAAATGCTCAAAATCTTTTTGACATTTTGTCGTATTCAGTTCCGGCTTTTTGTCAATAAAAGCCTTGTTAGACCAATGTAGTTTTATATCTGAAAGCACTGTAATAGCTTTACTTGGATTAACATTGCTTGAAGAACATTTAATGTTAGGAGTTACACTGACATCCGAGCTACTTAAAGGCATCGGGCGTTGAGATTGGTGTGATATGTTACAGGGTTCTACAGAAACATTTGCTATATCTCTAAAAAAGCTTCCTGTGGTATTTATGTCTAAAATGTCGTCTTCTACCTGAATTGTAGAATTGCCCAGGACAGGCCTTGGCAGGTCTATAAATCCAAGATGGTACCCATGAGAGCATATCTGTCCATTTTCACAGAAGAGGCAGCTAAGCTTTCTGAAGGTCATGGGACTGTTAGGTGACCAGAGAACTTGATGAACTGACATTGTTCCACGAAATGGTTGGACCTCGGACGGGATTTCTTTTTCTGTAATGTCATGTTCTGAGACAGAAAGTAACTTAATGTTTTTGACTTTGCTGCCAACACGTGTCCAAAATTCTTGAAGGCTGCCAATATCTTTGCCCAGTCGCACAATTTGATCAGCGGTCCTCTTCAAAACTGCCCCAACTCCATCCGGTGCTCCCTTACCATGTCCCGCTTCTAAATAGTTCCAAGTAATGCATTTGAGCTGTGGAAAATCTTGATGCAGTTGACCAATGACATAAAACATGAATCGGTTCCTATATTGGCTTGATGGGCTGTCTGATATAAAATGTATTGTATCAATTAGCGGCGCAATTTCTTGGATATAGCCAAGTAGTGGTAACAGATGAGCCCATATAGCCCTTGCATCATGTTTATTACATTCACTAATACTGCAAGCACTATATGGTTTCAAAATTCCGGTCTCCTTATCAATTATATAAACAACTGCAGTGTGTAATGTTATTTGTGTCCTGCTTCCACCAAAATGAAAGCTTTGAATTTCTTCATTAAATTGAATTGAATAATTTTCTGAAAAATCGATATGTACTACAGCCTCCATGGTAGTTAATGTTGCCTTCAATGATTTTAAGTGTCTATACTGAACAACAATGTTAGCACAATGTTTAAAATATGGCTTTAATGACTTTTGCAGCTTTTCTATAATATTTTTAGGATAATCTGTTACTTTTCTCTTTGTGCTTACAATCATAACTTTTTCTTTTCCTTTTGTTACATAATTTTCTTTCTTTGTGCACCACTCATAATAATGTATCTTGCCTTCATTGTTAAACTCTTCGAAATTTAGAGCTCTTCTTTCGCAACACTTACAAGTTCGGTTTAAGCATCTTTCACTGTAAACGTCACAGCATAAACTTTGCAGCAAAGCAGTTCCATTTGCCTCTTTGATTATTTTATTTTTATTTAGGCTCTTCACTAATAAATCAACATTCACATGTACTTTACACGCACAAGTATTCCGATCAGACTCTTTTGGATGCAGTATCCAAAATGGGCGATTCTTGCAAAAGGTGGAATATCCTATGTTAGTGTTCTGAATAGTTAAAAACTTTTTATATAGATTAGTTAGAGTATCATTTAAATATCTTTTGTGCTTTTTAACTCCATTTCGAGTTATAAATTCATTTTTTCCAGGGGATAACTTTGTGTTATCATCGTCTTCAAAAAAATCTTCAATTTGTTGTTTAATATCCAATTTAGAATGATCTTTTGAATGTTGACTTTGAGCCTTAGTTCGTACTGTAAAGTTGTTAGCCTTTCCCAATATTTTGTATTTCTTGAAGTTATCCCTATTCCCTACTACAATGTCGCTGAATATTCGTTTTTCTTTCTTCATAAGGCCACTAAACCCTTCCGATAAATTTCTGCAAACTAACTCACCAAATAATAACTTCTTTTTCACTTCTTCACGCTTGTTAGTGTCAATATTTTCAACTAGTTTATCTACTTTCTCTTCTGTTGTAATCTGTCCACACTGGGCTTGACGTATTTGGTTTTTCTTTATGATCTTAGCCAACATCCTTTTAAAAACATCTCTCTCCTTTTCAATTTTTGCTTTTTCCCGTTTTAGTATACCTATTTGTTTATTGTATTTATAGCGTAGCCTCCTTATCAAAGAATTCTTCTTTTGGCAAGGTTCACAATCTCTATTAATAATATTTTTAGTTCCGTGAGATGTTCCTTCTAATGGATCTTGTTGAATAACTACATCTGCGTCATTTTCACGATCACTTGAGGGAGGGGTACCATCTATTAATAATTGGTGTATTCTTCTATTAGTTTTCTTTTTTTCTGTGTATCGTTTGCTATTTTCCTTCCATTTCTTTCTTTGAAGCCTTTTTTCCCTAGGAGTCATATCAGCCACACTTTTAATTTGCTTTTGCTCTTTTCGCTTTTGGTACCTCAGCCTTTCTTTTTCTTTTTGAATTGCATATTTTTCGGCATCATTTTTAATTTCTTCATACTTCTTTCTTCTACGTAATTTTGCTTCAACTAACTTTTCTTCACGAGATTTTTTCGACTTTGTTCTAGCCATATTCTGATCTGTAAATAATAATATTGACTATAATAATATTAACTGCTTCATTGGTTCTGCGATATAAAATAACGCGGCGGATCAAGAGATCTTGAATTCGATTACCGGGTCGAGCAAAATAGGAAATTCTTACTAACAAGGGCGAGCTTATTGCCGACATATATATATATAGTCTGTACATGAATGTACATGTAATACGGAAACATTTCCATTGCTATTGATCATAGAGAAAATAAATAACAATTAAACTATGTACAAGTAAACTCTGTTGTTACACTAATCTTCATTACCATCATTTTATGATCATTACCATTTTCCAAATAGCTGATGGTAAATTATGGTAATGAACGGAATGGTAATGATACAATGCCACTTTATTTAAAATTGTTCCTTATATAACTTTAAAATGTTAAGAATAAAGTTCAAAACACTATTTAAACCCAAATGTTATCATATTAACATCTACCAAAATAAAAAATCAATTACTCTTCATGCCGAAATATTCCTAATGGTAATGACAAAAAAAACTTACCACGTCTAATAATCTCGTCTTCGTTTTTGTTTTTTCAAAATACCGCAAACGTCCGGCTCTGATCTCGTTCACTGGTCGACTAACGAGCAACGCGTAAAGGGGAACGGGGGCAGGGGATAGCGCCAGTAAGTTCGTACAGGATGATTTCTTTACTTCAAGTTTAATTGATGGTAATGAACATTTTTTTTGGTCAAATTATTATCATAGCAATTTAACTAAATAACAGTCGTAAATGATTTTTAATTATATAACTTTTTATAGCTTGATAGTTACTTTATACACTGAAAAATAGTAATACTCAGTAATCGACCAAATTTACGTGTTATTTGCTTGAAAGTATAAAAATTTGATATCTGACCAGTAATGGTAATGATATTTAGGCATATATTTTATTTGTATCTTTTTTTTTAAGTACCTGACGTTATTATTTCCCTGTGCAACATATACGTATGTAACATACCTATAATATAAAAATATTTGAGAACTTAGACTTATTCAGTTTAATTTTTATTCTTTCCGACACATGTTTTGCACGAAATGATAGAAATACCCAAAGATATTATTATTATTTAATAAAGATATGCAGATATTGAATTTTTAACAAAAACCTATCAAAAAAGTAAAATAATATATTACTTTCTCAATATGTAAAATCTTATACTGATGGATAATTTGTAAACTAAACCAATCTGGTATTGACAGAAGTTAATTTATCGTAGCCTCAGGCTTCCACTATCTTTTGTTTATGTTCATATTGTTCGCATCAAAGGAATAAGTAAAATCAGTCTAGTGAGTGTCGTGTTGTTATTTTTTGTCTCAACATTTTACCTTTTTATACTGCTAAATAGTAGTCTTAGGACTCATAAAATAGTTGGTTATAAAGAAGGACGCTTTATTAAAATAATTCCTTTTGCTGCCAGGACAGAATTTCCCAAAGATGTCTAAACTAACTAGTGAAATTAGAACACAGTTTAGAAGAATTTCCTACATGGTGGTGGAATGAGCTCCCCTCTGCAAAGGTTTTCCCCAGGGACTATAGCATGGGGTTCTTCAAATAAGGAGTTATAAGGGTTTTAAAGGGTCAGCAATGCGCGAGTGATATCCCTGGTGTTGCAAGCGTAAATAGTATGCTTGTTTGCTAGTATAAAAAAAACACTGGTTCTTATTTTCTCCCGCTTTAAAAAAGTATAGGTAATGCCCCATTCTGATATATAAGCTATAACAATATAAAATTTTAACATAGAGTGTTACAAACATCTTTCGCGTTTGTAATGTTATTAGAATAAAACTCCATTCAGCCTTTTCAAATTCTAAGCAAGAAGTTGGAGGTTGACCTTGACATGCGTTAAATATTGATGTTCTTTTTATACTAAGTGTCATAATGTGAATAGTTTATTAACTAGCTTGTAAGCACAGAAAAGAGAGTAAGTTTATAGCTGTAGCGTCTAATGGACACGACATATTCCATAAGGACACGTCGTAAACTTTGTTTACTTACCGATAAATAAATTAACATGTTGAGTACATGGGTGTTGGTATTTATATAGGTTATAATGACCTTCTAATCGAATTTCGGACACGGTGGCTAATCTCGATAAAAATCATGAAATTCGCAATGTTTTAGAAAACTCGTAAAGCCGTTGTTAACCCGCCATTGGTGACGTCAATTTGACTTACATCATTGGTGACGCCGGTCTCACGAACCAGGGTTTTCAACCTAAGACTTTGCCAATAATAAATTATTTATGTGATATATAGTTAGCTTAGTTTTAATTTTACATATATATATGGCAATAAAACAATAAGTATTTGATAAATCACATCTCGTTTATTATTATTATACAATCATACTTAGGACACTAAAAATCAACATGTATTTTTTAATATGTTTTATAAAATTTAAAAAGAATAACAATCTTAAGCATTTATGAATTAAATCAGCCTTTGTCAGTCTTATGACATTAGGAACTCTTGAAAAAAAAAAAAAAATAGATATCCTTCTAACAAAAAAAAATATATATACCTCCTTGAAAACTACTCTTGTTGTACCGTGTGACAAGAAAATTTGGTCTTTCTATTTTTTCGCCACCCGCACTCATAGCACGAATTGGCGATAGGGTTCTTTACTCCATTTGGTACAATTGTCCTTTACCAAATAAAAAGAGGAGTTGTTGTTACCTGAAGATTCTTGGTCACTCAAATCCTCTTTGATTTTCTTATTTTGATCTGCCCCTCTCCGGAAAATCTAGTACCAGAGTCTCTAGACAAGTGGTATGAACGATAGTCGAATCGAAAAGTCAAAAAAACAAATGTATGGGATTTGACGTAAGTCTACGATATAATGTCGTAAACATACGTCAAATCCCACACATTTGCTTTTTTGACTTTTCCGATTCGGCCATCGCTTATGCCCCTTGTCTAGAGGCTCTGGTACTAGATTTTCCGGTTTTACATCGCTTTCATCTTGGCTATCCGATGATGTTTAAGACAGATCTTCGTCAGATGGTATATATATGATCGTAGAAGCGCTTCAAGACGACGTTGTTCATTTTCGTAAGACATTCTGAAACAAAACGTAAGCATTTATTATATTACATATTTTTGTAAAATATCAATAAAATTATACAAAAAACTGATTTATTAAATGGATATATAGTACTATAATGAAAATAACAGTAAATGTAACATTTACTATTGCTATTTTTACATAGTTTAAAAAAAATGCAAATTTAACTTTAAATAATTTACTTACGTAATTAGTGACGCCGGTCTCACGGACCGGGTTGAGGTCAAAACTCTGGAACTTGCGGCCGCGTCGCTGTCATGGCGAGTACGAACGGTGGGGAACGTAAAATGAGGCAGCTACTCGAAATCGCAACACGCATCGATGGCGGGTCAAAAAGTTATTCGATTTTTTCGAATCACCCGGACTCACAGACATACACGTCACCAATGGCGGGTTAACGCCTGATCTCTTTTGATCGCATTGTATTGCCGTGCAATCGGACTATAAGAACTAGGGAATAAAAAGTACATCTGTGTTTGCGCATACACTTGTGAACTATATATATGTATTTTTTTACTAGTTGTTGCCCACGGCTCTGCCCGCGTGGATGTCGGTTATCGCTGTAAAAAGCCTAGCCTTTGTGTTATTCCAGACCATAATCTATCTCTGTGTCAAATTACATCCAGATCCGTTTAGTAGTTTATACGTGAAAGAGTAACAAACATCCATCCATCCATCCATTCTTACAAACTTTCGCATTTATAATATTAGTAGGATACTACTTAGGTGGCAAACAAGCATACGGCCCGCCTGATGTTAAGCAGTTACCGTAGCTTTGCAATACCAGGAGTATCACTTGCGCGTTGCCAACCCATTTTTTTACACCAGGAATTTATGATGAGAGTATCCCTGGGATAGGAATACGTTTCTTTCAAAACGAATCCCTAAATTAGCACTAGAGACCTGTACTCACACACAACACAACTACACCACTGTGTGTAGTTATTTAGCTGTGGTCTTCTGTAAGGTGGAGGTCCTTCCCCAGTCGGGCTTGCTCGCTGGTATGGTGCCCTACCTCTCTAAAAATAATATCTCCCTCGTAGACGGCTGGTCTTCGTCAAGATTAAACGCAGTGACCGAAATTTGGTTAGGCCCTCCTAATTTATTTTCAGTGTCTTATAATTAATCCGCATACTGTGATCAGTCGTGGCACCGATTTTTGAAGTGCATTAAAAAGTTGCAAAGTCAAAGGTCAGTAATACTGAAAATCGCGAGTCTTCTAAGATCCTTAACTAAGTACTAGATTGCGCAAATCATCACAGGCTACCAGTCAAATGTTACTAATTATGTTTATTCACTTGAGATAGTTTAATTAAACAATTTCATGGGGAAATAAACATAATATGGTTTGACATAGGTATAATTAACGGTTTGAGCTGATTAGATATAAATTGAAGTTTACGTCAATGGTTTTGACTGGTATGTAAAGGTGCTTTTAGTCATTCATTAGATGAATGGTAATGCGTAAAAATCCTTACTAAAGCGAAAGTAATTCTTTTTTTTTGTTCGTTACTTTGTTTGTTACCTTTACACGACTAAACGGCAGAATAGAGGCTAATGCAATTTGGCAAAGATATAGATCCTGGTCCTGGGGCCTTCCCCAGGATTCATCTATCTCTTTGCACAATTTCACAAATACACAAATAATAACCAACATCCACGCGGGCGGAGCCGCCAACAGATAGTTCGCATATATTCGCGATAGTACGCATTTTATTTGTCTTTTGTACTATCAAAATGGTAAAAAAGAAACCCTAATGTGTGACTCTGTTCTTCTGTCTATCACGATTGCTTCTTTTTTAAAACAGTGTAATATCATTTGTCTCAGATACTAACAGAAATTTAAATTTATATGATAACCCGTATTTTTTTGAGTGATTTTTATACTATCTAGGCTGCAAACAATGATACAGATCATATGAATGATTGTAATACCTGAGGCATCCTTCGCATTTGCTAACTCAATAACTTTAAAACTTGCCATAACATAGCTGGCGAAACGTAAGCGGCGATACAACTCTACTTTTCTATTCGAGGTGTACAATGTTATAATAGCAGTATTCAATTAAGAAGTTCTTAAAAAAATCCATGTCAATTTCATAATTTTAAGTATGCATTGAGGTGTTGCTAGTTGTTAGCATAATATATATTGTTGCATGCTGTATAACGGCGAAATATGTGATACTTAACAATTGTAACATCTTTGTAACTAACCATATTTGACGCAATAAACGATTATTATTATTCAGACCGATTTCGGTCACGGCGGCCATCTTAACGAAGATAAGCTAACTGTGTAGGGCATAATATTATTATAGAGCACAATTTTATTGTGTGCGCAAAAACAGGTGCACTAAGGGACAGACTGAGAGAGATTAAACCCAGGACCACCAAGTGGGGTTTTTAGAAAATGGTCACCCGTCTATGAATTCACCGTGGTATGTTTGCAGATCTATCGACTCACGCCGCTAACACTGTAATATAAGGCTGTCGATCCTAAGGTTGCCTGGAAAAAATCGCGCTTAGCTATAAGGCCGCCCATTGTACTTGTCTATTTTCTGTATATTTCTAACATATGTTTTTTGTTATCATTATGGTGTACAATAAAGAATTATCTATCTATCTATCTATCTATGATAAACGATATTATAATAAACTATGATCGAATAGAATTCTTTAATATTAGTAGATTTCGGCCATGTTATTTCCTCTTGTGTGACATGATACATTCGTGTAAGTGACAATCTCGCACTAAGAAGATTAATGACAACGGATCGAGTGACGAGATTGTATTCATGAAAATCGGTCACGGGAATCACGGGTGTCATCTATAAGGAAATAATATGAGAATGACATGTGTGGTGTGTGTCCAAAAATATATATTTTATCCTTTTTGTAAACGATTGATGATTGTAAATGTAATGGGATTGAAAATCTCAGTTCATTAAACCATACTGTTTTATAATACTGAGGTAACAAACAAGTATACGGATCAAGTATGGATTTTAATACCTAAGTTTTATGTTGAGATATGCCTGCGATAGGGAAACTTTTCTTTAAAAACGTTTCACTATGATGATCACTCGATGCCTGGGCCCCAATTCTGCTAATTTAATTGAATATAAATTGAATCTCAATAGCAGTTTTAAACATGTTTTGGTATTCTGCTAATAATTTAGGACCAATCGTTTTCTATTGACGCTTCATTAAACTGCCACCGGAATATTTGCTATTCTACTCTTCAATCGTGTCGCAGTTGTGTGCAATATCGGTATTCTGCTCTTATTTGACGTTTGTTTGACATTTCAATTTTACAATTGAAGTACGATCGTGCAACAATACGTATTGTTACGATTTTACAAAGGGACATTGACTTAAAGACATCATTTTTCAAACATTTGATCGATTAAATGCTTATCTTTCTTACTTAAATAATTTTTGGAAAGAATTTAAGTACTTTTAGGTTTGTATGTACTTACCTAATGAGTTAGGTACTTAACTCAAAAACTACTTTTTCAATTGTTTTTTACTAAGTAATATAATGTTCCATTGTTATTCCTCAGACTAATAGAATAAGAAAGACGGAGCGTGTAGAACTCGCGCGTGAAGCCGCCAAAAGTCATACTAAATAGCAATGTCATACGTTTTCGTTTTCGCGCGCAGTCGATTTGAGCCGCTAGTGAGTACGCACGTCTAAACACGTTTTGACAAAATATTATTATAATGCCGTATTGTGTAGTAAAACGTTGTAAAAATACTTCAGAGCGTCTCAAATCGACTGCGCGCGAAAACGAAAACGTATGACATTGCTATTTAGTATGACTTTTGGCGGCTTCACGCGCGAGTTCTACACGCTCCGTCTATCTTATTCTATTAGTCTGAGTGTTATTCATTGAGAAATTGTATTAGAAAAAAAAACAGGAATCCCTGACAACTACAACGGCATAACCTCTTGGGGTAGTGAAGGGAATACTCTCTTCCTGCCTTTGGAGAGAGCACAAAGAGTTCTACTAAATGTATGAACTAACTTTACACAGACATAGGTACCTACCAGTCCTGACAACTTTACATCTTACAAAGCATTCAAATCTAACATTTGACAAGAGTACCTATAATATATGTAAGAAACAGTTGTGCAGATAGGTTTGTAATGTACCTATTTACCCACCAAACTACACTATTCTTAAACAATTTTTGAGTTGTCTCCTATATGAAATCTACATTATATTATTTACCACTTAAACAACCAACAATGCAAGTGCAAAATAAAACTAAAAACATGGCTTCAAGAACAAAACTAAGTATAGTTACTCAGAAATCATCAATTATCATGTAGGTAGCTACTTTTTATCTATATATAAATTTATTGATATCATAATTTATTGATACCTACACCTATTTAATTTTGATTGCCCGCTCCACATTAATTTATTTTATTTCATCCGAATAAAGCCCACAATCCATACAATCATCTACACTTGACATTAACCTCACTTTCATACATATTCACAAGATGTGGCATAACACACTTATCTAGTGCTTTGATTAATTTACTTATAATAAACAAACTAGTCCACATATGATAGGCGCGCCTAGTTTGACGACTCAGTACCTAGTTACGTTTAAAACCTACTAATGTAATCTAGCACCTAAGTCTTTTACAGCTGCAGAGAGTTGTAGGGTCTATAGGTACCCCGACCAACCCATAACATAGGTTCATCCCTAACATGGGATTGGATGGGGAACGAACTGACCACCCCTGCAGATATTATGTCATAGTTTCATGAATATCAGTGCTATGAAGTGGTACTATATTTTACTTTTATATATTATGTATATTTTACTTGAATGTTTTAAGTCATTAAATGAACTATCTATCTAATTAAATAAATTACTCATGTGATGCCAGAACAGGCCACTAGTTATTAATATTTTTATTTTAGCCCTAAGGCCGCCCACTGCAGATATTATAACTTAATATAGGCACCTACTTAATAAATATTGTAACAAAAATAATAATCTCATAGTTTTCTACTTACCTATCTACATATTTTAATTATTGTAAGGTAATAAGTTGCAACCACATGAAAATTGAAAAAAATATTTATTTATAAAGTATACATTTACATTTTACTAGGTAGGTACTAATTAATAATAATTAACATTTCAATCAACAATAATGACATGGTATAGCAGTCTGTTATTCACACTCAAGAGTAGCAATGTAGACTTCCATGTTTTTTTCACTCGTACAAGCTTTGCAGAAAGGAATGTCTGTAACTTCTAGATGGTCGCTCTGATGTGTTTATTGAAGGGGCCATGACAAGTTATAGCAGTGACTTTGTGATTGTACTGTAGTTGTAGTACTGATTTGGGCTTTGGTGATATGATAAAACACATCATTTGCAACAGAGGTCCTTTATCCTTGCTGTTACCCGGAGTATTCCAGTCTTCATCACCTGTAGAAACAAGAAAAAAATTATATTCTATAGGTAGGTAGGCGCATTATAATAAACTTTTCTTATAATTACTTAAAAATATGCAAGAGTTGTCAAGGTAGGTATAACAATAACAACACACACATGAATGGGTACCGTCTTAGTAACATTATAATATTATTATATCACTTAGTAGTGGTGATAATATTGTGCATAGTTTTTGTAGTTTGTGGATTTCTTGTGCATGTACAATAAGGTCTCAGGACTATATTATGCAGTGAGTAGGTAATATAATATATCAACTTACTAATCAATGTTGCTTACCTCCATCTTCCCAGGGGGTATTATATAATACTCCATTTTTTCTACATTATATTCATCTTCTCATTAAAATAGTAATAAATAAGTATTCGTGTAGTAGTCTTGATACGAATACGTTACGATAGTGTTAAATGTTTGTGGTAAGCGTCGTGCACATACTTATTGGCTCTTATTCTATTGATTCTATGCCACAGGATCATACCAGACTCTGGTTGGCCAGAGTATCTTCACAATGTCTCTCAGATTACTGTCTCTCGGGCCATACGGCAAGTTGCTGAGGCACTCAACCACCCTAACATTTTTAATAAGTACATAAGTTAACAAACAAGTAAACAACACGGCTCACTCCACCTTGTTTTTTTTCTTTTTGATCTGACATTGACATGACAGTTACTTTTTTAATTATTGTCTTTGTCATAGACAATTGCGTAACACAGCCATGATGCGGCCACCGTATTTACAAAAGTCGTGTTTAAGTGACATAGCGCTTCATTGCGGACGATATAATTCATAATTAAATAAAAGAAAATAAATAAAACGTTTATTTTAAACAAAACTATAGTTCGTTTAATCATTCAGTCTTCTGGTAGATTTTGAATGGCAGCACTAATGAGTTAGTAGAATATAAAAGGCAACACATGTAACCATTCAAGTGACGAGAGAGTTTCAATTCCAATACGACCCCATTGAGCTTCCATACAAGTTTTTGCAGAATACCAAATTCGTTTCAATCGTTGTAGATTCGTAATTGAGTCTCAGCGTTAATATTATTAGCGGAATTGGGGCCCTGTACTCACGCAGGATCACAGCTAGACCACTATGTGTATCTAGTTATTAGGCTGCAATCTTCTGTAAGGTTGAAGGTCCAGTCGGGTTTGATCGTTGGTATTGTAAATTAATATTAATATTTTTGTATTGTAGTGCAATTTATCTTTATCCAGTTATTATGAACTCATACTTATTTATTCTATACTCTATTATTAAAAGGTAAAGTTTGTGGCGTCGTATGGGGTAACCTCTGGATCTACGCAACCGATTTTGAATTTTTTTTTACTAATAGCAAGCCAAGATTTTGTGAGTGTTATGACAAAAACGTTACGAGACCCGGGGAAGTACCACCCGTGCGAAGCTAGGGGGGCGACTAGTATATTATACACTACGACTAGTATATAGTGATAATATATGGCGGTCTAATGTTTCTTTAGAACAAGGGATTCTTGTAAACGTGAGACACGTGATTACACCTCGCGCGTTGGGAGGTGATATGATATGTAATAATTAAGAGTGCAATATTATACTGAGTGAATTAAGCTCTTAAATCTTTCAACTCCCTTGGTATAGAAGAAGCTAGTGCTATATTGTGGGACATAATTGCGATTAAAATTATTTATCGACCAAATAAGTGATGTGTTAAAAAAGGACCAAATTAAAAGTACCAAAAACTGACGTTTATGCATGAAGGTGATAATGAATGTAAAGGAAGCGAAATTATTATGTCTAGATCGAAGTAATAAGCTTAAGGGCGTGGTGATAATTACGATTAAAACTAAACTACTACTAAACTAAACTATTTTTTACGACAAAAGCACTAAGCGGCTTTAGACTTTACATACTGGAAACATCTGATTACATAATGAATTGCCCTTTGTCTGGTACTAAAACAGCCAGACTGTTTTTCTGATTGTTCTTGCTGCCATCAAACTGCTGTACAGTTAGGCAGATAGTCATCAGATATACGTTAAACACATTGAAAGTTTTGGAAATAAAAACATGTTTTTCATTGCCAAAGATAGACGAGCGGTCCGCCTGATAGTACTTAAATGGTAACCGTTGCCTATGGGCCTTAGCAATGCCAGGGACCCAGTCAAGCCGTTGCCTAGGTGAAGTTAGTGGTATTTTGAAACCAGAAGAAGGACAAGTCCATGCGCTCGGAAAATACCGCAACACAGTACCGCAATTCGTTGCGGGGTCCAAGACAGTAGGTTTAGTTGTCCACGGGACGCACGAGTATCAAAACTCGGTGTATCAGTTGGTTACTCCGCTGCTAATCCTGGCTCACAGCGGTGGGCATGTAGGTGGGATTGTCCCGAAAAAAAAAACAGTACCTACCGCAAACTCGATAATTCCTAGTGTGATAAAAGTCTTTATTTTTGCATAAAACATTCTACTTCGCCTCCATAGTCTAGTGAATGATAAATTTGCCATCACTTTATATAAAATTGGATTATCATTGTAATATAAATTTCAGTGAAATTTTACTTACTCTTAGATTAACCAAAACATTATTCTTAGATTATCTTTGTATGAGATTGACATAAAAAGTCTATTAGGGCTATCACAAAATACTTTAACACCTACATGAACGCCAACGCCGAGGTGTCTTGCCCATTATGATATTATCTATTTAAAAACTTTGTTCATCAACAACAAGTAGCCAACTTCTATTATATGTGTCTAAATATTTAAGCTGCTTCATTATACTAATGTCGCTTTGAAACCACTAAACAGTTCCATGTAAACATACTCGCATATTATAATATCTAATTATTAAGACGATTTCCGCACTAGGAAACAAGCCCTGTGTTGTGGGAGACTTTACCAAGATACAATTTACGGATAAAAACGAATCACACAAAATATTTGTCTTCTGTGGGAATCGAACCAACGATCTCCAGCTTAACAGTCAGGGTCAATAACTACTAGACCAATAGGCCAGTTATCAATCTCTTTTACTCCAGTTCTCCACTACGATGACGTAAAGCTGATAGTAGATATATGTACTTGCATCGACCGTATACCATATTAAAAACAAAAGACGCTTGAGTACATGGCGGGAACCTAATATGAATTGGTACCACGTTTACGTGGTAACTCCTCATCTAGTGGACTATTTTTATATATCAATGATCAACAATATAATATTTTATTGATACAAAGTCTGATATTTATCTAAATTGCGTAATTAATCTTATACATAACATGTCAATCATTAGTGGGACAAACTATACAAGTAGGCCAACGGAATAATTGTCAAGGTATTTGATTACGTCGATGTTTATAAAACAATACGCACGCTGTTTATTTGTATTCCAATTAGTTTTTGATATTATGTCCTCCGTACTAAATTTCGGTCACGGTGGCTAATTGCGGTCATGACTAGCTATCTGCGCAGGAGATATTATAGTGCACAGGTGTGTGCATAAACACAGTCTCTGTCCTTGTTCCTTACTGTCATAGCCTAATGGGGCAAGAATACAAGAAAACGACGTGACTGGAGAGAGACCTGAAATATCAATAGTTTTACATGCTTTCTGATAGAGGGTCTACTTCTTAAAATACTTGAATAAGAAATTGGTTTGTTTGACATTGTTGTGCTGACATTTCTTAGAGTGTAGCATTTCTACGGTAATTTTATTACGATTTCTGTCATGACACCTCACCTACAAGGAGACAGTGATAGCATCAATACACTATGCCAATTTAAGGATCTCAAAGCACAATTCTTAAATACAACAAAGGAGTTTATATTGCAATGTTTTGTAATATGTGGTCGACATTTTATTATACATAAATGTAATTATATATAATATTCTGATTCATCACATTAAATATCGGTTTTATGCTTGTTGAAAAACAATTATGTTTTAATTGACTGTCGTCCATCAGAAAAATATAGAGGCTTTCGGGCCACATGCAAGCGATGCTCTAGGTATTTCAAACCTCCACAGACTACAGCGATTGGATATCATGAGGCAAATCGTTTGACACCTAATCAGTATAAATATCCCTTCCCATAGTCCCAAAAATTAAAGGAAGACGGTGTCAAAGGTCAATACCATATTGAGTTGCAAAACGAACGAAGTTAATTAATAGGTTAACTAAAGATTGCAATTTGCCATTCATCTTAGTGTCGTATCAACAGATTTTGTCGAAGGTGATTCAGCAAGATTCTTTACAGTAAGAAACTGGGTCGAGGCACTATACACATTTTATTTAAATTGACTACGTAGCCTACGTTTTTTTTCTTAGGTATAGCAAGAAAATTGCTATACTAAGAAATTTTATTAAGAAAAGAGATTTGTATTTTGTTTTTCTTCATCTGACTAGGATTAATTTCACCGTGGTTTGATTTTCAAGGGCTATATTATAACGTCTTTGTAACGATTTATTTTCGATCCTTATTTGTATTTAATGATTTAATTCAATTTATTCGCAATTATAGATAGGTACGTTTATAAGATGTTACATGTAGATGAACGTTGGAAAATTATTCGTCTTTCGATAGAAACTTAGAAATAAGTCCTAGATCTAAAAAATATTGTGACGAATTGTTAACCTACTCCTTTTTTTTTCTTTTTATTAGTACTTGGGTGACAAACAAGCATACGGCTCCCCTGATGATAAGCAGTTACCGTAGCCCATGGACGCTTGCAATACCAGAGGCATCATCACTTGCGTATTGCCACCCTACACTAGGGCTTCAAATGAAGCATCCCTGGCATAAGAATACGTTTCTTTCAAAACGTATTCCTAAATGAGCTCTGGAGACCTGTACTCACACACGGGAACACAACTACACCGTTGTGGGTAGTTATTTGGCTGTGGCTTGCTCACTAGTATAGTGCCCTACCTCTCTTGTTTAAATCGGCTAATAAAGTATTCAGAAAGCCACGTAACAAAAACATACAACATTCTTGTCACGTCTAGTGTTCTAAAATATAACTTCTATTACCACTATCAGTGTTATACTCGGCCATGCATGTCATTCCCACTTTAATCACTGTCGGCTCCTTTGATAGAGTAATTACATTTTGCTCTTGTAGGTACATAAGATGTGGGTGAAGACTTGAAGAGAAACAAACTTTGATAAGTTGTCAGAAACTTGCTCGTAAGAAAGATTGTAATTTTATAAATAACATTAACAAAGCATGTTACCCGCAGGGAAAGCAAGCGGAATTAAATATGTTTTGACAACTTAGCTTCAGGCAAAAAGGCTTAATTTGTTCAGTATATTTTCCTTGAACTTCCTTGTACATGGATATAAAACTTGTACCTATTAAAAAGGCTTTATCTATCGAAATTTAGTCACCACATTTATATAATTGTACTAGCTGTTGCCCACGGCTTTGCCCGCGTTGATGTCGGTTATCGCTGTAAAATGCCTATGTGTTCTTCTAGACCATAATCTATCTCTGAGCCAAATTTCATCCAGATCCGTTCAGTAGTTTTTACATGAAAGAGTTAAAAACATCCATCCATCCATCCATTCTCACAAACTTTCATATTTATAATATTAGTAAGGATAAACAAATAAGACAGGGGTATGTTTTTATTTATTTATAAACGATTTCTAAACAAAACCAATTACATAAATGAAACTAATAAATAAAACACAATAATCCTTATTAGATATAACTTATAAATGTAAATAAAACCATACTTTTATAAGTATTATTACGAGTATTTTTTCTCAAAAAGCTACTTATAACATTCCAATGATCACATTTCCTTTTATGTAGACATCAGTCTACATAAAAGAAAAATCTTAATATGCAGAACTAGAAAACTAACTACCTAGTACCTAAAATAACTAGAAGTATGCTAGTAGGTTAGTTACAGCCGGAGAGCCTCTTCGAAAGATACTACAGAATAACTACTAGAATATTAGTCCCTAAATTATATGAGAACTCTATGTAAAGTTTCGTAGCAGACAATTGAGAGCTAATGACGTCCTTATAGCGATTATTTTTTGATCCTAATTTGATATTCTTATTATGTTATCTTGATCTACCTTTCATATTGTCATTGATCAAAATTTTAATTAAGATCGAAAATAAATTGCTACTAGAATACCTATCATAGTATCATGCTCATGTCATGAAAAATACAGCTAAATAAAACCTTACCAAATACATGGCTTAATACAAAACAGATTTTTTGGTACATTTGTGGTTATATAAGCTTTATTTTGACACGAGTATATCTCGGTAACTATTGACCCATTCACGTATTGCCGCCGGTGTTTAAACTTGGTTTTGCTCTGCGTTAGAAAGCTGAAAGCCCTGTTTAATTGTATCAACTCATCCGAATAGACGGACTAGATCTAATCTGACGTGTCGTTTATATGAACGCACTGTGATAAATTAATTGATAGACCAGTGCACCTGATGTTAAGCAGTTACCGTAGCATATTTACATTCTATCCTACTAATATTATAAATGTATGGATATTTTTTACTCTTCATGTAAAAACTACTGAACGGATCTGGATGAAATTTGGCATAGATATGATATTTGTTACTGATGACATCCATGCAGGCGGAGCCGCGAGTTAGTAATAACAGGGTCATTTCTCGCATGTTGCCGACCCAATCAATTGTAACATCAGAGTTTAATAATGTCCTCCTAATAAGATTATACTAGGTAAATGTATGAAGATACATATTTAAGTTACAATAATAGCAATAATGTATATACACTAATGTATTACAATAATAATAACCGAATTTCAGTCACGGCGACTTATCTTAACGAAGACTAGCCATCTGAGCAGTATTATAGTTCACAAATGTATGCGCAGACACAAATGCAATCCTAATTCCTCACTCTCATAGTCCAATGGAACGGCATCTGACAGGAACGGAGAGAGATCAGGCGTAAGACCAACGGCTTGACATGCTTTTCGAGCCACGGGGGTGTAAACACCACCGATTTCCAGACTCCGGGCTTCTATTGTGAATTCCTTGACAGGAAAACCCAATATAAATTTTTGGCCCGACGCGGAAATCTGGGACCTCATGATCAGCACTCACATCAGCCACTGAGCCACCGAGGCAGTTACAAGATCAGGGTTTAGTGACGGAGTATCGCTGGGATAGGAAAACGTTTCTTTAAAATTCATGAATAAATGAGTTCTGCTAGCCAGGTACTCATGCATAGTAACTGTTTGTGCAGTGAGCAAATGAAATACGTTTCAAAGATATTTATCTGTGGTCTTCTGTACGTAAGGTAATGGGCCTTCCTCAGTCGGGCATGCTCACTTTATGTATCGTATCTCTGTTAACAGTATTAAAGTTGCCGTAAATTGACACTGAATATACATTCTCTCTCAATTTTGATCGTTAGTACGCCAATATTGATATCATATAATTTATGTAATATTATCCATTTACCTACGTGATCTCATCTACGGAGTGATGAGTACCTACGTAACTTATTTGCAGACAGTTTATGATACGAACGCCGACTATAAATCTATTCTTGGATGTTTATTCTCTAATTTCATAGTAGTATCACAGTCTAACTATACTGTAAGAGTGGGTTAAAGATGCACATAAACAGTGGGTAAAAGATGAGTTAGAAACTCTCGTCTGGACTTTTAAATAAGAGTAAATATAATGCAAAGCCTTTAATCTTTAATAGGACAATAAAATGCTCATCATAATAATAAAAGTCACGTTAGCTGCGCGTGCGCGCTTTCCTGATAGATATCAGTTTCGAATTTGAAGAACTTCCACACCTGTGGAAGTTCTTCAAATTCAAAACTGTTTAGATCACAGAGTAACTGTAATTAATGTCATAATTTATGAACATAACGGAAGATATATATAAAGCTATCCACAATTACACCATTACATATTTTAAAATATTTTTCAGTCAAATGAAATAAAAAAACATTTAACAAATAAACATAGTAAATGATTAATTTTACATCAAACTAAATGTGAAGAACTGTTCATGAAATATAACGCTTTTCATTGACTTTGAGTCTAGGTCTGGTTTTGTTGAAGTACGTTCGTACCTACAACACAATATTAGATGACAAATATTTTAATCTAAGTATACATATACAAACAAAATTAAACAGAACTCTCATCTAAACACATCAGACATTGAATTATATATTATGTTTACTCAGCGGTCCTTTTGTAACTTTAGTTAATTACCATACTACAAATTCTGAGACTATTCACTGATACCAGACTATGAAATGAAATATAGGTACTGGAATAATAAGGTAAAGGGTATCTATTTGGAAAGTTATAAGCCGAAATGTAAATTAACGGTGAATTCATTACTAACGTTACCTCATGCTGTTTCATCGTGAACTCATGTAGTCGATTGCGGGAGGCTGATTACAATTTTCATGTTATACTTAGGCTATTTTTCTGATAGAAAATTTTCAATAGCAGCAAAGAGTCAAGAAGTTGGTGGTGTACCAACAAATTCCCAAAAATATGAGGAAGTGTCCTTGCCCCCGCCCCGTCTCAATCCTGCTTGCACCCCAGCTCATGCTGCTTTTATTATTGGAACAAAGGGTAAGCATCCAAGACTAGATACTTAACCTGTGTAGTTCTAACTAGTATAGCACTAAATGCAACCTACAACCAGCTCAAGATTGACATTGTGGGTAAATAAGGGTAGGCCTACGTTCGACAGTGGACGTCATCAGGCTAAGGTTAGGAGAAAGTATGCATGAAAACATTTAGCACTATTAGTGGGAAATCGGCACAAGGTGAGATATATCTGTTTGGCAATTTTAATCATAAAATAATTTACATATGGCTAAAATTTACCATACTGCATGTCTTTTTGGCTGTTTTCCACCATTGCTGCAAATTCATACACAAATAATGACGTCACCCTGCGCTGTTACGTTTTTGGTCTTTGTTGATATTCTTTTATCATAAGTTATTGTCGCTCGTATACAAAAACTATATAATAATCGATAAAATCGTAAAAATATATACGAGGGGTGAAGTAATAAATCTTTTACTAAGTAAAATGAATCAGCAAGGCGTAGGCGCGGTGTTGGCGTCATTTTTTTTCACTTTGACACTATTGTAATACGTTGTACGAATCCCACACATTATGACGGCACTCGGCTAACACCCCAACGCTATTTTTCTTCGAGTCCACTCAAGCCTGATGATACACATAAATAATAGCTGCCGTATAATTTCCAAGCCTATTTATTATATAATATAGCTTGTATTTTGATAACAAATTTCAACACAATCAAGGTTAAGTTGTTTACTCATGAAAACGAAAGAGACTCCAGACCTTTACTTTTACATAAGTTGGGTAACATCAATGGCTTTACAATAAGGCAGACGTAATGTTCTATTTATCGAACGATTCAAACGGAGTAGGTACTACACTAACATATCTCGAAATTATCATTACTCGAGGCCCAACCCTAGTCAGCGAATTGGCCGTAGGAAAAAAAGCATGCTGGCATTTGTTTTTGATGACGGTCATAAGTATCATGTATTTGATCTAAATTAATAAATGAGTTTGACTTTGACTTTATCGCTGGCGATACACTAAGGTATCACCCATCAGACTCTTATACTAAATTGTCATTATCGTGCACTGGACATCAAAATAATGTTTTCATTTCCTAGTGAAGCATAATTTGATTCGTCTGTTCTTATTAATATACCGCCCGTAAATTTGCTTGCATGGTATATCGATGAAAACTAGCCCATAATAAGGGGTTAATTTAGCTTACTTTAGGAAATAGAATTATTAAAAATTACGCTCCATCCAAACTCCAAACTATAGATGTATGTCGAAGAAATAACTCCAGGCTATAATTACATAAGTTTCTCTAGATAATATTTTCAAGAAGAACCATAGCTGTTCACATTGCCATTGTTACAGTTTTAAAGTTACTTCATTATTCGCCGTCTGAATAAAAGTGTTAAACTAACTACTAGTACTACTACTTTCAGAACTCGAATTCGAAATTCATTAAAGTTATAGAGTAACAGATTATAAAGTACCTAACCACAAAGATCATGGCACCCAAATTACCTACGGCCTTGTTCCCCAAGAATGGTATATGATATTATTTTTTTAAGAGAGGTAGGGTACCATGCAAGCGAGCTAGCTCAACTAGGGAAAGACCTTCACCTTACAGAAGACCACAGCCAAATAACTACACACATCGGTTTAATTGTGTTCCTGTGTATGAGTATCTATAGGTCTCACGCACTAATTTATGAATGCGTTTTGACAGAAGCGTTTTGTCTATCCTAGGGATACTAGATCCTTAAAGCCCTAGTTGTAAAAAAAGGGTCAGCAACACTCAACATAAGTTACAGTAACTCTTACATTCAGGTGGCCCATATGCTTGTTTGCCACCTCAGTATTATAAAATATATAAAAAATGTGATGAAATCAGCTTAGTCATAATAAAACAACAAAATAGTACCAGAGTCTAAGGTATGCAAATTTCTGCCAGAGTAGTATGGAAATTTTTATTCAATTAAGTTTAAAGTAGGAACGATCTAATTTATTCTAGGGTATTCATCTAAATGAACTTTGGGCCGGCTTTTATTTATTAAATTTTAGGCCAAAAATAGCTTTGATTGAGCCGGATTATTTTATAATATTATTTGTAAAACACAAACGGAATTGCGTTTATTAGTTTATTTTAAAACATTAATTAAGTAGAGCAGAAATCTTGTTTGACAATTATTATTATAAATTATTTGATAAGATCTATCATTTGAGACGTTTCTATTGTCTTCTCTTTGATCAAGGATTACGTATTGTTTGGTTATGATTCTATAATTAAATTTAAACGAAACAAAAATTGAATTTTATAATTTACCTGCTTTGTAAAATTAATTAAGTCTTAAAAAGTATTCAAACATCCTTTTAAATTTAGTAACCGTTTCATATTTTTAGAAATAACAGCTATTTTTATAAGTACATCATAACAAAATTGATGGATGAAAATATTAGGTACGTAGGTAACTAAGATAAATGGAAGTTTTACTTTCGTTATTGTAACCCCGGTTACACTAAATAATCCCAAAGCTATCTCATAACACAGGTGCTAAAAAAACCTAGGTCTAAATATTATAATTTTTGTCTGTTCTAAGTGACTGTAATAATATTAATTTTTCTTCATATATATGAAGAAATTTCCTCTTATCGAAGTCGTTATTATATAATTATATAATAACGACTTCGATAAAAAAGAATTAGCCCTGTATTGTGAGGGAATTAATAATTAATATCGAAATCATAAAAATAAAGTAGTAGTAGTTGTCGTCCTGTGCTATTAAATAATAGAACCAAACGTCCCTAGGTTACGGTAACTGCTTATCATTAGGCGACCCGTATCTTTGTTTACCACCTTGGTAGTATAAAAAAGGAAAATCTCATAAAGTAGTACCCGCTATTCATAGACTTTTCTGCCTACCGAGAAGTTAGTTATCTAAGCGTAAATTGTAGAATACGCGATCCAAGAGTCGAGCGACCCGGTTGCTTGATTATTATACTCGTAGATAAACAAATAAAGACGTTCTACTCTAGAATAATGTCCCCCTAACCGCATTGTGGTCACAGCTACTAATTTCGACGGAGACTAGCCGAGATATTTTTTATTCTGTTTTGTTTTGTTTTTTTAAAAAGACACCTCCCGCACTATAGAACAAGCTCTCTTTCTCTCTCGGGGGACTTTACAAACATACAAATTACACCCAAACTGAGAACAATTCTTTGTGGGTCACACAAAGTTTTGTCCTGTGTGGGAATCGAACCCACAACCTCGTGCACAGCAGGCGCATACCGCGGCTACTGGACCACCAAGGCAGTCAAAAATTCGCATACACTTGTTATTCCTTCACTCACATATCTAACAAGACAGCAATTCAATACGACCGGAGAAAGATCAGGTGCAGAACCAACGGCTTCACGTGTTTTCCGAGGCACTAAAGGGTTTCACTGTGTTTTCAGAAACTAATCATTCTTTTAAGGATTGACCACGACAAGCTTAGTTAACCTTGTTAATCTCGCGATCCTTACGGCTTTTCTAATTATGAATTGTCAAATGGTTGGAATGTAAAAAACAAAACACAAGCTTAAATTGATATCCTCTAATTATGGTTTATAAAGATTTGAGATTATGATAAACGTAAGTCTACAGAATTAACATGCACTAAAATTGTACGAAATTAGCACTAAGTACATACGTGATTTGCTTTAAGTAGTTACTATCTAAAAACATAGAATGTCTTTTTTCTGAAGAGGTAGAGACTGTACTGAATTCACGAAATTTATGTTAAGTGTCATTTTTTTCAATTCTTCTAAATAGTATAGTAAGCAACTGACACGTGACAAAATAACTGTGCAAATGTCCCAGGGAAGACCCTGGGACATTTGCACAGCTATTTTGTTACTGCTGCTGCCAGTTGCTTCGCCACAATCAGTCTATTAATTAGCCTGTTTCAGTATACTGCTCGTATCTCGAGCAGTATACCACTAGTAGGTAATAATAATAATGTCCTCCTAACCGAATTTCGGTCACGGCGGCTAATCTCAACGGAGACTTGCCATCTGCGCGGGAGATATTATAGTGCACAAGTGTGTGCGCAAACACAAGTGCACTCTTTATTCCCTCACTCTCATAGTCCGATGGGACGGCAAATCCGACACGACCGGAGAGAGATCAGGCGTAGGACCAACGGCTTTACGTGCTTTCCGAGGCACGGGGGTGTAAACACCGCCAATTTCCAAACTCCGGGCATCTATTGTGAATTTCTTAACAGAAAAACCCAATATCGATTTTTGGCCCGACCCGGGAATCGAACCCGGGACCTCGTGATCAGCAGTCTCACACATCGACCACTGAGCCACGGAGGCAGTCAAAACCACTAGTAGGTACTGTAATTAAAATCCGTAATTAAGTTTTCGCGTAAAGGAGTATCAAACAAAGATCCATCCTCACAAACTTTCGCGTTTATAATATTCAATCAATCAATTAGCCTGTTTCAGTCCACTGCTGGTCATAGGCCTCTCCTAATTCACACCACAACACCCGGTTTTCCACTTTCTGTCTCTGGGTGTTCTTTGGATGTACATTTGCCTGTTTCTAGTGCGGTAGTTGTATTTTTAAAACAAATAAAAGATACGTACAAATAATACTCGTTTACAGTATAAACACAAATTGATTGTCCAGCGTAGACAAGCTGCAATTGTTTGACCGCTAAGCAACGGGTAATCAATACTTATTAACTGTCCCGTATTGCACACAGTACATGATGCCATCGTTTAACTATAACCGTATGACGTACTTCATGTTACGCCCAGACTATTATGCAGTTATGGTACTCTTTACTGGTAAACCTTGAACGGAGAGACAACCCGACAAGTGCAATTTGTCTCCTTATTGAATTCATCATTAAATTTATTATTGTGGTCATTATGTAAGGTTTACATTTCTCCCAATACATTATTTGATTACAACACACGTGCTACAATTTCTAGAAAAAAATATGATAGAAATAAAAGTTGTGTCTAATAAGTATATTTTATTCAAAAATATTTAATTTTATATCTGTCGTATGACGTCAAATGAATGTGAGTTTCTCGGTAAAGATATTAATATCTCAATTATCGCGCAAAAGTAAGATGATTATTTGATGTAGAAGATAAGGACATATGTATAATTATTGATATTTGCTTCGTAGTACCTACAATAAAATTGGAATAAAATAATGCAACCTATTTCGTTCATCTCTGCATCAAAAGTTGATAGGTATTGAATGCTAAAAAAGTCCAACGATGTGCAAATTCACGAAGTATGTTGATTTAAAGCACCTATACCTAATTTCACAAATATCCCGATAACTAATTTAATTAATTAGTGTTATATACACTGTACTACTCCACAATAAAAACTGTATGCCTAGAACGTACAAAATATTTACATAAACGTAGAACAAATAGTAGAAACACTGATAAACCAGCTCGTGCTGCAAACAGATAACACTTTACACTCAAATTTGTTCCGACAACGTGTTTTACTATCCCATTAAAATGTTCATTCATTTTATGTCCGATAATAAACTTTTAGAACATATATTCAAATCGGAAAATATGAATTGGAACGGTCTTTTCAAATGAATAATTTATTTCTTTAAATATAGAAGTAATTTTTAAAGTAGAATTTATTTAAGAACTGTAAAGCCTATATATACGGAAGTGGTTGACGTGTAAAAAATAGCGAGCGCAGTACTGGATGCGCAGTAACTCTTACTAGCCCTATAAAGGGAAGGGAGTACTCGGCCCATTCACAAGTTACCCGACGTCGACGTCACAGCAAAGTTGGGTAAACCAGCCCGTCCCAACTTTCAGTTGCGTTGCCGAAATTTTATTTCGTGAAGTGAATTAATTTTGTGTTATCAGCAAAATGAAAGCTTTTCTGTATATGGTTGCGTTGGTACTGGCGTGTGATGCTGTCAACTCTTTGTTTATACCGGTAAGTTTTTATTTATTTTCTAATTACTTTATTTATAAGTTAAATATTACGAACAAATTGCGCGGTTATAACTTTTAGTAGGATTTTTTTAATTCAACGAAGCATTTTGCGGTTAATAACAATGCATGTCTATGACATTTTAATAACATTAACTATTAAGAAGTTTGTAACGGAGACGGTGTCGCCAAAATAAAGCGTTGAAATTTCCAAAATATCTTTGGAAATTTAAAGAGATTAAATTAATTTAGCTGAATTTACAAATTATTGTTTTACTTACACTAAAGAGCTAAATAACTGCTTTAGGCTAATTTCTGAGGGTTATTAAAATGTATGCGTACCTGTGTACCTTTTATAATTGAGCCCTACGAAGTTGAAATAATAAATGTTTTAAGTTGTAATTTCGATTGTTTTGAATCTGTTTTGTGCGGCGTTGCATAATATGTATTGTAATATTATGCAGAGCTAATTAGGCATATATTTTTAATTCTAAAATTTAAGTAAGACCTAAAAAAATTAAAAATATACCTACTTAGCATAGGATCTTCGAGAAAGGAGTTTAAAAGGTTTTTACTGGTTGGTAACGACCCGCGTGATACACCTTGTGCTGCAAGCGTGTATACTCTACGGTAACTGCCTACCATCAGGCGGCTCGCTTATTTGCTAGATGTATAGCAAAAGTTCAATTTGACCATACCACGTTTCCATCCTTCATATAAACATACAAAACGAAAATGCCAAGCGAAGCTACGCTAAGGTACGGTCGGCAACGAAGTTAGCTGTACGGGGCTATATGAAGATTACCTAGTTTTTTTAGGAAAAGCAATCTCGTATGAATTTGTATGAAATATATTTTTATCTGTAGGTTTAGTCTAATTGAACACCCTGTTGCTGAGTGTACTATAATATAATAAATAAACAAGCTTTTCTGTCTCTACTTTGACGCGTAGATTATTTTTTCCGGCTCCTATGGGAATTTTAAAATATCCTTAGTTAGCAAATATGCTTAGTGTAGGCGTTCGCTAAGGAACCCTTTTGCAAAATTGCAGATTTCTTGCTGAAGTTGTTCTATCTTTGCGTTTTAAAAATATGTTTTATACTACTTAAGTAGCAAACAAGTATACGGCCTACCCGACGCACGGTCAGCAGTTACCGTAATTTATGGACGCTTGCAATATCAGAAGTAGCACTTGCGTGTTGTCGATCCAAACATGTTAACACCAAAGTTTTGTGATCGAGTATCCCTAGCATAGGCAAACGTTAGGGAGATGTTATTAACTAAGAAACGTATCCCTAAATGAGCGCTGGAAACCTAAATAATAATAACATATATATTTGGATAATTGTCCCAAGATGTTATTGTTTTCTTTAGAAGATAACTCCCGTACTAGGGGACAAGCCCTGAGACGCGGGGGACTTTATAAACATAGAATTAACAGGCACAAAGTACATCCAGACTCGGGATAACCATTTATGGATTTCACATTTTTCCAACCGTGTTATCATTATTAGTGTAGGTAGACCTCACTCTTACTAATATTACTGTTAGAAATAAGGATTCCGTTTGTTATTTAGGTTTGATTTTAGAAAGGAACTTCACTTTTGTAGATCATATTACAACGATAGGAGAAAAATCTAAGAATAGTTTTTACGCCTTGACGAGGATATCGACGTCGACATGGGGTCTGTCTTTTAACACCTTAAAAATTATCTATGCAGCAACTTATTTGGGTTGTATGTGTTACGGTGCACCTGTGTGGGCTGATAGGGCAACCATCGGTGCCGCACGACGCAAGTTGCTTCAGAGTCAACGTCTGGCGTTGATATTTTTGTGCAAGGCGTATAGGACAGTTAGCACTGAAGCTTTACCAGTACTGGCAGGTGTTCTTCCTGTCGATCTACAGGTACAGAGACGAGCGGCGATTTATTACACGACACGTGACAACATCAATTCCAACTTTTTAATGCCACGTGATCGCCTTAAAATCACCCGATTATTTAAAGAACAAACTGAAGTTTATAGAATCCTTATTAATGAATGGCAACAGCGATGGGATACATCAACCAAGGGACGCCACCTCTACCAGTTTTTTCCTTCCGTTACTGATCGGTTGGCAAAGACATGGCTGGAGGTTGATCACAGTGTCGCTCAGTTCCTTACGGGTCACGGTAACTTTCGGAGCAAGTTATACTCATTTAAGCTAGTTGATTCGCCGAACTGTCAATGCTCAACACCTGGCTCCGATCAGGAGCAGTCTGCTCATCACATACTCTGGGAGTGTAGTCTTTGGCATAATGATCGTACTATTATGTTGAACAGCTTACATGTATCATCTGGAGCGGCCTACTATGGGGATTTAGTCTCATCTAGGAATTTCCGCGCATTTAAACGTTTCTGCCATACATATTATAGCAATCAAACTTAGCTCACTTAGGTCCCGTAGTTTAAGGTCCTCCGTGGTGCTCCTTTTCATAGGTTACAAACCTATACAGATTTATTTTGTCTCCCGCTTTGCTATGGAGGGAAGTGGAAACTTTTCTTTCTAACTCCTCCTATTTACTTCTGATTAAATTCGTTGCGGGGTCCAAGACAGTAGGTTTAGTTGTCCACGGGACGCACGAGTGTCAAAACTCGGTGTATCAGTTGGTTACTCCGCTGTTAATCCTGGCTCACAGGAGTCACAGCGGTGGGCATGTGGGTGGGATTGTCCCGAAAAAAGACCTCACTCTTGGTCCCTTCTGGTTATTAGTACCAGTGCGCTCTTTGAAGTTATCTTAGCTTAAGGAAGCCAATGATACTTCAGATTTTATATGTAACTTGTAAAATCTCAAGTTAAAGTCAATTATTTAGATCAAATGCTTGATACTTATGAACGTCATAAAAATAAATGCCAACATATTTTTTTCGCTGACTAGGCCTCGAGAAGAATTGGCAAGTAACTCGGGCCACTATTTTTAACCGGCAGAGTATAAAATTTACAATTTGGTATGATTTACTATATTTGTGGTATCATAATTTTAACAAAAAAAAACCGACTTCAGTACGGCAAGTTGTAAAATTTTCAAATATTTGTTTGTTACAATCGAATAAAATCGACTGAGCGTCGGGCTGAACACAGGTCAAGTAGGTATAAAAAGAAATATTTAATCTGTGCAATCCGCGCTCAATTCATTCACGTCATTATTTCTTATTAATAGTTGCTTAGCAACAATAACCGAAACTTATCTATTCGCCATCAGTAAAATACTTATTATTGAAAAGTTCAGATGGCCATCTGTGGTCTTCTTCATCAGTTTTACTTCACCAAATTACATTTTCTGAATGCAAATGATTGATTAGTTGTTAAAAATATTGAAATTGCTATATGTGTGCCTATAACTTTTGAGGAGTTCCCTCAATTCCTCATGGATCCCATCATCAGAACTTTCTTTTGATGATAATGGGACCAAACTGAAAGTATGTCCAGTCAGACAAAAAAAGAATTTTTCAAATCGGAAAAAATGACGGAGTTATGCGGTAAAAATCATTAAAAAAAAACACACGAATTGATAACCTCCTCTTTTTGAAGTCGGTTAAAAAAGGGACGGAAACCAATATACCATACAAAATGTAATATAAGTAAATATAATTTTAAGAACAAAAAAACCCAACTTCAATGCGGCAAGTTGTAAAATTTGCATAAAACAGGATGAATTTGAACACACTCTAATCTCACTTTTTTTTCCTTTAATGCATTATTTGTTAAATCTGATAATTTACAGCTAAAGTGCATCTACTATTCAAATAAGCCCAAACACGGCTAGATTACATTGTTTATTAATGGAGTTCCGTTGCCTTCCCTTCCGGCTTCATCATGAGTATATTTCAATTGTACTATTTTCATTTGCTAAAGTACATACATATGCTTAGTAATAGTTGCTTAACAACCTTATCTAATCGTCATCCGTGAAATACTTATTATTGAAAAGTTCAGGTGGCCATCTGTGGTCTTCTTCATCAGTTTCACTTCACCAAATTACACTTTCTGTATGCAAATGTTGTTATTAAAAATTTTAAAATTGCTGTATGTATGCCTACAATTTTTGAGGAGTTCCCTCATGGATCCCATCAATAGAACTTTCTTTAGAAATGAAACTGGAAGTATTTCTTCTAGGTCAAAAAAGATTTTTTCAAATCAGTTCATAAATGACGGCAATCTGCGGTAACAAACATAAAAAATACACAAATTGATAACCCTCGTTAATATATAATCCTCGTTTTTGAAGTCGGTTAAAAAAGTATTACAGTAGGTAATTAATAAGAAAACAAACAATGTAGGTGGAAAGAATAAAAGAAAATAGTAAAGTTTATACCTAACTTCACGATTAGGTAGCAACAGTTGGTGTTGTAAGTAGATAAATATAATTACGTTTTACATACGTCATGTAAAGTCAATATGAGAATAAATAGCGTCTTAGACTTTCCATCGCCAGATTCTGATATACATAATTATGTATGTACGTCATGATAGAAAAATGATAGTTTTATTTTAAGAACTATTTCAGCTACTTTAAAGTATACTAGGTATACAATATTATAGACATTATCATTCGGGTATTAATAACAATGTCCTCCTGACCGAATTTCGGTCACACTAGCAAATCTGAACGGAGACTAGCCATCTGCGCAGGAGAAATTATAGTGGACACGACCGGAGAGAGATCAGGTGTAGGACGTTAGGTAGGACGGTATCCACGTTTTGCCGACTACCATATAACTATCCAATAAGGGGCGAGCTAATAGTCTTATACCAAGCACAGTTCTAGACTTCGGGTAACCTAAAACACAACCTAGTTCGAGAATTACCGAGAAATTGACAATATTTATCTAATTCCACGTAAGTGCCTAATGTCACACCACTACGGAAATTTTTGATATTCAATATTCCCATACTGGTATTCCCATACCTCCCATAAATGAAAAAGCTGCGGCCAATTAAAATGTGTAACGCATTTCCTAGTTTAATGTTATTCAATTTAATAGCAAAAATAATAAAATGCACGCATGAAGAAATGTTATTTTGCTTTTATAAAAGTAATATCGTTTATTGACATTATAGTAATTAGGTACTGGTGTATTTAATCGTGGTGTTTCAGTTGAAAGCTATGCAGAGGAATTTTACGACGCCTATTTAAACTGTCATTTTTGTGTAGATTGGTTTCATATTTCTGTTCTTTTTTTATCGATTCCAAACTAAATTTTTCGATAAATTGAAATTCTTATAAATGTGAAAGTTTGTAAGTATGGATGGATGGATATTTGTTACTCCTTCACGCAAAAACTACTGAACAGATCAGGATGAAATTTGGCACAGATATAGATTATGGTCTGGAATAACACATAGGCTACTTTTTACAGCGATAACCGACATCCACGCGGGCGGAGCCACGAGCAACAGCTAGTCTTATATAATTTTATTTTTTTATACAATATTAAATTTTTAATAGTTAATAATATCAATAGGCGGGCTGATTGCTAATAGCAACTTCGTATATTTATTTGCTTGTGTTTTGAATTTTTAATGAACTAAAATTTAATTATAGTTTAGTCAATTTATATAGATTCGCTGCAAAAAATACATTAGGTGGCTATACAAATTGAACTCGTCCACTAAAAAGACGTTTTAGCATAATTCATTCTATTCCATTATGTTTATGTTCCCTTAGCGCTAAATTCGTATTAACTAATTGCGTTCTATTCACATTCGGTTGACGCACGTTCAGTTAACGCCTACGTACTCTAGTGCAATTCGTTTGACTGAGAGCGCTAGTTGAATAGAAGCTAATACATTTTAGTCACATTAGCCACGTGTGAGTACTGGACTAAAGCTTTTGAATTTCCATTCATATAATTCCTACGTTTTGGTATATCGATATACTCATGTCCTTCTAAATAAATTTCCGATCGGTAGCTATGCTTCACGGAGACTAGCCATCTGCGCGGGAGATATTATTGTGCACAATTGTGTACGCAAACACAAGTGCACACTTCATTCTCCCACAAAGAGACATAAGGCGTGGATGTGTAAGCATCACCAATATCCAAACTTTAGGAATCAATTTTATTCTTTGGTAGAAAAACTCAATACCTATTTTTCGCCCTACCCGGTAATCGAACCTCGTCGACCAGTCAGTGTGGAAATCGTGAATTCAATAGTGAGGTAAACACCTATACTAGAGTCTAGAGTCACACGTGCAAGCATTAATTACATTTTGGTCGGCATTCGCCCACGGTTGTATCCGTATACCGTATATTTACACATATGAACATTAATTAAAAATAATATAGGTACTACAACACATGAATTCTATGTATTCTAAATATAGATTATGTTATATATGTAAATAATATATACTTTAAAGATACTATTCATTTCATAAAATAAATTAATGACATAGATATTTCAATTAAATTAATACGTCAATAAAAATGTAGAAGGTAAAAGCGGTGGTGGCCGAGTGGGAAATTTAGCGACTTGCTCGCAAGTGGTGCGAGTTTGATCCCGGGTGGCAGTACCAATGTGAATTTCACTTTGTGGAGTACTAATCAAATAATTCACCATCTAACGATGAAGCTAACGATGAAGGAAAACATCGTGAGGAAACCCACATGTTTTGGAAGAAATTCTAAACACATATCTGATTCATCAACCCGCATTAGGTCAGCGTGTGTGAAATAAGGCTTACACCCGAGAGGGTGTAAGCCTTATTTCACACACGCTCCTCGCACGGGTCTCCTCTCCTTTATCAAGAGATAGAGATATCTCTTGATAAAGGAGAGGAGACCCGTGCCCAGCATATATGCGTTGCTATTAGATATAAATATAGATTATGTAAATAGATACATACGAGATACTATTAATTTAATAGAATAAATTATTGACATGGATATTTCAATTAAATTAACACGTTAATAAGAAATGAGTAAGAGTAAATAAAGGTTTGACAGGGTCGGCAATGACCGAGGTATGCTTTTGATGTTGCAAGCGTCCTAAGGTAAGGACTAGTAGGTGGGCTGTAAAAATCCTTCTTCCTACTAATATTATAAATGTGATAGATTGTGAGGATGTAAGGATGGATGTTCGTTACTCTTTCACGTACAAACTATTGAAAGCGATCTGGATAAAATTTAGCATAGAGATAGATTATAGTCTGGAATAGCGAATAGGTTTTTTTATCGCGATATGCGACATCAACGTGGGCAGAGCCACGAACTACCACTAGTATTTGTATAATTTCAGCGGCTTCAACAAAACATAAATTAAACACTGCTTTATTTTACCAAAACGTCTTTATAAAGCTTAACTGGGGCCATTTCGCAAACTTATTAATAGAAATTTAATACCAATAGTCTTCTTATTTCATCTAAGGGATTAAGTTAAAGACTTGCAAACATAATTACTTAGTTATTTATATTCTTTAGGGTCGATTTGACCAAACTCGGTTTATGTCTTTATATCTTAATCCGGAATTATAACATTGGTAGTTAGGTAGATACTTCGTCGTAAATTTTATTTATTATTTAATAAATAGTCATGCATCACGCTGCTTTTCTGGAGGGATAGGCAGTGGTATAATTATGTAACACTTACTTTGGCTTGTGGCTAATAAAAACGCGGATCTATAGATCTGTGAAGTTAAGCAAACTGGTGGAGGTCAGTTTTTAGATGGATGACCTTGTATGAGAGATTAAGTGGGGCCTATCCGACTGCCGTCCCATCGGACTATGAGAGTGAAGTAATAAAGAGTGCACCTGTGTGTTTTTTTATACTACCAAGGTGGCAAACAAGCATACGGCCCGCCTGACGGTTAGCAGTTACCGTAGCCTATGGACGCTTGCAACACCAGGAGAGTCACTCACGCGTTGCCGACCCTTTTAAAACATACTCCTGTGCATATCCACCAGCTAGTATATCTTTATTGAGATAGACTGAAATCGGTTTAGAGGACTATTATTCTAATGATAATAACGACTAAACTCGTGAACTGTACCTACCTACGCTATTCAAAATTAGGGTATTGTAAAGTTAAAATGAATATGTATGAAAAATTTTAATAGATTTTATTCATAAAATTTTATTGTTCTAAATATGGGACAACAGGCACAGTATATCTATTACACATACATATCAAATATAAGCAGTTTATTAGAGACGAAAAAGATATTTTAAATTTGTTTACGGGTATGGAAGGGCTTTTATAGAAAATGTTTTTGAACTAAACCGCTATCAGGAAGTTTTTAATTTCCTGGTGGTAATCTGATAAACTACATCAACGGAAATGAATCTGCTACTATAAGTTACGATATACGAATACGTGTCCTTACTTACTAATATTATAAACTAGCTGTTGCCCGCGGTTTCGCCCGCGAGGATGTCGGTCATCGCTGTAAAAAGTAGCCTATGTGTTATTCCAGACAAATTTCATCAGGATCCGTTCAGTAGTTTTTATGTTAAAGAGTAACAAACATCCATCCATCCGTTCATCTATCCATACTTACAAACTTTCGCGTTTATAATATTAGTATGATGTGAAAGTTTGTGAGTATGGATGGATGGATGTTTGTTACTCTTTCACGCAAAAACTACTGAACGGATCTGGATAAAATTTGGCACAGAGATAGATTATAGTCTGGAATAGCATAAAGGCTAGTTTTTATCGCTATAACCGACATTTACGCGGGCTGAGCTGCGGGCAACAACTAGTACTATATAAAATTGTAAACAGCTTGATTACTAAAATAGTACTGATGCTGCCTTTTTTCGTGAGTAACAATCGTGCCTGATAGCAAGCAGTTGCTGTAGTCTATAGACAATTATAATACCTGCCCCTCTAGACAAGTGGCATTTACGGTAGCCGAATCGAAAAGTCAAAAAAGAAAACGTATGGGATGGGATGACGTAAGTTTACGACATTATTACCGTCAACTTACGTCAAATCCCATACATTTGCTTTTTTGACTTTTCGTTCGGTTACCGTTTATACCACTTGTCTAGAGGCTCAGGAGTGGCGTGTGGCCTAGCCATCAACACCGCGTCGATAGTATTTTGGGTTCGATTCCTACATGAGACAAAATTTTATGTCGTCTATAAATTTTTGTGTTGATTCCCTACATTGTACCCGTAAATTTCATGACTGTTAAATCTTCCCAGGCCTTGTTCGGTAGTTTAGAAAGAAAAGTAATAAAGAAAAACATTTAGTTTGCACAAATAAATCAATTTTCTTTTTTTGCGGGTTTTATCTTTTAAATAATAATAGAAAATCCCGGAAAATGTCATACATATAGTGAACCACTTACAAAGCACTTAAGTATTTTATGTCCCTCTGTTGTACCTACTGCGAAGATCAGGGTTAGGTACTTTGTCACCCATATTTCGGTCGACGACACATTTTTACGGATACACACTATTGTTAGTGCTATGCGGCCACAAGGACACATTGTGCTTTAAATAATGGTTAGTAGAAAAACATTTTTACTCTGTGCGCCATCATGAAATTTTTTTTTAGGATTCTGTATCCAAAGGGTGAAAATGGCGGTCGGTCTGTCCGTCTGTACGTCGGGGATATTTAGCTAGTAAATATAATGAATTAGATACTAGCTGTTTTTATAATTTATTTTATAGAGAATCGAATATTTAATTATGAATCTAAGGTAATCGGTAAATTTATATACATTTTCTCACTTTTTTGCTTATAACTTTAAATTTACGGCAAAAATTTATTGAACATATTTGTAGGCAAAATGATTTTCTACAAATTATGTCTTTACGATTTTTTTTAAGACGCATAGTTTGCGAGATATCGCGAAAAAAGTGTTTGCACCCCTTTTTCCAAGATGGCGGCCGGGGGCAAGGGTTGCAACCCCACAAACTTGAGGTTAAGCTTCTATTGACCCCCCCCCCACACATGGCCCATAAATAAAATTGCGTCCTCTAAAAAATGTAAAGCTCATGATACATTTCAATGGACTTTCTACAAAACGGTCATCCATAGCGAGCTAACTACTGTTTTGTTAATGTTTAGAACATATTAACATATGTCACACGTATACTACTTGAACAAAGCCATAAAAAAATAGTCACTGACATTACCTAAAAGTACAATAAATACATTTTGATATATTTATCTATCCTGTTTCAATCTTGAGACGGATTGATATGTTATGATTATCACAGGTAGGCAGGTGTTAGTCTCCGATTTACGAGAATATGTTATACAAACGGGAAACATATTCATCCAATAAAATTACCATATTTATTGAATACTTACTCCGCGAATATAGTCCGCGTAACGCCTACTAATACGACGCAGGAGACTGGAAGTATATGGGAAGTAATACAATGTTAGATATGATTGCGTAGGCGAGGTTCGCAAAATATCTTTAAGTGCTTGTAAGATTAATGCTTTCGGTGTTCGCATAATAAAAGCCCTACATTACTGTCATGTGTTTGGGAATAATAGTAGCTAGTCCGATAGTTTCGGTCACGGCGTTTCGAGGTAGGTTTTTATGGCAGGATTTTCGACTCTGACTTTCAACGGGGATTAGCTAACAACGCAGGATATATTATAGTGCATAGGAGTATTCGCAAACACAGGTGCACTATTTATTGCTAGATTCAACAGGACTGGAGAGAGGTCAGTTGTACAGCACGTGAAGCCTTTACACACATTAATACAGTAGACACAGACTGTACTGTAGTGCAATTGACGATAACCATCCTGCTTCTTAGGCACGTTTCAAGGATGCAAGGACTACAAGATAGAACTAGCAACGTATTCTGTTCTAGAGGTGTTATAAAAAAAATGTTGGAAAAGGGTCTTGGATTTTACTCAGATGTCTGTATATTAATAAAAACCATAAAATTTTAATAAAAGAGAAAATGAAATATTTTTTATCTAATAATTTATATTTAATATTTTTATAATGATAAATTTGCATTCCTTTTTTTAGAAAGATTTATCTCGTTTTTTTTTTATTTTTCCTCTAACATTGATAGATACGCGCTGTAGTGCAGTTTATAAAAAGGTCTTATATTATTTATTAATATTTATTCTCTCTCTCGACTCTGACAATAGATATTTTTACGTATGCGCCAAGATTCTTATCTATACCAGCGATATTAGCAGTTTGAAAATAAATAGAAAAAAGATAATAGAACTTTGCTAGAAAGGTAAATGATTGTACTTTTTGGTGCTTATATACAATAGTAGGTACTTACACTTTTAAAAAGTTAAATTGAAAGAGGTTATATACAGCTTTATTTAAATAGTTTTATATAAAAAGTCCAGCCTCCTAGTTAAACCTTTTACAACAATCTAAAGTTTGAACAGCTTTATTACTGTTAATACAATAGGCAATTTCCCAAAGTTTTATAAAGTTCCATTTTAGTTCTCATTCGATCGTCGATATATAACATAATTTACTATTCTCCGAACTCCGAACGTGAACCAGAATAGGCTGTAGCAAATGTTTATCGTGTAAAGATAAGTATTTGTTCAGGTCAAGTCTGCAGTGTTTGTTGTCTCTGTGACGAAGTAAGCTTGATTTTAGTTTGGGCGCAAGAGTGTTGTTATAGGCAGTTAAAGACATAATATTATGTCTTTTATTAGATGGTGTATATTTGTACCAAAATAAATTTTCTTAGAAAAAAATAAATAGTATAAATAGAATACCAGAGTCTAGTCTACTAGAATTACCAGAGTCATTAGTAGACCACACTCATTAGCTGCGGTAACTTCTATCAGGTCGCTAGTCCACTTTGTTGGTATTACATAAAATTAATATATTCGATTACAGTATTGTTTAAGAACATTACATACTAGCATGTAGCTCAAAAGTGCTACTCTGCTATCCCTTAACTTACCGCAAATCATGTGATGTTATATCGTTTTCATGAATCTTCCTAATCAATCAATCAATTAGCCTATCGCAGTCCACTGCTGGACATAGGCCTCTCCTAACACGCGCCACAGCACACGTGTATCCGCCTTCCGCATCCAGTCCGTCCCAGCGACCTTTTTTAGATCGTCGGTCCAACTAGCTGGGGGCCGCCCTACCTTACGCTTACCGAATTGCGGTCTCCACTCTAGGACACGTCTGCTCCATCGGCCGTCGGTCCTTTTGCAGATGTGATCAGCCCATTGCTACTTCAGCTTGCTAAGTCTGCCAGCTATGTCAGTAACTTTGGTTATTTGTCGGATTACCTCGTTGCGAAGTTTATTCTTCAAAGAGACGCCGAGCATAGCTCGCTCCATAGCCCGCTGTGCGACTTTTAATTTGTGGACTAGTCCCACTGTGAGCGTCCACGTCTCGGCACCGTACGTCATAACAGGTAGAACGCATTGGTTGAAAACTTTCGTCTTCAGGCATTGCGGTAAAGGCGAAGAGAAAACGTGACGTAGTTAGCTAAATGCTGCCCAATCCAACTGAATCCTACGGTTGATTTCTTCCTCGAAGTTGTTTCTTCCTAATATGATAGTTAAAGGGGTATAGGTGTGCAATCCTATCCTACTTCCTACTTATATTATAAACGCGAAAGTTTGTAAGAATGTGTGGAAGTATAATAAATGTATGGATGTATGTTTGTTACTCCTTCACGCAAAAAAAACTGAACGGCTTTGGAAAAAAAAATGGCATAGAGATAGATTATAATCTGGCTCTGGAATATCTCTGGGAATAAAACATGGCTACTTTTTAGCTAGTAAAAGCTTCTCGTACAATCTCTCGGGAACAGAGATTTCTTCCGGGACACAAAGTCATATCAATCATAATAATAAAAATTCGTGGCATTTTTTAATGTTCTATCTCTAAACTGCAAATAAAAGTCGATTTGAAACATTGGTATTCCAAGAGACGTGACCGCGGGCCGGAAAACGTAATATAGGACGCCTCTAGGCTACGTGGAGTGACAATCTTCACAAAATGGCAGAGTGCAGCTTGATGCGAAAAACTAACCATCGTGCTAAAAAGTATGCATTTAGAGAATCTTATTATCAGCAGTGGATTGCAATAAGCTGATAATAAAGATAATGATTCTAATTGGTAATGGAAAAAGCTTTCTAGTTTTCCAGCACAAGTATAAAATTACAAAACAACAGATTGGTTCCCGATAATTATATACAAACATTGTCAGCAATTAGATGAGGTAATTGAAACCTGTGTTTGTATTTGATCTTTATTATCAAACAATTAATGCTGTCGTAGTTAAAACGTAACTGAAATAAGAGACAAAGAAAATAAACTTAAACATCGATTTAAATATTTTATCTTATACCACAGAATACTTATTAGTACAAGTAAATGCTAATACGTCAAATTTACCTAAACATTGAAATTTGAGCATATTATATAATAATAATAGCAACCCATACATATTATTATGTACCACTGTTGGGCACAGGTCTCCTCTGTTCTATCGAGATCGAGATCCTTTTTTGAAGTCGGTTAAAAAATAATATCATACTAACATTAGCTGGACATCGTAACACACCTGAAAATCCGCACCCTGATGCCTCCCTAAGGATGTTCTTTAGGAATGTTCTATAGCAGACGTGGAAAAAATACTTTAAACGTTCACCATCCTAATCCATTAGACGCAAGTTACGACACCCGCGGGAAGGCTTAGTATTATAAAAAATAAGAATACAAGTTATCATCAGTACGTGCATCCATCTTTTGCACTCGTTATAATAGGCTCATCACTTTAAAATTGCTGTTTTCAGACGTAGCTAGGAAACATCTCGATTTAAACAAGCAAAAAAGCCTATAACACAATTTGGTAATCGATTTAGACATACATACAGACAGGCATAAATAGGCGCTAACCTCAAAACATTCCCGTAATTTGAGATGTGAGTAAAACTAGACTTGAATTTTATGATTAAATAGTTTTTACCCGCAGTTTTGCTTGCGTGTTTTTTTTACGAAACGTTTTTTAGAAATGTACAGCGACTAATGTTTTTTTTTTAAAGCAAGGCATGCAAGCCAGAAAGTCGAACTAAGGAAGGACAGCCAAATACACTCGATGTGTGGTTGTGTATATGTAAACCTGATTTTAAAATAACATTTTCTTGCCCGAACGACTCACGCTTTCTCGCGTCCTTATTCCTTATCCCCGGTATTGCTAGCTTATATAGACTAGGGTAATTGCTAACCATCAAGCGGACCGTACACTTATTTATCATCGTAGTACCTACTTCTTGTTAAATAATCTTTCGTAATGGTTTATAATATTCAAATCATAACAGAGACATCTATTTTCATACTGCTCATTATAATAAAGACTTCCCTAAATATATTAAATCGTTAGCAATACCAATGCGAGTTCTTTTTCCACGGTAATAATACCTTCTGAAGCGTTCTGTTTGACATTATAAGCTATTTAATGAGCCTATTTTTAGCTAGGTGCTCAATGGCCCAGATAAATATGAATTCTGTAAACGATTTAACGATGTCAAAACATTCATTTATTTGATGTATACTTTCAATATCTGTTTCTAATTGACTGCACGATTGCATCAATAGCTCTAATGGAAATGCCATTTACTACTGCGCCGCCGTGTTGTGGGTTTAATCGTAGGGAGAGGTAGGTATCATACAATTGAGCAAGCCGGACTGGGGAAGAACCTGCACTTCACACAACGGTAGTTGATTTTCAGCGCTCATTTAGGGATGCGTTTTTAACCAGTTAATTATTGGGTCGGCAATACGCTAGTATATACCCTTTGGTATTGCGAGCTTCCATAGACTACGGTTATTGTTTACGATCAGGCGAGCCGTATGCTTATTTGCCACCTAAGTAGTAGGTATAAAAAACACAGGACACAAAATTGTGTGTTGTTACGAGTTGTTGCACGTTGGGTCCATAAATTATGTGTTTGTGAAGTTTGCCATGGCATAGAACAATAGTCTAGTACGTCAGTTGACTTTAAGGAAAGGCAAGAACACGACAATATGTGCAGAAGAAAACCAAAATCATAATCTCCAGCTTATCAGTCAGTCATCAGCCAACTTTGTACGTACGCAGCAGCAGATAATCTTCAAACTAGGCTTTACGTTTCAAATATATTTTCTTCTATTTTATGCCACACTACTCTTTCATCATCCCCAGTATGACGTTTTTTTTTTTTATATTTATTTCTTTGATTGTAAGTTTATTATTAATGAGTTTATTTTGTAAGCAGTTGATATTAGACGATCAATCATTTTGCTGTAGGGCCGTTAATAAGATATTTGATATGTCTCAGTTACTCGGCACAACCTGAAAAGAAAAGATAATACAAATAACTTGATTAAAAATAAATAAGAATTAATAGGTACAATATTTATTTGTGTTTTTTTTTACTAGCGTTTTCCTGCAGCTCCGCCTGCGTGAATGTCGTTTTTTAAAATAAAATACCTATGGTCTACGTTAGAATATAGGCTATATCTATAATATATAAATGAATCGCTGCATGCGTTGCTAAGCGCAAATCTCGAGAACAGCTGAACCGATTTCGCTAATTCTTTTTTGCTATGTTCGTTATTGTCAGGAGAAGGTTCTTATGCAAAAAAAAAGAAAGTTGAGCTGAAAATAGTTTAACCCGGGCGAAGTTGGGGTGGGCCACTAGTAGGTACTGTAATTAAAATCCGTAATTTAGTTTTCAGGTAAAGGAGTATTAAACAAAGATGGATCTTTTCTCTACATTCATCAACCTCTTCAATGAACGTAGATTCCAGTACTTTTAATTTGGGCTCCTTTTATCAAATCCCCTTCTTAGTCCGAAAATACATTGGGTTTCTATCACGATCAGACAACGGACTTCCACGTGGTTGTATTATATATACATATAAACTTTTGAAAATCATTATATTAGAATAAGTCCGCGTGGTGACGGATTAAGAATACAAATGTCACAACCCCATTCCATCCCGTGGGTGTCGTAAGGGTCGACTAAGGGAGTAAGTCCGGTAGACAATATCCACTGCAAGAGAAGGAAAACTCGAAACAAATCCTATACCAACCCGTCTGGCCAGCGTGGTATAGTAGGCTAATATCCGGGCCCAGCAGTGGGACATTTATGGGTTGACATGTAAACAGCATTATATACAAAGGCAAGCTTAAATTAAAATTGAGTACCTAGGTACTTTTACAGCAAACCATGGCGAATTCCATCCATCCAGTTCATTTTATGAACTAAAATAAGTACATTATTATTTACCTAGTAGGTATAGGCAATAAACAGAAATAACAAGTTAAAAGTTTGCTATACGTCATACGGTAAAGTTTATAATAAGGTTGTTACAAAATAACTTCTCAAATTTTAAGAACACGTATCTTGCGTTCTTGTTTTCTATAAATAACGGTAAATTTTTAATTAGGTGAATTAACATCGGGGTTATGAAATGTTGCAAAAGCAAGATAAATTCGATAAAACTTCAATTATTGTTGGTTACCTACATACATTGTTTCGTTGATCAAAGTTTCAGCACAATTCTTTACATTAATACTAAAAACCAACACATGAAATAAACCAAATAACATTTTACATTATATCTTTAAAATTAAAAGAATAATAGTAACGATTTATTTACGGACTAATTAATTTATTATGATAATAACAAAGCTCGAATTATCGAACACCAAAGCGCGAAAAATGGCCTAAATCAGGTGGCAATAAGCAGGGCACATAACTCACAGAACTGATGGGCGTTGGGGCAGAAAGGTTCTGGAGTGTGAGGCCTGCCCACGCTGCGTCGTCCAGTTCGTGGTCCCCACGAACTGGACGAAGCAGCGTGGGCAGGCCTCTTACAATGTGGACCGACGACCGGTAATGGTTGCGGCTTGCGAGTAGCCGATGGATATGGTCAGCTCAGGACCGAGCTCTGTAGAAATCTTTCGGGGAGGCCGATGGCCAGCAGTGGACGTCATTCTGTTGAGATGATGATGATGAAGACAATGCCATCGCCGTCTTTACCTACTACTTACTTCGTCAGTTATGGTTGGCTTCAATTACTCATACCTTATCATAATTAGCTTTAAATAATTACTAAAGTCTCATTTAATCGCTAAAGGTCCTTTGGGTCCTTTGGGTGTGGGTAAAGTCTTTTGTATAGGTTCCTACCTACATCAAATAATTTTCAACCCTGTTTCTGATATTTTCAACAGAAATTTTTTTTTAAGTACGATAACCTTTTCAAATGTATTGTTTAAAACTGTAGACAACAGAGCATATATTCTTATAGCTTTAAAAAGTATTCTAAAAAGAAAATGAAGTTTTAGTTTTTTATTCTATTGACTAAATTATTTTTTCAAAATTGATTATTATCTAGAGGCGGTTAAGCTATCAAAGGTTACCCAATAGATGATGACCACGTAGTGATATTTCACCTTCGTCTTAGTGCTCTAATGAGCACGTTAAAAGTAGGTCCCAAACAATAACAGTTGTTGAACAAACCAACAACCTCCGGTTTGGTAGTTAGACAAGAGTTCTCTTATCTCTCTTTTTAAGGTAGCTTTCAGATAAAAATAATTATAAAATAGATCATTTTATTATATACTAAACTATTTAGGTACGTACTAGATATGTACCTGAATGCTATCCGATTATTCGGATCTAATACAATTGAAACAGGATAAGCCGATTTAGCGTCAATCGCTTACAATAGCCTCTAACTTTGTTATACTCGTATATACCTATAGATACTGATTTGTTGCGTCTCTCTCTTATCCAGCCAAGGCTTTACTCGCTCGGGTAGGTTGATAAACATTAATAATAATATCTTGGGACAACTCACTCACGGGCATCTGATCCCAAACTAGACAGCGCCTGTACTATGGTTACCAAACAACTGGTAAACATACTTAAATATTTCTAAATACAAACATATTTACGATAAATTACATAAACATAGAACAAATAATCTTGTTCATCGTTATCATCATCATACATAACATGAAGACGTCCATTGCTGCTCCCCGAAAGATTCCCAGAGCATTCATTCCAGACTGCCTTGGCCCTGTCCAGTGGCCGCAGTATGCGTCTGCTGTGCACGGTTGTTCTGAGTCTGGGTGCAATTTGTGTCCGTTAATTGTATGTTTGTAAAGTCATCTGCGACACAGAGCTTGTTCTCTAGTGCGGGAGTTGTCCTTTAAAAAAGATTCAGTCCTGAGCTGACCTTATCCATCGAGTACCTGCAACCTTTACCAGGTGGTTGGCCCTGTCATCACACTGAGATATGTTGAAGAAGGGAAAGGAATTGAATCCGCGCCTAGCTGTCATAGTCACTATCCAATAAACCAATAGGCCAGTCTATATAATATCCTATAGGTATGTGTTTCATCATAATTGGTTAACATAAAATGTTTTTGTTTCCCATATGAAATATTAATGAAGTTAATGTAGCATGCCTCGTATCTGCGTGTTAATTCATTGAACATGTCAGCCGTTTGCTTATGACGCAAATACAATTGCAATGACACGCATCAATAACTTTGTTTTCATATAATATCGACGAGTACACACATTGTATTGTGTTGGTATGTAATAATTTATTATATAGTAACACATATATTATGTTCATTTCATTTTGTGGAATTTATGCGTACTAATCAAATGGTTTTGCGAGATATGCCAATTATTTGAGGCAATTCTTCGAGCCATGTCTGTGGAAAGTCTTAATTGAGCCTGTGTACGTGTCTTTCGGGTGAGTTGATCAAGAAAAAGTTTATTTTCAAGCATATATATAGCTCTGAAGAAATTTCGGGTAATTCTTAAAAGGCTATACTATACTACCTAATAAATGTCCGTGAAAAGTTTAAGACTTTTAGTTGATCTATTAGTCGCTCCCTTTTTTAGTCATAAGCCTCAGTAAAGCCCGTGCACATCACCAATTTTAAAAACAAATATATGATAAACAAACGAACATTCATTTTTATAAATGAGATAATAAAACAGATTCCAATAAAGATGAAATCACTTTTGATCGGCATAAAAAACGATTTTTCTCGCGGTAACATTAAATCGACATCATTCATGCCATTTACTGTCCAATATTTTTGATGGGTACGAAGTTGGGGTCAACTTGGGGATCCTGTCAATCAACAAAATTACTTAGAAATATTTTATGTTGAAAAATCTGTTAATGTGACGAGGGTAAACGTAGGTAAATTATGTTCAATGAATAAATAATATATATTGCTCACTTTTTTTAATTCAAACTTCTTATAAAAGCTGCTTACTGCTCAGCACAGGTCTCTTTTCCTTTGTCCTAATACGAGCAAAGAGTTTTTTTTGCATAATGACACAGGAACAGCGTTAAGTTATTTGGCTGTGGTCTCCTGTAAAGCCAAGGACCTTTTCTATTAATTATTGGCCTGCTTGCGTGTTAGTTTTATTTATTTATAATTTACCTTTTTGGCTGTATATACATAATATATATGACGATACAGTAAGTATCAATGCCTTCTACCAACTTTAAAAATAGACACCAATACTTACTGATCCGAAGAAATAAAAGTAATAACGACCTACGTCATCCAAATAGGATTTTACATCCTCGAAGATAAGGGTTTGATTGTTATTTACATAATGTGACAAGAATTACTTTTTGAATCGAAACGGATAAATAAAGAATGTTTTTTCAATAAATTATTAAGGCAACGCCAATATGGTAAAAGGAAATAAGAATGCAAAGATTATCACAATGGAAACAATCCTTGTAAAGCTAAGTCTCGCAATTGTACAGTTGGAATTCTGCCAAATGGATTCAATTCGAAAAAGAAAACAATCTTGGTACGCTCTTTGAAGATTTTTTTAAATGTAATTCTTTGGTTTATGTAAGGCCGTTTAAAGAGGTCCTTCTCCCGTCGAACTTGCTTTCCTTCTACGTTGCTAAGTCAAAGTCATTCATTTCCATCTCAACCCATAAACGTCGCACTGCTGGGCACGGGTCTCCAATACATTTGGAGGGATATTAGCCGACTACATCACGCTGGCCAGACGGGTTGGTATAGGGTTTTGTTTAGAGTTTTCCCTCTCTTGCAGTGGATATTGTGTGCCTAACTTACTCCTTTAGTCGACTCTTACGAGACCCTCGGGATGGAACCGGGTGGTGACATTTGTATTCTTAATCCGTAACCACACGGACAAGTCATTCATTTATTTAGATCAAATGCAGGATACTTATGAAATTCATAAAAACAAATGCCAGCATTTTTTTCCTATGGCCAATTTCCTAACTAGAGGTTAAGCTAAGTTACCTCTTTTAAAGGTTCAGTTACATATACAGAGGTAGACGATTGTCTTTTGAGATATATGAGAGCGAATTTTTTTTGACAAAACGTGATTATAAAACAGATTATTTTTTGGTAGGAAAAACAAAAACAGGGGGAATCAGCACCAACCCTAAAATATGGCATGTAATACCTATTAAAGTGCAAAGAAAAGATGTTCGCTTATTTTCAACCCCTAAAAGGTTAAAAATTGTTTAACCCAAGGTGAATTTGGGGCTGGTCACGAGTATACTATACTTGTATATTAATAAAACTGAAAGCCAATACTATAATAACCCGTAAATATGTAATACCTCTAATACAGCAACCTTTCTAAGATTACTATTACTTTACCCGTCCACTTTGTTCTTGTATTCCTTTGAGAAGCAATTCAATACACGGTACAGCATATTGCACGTATTTTACCCGAGGTATTTGTGTTCTACAAAGCCAAGGATTTACTAGCAATACCGCGGGAAAAGCTTTAATTAAAACATTATGACGGTAAAGTTTCAAACGGTAAGTTGCAGTAACAAACTTGATACGCAACTTGCAGTCCGCCCGGTACAAACTTTCATGTTCAACAAGGCATCTTATTAGCTTATTCATTAACAACAAAATCAATACTTGTATTAAAGGCAGATTCTATATATTTGTATGATGGAAAATATTATAATAATTTATGCCTTTGCCGAAGCTATGCAGCTACTAATGTTTGTTCAATATTACATAGAGAATCTTAGAGATCTTAGAGAATTCATGACCAAAAACCAGCCACTTACACCCATACACACGCATGCACGCACGTACGTACGCACTCATGCACGTACACACACTCTTGCATGTACGCGTACATGCACGAGTGTGTGCAATGAAGAATATTAGTAATTTAAAGCAAGAAAATCTAAATAAAAAGCTAGTTTAAAAATGAGTCATTAAATTAATTTAAAATGATTAAAATATTGAAAATATACACTTATTAGAAAAAAAATGTATATAAAATTGGATAAAATATGAAACCACAAGAATAATACATTTAAATATAGTATTTTGAAGTCCCTAAGTACCTCTAGTATAGTTCTTATTGTTTTGTTTATTTCTTTAGTTGTAACAATTAGTCTAACTTAAGTGTATTTTTTGTTTTCTTTCTTTATAAGTACTCTAGTACTAGATAGTTAATAATAAGTCTGTATAAGAATGTTGTGTTAGCTCGTATTTGGCATATACATGAGGACAGTGCCACTCATAATGTTTTAATGTTTTAATAACTTAAATGTATATGCTGTGAGCAAACCTCTTAATAATAAATAAATAAATAAATTAAAAATCATAAACCCACTTTACTGAGACTTGAATTAGTACTCGGATTTAATTACTAGTATTTCTAGTAACGTCTTTCGGTTAATTGATTTACGGTTTCTAGGCTATAAACCCAAGAGTCATGGGTTCCAATCCGGATTCAAAGTCGACATAATGTAACATTTTCTTGTTTTATTCTTCTCGAGTACCCTAGTTAGCAAATTGGCCATAGGAAATAAATTATGCTGTTATTTGTTTTTTTGACGTTAATAAGTATCATGCATTTGATCTAAATGAATAATTGAGTTTGACTTTGACCAGCTAAAGGCATAATTGCTGAATATGTAAGCAAAAATATAGCTAGAGACTACAGAACACTATTATAATATATAGAGCTATGTTGTATAGACCTACGAGATGGATTTCTTACATGCGTTTATACGAAGTGACAACTCGCTCGTTTGAGAACCATTAACCCATTTCCGTCACACCCACTTACAACTTGCATAGTATGAAACGAACATAATGTAGGCATTCTGATTTTCTCAGAACATCACATTATCATGGAAATTGTAAATAAAACTCCACTTACCCTGATTCTAAAAATAGCTATCCTTAGGCTAATTAAGTGAATAGGTAAACAAAATTCGAAATAGCTCGAATTTCCTTTAAATAACGAGGGTAAATGACAGTTTGGAATTTGGTCACGTAATAGTCGTGACGTAACATTGTCGCCTCCGAATCGTTGTGACTGTCAGTCTGTGGCGTATGCGAAATTGTCCACGTCTATCATTCAAATTGGAACACTCGTACTTTGATTTGACCGTTTCGGACGTTAATTTTAATTGCATTTTACAAATTCTAATTTATTTTTAATTAATACGTAATGTTGTATTGTTCAGGAGGAATAATTTATAGGTAATTGACAATAGTAAGAAAGTAAACTTATTACACGCAAACAGCACGTTGCCATGTCGCGTTGGGAGTTATCTTATATATATCTTATTTATGGAGTGGTTAGTGGCCAACCGAGGTGACTAAGTTATTCGGCTTGTCTATTCATTAGGCCTTTGCCATAGTCTAACAGCTGGGAACCAACTTTTAATATGTCCTCCGTGCTCAGAAACACGAGTGTCTCTGAGCACGGATGATGAAATACGAATACCACTAATCAGTCACACAATAGTAGGCGCGCCCTTACTAACTTAACTCCTGATCAGGCTATAAACGCCTTTCCAGAAGAAGAACTAGTGATTGACTGTATCGTATACAGAGCGCCATTAAAATACTACTGTCGTGACATTTTTGTTATTTTATTCGTCATTTGAGAGTCTTGTCGTCATGGATAGACTTAATGCAATTCGTTGAAGTAGCTGGGCGTTCAGCTAAAATAACTCTATTTCTTCCGTTGACTACAAAAGAAAAATACTGTACTTCTTCGGGGGAATATTTTGCTTATCAAAGTTCTAACTTTGATAAGCAAAATATTCCCCCGTGCATTTAGATTTTCTTGTCATTTGTCCGTATTAGGAAAATAGGATGTGGGCGGACACTTGAAGTATGAATCCGAATAGGTGGGCGTAGATTGTAATAAAGAAGTAAGTGAATTAAGTACGTATATTAATTACAATTACAACCCATATAGAAGGACAACGCTGGTGTAGTATGCACTATTAGCACAGTAGTATGGGGGACCGTGACCTTAAGCTAACTTCTTGGAATATCAATACGAGTCCCGTGCAGCACATCGTTAACCTATTTGAATAATAAAAACCATAAGTATATATAAGTAGTCTGCGCGTTAGTTTGCGATTAATTATATGGTCTCAGTTTAAGTTCCCGGGTATAATAACAAGTTATTGAGATTTTTGATAAAAAAACTCTTAGCCTGTTGCTAAGATTTTTTTTCCCGGTGGTAGAAAGTTGGTTGTGTTACATACCGTTATGTCTCTTCTCTTACCAGTCATGTCGAATTACCGTCCCATCGGGCAATAAGAGTAAGAGCACATAGATATATAGTTGTGTTCGTGAGTATAGTAACCTGTTTTTTTTTAGGAAAACCTTTATTCCCAATCGCCCTGGATTTGAGAATAAAGATACACAACACTAAATTTGATATTCAATTTTAGCACCCGCAACGCAAGAGTAATTCTTTCCAACAGGTGGACCCGTAAGCTTGTTTGTTACCTGAATAATATAAAAACGACGTAATATAATCCTAAAGCCAAACAACCATAAATTAATCTAAACAACCAACAATCTTTTATTTACTTTTAATCAAAGTATTTACACGTGATTTACCTTATACCTCTGTAATAAATATAACGTAGGTAATGCTCTATCTTATAAAACAATATTACAAAAATACTAGATAAAAACGGTGTTCATTTAATTAAGCTTCACTGACATAAAATGTGATATTAAACTAGACAAACAGTAACAATGTTCTAATAACATTGTTCAAAATGAGCTTGGAATTATTAATATTTCGTATAATAACTGAATATTGTTTCGAATAATTGGACTATTAAACATCATAATTGCGGACCGACCGATAAATTAATGAGAGGTCCATTTAGACAACATTAAAGGTCAATTTTGAACAAAGAATAATGAAACTATATTCGCAACATGATTTTGTATTTTATTCAGTATAGCATAAAGATTTACTGAAAAGATTTACAAAGAACAAGGTTTTATCGAGAAAGTCAACTGCATAATTGGTTCAATAGATACCTCGCCATTTAGACGTTGCGACGTTGATCTACCAAACCGAACCTTGTTACGTACATTTGCACGATGTATTCGATTCCCTCTCGAGACAACAATAGAAGATCTTTGTCCAGGAATGGGCCAAAGCAGGATCACAAAAAATAAAGAGATACTTAAATAAACAAGGAAAACCACGCCACCACATAAACTTGATAAACACACTTATATCAAATAATAGACGTTACAAATATTATTAGATATCTGTGACAGAATTACACGTCAACCACCCCGTTATAAGTATATTGCTTATGACGTGAACCACATAAACTATGTACCTACATAATAATATTAAAGAGCAGATTAGATTGTGTTATAATATATAGCAATATTTAGGTCTAGAAGTTAGGTCTACTGGTGGTCGTTAAGTGCGACTCCGGATTTCAAGATCCGAGGAGTTTGCTTCCCTAAACTAAGAGTTGATGAATTTCTTGACGGATGGATGGAACTTTTTTCTGTCCAAGAACCTCGTAATAGATGCTGAAGATTGGGAATGTTTTCACCCCCTTGGCAAGCATGTATAGTTTTTGGTTTTTCGCCTTAACCCTCTCCGGATGTATCAGAATGCTGTTGCGTGAGACTATGAGGGTGAGGAAACGAAGAGAGCACCTTTGTCTGTATCCACATTTGGAGCAAAGAATGTGTCGTTGACACAAAGGTTAACCAAAATTGGAACAACATGTTTTTGAAAACCATCATATATTTTTAACGTGCGTTTATTTAATAGAAAGCGTTTAGTTTTCTCAGGGTTACCTTTATAATTATAGTCACCCTTGCTGATAAATTAAACATTCGATATTGTTTTAGCATTTTAAAAATAATACATTATTTTCGCGCTATTATAGAGCTCTTGAATTATATTATTAAACACAACAATTATAGATTTAAAGGTATTTTTTATTAAACTATTGCATAGCTCCTATTGCAGGCCTTGAGCGTAGAGACCGAATCCAGAAATTCCGTAACGAAAATAACCTAACACCCCCCCCACGCCGACCGGCACAGCGGTGATACTTTTTTTAAATGACAAATTCTCTAAACAGCCATTAATAATATGTCAAATTTGTGTAAGTAGGTTTTGATCTAAGAGAATAAAAAATAAGTAAAGAATAAATTAAAGGTCAAATAGTAGCCTAAAATTTAATGAATTATGGTTGAATTTCGACCACGGGCGATCACTAGCATTTAAAATATCTAGAGATGTAGTATTGATAATATCAAATTTAAAAATATCGATTAAATAATTTAAACGATATAATTTACTTTGAAGTAAGAATCGATTTCACGATTAAATTTAGAAACAAAAATAAAATCAGAAAAGGAAAAAAAAACCCGCATAAATAAAATAAATAAATAATTATAATTGCATAAGTTGATAAAAAATGCTATGCAATAGCTTTACCGCGGCAGTCCCCGAGTGCCACACGTCTTTTTTCGAATCTTTTCATTACTTAAGTGAAATTAAAGTAGAGTAAATTTTAAATAACGCGTAATGAATCCTTACTCATACGTCCTGTATTTAACTTTTTCATGAAAACACCTACTTGGAAATATCTGCCTGTAAAGCATATTACAATTTCACTAGCACGAACTCCCCAACCGAGATTCCCTTATATTATTCAAGAACAGTCCGTATGTAAACGGCTCCGCGGCGGCCAGCGCAAACAGTAATATGAAAACGTCCCACTCATTCAATTCACCGAAGCGGCGGATAATAGATTTCTTTATTCATTTTAGGGCATATTATATTCTTGCTAAGTATTATACATTATAGATGAACAAAATCGACTACTAAATATCGAGATCCATCTACCGGGCATAATTTCAGATACCGGGCTAATACCGAGCACTTATTGGCGGAAAACTTAATACTACCGAGACGTATTCATACCTGGAACCTCTGCACCACTATTGTATTCATTCCCACTGCACTATCAAGCCAGAGCCATTGTTATTTTCATCACCAACATTTTCTTGAAAAAAATCGATGAGCATGTTTGATTTACCAACTCGCTTTTGGTCAGCATGTGCCGATTAAGACCTGATAACCCTATTAGCTCTCTTAAGAGAATGGGACAAGAATTGGTACCTAGAAACTAGCAATTAAACTGCCATTCCCATTTCTACAGTCTAATCATTCAATCTCTTTATAACTGTTAATTAATTTTCATCGTTTTGTATTCCACAATTCCATTAAACAAAGCCCTGCGCAACTCTGCTGAATAACAGTATGATAAAGCTGTCCATCTCAACTCTATATATTTACTTTAGGTAACGAAATGACTCTGAGAGTACCATCCACACAATCTTTTCATTCCATCTGTGAAGCATTGTGTGCATTGTGACGTTGAAAAGAATTTTCTCGCCACAGGATCGTTTGTGTGATATTCACGTACTGCCAAAGGAATTTTACTTACGTTACATTTAAAATCACTCAGAAATGAACATTATCCTGAAATATATGAGTGGTATTTTGTGCCTTATACCTTCCTAAGAAAATCTTAAATTTCCTTGATTTTCTGTCACGACCATTTGACTCGAAACTGACCAGCACTTTTAGACAAGTGGCATTAACCGTAGTCCAATCAAAAATCCCATACATTTTTTTGATTTTTCGATTCGACAACTACTTATTTCACTTGTCTAAAGGGTCAGGGGCATGTACTATGACAATCAGACAATTGGTACCTAATATGACAGTTAGCCATATATTTCTAAATAATTTTATAAAGTAACTCTGTTGGGCGTTTGTTTGTTTATAACCTATTATACGACTAAACAGCGGAACAAATCTTAATGAAATTTGGCAAGGAGGTAAATTTTATCCTGAGGATGGACATAACTACATACTTTTTATGTATATTATGTACTAGCTGTTGCCCGCGGCTCCGCCCGCGTGGATGTCGGTTATCGCTGCAAAATGTAGCCTATGTGTTATTCCAGACCATAATCTATATGTGTGCCAAATTTCATTAAGATCCGTTCAGTAGTTTTTACGTGAAAGAGTAACAAACATCCATCCATCCATCCATCCATCCATTCTTACAATCTTTCACATTTATAATATTAGTAAGGATGGTATACTTTTCACCGCGACGGATGGTATCTATCATTATCATAAATAATAAATAAATTATCATCATCATCTCAGCCAGAAGATGCCCACTGCTGGACATTGGCCTCCCCAAGGATTTCAATAACTCTCGATCCTAAACCGACCTTGTCCGTCCAAAATAAATGATACGCTAACATAATTGAACTCATTACACAAATATTTTGTTCTGGGTGGTAATCAAACCTGCCCGGATTTGCAATCATGGCTACTGGCCACAAAACCAATAAGGCCAGTCAAAATGTTATTATCACTTCACTCTCTAGCCCATAAAATTAACTGAAATTTGAAAATTTCTCCTTCATTCGTAGCTTTAGTATTTTCGGGAGGCATTAACGAGTTCATAACAAATTTAAGGCAATTTACAATAGAATTTGTGGGATAAGTTAATTGAATTGTAATGATATCACAGCGTAATGCTTTTCTCATTTAGAAATAACAATTTCTTTATTTTGTACTAGTAGGTAGGTAGTTCTTATAAATTCTCTTGGGTTTTGTGAGGATTTATATTATACAAAGACTTTTTGTGGTATCATTAGATTACATACTCGTTGTTATTCAGGACTTGTTTCGTTTATCCCTTAGTCTGAGTATATATGCAGTCAATCGTGAAGTTCTAAGTTCGATACCCGGGTTAGGCAAATATTATTGTGGTTTTCGGTTACAAAATTCTCAGTAGTTTGGAATGTGCCCGGTATAATGGAAATAAGCTCACCCCTAATAAATGAGACCTAGCATAACTGGTGAAATGAGGCTATGATACATATCTACCTACCCTATCAGGGAAAATGAAGTGATATTCAGGTGTAAGTTTCTGAATAATTATGTCCGCACGTGTGTTGTAGTAATTAAAATTACTTCACACGGTGCGTTGTGCCCTTGAATTGTATATTTGAAAAATCCCCTGAGGCACATAGAATGTTTCCTAGTGACTGGTTGTGTGTGGTGGTTTATTTTTACAACTAAGGTGACAAACAAACACACAGCGCACCTGATAGCTTGGCGTTGCAAATTTTTACATGTATGTTATTAGTAACCTTGGTATAAGAACTTTATTTAAAAAAGCAGCTTCCCCTAAATGAGCACTGGAGAAATGAAAAAACATAATTGAACTCCTTACACAAATATTTATTCTGGGTGGTAATCAAACCTGCCCGGTTTTGCAATCATGGCTAATGATCACAATACCAACAAAGTCAGTCAAAATGTTATTATGACTTCACTCTCTAGCCCATAAAATCAACTGAAATTGATGATTTCTCCTTCATTCGTAGTTTTAGTATTTTCGCAAAGCATTAACGAGTTCATTACAAATTTAAGGCACTGGAGAAATTATACTTACGTTTTGATACATAACTATACCACTGTATATAGTTATTCAGCTGTGGTCTCCTGTAAAGTGAAGAAAAGAGGTCCTTAATCAGAGCTTCGTCCCTTGTGTGGTGGCCATCCTTTTGCCTCTTAACTTTTTTTAACCAAAATATATTTAAATTAAGTTTTCAGTGTAATACTGACGTCCCTGGCAACACCCACTTTACCTGTTTGTCACCTTTCATGACTTAATCTAAATTTTAAATCCCTTCTAGGCAAGCATCTAAAAGCAAGAAACATTTGGTAAATGCAAATTTTGTGTATATGCTAGCAACAAAACTCGGTTCTAGGTTAAATTAGCTTAGCTTGCTAAAGAAGTTAATAGGAGCCTATGTAAATAGTTAGATAGAATAGAATATATTTCAACATAAGTATTAATTTTCAACAAAAGTATTGAATTTGGTGTTTTCCGAGGAATTGTAAAATCTAATCTGCACATTTCGAGATCTGCCCATTTTGTAACCGGCATTTTTGCGTAGCCTGCATGTTTTGCGACTTGTATATGGTGCAATGAAACGCATAGGAGGTATAACACCAAACAATAAACTTAAATAGGTAGTTAAAACTATGCGATTACAATGATAAGATAATAAAAAAACATCCTTTGAAAAGCGGTATCTTCATCTGAACCCATAAACGTCCTTGGCACGGGTCTCCTCCATAGGGAGGGATATTAACCTACTATACCACGCTGGTCAGACGAGTTGGTATAGGGTTTTATTTTGAGTTTTCCCTCTCTTGCAGTGGATATTGTCTGCCTGACTAACTCCCTTAGTCGACTCTTACGACACTCGGGATGGAAAGGGGTGGTGACACTTGTATTCTTAATCCGTCACCACTAAAAAACTTTACTTCCCGTGCTAGTTAAAAGACTGTGTTACGGCACATAATCCTTAATAGTACAGGTAGTTACGGTAAGGTAAGAATGAAACTGTTCAGTACGTCGTTTTACCTCTATTTGTTAACCGATTCATTTTTATAATGTACAATAGTCATTAGTTTTATAATATACAAGGGGCTGTGTAGGTTACATTGATATTTCCTTGTATGATTTATAATATATATTACGAATAAATCGACTAGCTTAACCAGTTAAAAATAGTTTAGTTTACTATTATAGAGTCAATTGTATTGTTGCACAAATGTACTATATTTTTTAATATTTATTTAAGCGTACAAAAATGTAAATCTATGCATGAAGAGGTTGATAGAAAAAGCGAAACAAGTATGAATCAAAGCAAGAAGCTCATTAAAGTATCTGCCTAACCAAATAGGAGACAGGCATGATGATTTAAAGTTGAAGTTTACATACTTTCAAACTTTAAACTCCTTAGAGAGAGTCTCCCTAAAGATTCTAAAGAGTTTAAAGGTTAAAATTTGAACGTCCTTTCTTTTGCGATTTTATATAATTAAAATACATTTTTCTTCTTTTATCAGGGCAAAGATTATGGACAAAGGAGTCCAACACCATCATTATCATGGTTCTCTAGAGTCCGGCGGCTCTCACGACCTACGCATCGCATCATAAATCCCGACGAAGGTACTTATTTTTACCCACTTACTAATTTTGATTGTTCTATATATGTTCATAATAATATTTAGATATTGCTTCTATATTTGATATAAGACTAATAATATGCCTTCAAGGCACGTATACATGAAAAGTAAGTATATAACCAACCCATATGTCCTACAGCTGAGAATGAGTCCCCTCTTCTCTACCAAGAGAGTTTAAAGGGGTCAATCCACACCCGCAAGCCTAATGCAGGTTGATGGATCAGACCAGGGGCTACCTCACGATGATTTTACTTCACCATTAGCGTCCTTCGTAAAAAATCGTTTGAAATTTTACGAAGTGAAATTCACCTTGGTACTGCTACTCGGGACTCATACCTAACTCATACCTCATTTGTACAAGTCGATTATTTTCCCACTCGGCTACCACCGCTTTTATCGAAAGAACGCTAGTTGCTAGCACTAATATCAAGGCGCCCTGCGGTTTTACTATTATAGTCTGTCTTATTAGTTTCTCCTCAAAACGTCTATATTACGAGTAAGAGGGCTATCACAAAATGACATGGCACTGAAGGTACCTACATCACTGGCGCGGTGAAATATGCTTATATGAAAATAGTACTTTTATTTTCTCCCAATTAAATATAAAGAAAGATTAACTACGTTCATTCATAGCAACAGTTACCTTCTGTTGCTTTATTTTAACACGTAAGTAACGTGTTATAATAACGCAACAAAACTAATCGCTTGCGTTAGAGTTTAGTTTTGTTGCGTTTTTATAACACGTTACTTACGTGTTAAAATAAAGCAATAAAAGGTTGTCTTGTATAATTTCAAGTATAAAAGGATACGGCTTGACGGCAACAATTTTAGCGCAAAAGCGCCATATTGGCCAACAAAAGCCTCGGAACCATATAAAGCATTTGAAATAATAAATTGCGAATATAATGTGTTAATCATTACTGAAAAAGCTCTTAATTAACAGCTAATTAGGCTATGTGGGACCTTTTAATGTATTCCTTTTAACTACCCGCATTTACTCAAAGTTGACGTCATTATCTTTAACCTTCTAGCCTTTTACCTACCTCATACTGGAGCTGGCTCGACAAAATGAAATAAATAATGTTTCCCTTAGATATAAAAAATCAAATGATTTATTTGTTTATACTTAAGCTTTTCCCCAGATTGTTTCCTGGTGACGTCAGAGGAAGGCGAATTATTTTTTAAATCGCCGTCAGACGACCCGATTGTATGTGGTATATATATGATTGCTGAACCGGACAAAAGGATCGAGGTTATCTTCAACTATCTGGACGTGCCCTGTGACAATGGAGGATTAGTTGCGGTAAATATTTTTTAAACAACCTCCGTATCTTTGAGTCAACACAAACCCCATGTTTCTTTTTCATACTACCAGAAGGAATAAAGAGTTCTTTACACTGTACTAGCACGGTGACTAACAGCGAATGGCCCGCCTGATGGCTAGTAATTACCTATTAGCCCATGGACCGAGCAATTTACAATACAAGGAACATTACTAGCATGTTGTCAACCGTGTAACCCAGAAATAAGAAAAAAAACAAAAGTATTGCCTTACATGAGCATTAGATACTTATGCACAATAAAACAACTATGTGTTAGTTACTTGGCTGTGGATTTTTGTAAGGTAGAGGTCCTTTCTCTCTCGGGTTTTCTTACTTGTATGGTGCACTACCACTCTTGTGGGGTCCGTTCCAGACAAACTGTTTTTAGCGTCAATTATTTCTATAACGTAAACTAAATAGCAAAGAAACATGAAACAATATTTTGAATCACACAAAGACTTATATTTTTTTACTTAAATTTATTTATAAATGTTTGTTGCATTACGGGAATCGAACCCACAACACTGTGCGGTGTTAGTGGCGGGTGACTACCATAGCCATTATGTCAAATCAAGTATAATCATTATGTTTATATCTTTAAAACCCTTCTTGAGAACTTGGTAATGTATATGCTATAAATAGAGATGACCTTTTTACGGTATGGGCAAGGTTACTGCTAAGTAATGGAATACTAATGTATAACAAAGAAACAGGATTATTTGATGCAGTACTTTTATGGTGGAGTATTATCTACCTGCTTCCTTTGTGTGCGGTTTGCCTAACATGATTTTAAAAGAGGTAGACCACCTCACAGTATGTACAGTAAGCAAATTACCTTATCTAATTTTCTTACTGTACATGCTGGTGCATTGCAATGCAGTGCCCTAGTATTTTCTGAAAAATCAATCCATATAGAGCGACCCCGGTACCTTATCTGCTAAGCATACTGTACAAGCGAAAAAGCCGTTGCGTTTTGACAGAAACGTTTTCCTCAGGGATGCGTTAAAAAAATCTCTGGTGTAATTTTTTTGAACTCGGGATCTCATCTGCCGCAAATAAACACATCAACGAACGAGGCACTCAAAAATCTAATTACATTAATAAATACAAAACAAACGGTGTATAATTATTTTTCTAAATACTTTTAAACGTTTTCACGCGTAATTTCAACACCATTTTAATATAGTTAGAGGTGCCTCTCGGGGGCATACTACTATATGAAAGGCCATAAAACACCTAAATTAATGAGTTTGTTTGGCATACATGACTAAAACATCATAATGGATGACGTAAAGCTATCATAATACCGCGCCATAAACTATTTTATAACGAAGTGAAGTTACTAAGCCAGACTGCAAACTTTAATTGAATTTTTTCACAGCGTGTTATCTCCACCTACACGTTCTTAACTCTTATAAAGCTATCTACAAAGATTATTATAAAATACTAACGTATCCCTCGACCCCGCTCGCGAAATAAAAACGAACCTATTCCATGTGAACCGTACAGTTTTCCGAAATAAAACCTAGCATATGTGCTATTCTAGGCTAAAATCTATCTCTGTGCGAAATTAAATCCAGGCCCGTTCAATCGTTTTGTAGTGATTCAGTAACATTTCATCCATCTAAATATTTGCTTTTATAGTATTAGTACATATAAATTTCGCTATATTCGTTTAATAATAATGCACTGAAGAACGCGGGTCTTTCGCATTATGCTTTTACCCCAAAGATCCATGCAAAGGTATGATTTACCTGTTCATTTTGGTTAATAGTTTTGCCACCTATGTTAGGTCCCATGTACTACTATATTACTGCACGTGTAGTCTAGTAGTTATTGTAGTGTGGTGCCCTATGTCCTATATACTTTACATAGACATAGGGCTTGTTTTTAAAGCGCAGTTCTCTTTTATAACAACAGCTACTGAGAGTATTTTAACTAAGAACCCCACTGTTTTCCCGATCTAAAAACCAAGTTAAGGGAAGCTTATGCCGCGGAACCAACGTCACAGTTTTAGCGTTACATGCCAAGTAAATTCTACCACACTATTTGAACGCCTTGCTGGATACCCATGACCCAAACCATTTTTTATTGATATTCTATTGTAACTACTGGCGTGGCATCTATAGCCCGAGTTTTCTAACTGTGCAGCTATCAATGTCAAAATATTGCCGTGTTGGCTGCATTGAAACACAAATAAGAATTCAAGCCTACCAATATTATAACTACTAATATTTAACGCGAAAGTTTGTAAGTATGGATGGATGAATGGATGTTTGTTACTCTTTAACGTAAAAACTACTGAACGGATCTGGATGAAATTTGGCACAGAGATAGATTATGGTCTGGAATAACACATAGGCTGCTTATTACAGCGGTAACCGACATCCACGCGGGCAGAGTCGCGGACAACAGCTAGTGATAAATAAAATCGTTTTTATTATAACAAAAAAGGATATGTTACTATGTAAGCAATATGTATTTTTGTGTTCAATAAATAGTTATCTATCTATGTATACTCAAATATCGCAGAACACATACACGAAACACGAAAGTGCAGACCGTACTGACAGAGACAAGCGCCTGCAGGGAGGTAGGAAGGGAAGCTGACCATTTTGACAGCTCCAACTGTACAGTTATAAAAATAAGGTTATAACGTGTTAAACTTGATGGCTAATTCCCAACTTAATTTTCAGTGGGTAGATGGCTGGGAGCTGAATGGTCAAGTATGGCCTGCTGATTCATGGGATGATGACCGGCTAGTGGAGTCTTGCGGCCAGCGACCTCAACGTAAACTTATATCGAAGCAAAATGCTGCACTTGTGCAGTATCGAGTGCCCGCTAGAGGAAAAGGCTTCGCAGTAACTATACGTCACTTGAAGAATTCAAGACGTGAGTAGTTTTTATAATAATATTTGTACTAGTAGAATTCAATTACAGTGGCCGGTCTCCACAGAGACTAGCCAACTACGCATGATATCAAATGTAATATGACTGGTCTTTAGGTCTAATAGTGGCAGTAGTTAGTGACCTTAACTGCTTAGCCGGAGGTCGTGGATTCAATTCCCACCTAGGACAAATCTTTGTTTGAGATTAGCCCAATTTATTGTCGGTTCTGTGTCTGCGTGTATTTTTTTTATAATATTTGGATTTAAAAGTAGGCATATAAGTAGATATGTTTGTCAGTGTTGTTGCCATAGTACAGACTCTGCCTAGTTTGAAATCAGATTATGGAACCTGTGTAAAGTGGTCCAGTGTGTGCGCAAACACATGTGCACTTACTATTTCTTTACTATTACCAATGGTATTTTAATCTGATACGACCTGAGAGAGATCTCACAGAAATACCCAATAATATTTTGCCTAACTCAGGATTAGACGACAAAACATAAGCGCAAACTAATAGATATACTTCATCCGTCTGTCACATAGCAAATAACACCACAAGAAGTGTAATTACGAACTGCTCTTTTGTGTGGGAAGTTTCAAGACAGCTTTGCTTAAGTACTTTAGACTTCTGAACTTGCACCTATATAAAGTGATTACTTACCAAGATGTGTTTACGTCAAGAACAGTTCTGTTTGTTATATCTTAAGGAAATTGCGCAACAATTTAAGTAATAACAATACAATTAAAGAGAGGTAGGGCACCATACTAAGCAAGCCCGACTGGGGAAGGACCTCTACCTCACAGAAGACCACAGCCAAATAAGTACACACAGTAGTGTAGTTGTGTTCCTGGGAGTCTGTACTTACAGGAACACAACTACACCACTGTCCCGCGCTCATTTAGGGATGCGTTTTAAAAGAAACGTATTCCTATCCCAGGGATACTTCCATCATAAAGCCTTCGTGTTAAAAAAATGGGTTGGCAACTCGCAAGTGATACTTCTAGTATTGCAAGCGTCCATAGGCTACGGTAACTGCTTAACATCAGGCGGGCCATATGCTTGTTTGCCACCTAAGAAGTATAAAAAAACTCATTTAGCTTATTAAAGAGGTAAGTCACTATACATGCGAGCAAACTCGACTAGGTAAGAACATCCTAGTTAAAGAAAACCACAAGTAAAATCATTACACAGCGTGTTGCAGTTGTATTCCTGTGCGTGAGTTTAGGTAGCCATACTCATGTGGAGTTGCGTATTTAAAGAAATAAAGTTTTCCAATCTCATAGGACTTTATCAGAAGCGCCTGATGTAAAAAAAATCATGATGCCCCACATATTGGAAGCGTCCATAGGCTATACAAGCTCGCTCAAACCTAGTACAGCTGACGAATTATGGGTGTTATAAACCTGTTTCCCTTGTAAAGAAAAAACATATCATATTTTATTATGTTTAAACTCAAATTCAAATCAAAATCATTTATTCATATAAGTAGATCACACTGTGACACTTATTCAGGTCAATGATAAATTCCAAATGAAACGTCAGCAAATTTGCCTACTGCCGGATTCGCTGACTGAACAGATAGGGGTAGAGCCCAAGGAAAGAACCGGCAAGAAACTCAGGCCACTCTTTTCAATCGCCAGATATGTGATTACAATTAGTGCAGAAAGTGATGCAACCAAAAACTCCATACCAACACAATAGAGTGAAAAACTAGTAGGATAGAAAAGATGACTGTCTTGTCTGTCGGTAGCGGGGCGCTTTGCTTAACATACTCTAGCATTTTTAAGTCAAAATAAAATTTAACATAATGATATTCTATATAGTATTGTAATGTGGTAGCTTCGTTTTAATATAATAATGTGAGTATAATGTAGGTAATAATGTAGTAACTAGAATCGGGCTCTAGGTTTTTTACCATAATGAATAATAATACCAACCCATATAAATCCCACTGCTGGGAATGGACCTCCTCTCCTCTAATAAGAGAGCTAAGAGGGTTTTAGGTCTTAATTCACACACGATGGCCTAAACTAATTTACCATGACTATAATAAATAGAAAAGATGTTGCTACACTTATCAAGTTCTGAACTAATAACTAAAGCGCCGCGCGCTGATGGAAGTTAGTCTTACAAAGTTCTTCTCATAAAAAATGTACCAACTGTATTATAATGCTGCTTTTTACGCATCACGAATACCGTCTACTCAATTTAGCTATATACACTAGTAATATATTATGGTAATTTGATCAGAGTTATAAGAGCTTTCAGAGCGCAGAAAAACATTTATGAGGTTTATAAGTGGAGTACGAGAAATGTACTATTCAATAAACCTTCGCATTTTGGCATTACTTTGTCATGTACGTATAGTGGTATTTTGATGTACATTTAATTATAGACAAAATTGACATAAATAAATAAAACCTTTGATAAATCAAAACTCACATGAATATAGAACAAACTCGATTACTAGATACTAGAAATAATTCCAAGCTTTTCAATCTTTCGATGCGGAGCTACAAATTGGATAAGCACGTAAAACTGTCAAACGGGCCATTTATAGTGCCCAAAATAACGAACATTGACAGTTTTGCCATACCGTAATACATTATATCGAACAATAATATAAAAAATATTACAAACTTAATTAAAATCATTACATAAGTACCTATCATTTATTTAAATTAAATTTCATAGTAAATATTTTTATACTACGTAGGTAGAAAACAAGAATACGGCCAGCCTAGTGGTAAGCAGTTACTGTATAGCCTACTTACATGATGCCGACCCTAATTCCACTACAGATAAAAAATATATTTGAAAACTCTTAGTGTATACTTTTGTATATACATTTCATAGAAAAATGCAATAACATAAGTGATTACTAACTGAGTAAAGTTGTCAACGAGAAACTTCCTCACTAACTTCGATAATTGAGTAAAATAAAATAGATTGTTGGTGATGTTGATAGTTCCCTACAACTATAATAAAGACTTTCTCGTGTCGTTGGTTAAGTATAGATTCCACACACATTGTGAAGTTTTTATCTTGATTTTGCCAAGGCGTATTTTCTGATTAAAAATCCTCAGTGGTAATTCGAAATCTTGTGTCAAGTACGTCGGTGAACGCGTGAAGTTGTCGTCGGTCTAAAGTATCATGATTATAGACATCCAATATGGGGAGTCAACATATTCATAATATATCTTTACATAGTCCCTTTAAACGAATTTCGGTGACGGCGGTTAATCTCGTTTGATATTAGCCATCTGCGCCGGAGATATTACAGTGCACAAGTTAGTGTGTATATAAACACAGTTGCATCTATTCCCTCCCTCTCATAGTCATGATGGGACGGCAATCCAACACGACCCAACAGAGATAAGGCGTAGGATCCGTTGGTCCTACACTTTTATGCTGCGGCTTTACATGCTTTCCAAGGCAACTTTCTATTTGGGAACCTATCTGAATTCCTTGACAAAAAACCCAATATCTATTTTCATGTTCTGTAGTTTCTCAACTACTACTAGACCAAAAATTCCGTTAAATAATATATTTTGACGATTGGTCAGTTAGGCCGCTATCGCTCATCTGCAATGAATCTTGACTTCAGCGAAAGGCGGCTTGGTCGAGGTTACAAGGAGGACATGTTCAGGTTGATAGGACTGCTGGTTCATGGTTGCAAGCGTCTCGATGTGGCTTAGAAAAAAGTGGTTCGTTTTAATGTCGCTATACCCTTACATATACCATCATTTAAAAGTCAAAAGTAGCTTTAGTAATTTGATAGACGATAACCTGGCTACTGTGCTAGCCCAATTAGATTTACAACCGTCATTGATCACTAAGCAAGAACATCGTTTGATCGTTGTACACATGACGTGCATTGTACAATGCTTATTGAATATCGAGATAACAAGCTCACATACATAGTAAATGAACACGATCCCGTGGCTTTGCAACCTTGTCTACTGTTTATAAATAACAGACAATCAAATATTGTTGAAAATTAAATTCAGTTATATAATACTTACCAGGTCGTCAGTCCACCTTGTTAGAGGCCTGCCCACGCTTCGTCTTCCAGTTCGTGGTCGCCACTCTAGACCCTGAACAACCTGGTAAAGGTTGCGGGCAACCGATGGACAAGGTCGGCTCTGGATCGAGAGTTGTGGAAGACCTTGGGAAGGCCTATGTCCAGCAGTGGACGTCTTTTGGCGGAGAAGATGATGATGATATAAAACTTTATTTTAACTATGCAATTTGTTTGTTTTAGAACAGTGTTGCTACTTCATTTTCTTCACTTACTTATTTACACAAACACGAAGATAACAAGTGGTGCAGAACTGTAATGTATAATCATGAACAGTTCTTTTCAACTAAAAATCGCACAAGGTCAAATTTGCTCTAAAGCCAAGTGCCGCTTGAACATCGAGTCCAAGAAATTTTTGACATGTATTATAAAGATCGACTAGGACCTTAAAACAGGCGACAGAACTATTAATATCATCAGAATTGTTGGTCTAAATTTCACAATATTATCTTTATATACCTTTAAACGAGCTTTAAACGAATCTTGTATATACTCGTATATATATAATCTGAATCTCGAAAACGGCTCCAACGATTTGTTGAAATTTCGTTTGCAGAGGGTTTCGGGGACGATTAATTGATCTAGCAATATTTCATTTTTATAAAACGTTAATTCGGTCATCTAGGAATTTTAAAATAAAAAGGGAGTATGTATATTATTGAGACATTTATCCCATTTATTTTCCGAATCCAAACCGGAACTAAAAATTATGTTCTTTCACAGCATGCAACGTGATGCTTTTTGGCGCTGAAGGTATTTATACTCTGCGGAACCATGGCGAAACAGGCAACTGCTCCGTCCTTGCCGTGTCTCCAGCTACTGTCCATGTCCTGGACCTTAACGTCGGACAGACAATAAAAAAAGGCCGCCTTATCGAACTGGAAACTGGTACTATCCATCATGTAAGTAATAGTTCAAGATATAAAAACTTAGATCATTCATAAAAGTTTGTTGAGATGTCGCAGAAAAGTTTGTTCGCATTTTTGTTGCTTTCGATTTATAATAGTTATATTAGGTATTACATAAAATGACATAACATTACACCTCGTTCTCTAAAGGGATAGGCAGAGGTTTTTATGCCCACGCCCACGATCTGCCAGCTACGCTTGGTCCCATGTAATAACTGTCTACTGGTCGTTTAACTGTCGATTCCCTGGTATTGGGTACTTCCATCACATTAGATGCCACAACATTATAATTTAAGAACATAGACTTGTGTTTCTTTTGTTACACTAACTTTTAAACTTTCGCGTTGTATGATATACACCTACAATCTGTATATATAAAAGCAAAAACTGACTGACTAATCGATCATCGCGCAGCTGAAACCGCTGGGTTTAGAACCATCAAATTTTCCTTGCACTAATATTCCTTGAGTCACGTAAGTGTGCACTAAGAAAGATTTTTTGAAAATTCAATCTTTAAGGGGGTGAAAAGAGGTTGCAAAGTGTGTATTCTTAATTGGTCTGATCAACTTCAAATTTACCCGTGCGAAGCCGGCAGGCCGCTTGTATATTCATCAAGCAATCTAAAGGTAAATAATATAATTCATGACCGTGTGACCCTTCGTTATATTCTATTTCCTTTGTCGTCAAATAATCTATTTAGACTAGCAGGCATTATAAATGTGATATTTCTGCACCCAAATCACATCATCAAATTATGTTCTGGTTATTTACCAACTAGCAAACACAATGAACTAGTTGATATAAACTAATGATACAAACGATTAACTGTACAACTAATTAACTAAGCCTTAACTAAACTGATTTCTTTGATGAGTTCATCAAACAAATTAGTTATTAGTGCTCCAAATCTATTTACGCAGGTGTAGTATCATCGTTTAGGTGAATTTCGGGTTATTATTTACATAATGAAGGTCTAGAGATTGCTTAAGTAAATCAATTACGTTAAATTGAGACACAATTAAAATTTGAAGTGAGTTATAGCTCGTCACAACTGAATTATTTTACCGGAAATAAATGCGACACTGTTTACCTCAGTGACGTCAAAGTATTGCTTCGATTGCGCAGAAGTTTTGTTGTATGATTGCCTGGATCAGGCCTGAGTCAGGCCAAGGGGTAATTACGCCGATGACACGTTGGTCACGGCTCGGGGTCGTAGATTTGAAGATGCGGCGCGCCTGGCCACCACGGGGGTCTCTCAGGTGGTCGGGCGTATCAGGGCGCTGGGGCTTAGGGTGGCCCTTGAAAAGACGGAGGCTCTTTTATTTCATGGGCCCCGTCGCGGTCCATCTGCTGGCGCCTCGATATCCGTCGGATCGGTCCTCATACGGGTCCAGGCCCAGATGAAGTATCTGGGCCTGGTGTTGGATGGGCGATGGCTCTTCGACGAGCACCTTCGCCGTCTCTCGCCGAGACTCGAGGGGGCTGCGTCCGCCTTGAGACGGCTTCTGCCGAACCTGGGTGGGCCCAGCCTCATCTGTCGTCGGCTGTACACGGGGGTAGCCCGGTCAATGGCGCTTTACGGCGCACCGGTGTGGGCGGGGTCTCTGACCGCCGAGAGCAGGCGGCTGCTGGCGAGGCCGCAGCGTATAATGGCGGTCAGAGTCGTGCGCATTGGCCGAAACGCCCCCGTGGGACTAGGAGGCGGAGGTGCTCGCCGAGGTGTATCGGCGGGCGGCTGCAGTTCGGGCAGAGCGGCGGTCCCCTCTCCCCGAACAAATCCGCGAGTGGCGCGAGGCTGCCCGCACGACTATCATGGCCCGGTGGTCAAGTCAGCTGGAGGCTCCACGGGCTGGTTTCAGAACTGTGGAGGCGCTCCAGCCGATCTTGTAGGAGTGGGCAGGGCGGCGGTACGGGACCCTTTCTTTCCGACTGGTGCAGGTTTTGTCCGGGCATGGTTGCTTCGGGCATTACCTGCACAAGGTCGCTAGGAGGGAACCGAGTCCCGTCTGCCACCACTGCGACTGCGGCGACGACTCGGCGCAGCATACGCTCGAGTCATGTCCGGCTTGGGCGGTGCAGCGCCGGGACCTTGTCGCAATCATTGGTGTAGACCTGTCGCTGTCCGCCGTGGCACGGTCCATGGTCGCCAGCGACAGGGAGTGGATGGCGGTCGCATCCTTCTGCGAGGACGTCATCTCGCAGAAGGAGGCGGCGGAGCGGATCAGGGAGGAAAGTCTCCTGGCTGATCCGATCCGTCGTCGGCGAACTGGGCGGCGTCGGCGCGCACACGAGCGCCTGATGCCGCCATAGTGAGGCTGCGGGGAGGCTGGGGCAATTGAGCCTCATCCGCAACCTTCCGCGAAGGGACAGCGTCTCCGGTGCACCCGGACGCTGTCACTAGTGATGAAGCTCGCGTAGCGCGGGCAGCTGCTGGGTGGACCACTGATGTCATATCAGGTTCCAGTGGTCCACCCGTGAAGGCGGGTGTAGGCCCGAGCGAGAGCCAAAGTATTTATATATTAAGCTGAGCTGGATGGCTACGCGGCGGAAATGCGCACAACAGCTCTCCATAGAGCATCATAAAACAGTAGCTTTTAAGGGCACATTTCGCTACGCTGCATCCAAGGTGTGGAATAACTTGCCACCACCGATAAGAGCCATCAAGACTATCGACACTTTTAGATGTCGTTTGCGACAATTTCTTATAGATAAACAAAAACAGCTTGGAATGATCAGTGCCGATATGTCTATTATATAATAATTGCTGCGAATTTTTGTGTTGTCATGATTTTATACCTGTTTATTTATTTATTTGTTACATAAGTAATTTCCTGGTAATTGTAAATGTTTCTATAATTAATATCATGTATTTTCCTTTTTTTTTTTTATTTGGATTTCTCATTTATTTTTGTACCACTCATAATGTGTTTTTTTATTTATTTTGTGTCACGGTTTTATTTACTTTGTTTGTTTATGTTATTATTGTTATATTCTTATTTGTTTTATTTCTGTATTTGTTATTATGTTTAAACATATATATGTATATTATAATTATGGTGGATCTTCACATCCGTGACTTACAAAGGTTTTAGTTGAAAACCAGCGCCAGGCACTACTTATCTGTGGTTGTCTGGCATTATGCTGAACTAAACCTTTTCGGTGCAGATGTGAGGCACACAAAAGACTAGCCTAAGTTCATAGTTAAGACCTGTTGGTAATTGTTGTTGTTTTGATGTGTCTCACGATGTATCTGAATAAATGTTTTTTCTTTCTTTCTTTTCTTTTTTTTCTTAGGTGCACAGGGGGGTTTTAGTCGGTATACCGGTCGCCCACCACCTTTAGGCCGAAACGTGCGTCATAACTGCCTCGCTTCCCCAGGCGGGGCGGTATGCGCAAGGCATTTCCCCTCTACAAAAAAAAAAAAAAAAAGTCCAAGGGGTATATTGGTGATTGAATTTATACCAGTAATCCTGTCTATTAGCACTATAAAAAAGAGTTTAGGCCCTAAAACAAAACTTTCTCACGGAAACCATAGATTTTTTGAGATAAATATTAGTATTTTTTTATTACATTTAATAAAGATGTTATTAACGTAATCGGAGAAAGGAAATTATATCGAAGACCTGAATAACTGATTCTAATTGATATTATTAACTCATTAACTTTTACAATTGCTTTAATAAATAGTTAAGTTGAAATTTGCCATAATTGGAATTTGTAATTGTACACTTTAATAACGTTATTCGATTATAATTATAGCATACTTCGAAATTCAATCTAAATTTGCAAACATAGCCAACAATAGACCCCAAACTTTTGTACAATCATTGTATTGGAAACTGATGTTCGGTCACATTTTGCTACAATAGAAGCTGACTGAAATTCTAAAGTAACTTTTAAGTAAAGAAAAATATAAAGCCCCTTTAAATACGTCTTATAAAGGAACTGGGCACGAAAAAGAATAATATAAATAGAACATTACTTATTATATATTATAATAAAAATTGTAATATTAAAATGTTGGTTAAGTCTTTGGGCTCACTACCTTCGATCCAATGTACGAGTACATCGAAGTGCACTAACGGTTAAATCACGTGATACGGCTCTATTTCCTATCCTCTTTTTAATCTTGTTGCATTGACCAAATAAGATCATTCGCTTAACTCCATAGTACCTACGCTAGTAATACAATCTCATCACACTACCTACCTGACATTGACCTGTATGTTTTCACAGTGCACAAAGCGTGGCCTGCCTGATTATGTGGACATTGGCGGCGCTAACGGGCTGGATCACACCAAAATGGAGGTCCTCGACAGCGTCTGTGGCCTTGACTCTACCGAAGGTAAACTACCTCTTTGTATCTAGCCTTCCCTCTATATCTTTGATACTTATTTAAAGCTATCGGCAAATCGAATATGGAACTAAATTTGTCATTTTCAGTGTATTTTTCTATTTGTGTTATTTCAAGGATCGTCGAAAATAAAATTAAATGTCGACTATTTTCCGAAAAAACAAAGGATGGTTGTGTTTTTCAGGACTTATTCTCGACACTGTTTTATTTACGGTTTCTATTTTCTGTTAAATTCTAGATTTACTAAAAGAATCAGTCTTCAAATTTAACTTTTTTAACCTTTAAGTTTAAAATAAGTTTTGTATATCCTATCCTAGTAATATTATAAATGTGACAGTTTGTGAGGATGGATGTATGTATAGATGTTTGTTATCTACTCTTTCACGTAAAATCTCTTGAATATATCTGGATGAAATTTAGATACATTATAGTCTGGAATAACGAAAAGACTTTTATCATAATAACCGACAACCACGCGGGTGGAGTTGCGGGCAACAGCTAGTAATTGATAAATATAAATATTTTACACTTGATGTTATTATAATATTATATTCGTCGTCTGATTAAGATAAGAAAAGATTTGAAGTATAACAATTTAGTAGTTTGATCATTGTTTATTTACAGGACTACTACACTAAAGTATATTATTAGGTAAGAACTACATAGGTACTATTTCCTAAAATCTAACATCATGCTTATGGTATGAGAATTTAATTCTGACTTTCTTGTATTTTCTGAATAAATATAAATTTCGTATTCCTGTGCATTGCGAAACATATGTATATCCAGAATATTCATTAGAATGTAAATTCCTTTTATGTATCAGTTAATTAACATACTATGACAACATTAGTAAAATCGTCAAAGCTACAAATAAATACCGAGATCAAAATGTTTTGTTGTTCAAGTAAACAGTTTTATTGTTTCCCCTTGTGGCTTTTACATATAAATGTATGTAATATATTTGAGAAAACAAGGCTCTTTCATCTTAAATTCTGTTCAACAAAGAGATAAATCTATTTACAGAGACAGGCTTTTTGTTTGTAGTACGTACATACTGACAAAATGTTGATCACTTCATTAATATTGACAGTACTGAGTTCTTCTTTCATATTTTATAAAGCCTTTTAGAAAACATTCTTTTATTGGGTAATATTTATTTTTAAAGTACTATACAAAGACTCGGTTACTTAGGGTATTTTAAACTATACCAGTCATAAACGAACGCGGTGTTATTAAAGTTCCGTACATGAAGCAGTGAAAAACAAAGAAAATTATAGGTACTAGGTATATACCTAATTATATAAAAAAAATGTAGATTTGAATTAATTTTAACCAATTTTCAAAAAGACAAAGGTTCTATGTTCATTTTTATGTATATCTTTTCTTTTTTATCGATTTCTCGATAAATGTTGGACCGATTTCAATTTATTTTCTTGAGTTTAAGAAGGTATACTTTCGAAGTGGTCGAATTGTTACCAATTAATCTGATTAGGGGATGCCTCAAAAATCTAAATTATGTTTCAAATTACTCTTTATGCGTTGGCTTTGGTTCAGTTTCTAGGTGGTCTCGTATAAATTAAATTGGTATTAGACGTTGGACTCCAAAAAAAAAACCAATAAACACCTTAAATCAAATAGGAAGTATGCACACAAGTAACAAGTTTAACAATCCATAATATCTATATTTTTATACTAGGTACCTACTTAATTGTTAAACACGCACACAACCCGCCTGATGGAAAGCAGTTACCGTAGCCTACGGACGTTTGAGACAAACCACCAAAATAACGACAGTGCTTCGTTTTACCTCTTCGGCACGTAACCCTAAAATAAATAATTAAAATGCGGGCTATTTTCAATACTACAATTTATATTCTAGATTATTCTATTTTAATTCTGAATTGTCCGCGACAGCGCCTAAAGTACTTTTTTGTTTTAGCTATCACTTTTATTGTCCTGGCACTCCAAACACTCAAAGGGCTAGATTGTTTACTGCACCGACAGAGCTCTATAAAATGGAAATTTATGCAAAAATGTTAGTTGATGGGTTTTATTTAACTTTTGAACGACGTAAAGTTTAACGCGTGGTTCTGCCAAACGGATAGTCCATTTTAATGCGGATTATAAAAAAAATATTGGCATTAGTTTTGCTATATTTTATCAAAATCATGTATTTAGACAGTTGTGCTGAGTCTGAGTGAACTTTGTGTGCGTCACAAGACTCGTTTTCTAGTGCGATAGTTATCTTTTTAATAAAATTGATTAAATTATGTAAAGCTACATTAAATATTTATTTGTTATAGCTCGGCGTCCTGCGTTCATCGCTTGTGAGGACACTGTAGTTCGGCTGGTATCGACTGGTCGGTATCACAACTCTGTTACCCTAGCCTTCGCACCTCTCCCGCTTGAAGAAATTGAACACGCTGACCTGATATGTGGACTAAATGATCTGTAAATTAAACGAAACGCGTTATTATACAGCCTCTCGACTTTGGCTTCAGGGATAAGGTTCCAATGCAATATATTTCTTTAACATTCCATATTACGGGTTTAATGATTATTCGTGTATTGTAGCTGTTTATTTTTCAATATTTTGTTTTTAAATCGACTTATAATACATAATTAATGTCGATAGAGTAGTTATTTTATGCAATCAATTTTCTATATATACATTTATTATCGGTAGATTACTTGTATTAGTGAATATAAATACATTATAGATTTAATCAATCAATGTATAGAAAAAAGTTTGTGTGGTAGAACTAGTCTGTCATATTAAGACAAACTTGTATCAAACTTTTCGTCTCTGTAACGAGTGAGTTGCACTTAGCGTCGAAGGATTTAGCCAGGTTGAGTTTGTACGCGCGCTCGCATTGAATCAGAGGATCAATGTTGAGTGATGGCTCGGTATACAAACGTCAGTGGTGTAATTCACTCCTACGAACTTCATATAAACTGTCGGTATAGTTATAAGTTAATATTTACAAGTAGAGTACCTACATAAATATCACATCTAAAGATGTAGTATTAAGAAGCTAAGTTGGTAATAAGTTTTTTGTCCAAATTTTACGTAGTATGTGTATTTAATTGTGTTATAATAAATAAAGTTTATTACCAAATTCAGTATCTCTATCTAGTCATGCATTAAGATGAAAATGTGCATAATGCACTAGCTATTTGTCAATAAATAAATGTACCTGTTGAATTGTTTTATTTTATTCATAAACTAGGGGTCGCCCGCGACTTCCTCCAGGTGGTTATTTGGAATATTTTCTCTCACTACTGCTCCGCTCCTATTGAGCATAGCGTGATGTTATATAGCCTATAGCCTTCCTGGATAAATGCACTATACAACAAAAAAATATTTTTTCTAATCGAACCAGTACTTTCTGAGTTTAGCGCGTTCAACCAAACAAACAAACTCTTCAGCTTTATAATATTAAGTATAGATATAGTATAGATTATAGGTAGCTGTTAGTGACCCTGACTTTTTTAATAGAATACTCGTTCAAAGTATTGACCTAAGAATGAAACACAGGACGATCGATCACAAACTTATGCCACGGGACGAATATAGCAATCAAAAAACTTACAGAACACGAAAAAATTGGTTCGTACCTTGTACCTTTGATCATTCTAGAGTCTATTTATCAGACAGAGTTTTTCTTTATATTACTTATTGGCAAATTGCACTATTTTACTTACAAAGGAACTTTATGAACTTCATGCATATAGTACTTGAGATACTCGTTTGCAAAGCCTATCAGTGAGAATCACAAATCAACCCGCAATTTCTACTCAAACTCAAAATTACTCACTTAAGGTTGCTAAGTAACAATCATGAATTTCATGAATTGTGAATAAACCAGAAAGACGATGACAGCTTAATTTACCTACGGCGTAGACGTAGAGTCATGAGAAGAACTAGGAAATACCTCAGGCCACTCTTTTTCATCGTCAGATAGTTACAATCTTTTGTAACTCGTCGTAAGTTCGATTCCAGATGGATTAAAATTTTACCTAAAAGTATTTAACGGGTAACAAAATTATTGGTACTTATCATTATTTTGGTAAGGAAGACATTATGAGTTACTATGTACATATAAGAATATAAAAATACCGTTTGCTCATCTCCGTGGATTTAAAAATATGTATAGGTAGGTAACTTGAATCGTTGAAGCTTATCGAAACTATTATAAATAAAACTCCATTGAATAGAATGGAAACCATAAAATACCTCAAGGCTATTAAATGAAGAACATGAAAGGGCTGTGAGTAAGGTCAACTTTTATTGAGTCAAAGGACAATAAAAATATAAACCGAATTATGATGAAAACATAGCATAAAGCGTCTTCTTTGACGGAGGGTCACTTCGAGTTGATTCTTAATTTCATTTTTAGTTAAATTATTTATAAATGAATAATTACATTAAAAATAATGCAAGCAGATTATCTGACAGCTGAAAGGTAAAAAAAAGCGAGAAGAGTATTTATAATATAAATTATCCATTTAATGATTAGTAACTATAATGACAGTTAGCTAAATTCAAGCAACTAGTCGTGGGTTGGATTCGAAAAATGTCTTTTCCCAGGTAAGCTTCTCTTTCATATTTTTATTTTATACTACTTAGTTGGAAAACAAACATACTGCTCGCTTGATGGTTAGCAATTGCCGTAGCCTACGAAAGCACTCGGGTTTTATGATGTAACTCTGGGATAGAAAAACGATTCGTTAAAAATGCGTCTCTAAATCAGCGCTGAAAACCTGTACTCACACAAGAACACAACTACACCCTATATCAAGTCGTTTGGCTGTGGTCTTTTGTAAGTCCGTCACCTACAAAAGACAACAGCCAAACGTCTAGACATAGGGTGTCGTTGTGTTTTTTTTTCAGTTGGGTTAGCTTAATTGTATGGTGCCTTACCTTACGTATGGTGATATTTGTTTCCTTAATTTGAACGCTGAGTTTTGCCTGCAACACTAACTCTCCATTTGCAGACTGTATTTAAGGGTCATTAGTACTGTTAAATGCAAACAACAAGTGATTATACAGCGAATTTTCCCAATATATTTGCTATTATACTTAAATATTAAAGCAATGTGGAAAAAGACGAGCCCGGAGCAGGACTCGAACCTGCGAGAACCGAGAGGCGCAGGTTCGAGTCCTGCTCCGGGCTCGTCTTTTTCCACATTGCTTTAATATTTAAGTATATTTGAGCTGATTGCATAGCAAAATGCTAAAAATATTGAATAATATTTGCTATTGTTTTACAATTTGTCTGTGCACTTTCAACTATAGAACAATGACTTAATTAGCAAGGACCTTCTGTAATTCAAAGTACATTAATATTGATATAAAAAAAATCCAAAATTTCCTTATAAATTGTTGAAAATTATAGCAATCTAATTATGAATAATTATATAAATGAATCTAGTTTTTTTGTTCTTAATTTTTCTTCGTTCTTGGATTTAATTATATTATTCAACTCAAAGGTTTTCAATCATTTCTTATTGCTCCATTGTTGGCCCGCAGATTTCCTAAAATAAATAACTGATTTTGAGCGTAACTACTATCTATTGTCGACTTATTCATGTTATTTTCCTTTTAATTGTTTTTTACTTTTCCTAATAAAAATGCTTTTAATATATTTATTTTGTCATCATTATCATCTCAGGCAAAAGACAGAGTGTTGGAAATAATGTCTCCTCAAGGATTTCCACAAAATTTGGTCCTGAGCTGACCTTGTCTTTCGCTCCTTGCACCCTTCACAAGATCGTCAGTCTTCATTGTTGGAGGCCTGCCCATGCTGCGTCTTTCAGTTCGTTGTCACTAATACAGAACCTTTCTACCCCTGCGACTAAATTAAATTTATTAGCCTAACCTTTTAAGGTAAGAAAATCAAATATGAGATTAATACCATCAGTCCAGCATTCAGGTATCTCACGGAATCCATTATAGCATCCATAATTCATTTAAGATTATTTGCAGAGTGTCTCCTAACTCTAGCATCCACACGTTCCGTAAGACTGCATGAGGATAATAATAAAAGATTCCACTGCATCTCATATAATAACTCGTTTAGGGTCAAGACGGTATGCTAGGTACTGACCTAGCATACCGTCTTGACCCTAAACGAGAAACGAAACGAAAATAACTGTATTTTGATAAAATAAAATGACAAACTGGTTTAATTAAATTTTATTGAGTATTTTTTTGGATAGAGATAATAAACGAATACCTATTTAAAAGCAAAATAATGACTATTGTCTAACAGTATTCTCACAAAAATATTTTATTTCCACTACGGTGAATTAAATGTTCGTGCAACTGTACAAACGAATTTACATAAAGTTATTAACTCTAACAATCATTTAATTTCTTTTTTTACGATACATTCAAATTCTATGATAATAAAACTAATTCTGACAGATATAGCTATGAACGAGTAGGTATTTTAGCTCGTGAAGAATTAAACATACAAAACATTGATTGCCCACTTACATTAAGCACTAAGAGCACACGACACCTGAAGATCAAAAATATAAAACATATATTGTCGACGTCATTCGCATTTATAGTTTCAGTAATACAAAGAATAAGTGCACACCCATGTATACGTACATTAAAATTAGCACCTAATTTGTAAAGCAGTATCTACTATTATCGTTTGCATAACAGATAAAAGCTTTTACATAAATAACATTTAAACATTTATTTTATCTAACAACCAATACCATTGTAGAATTATCTAATTGACTACACATTCAAGTACTGTATTATTTAAAATATACAGTGTAAATTATTTGTATTTTTACGTGCAAGTGGTATGTATAGTTATGTATTTTTACGCATAAGTAGTATGTATAGTTACCTATTTCAAGTCGTATTGCAGATGACTGGAAAATAAGTTACAGGATTAGTCACATAAAATTCTAATGGCAATCACATCAAATCTAAGTCTTATATACTATAATATACTATACACTACAGCTAATGCGTAGTTTAGTCAACAAATATAATATACAAACAGTATAGTATTGTCCATATACTTACGGAGATAAGAAAGAAAACGTAAATTATAATCTACCTATATCGTAATCAACAAAGCTTGAGACAAAAGGTAAACAAAAAAATACTTTCTTAGATAATTCAATTGTTATTATAATATAATTTCATACTTTCAAATAACTTGTTAACATTTTGTTTCATGCTTGCCTCAATAGGGTATAGAGAAAATATAATTTAGGCCTATTGAAAATAAGCATTAGGAAACCGGGAAGTTAGGTTTACTGAATAGAGTGTCAATAAATATAATTCTTACTATATTTTTTCACATAGAGTAGTCTAAGTAACATCTGAGCTACACTTAAAGGTAAACGTTAACGTGATCAGCGCCACCTATTAATATTATCTAGTAAGTTATAAATTTAATAAAGTAAATCTTATATTTTTAAGTCTATTTTATAATGCATTTTATTTATTACGTGATATTTCTTAGGGTCAATTGCACATTATAATTGATATGTATTGTTTTCATTTATATTAATTTACGTCCTATAAACTCAAGTTTGACACGATTACGACTTTACACGATACCTACCTATTCACATAATGCCAGTTTTGGATTTTCCATGTCATCCTTGTTTTTCTTCACTACCAAAACTATGTAATCTTGATTAACAAAACTGGCATTGTGTAATTGAGAGGTAGTTAGTGAGAAAATACAACAAAAGCGTTATAACAGTTTGATAGTTGAATTGATGTCATAACAATAATATATTTATGTCATTTATGTATAATAAATGTCATTGAAAAAGTATTTTTCTACATATTTATATTTCTACAAAACGCACCTTTAATAGAAAAAAACCGTAAAATGAAAAAATATATTTTTAACCTTATGCTGATAAGCATAACGAGGCAATTTTCCTCTGCTTCCAAATGACGTTGCGGTAATTTTACATAAGAGCATGGCAGATATTAATTAAGCACACCCTGTGCATGTACACACGGCGCATTTCACGAAACAATCACTCCGATGCTATGTGCTTTAAGCTTCTTCTATCTGTTGGCCAAACATACACCAATATTTATCACAGTACGAGTATGCTCATAGCACAATCAAAAGATTACACAAAATGACGGTAGTTCAATGTTTCAGTAATAGTCATCAGTGTACCTACTGTGGCATACATTGGCCTATGTTAACCCAACTTGTAGAGAAGACTCTGCAGTTAATAGGTATCTGTTGAAGCCTAATAAATAAGACTTCTGTAAATAAACAATTATTTGGTTTAAACAAATCTTAAGATTATATGAAGTCGCTACTTATATTACAATCCTTATTTAGATCACTTTACTTCTTAGTTTTACTAATTAAAGCTATCCCATACAACTTCTCAATTTGTGCTTAATCAACAAGAAAGCGAGTGTTGTGCAACTTCTTCACTATATAATAAAATATTCTTGCTATGGCTTGGTATAAGATAATAATCTGTAGGATTAATAAGGAAAATATAGAGGCACGTGTTAAAATTATAGAACTACTTTGTGCTCAGGAAAGGTATTATACCTAGTGTGTTTAGGAAAATTGGGTTTTAATACGGTTAATGTAGGGTTGATTTTTGCGTAAACCAATCATACAATATTTATAGTTTTTTTGTTGTTGTGTATGGTCACTTTCTTTCATGATAGCCCACCGCTTCGAAACTTGTTCAAGGATAGTAATTGACGATCGCATATAGGTATAAATATTTATTACCGCTAACTTTTCTTTAGTACAAATATTATATGTTAAAAGTATAAAAATTGTTACTAAGTTCATAAGATAATTTTTCACTTAAAGCATTATTAAGCTACAAATTACGTACTGATTTGGAATTCACTGCTATTGTGAAGACGATATTATATATTCCTGTATATTTTCCGCAAATTGTCGTTGCAAATTTAAAATCTTCTATGTGATATAATAAGTGTTTAATAACTCTGCGTCACCCTAAGGGTGACTTGTAAAATGCCTAAAGCATTATGTCCGCCTTAGTGCAGAAAATTAAAAAGGTTTTAATGTTCGATCTCTGAAACAAACAACCTTTATATCCTATAAATATATATCAACGTGCACTTATTTGATGCAGTCATGGTGTTAGAAAAAATGTTTTATTTGCAGAAAGAACATTTTATTTTTCATACATGGGCGATTTTAAATTTGCATTAACAATAGATATATAATATTTTATATTCCAATATCATTTTAAATTCCTCAAAGAAAAAATAATTGCTTTAATACTTGATATGTATAGTGATGTGACTTAATTATAGATACTAAGTAGATTCCCGGTATCTTGTGCTGTGCCTATTAGATATTTACTTTATACATAAGGTACATAGATAAGTCTACACAGCGTTGAGAACATCGCAATCTATACTTAAGAAGGGACTATTCACAAAATATACTATTATCTGTTCGAAGTCATAAGAATTTGGGAGTTCATAAGATCCTCAAGTGGTACGAATATTAGCATTCTAAATACAATAGTAGTAAATATATTGATAAAAATTTATCTCACAGTATACACTCAACTTCTATAATCCATTATTCAATATAAAATCGTAAAATTTTACTACGATAAAGATATTTGTTTGCTATTTAAGCAGAGGCACACTTTGATATGTATAGTGATATTATCAAACTGTCTTGTGAGAAAGCATCGCTTTAACAATCAAAGCCGACGACGCGACGTATATACTTTTCTCTAATATTAATATATTTCTTATACGCTAAAGTAATATAAGAATTCGCCCACATTAATACTTTCATAACATGACATACACATTAACTAAATATAATATGAAACATCAAATATATTAAACAACTAGTTACAGGAACATTGTAAACTAAATTATTTAACACTCAACATACTACTACAATTATTATACAGAAAAATAAATTAAACAATCCAGTTTTCATAAGAGTCCATCTTGTTTCAAGCTTCACGTTCACATTTCGAATTCACTTTTTAAAAAGTTCGTTTTCAACGTTCCGATAATCGTCCATTTTAAATTTGTTCGCATTCCGACGCCAATAGTTTTCAAGTTTGTAATAAAGTATAATATTTAGATATGTATATAATAATACAACATTTACTTCTAGTACTTTAGTAGCCAATAATAAAATTCGAAATGCCTTCTGCAATCAAGACTAAAGCTTCAGAAAATTGTAAATTGTCAATATTTATTTCAATGATTCAATCGTAATAATAAATTTTACTGACAGTTTACAATTTGTATTGAAGTAAAATATTTAGTTACATTTATTGTTCTAGTTTGTATAAATAAATTTATCTACGTTCTCCTATATGCGTAAATATTCACTAATTCGACGCGGCTGGCCGGTGAGTGCTTACAACGCAATGGTTGTGGCAAGCGTCGTCAGCAGGAGTATAGGCAGGGTGGTGCCCGCGACGCTGCTGTAGGGGCCGGTTACCGCACCATCGCATGGAACGTGCTCCAATTCTGGAATTTAACAAATCATTGTGTGTCACTTTAATCGATTAACAGCGTGGCTAACATGTGAAATAGACCTTATGATTTACTGGTTTATCCTTATAATTTAACAATAAGGTGGCTTCTGATTGTAAAAATTGTGATTGGTCCAGACAGACTCTAAATCAGAACAATCCGCATTTTATGAGAAGAATTACCTAACACATAGGAGTACGCACGTACACACGTATACAGACATGACGAAGTAATGTAAAATCGGGAACCGACTTTCAATGTCTAAAATTGGCCACAGGCAGGTGGACAGGTCGGTGGGTGATTTTAATCAGTTTTTTGAGGTAAGCCTATACGTAAATCTTTTGAAAATATCACAAATTCAAAAAATATTCAGAATGTCAAATCTCAGCAGCATATTAAAAACGCCTAATATAATAAATTAAATAAGCAAACCTCTCTTAAGGACTCACCAAGCGCTTAAGTAAATGTTACTAGTTTATTAAATACTTTCAAACTTAGTTTTAGCTTGTCTAAGTTAAGTTGCACTGCGACTAAAATTCAATTTCTTCAACAACTTCATACTTCTGCCTATATAGTAGTAAATAAGAACTTTAAAACAATAATTATATTAAGAAGGTAGCTCTTACTCGAATCTTTGTTAAGGTTTTTAAGTATTTCTGTTGGTGATCAGCGGCTAATCTGATGGTAAGTGGGAACCTTATGGACTTCGGACATTCCGGGGATACAGCTAAACAGCTGCCTAAAGTCAGTGCTTTCTTTTAACCTCGTTTGAGGTACTTATAGGTACGGTGTTTTTTGTATGCGTAGAACTTGGCCCAGCTTCAGCATGTGCAAGAAAACCAGTGCCAGATTTTTATAGTCCTGGATTCTCTACTAAATATAATTATATTGGTACTAAATGGCAAAGGGTTCTCGTTATCGCATTAACATGTGTTAATACGATTACAAATGTACACAGAACATTGTTAGGGTGTTTACTGATTGGGCGTGTTTCGGATACATATTAGCTAATATGAAACATATGTTTCACTAACTAAGCTCCATAAGCTCGTGTAATACGCTTAGCTCCGAATTCTATACAAAAATTCTATCAAAATGGATTCTTGCAATCGGATTATGTATAGTTCTGCAAATTTAAGGCACCTATAAGAATGTTGGATTGAGGTAAACTTCTAAACTTGATACTAAGTATATTACTTTAATTTATAGCCTATTCCGTCCAACTCCATCCAAAGGTCGGGGTGACATTGTCATAAACCAATTCTTCAGAAACTATAAATCATTTAGAACTGCCTTTTAGAACAACCTATGTTCTAAATAATGAAGGTAACTTTAACCCTAATTTTAGTCTACAAACACTAATAATCATAGAAAATAATATAAGTAATAATGGGAATGGGAAATGGGAAATTTAATTTATATATATAACTTGCATCTAATTTAGGCCAAGACCTACGATCAGGTGCTATACTAATACTAATGTTATCTTCTATTAGAAAATATTGAGAAGATAATATCTTTAATTTGTTTATAACCTGTTTATTACTTACATAATTAAAAATATATTCACATAGCTAGCTTCTTTAAGTGCACGCCACTTAGCACGATTCTTAATCAATCGAAAAATGGTATACTTTAGACTTATAGAGCGCTTGTAACGATTTGTTTCATACATAATTATAATGATCCTTACTAATATTATAAATGTGAAAGTTTGTAAGAATGGATGGATGGGTGTTTGTTACTCTTTCACGTTAAAACTACTGAACGGATCTGGATAAAATTTGGCACAGAGATAGATTATGGTCTGGAATAACACATAGGCTACTTTTTGCAACGATAACCGACATCCACGCGGGCGGAGCCGCGGGCCACAGCTAGTACTTCATATTGTTACTTGAGCCAAATGTTGCAATGGGAAACCCATTATCAACAATGCCACAAACATTTCTAATAATGCAAGTATAAATAGGTGTGATTCGCGAACTACTCCAAACATTAATCATGAAGTTCGTATATTGATCCAGCCCAAATACGCGGCGGCTAACAAGTTTACCGATATCAAACTATTGCCGAACGGCCTTGTTTACATTTCCTCATCTTATATTCTCGTATCTCCTTATTAATTATTAAAGATAATTTGATTCACGCTAAAGTAGTTTTAGCTAAACTAACATTAATCTAAACACTGAGCTTGCTCAAAAGAATTACAATATTTAATTACTTGAGAAATATCTAATCGCATTGCAACTTTACAATATTAAGTATGTAGCGGCAAAAAAAATATTTAAATTTAATTTTATAAATAAGGTTTTATGAATAAAATTCTAGTTTTGTTATAAATTATTAGAAACACTTCGAAATAGTCTTAACTAAATTTAGCAATTAATACGTTGTTCGTTCGTAAATACACCGTTTATTGAAATTGTCCAGGTACGTAAAATATTGAGTTACTGCTTATGAAACTGTCACTGTCTATAATTTAAATCGACTGATATCAAATTTGATTGTAATAACAATTCGATTTTTTTATATGCATTGCCAACAGGGAGGCATACAACTCTCCTGACGGTAAACAATTACTGGCTACTAGAGGTATTTGCGCATCGACGACCCTGTCAAATTTAATTTTGTTGTTTCTAAAACAAAATATAGTTATTATATTACAGTTTCTTAGGAAAACTTCGCCATAAACATTACACAACTTTATCTTGCGTGTGTTGTCAGAAACCATACGGTAGGGGGAAGATTGAAAACTAAATATTATCTACTTTACGGTTATTTATTAAATACCGACCTATCAGCGCTACGGAAATGCTAAGCAATTAAAGGTCAATCACTTTGTCGTCTTTAGTGATTAACTGTGGATGTATGTCTGTGTCTATCACCGGACACGGTGAAGAGGACTATATATAACCTACCAACTACATAGTTTCAAAGTAAATCTATACAAATATTATAAAGCTGAAGAGTTTGTTTGTTTGGTTGAACGCGCTAATCTCAGAAAGTACTGGTTCGATTAGAAAAAATCTTTTTTTGTTGAATAGTGCATTTATCCAGGAAGGCTATAGGCTATATAACATCACGCTATAATCAATAAGAGCGGAGCAGTAGTGAGATATATTGCAAAATCGGGGAAAATATTCCAAATTACCACGCGGACGAAGTCGCGGGTGACCCCTAGTTACAATATAAACTTCAATAAGGACGTTAAAGCTTCAGATTTTGTTTAATGAATGAGATGTATTGCGTTTTGGTAATCTAGATATTAGGTAATACATTTTACCCTGTAATCAATGTTGTACGTTTGATACATTTAAACTTGTCGTACTGTACGCAATTGTGGTGACCGTTTATTGGTACATTTTAAACTTTGATATAACATATTAGTTCTAAGTGTGTCTCATACCAACTTAAATGTGCAGCACAATACATAATGTAAGGCAAGAACCGGGTATTGTAGCGCGTCAAGCAGTGGACTGAAATTGATTCGTTGAATGTTTTTTTTTTTTTTATATACTACCAAGGTGATTGATGATTGATTCGTAATTCCTTATCAAAACAATGTTTTTTTGATAAAGAAACTAGCGCCACGTCCTGGCTTCGCACGGGTGGAAATTTATATAGTTTTCGTACTCGTAGGGATTCCGTAATTTGTTTTCAATAAAATATATGTTACCCGCTGATAATGTAACTTTCTAATGGTGAAAGAATTTTTAAAATCGGTCTTCTTGAGTTAATTCGTAACAAAAAATCAAATCTTTCCTCTTTATAATATTTATTTATTATTTATTAAAACTTCATATACATAAAGTACATAGGCGGACTTAATGCCGAAGGCATTCTCTACCAGTCTACCTGTAAGGGTGATGCAGAGAAATACAAAGTAGGTGCAATTGAAGTAAGAAAAAAATAATTAAGAGATTTAAAAAAAAAAATCTAAGTTCTTATAACACAAAAGATACATAAATAATTATACTAAAATATACTAAATAATAATAAATCCTACCTAAATAAACATACATCCAATAAATACCTAAATATATATTTATATATAGACTATAATATATAAGTTATATCAATTATTGAGACGATTCTGCCAATTTATTTAGATAAAGTTGCCGCACCTTCAATTTGAACGCGTAACGGTTTGTGGACATCCTGATTTCGAGAGGAAGAACGTTCCAAAGAAGAACAGATTGAACAGGAAAAGAGGAGTTAATAAAATTGGAACTGTGAGAAGGACAACTAAGAAGGAGATTATGGGAAGAGCGGAGGTTTCTGTTGTGGTTACTACATAGATACTGAAAATAGTGAGCAAGATAGGAGGGAGAGGTAGGTGACCCAAGGAAGGAGAAGAGAGTAGTGAGAGTACGCAAACTACGGCGTTGGCGAATAGGTAACCAATTCAACTGTGAGCGGTAAGTAGACACATGGTCATACTTGCGAAGATTAAAAACGAATCGAATGCAGTTATTAAGAAGACGATCGAATTTATTAAGAAGATCTGCATTCAGGTCAAGATAGCACACGTCACCATAGTCAATTATGGGAAGGACTAAAGTTTGCACAAGCATTACCTTTGTCTTGGATGGGAGGAAGTTCTTCAGACGATAGAGAGCACGAAGAGTACCAGTAACTCTTTGACTAACATTTGTTACTTGGGCTTGCCAGTTTAGTGTTGAGTCAATGAACAAGCCAAGATCCTTAACTACCGGACTTAAAGATATTACTGAGCCATCAAAGACTACAGGAGGAAGCGCTGACAAATCCAGTCTACTTAACATGCGTTGGCTACCCAAAACAATGGCCTGACACTTACTAGGATTTACAGACAGTCCAAACCTGTCCGACCAGCTCTTTATGTAATCAAGGTCACTGTTTACTTTGCTGACCGCCGAAAACACGCTATCCACGCTCTCCTGTGAGTAAAGTTGCAAGTCGTCGGCGTAAAGATGATACGCACACTGAAGATTTTGGGTTACAAGGTTTATAAAAATTGAAAACAATAAAGGAGAGAGAATACCGCCTTGAGGGACGCCAGAGCAGAGATCTCGCCAATTTGATGACATCTCATCGAGGCGGACTGATTGCTGACGCCCCTGAAGATAAGTACCGAACCATTCCAGAGCTTCGGAAGAGATCCCAAAGAAGGACAAAATGGACAAGAGGAAGTCGTGACTAACGTTGTTGAAGGCGTTCGAGAAGTCCACTAAAGCCAATACAGTGACTTTAGTATTCTCCATGCCCGCCCTCACATCGCCAGTCACTTTAAGGAGTGCGGAGATGGTACTGTGACCTGGCCTAAACCCGGATTGCAGTGGGCTTAACAGATCATTTTGATACACAAACCTCGAAAGTTGCTTGTGAGCGCAAGCCTCGAGTACCTTTGAAAGGAATGGGAGTATAGATATAGGACGAAAATGATTAGCGAGGGTAGGATTTGGAATTTTGGGTAAGGGAATTACATAGGCTTTCCGCCACAATGACGGAAAAGTACCTGAGTGGAAAGAGAAATTAATAATATGGGAGATGGGTGGGAGAAGATGATCCAGGATAGGGATTATCATACGGCGGCTGACATGATCGCAACCAACCGCATTAGATGTAATCGACAGGATTATCTTTTTGATCTCATCCGAAGCTACTGGAGAAAACTTAAAGGGATCAATGTTAGGACGGGGTAAGGTGTCTATGTAACTCAGAGTTCGACACTTGGTCTGGTGATCAAGCAGAGTTGTAGAGGTGAAATGACAGTTGATATCATCCAGACCAATTGTCTTATTAAACTCCACATGTTTTTGTTTGCCAATACCCAGGGTTCCGAGAAACTTCCAGATATTGGCAGGGGAAGATGAAGATATGTTATCGTGAATATGGCGGCGTTTTGCGTTACGTATCATCATATTACACCTATTTCTTGCAACCTTAAAAAGTTTCCAGTGGTCGTCAGTGCGATCTTTCCTAAATTTGCGAAAACACCGGTCTCTGCGCCTCATCGCCATCCGAATACCCCTCGTCAACCAAGGCGCAGGGGGGCGCTTTAGTTTAATCCGCCTAACGGGAGCATGAACATCGTACAGACGTAGAACAGCTTCATTAAAGAGGTGAACTTTTTCATCCACGGTTGAGGCCGCCGACAAACAATTCCAATTAAGCTTAGCAGCATCACTACTAAGTTTGTGCAAGTCCATGCTTCCAAAACAGCGCCTGTGCAACACTTTAGGTGGGGATTTGATAGGCTTTAGGAGATAAGAAAGGTATAGGAGGTCATGATGAGAGAAACCAGGAGCAGGATGTTGGCCGTGACTGGCAACAAGTGATGGGGAAGAGGTGATGATTAGGTCCAACCATGTGTCGTTTCCATCGATATTATGATGTGTGGCTTGCAGTGGTAACAGATGTAGGCTAGAAGATTCAATAATATCGAGGAGTTTCTGGGAACGGGGTGAGTGCTGGGTAAGGAGGTTGGTGTTAAAATCTCCCATGATGACGTGATGTGCATAATCAGACCCTAAAGATTCCAGAATCGATTCGAGACTGGAGAAATAATCGACGGAAGGAGGACAATAAACAACACCAAGTAAACATTTCGATCCTCTGACACAAACCTCAAGGAAGAGATATTCCGCAGAAGCAGTGGAATTAGTAGATGAAGTGGCTAAAATCTTATAAGGAAAATTACATTTAAGGTAGATAGCCACTCCACCCCCTCTCTTGTCGACTCTGTCATTCCGAATTAGAATAAACCCAGGGAGGGGGTAAGATGTGGAAAGAAGATGAGGTTTGAGCCAGCTCTCAGAAATCAGGATGGCATGAACGTTAGCGTCAGTGAAAGTTGCGTACAGTTCGCTATAGTGACTCGGCAAACTCTGTGCGTTAATGTGACAAACATTAAACCATTTAATCGATTTATGGTCAAAAGTCTGTTGTACAAAATCACCAAGCGTACAAGTCACCGAACAGAAACTATCGTCTTCGGAGACAGAAGCAGATTCATTGGCAGAAAGAAAATTATCATCATCTGAATACATAACATAAATAATATAAAATATAATATACTTAATATAAAATAATATACTGTAATATAAAAGAACTAAAATTGCAAGGTGTAGTGCAAAAAAAACTCGTCTCTGCACCACCCGCCAGCAAACAAAAACATGTAAACAAGAACAGAAAAAAAAAAAAAACACAGAGAAAACAAAACGCGAAATTAAGCAAACGAAACGTAAACAAAAATGACAAAAATAACATTATAGCAATAATGGAACGCAACCTGTTATTATAATAATTGTCTATGAATAGTATGAATGTCTAAACCTGTCAATGTCAAGCTGCCAACGTCAAAATTTAGAAAAAGTAAACAAAACAAACTTATTATTGAAAGATGTGGGTGAGACTAAATAAACTACACAGATACGTAAAAAGAAAGTTATCGTTAATGTTGCGAGCCATACTATATACTATAAACATAGAAGGGAAACTACACAAAACACAAATCAATGTTTACGCGCCTTGGAGTTCGCCCCGGACACACCTGCACATTCATGCCCGCTCCTGACCGCTAATGATGCAGCTCCTGACGCTTTTGGGTACTTCGTCGTCAAGGTGTTGAGCTCATCCGAGTTGGTGACTTTTAGACGGCTTCCATCAGCGACCTTCACGAAGATTACACCTTCATGCGACCAGCACGCACGTATGCCAAAGTGTTGACGGGCTCTGCTGAAGACTGCCTGCCGAGCTTTAGTCAAGAACTCCTTCACCGTAATGGACGATCCCTTGAGCTTCGACTTCGCTCGCCAAACAGTGTTCCTGGTGCCCACATTGTTGAACCACACGAGAATTGGCCGATGGTGGTCTTTGTTTGGGGCACCTAACCGGTGACAGACTCTGATGCTAGATTGGCAGTCCTCGAGTAACAATTTCTTGTGGATGATGTCGTTAACTACAGACAAGCAATCCTCCTTATCAATTTCTGTGACACCCAGGATGATGAGTGCCTTCCTCCAGTGCCTGGTCTCTATACCATCAACCATGTTGGAGCACTCCATTATTTGCTGCCGAAGAAGCCGCAGCATGTTGAACATAAGTTCCCTGAAAGTCCGGAACTCTTCTGCCACTTTAGCGACGGTGTCTTTTGCTGGACCACCTGTGTGCAGCTGAGCCTCTAGTTCTGCCATCCGCTTAGAAAAGGACTCCTCCAGCTTGTTTTGAGCAAATTGGATCTCCGCAAGTTGTGCCATTGTTAAAGTGATTTATTGATGGACTTGTTTTTCAAAATATAGGTTATGTAGAGTGTTGTTCACTGGCAGGTGGTGTGTAAATTAGCAAACAATCACATGTATTGTGCTACTAACGTGAGTACCTTATTTTTATGTTGTATTGTACACAAAACTCTTTCAAAATAAATAGAATTACTTTAAAATAAAATTTAATATGTATTAGTTTAAATAAAATAATTCACACCATTGAGCTTGTTGAGGAAGTCATTCCAGAAGGCGCAGGCTGACGCTCGAGGGCCGCGGGGACCAGCAGGTCCACTAGTCCCGTCTGCAGTGTACGTGTAATAGTGAGGAGATGAGCGGGAGTACAGCGGCCATTTCTCATCTGACTTATGTGGCTTGCTGAAACGTACAAGAAAAATGTCTTAGTTAATAATCGACGAGAGATCAGGCGCCGGACTAACGACTTTATATTATGCTTTCCGAAACATGGAGGTTGTGAACACTGCCGATTGTTACCAGGGGTATCACTTGCTAAAATAAAGATTAAATTAATAAAAAAATGGATCGACAATATTGTCGATCCATTTTTTTTACACGCAGGCTTTAAGATTTCCTGTGTGTGTGTCCTTGGGATAGAAAACATTTCTTTCAAAACGAATCTTTAAATGAGTGTCCAGCACTCATTTAAAGATGCTCCTGACCTGTAGGTACTCACACACAGAAACACAACTACACCGCTGTCTAGTTATTGGGCTGTCTTCTGCGCAAAGTAAGGTAAAGGTCCTAACCCAGTCGGGCTTGCTATCTATTGTGAATATCGTTACAGAAAAGACCCAATATCCAAATATACACTCTGAATATGGTCACGTGTTACCTTTGCAGCTATTTTAGTAACTTACGAAAGTACCGACCTCCTATCAATAGATTTACGTCATTGAAAGTTATTTCGATTCTAAGACTATTTTTAACAATGTATTGTTCGACAAGTTTGTGTATCCGTCTGATCTACTTAGGAATTGAAATCAATACTTGATATTTAAATTAGCCGGATAGTCAAAATAGCTTCATCCATTTCCATCTATGAATAAATAAATGACTATGTATACTTAGTAGGTACTTACATAAATTTGTCTAATGACTTAATGACTTTACGAGGCCAATTATTGTCAAAAAATACATTCGTTATAAGTACGACTAGCCTGATGGTCGAGTGGATAATAACTTTGACTGCTAAGCCGTAGATCGTGGGCTCGAATAAGTACAAATAAACAAAATTCCTGCACTAGGGAGCTCAAAAATTTACCTGCGAAATAGTATCGCAGAACAATTTTCAAACGTGCACAAATTACACCCAAACTCAGAACAACCAATTGTTTATCACACAATTTTTTGGTCCCGTGTGGGAATCGAACCCACAATACACCTCACCGTGATAAATTTTGAGTTAACCTCTTAATTCACTAAACCAACCATGCCGCAAAACCTATGCCGGTTTGCTGATAACAGTTACACAAACAAACTAACATGTAAGCTCTTAAAATTCGTCACATTAATACTGAAAAATCATAAGAAGTGTTACTAACAAAAAGATAAGTCGATAAATCTATAATAAATTCAAAGAATCAACATTCTATTATAAAAACCGAAAACACAAACGAAGTTACATCATTTCAGATTTCCAACAAACACATAAAAGTGCGCTAATCTTATATACGAGTATAAGTATATGGTTTGTGTAGGCTTCCAAAATGGGAGGGACAAGGAAAAAAAATCGCTTAGAGATAAGTCGGTGCATTATGAAGCGTTGCGTTGATATATCAAACTTATCAGCCCCTCTAGACAAGTGGCATAAGTGATAGTCGAATCGAAAAGTCAAAAAAGCAAATGTATGGAATTTGACGTAAGTTTACGACATTATATCGTAGACTTATGTCAAATCCCATACATTTGTTTATTTGACTTTTCGATTCGTCTACTGTTTATGCCACTTGTCTAGAGGCTCTGCCCCTCTAGACAAGTGTCATAAGCGATAGTCGAATCGAAAATTCAAAAAGACAAATGTATCGGATTTGACGTAAGCTTACGACATTTAATCGTAGATTTACGTCAAATCCTATCCCAATTTGTATAGCAATGAATGTTATTGTGCTTCCAATAAAATGGATGGACTCTAATGTAATTTTATCTATAAAAATATCGTTATCTATGATCGTATATGAAAACTTACCCAGTAAGCGCGAATCTGGTGAAAGACTGCATTATATGAGCAGCGAGATCTCGTTCCCTTGTATGGTACTGAAGAGACATGTTCAAAGGATGTCCGAACACGTACTCCATTTCATCTCCATGCATCACGCCCATCCATTCACCCCACAGACTGGTACTTGTGCGCTGAAAAGTTAAAAAAATACAATTTTATTTTACGGTTTTCTTTGATCCCTATCTCACGAACCCCACTTGTATGACCATTACTTTAGATACACATGTTTCGTAGTATGTAGTTAGTATAATTATGTATGTGTGTTGGTACATCTAATGATTATGACGATTAAAAGTTTGGACCCTTAGTATTTATTTATGATTTCGCATCAAGAACGTATCTTTTACTCGTATGGTGTTATGTTACTTAATAACAATAATATAATATAAGCGACCTATAATGTAGTACTGGTGGGCACTAGTCTTCTCTCCTTACTTTTCTTGTTGTCACCTTAAGTGTCAAAAGAAGATATGCAATATACAAGCGGAATAACCCCACTGGGGAATAACCTCCAACTTACAGAAGACAACAGCCAAATTAGTAGATATAATTTTAACAAAAAAAACCGACTTCAGTACCTACGGCAAGTTGTAAAATTTTTAAATATTTGTTTGTTACAATCGAATAAAATCGACTGAGCGTCGGGCTGAACACAGGTCAAGTTAAAAGCAATATTTAATTCACGTAATTATTTCTTATTAATAATAATAATAATAATTGTTTATTTCAGACAAATTTCCATAGCACATAATATTAATTCATAAAAAATAAATTAAATTAAATCAAAATTAAATTAATTACAAAAAAATACAAATAAAAATATAAATTAAAATACACAATAAATAAAAATAAATAAATACCCACTGTTACAGTGCCAGTGTAGTGTGCAAGCGTATCCAGTGACGCAACAATGGAGTGTCCCACCTATCTACAAACACACTTAGAATGCTGTTGGAGCTGGACCTAACACGCTTTAGGATCGACGCACACTGTTTTCTAATAACGGCATGAAAACCTATAATAGTTGCTTAGCAACAATAACCGAAACTTATCTAATCGCCATCAGTAAAATACTTATTATTGAAAAGTTCAGATGGCCATCTGTGGTCTTCTTCATCAGTTTTACTTCACCAAATTACACTTTCTGAATGTAAATGATTGATTAGTTGTTAAAAATATTGAAATTGCTATATGTGTGCCTATAACTTTTGAGGAGTTCCCTCAATTCCTCATGGATCCCATCATCAGAACTTTCTTTTGATGATAATGGGACCAAACTGAAAGTATGTCTAGTCAGACAAAAAAAGAATTTTTCAAATCGGTATCGGCGGAAAAATAAATGACGGAGATATGTGTTAACAAACATTAAAAAAAAAAAAAAAAAAAAATACACACGAATTGATAACCTCCTCTTTTTGAAGGCGGTTAAAAATAGTATAGTTGTGTTCTTCCTGTGTGTGAGTCGATACAGGTATCCTTTGCTGAATGTAAAGGTAGAAGTGTATGAAGAAAGTAGGACGGAGCCATACACGCTATATAGTTCCGTCCCTCTTTCTCGCTTGGACGACTCCTCCTTAATCGTTTCGCCAATTCTATCTAATAGAGGGTGATCTTATTACCATACTGAGCACAATTCAAGACTTTATGTTGCTACTGGAAATATTCTAACAGAAAAACTCAAAATACCTAAATAAAAAAGATCAAATTATTTTCGTACCTTAGTTTGAACACCAAAAAATACATTTTCAACGCCGAATATTGAAACATTTACTCAATTCAGTAAATAGGTTATATACAATTTACCGTGTGGGTGGCATGTTCATTTATATTATACAATGAAGAAAACAAGGAATATCCGTATTTGAACAACAGATAATTCCACAATGATATCTGTTATTTTATAAGTATACAATAAGTATTGTCGTCTTTTGTATTTTGCGGAACTACGTACTATTTCTGTCTAGCTTTTACATGGCATACAATTACTATAAAGTGTATACCTCGGTTTAATCGACTTCATTGTGGAAATGGAAAACTCAATAGAGTTATTAAATAATGGTACCTCAATCTGGGATTTTATCTATATTATTATTGTAAAGAGAAAAGATTTGATTTTTGTTTGTATATTTATTACGGTTGAACTCAAAAACGAAGTGACCGATTTTAAAACTTCTGTTACTATTAGAAAGCTACGTTATCAGCGGGTAACATTAGCATGTTACCCGCTGATAACGCTAATTTTTTTATATAAAATATAGCTATTTTATATAAGAATTACGGGATCCTTACTAAAATTAATAAATGTCCACTCGTGCGAAGCCGAGACGAGTCAGAAATATTTGTGTTTGTATTTAATTTATTATTTTTTTCTAAAACCAGTTTTTTTTTGCAAAAAATGTATCGCATCTCTTAATGAGGATTGGAGACACAGGTCTCCTTTTGATGTAATGGAGTTCCTGTTCGTTAGTCTGTACTAACGAATAGGAACTCCACCACACCAACCAAACTGTACGTGGTCTTCTGTAAAGTAGAGATCTTTTCTCAAATGGAGGGCCCGTTTGAGAAAAGATCTCTAAAGACCTCCCTTTCATTGTCTATATACTGATTAGTGTTATTCTAATAAAGAATAGCCTTAACACTAAGTACAATTTAAAAACATTCAACAATAACCTTCAAATATCGAAGGCCAATTTATCGAAACCCTCAAATAATTTATGAACCGAGTAGCGTAGGAGCTGATTTTTATTCATACGTTCAAACCATTGCTTGTTCAGCCCCATAGCTTTTGTTGTAATAAGTAAGAAAGTTTCTTGGACTGTTTAAATTATCACCTACGCAACCGTTGTATAAAGTTTTATTGACATTAGCTTTATCAAATGTCATGGTAACAATACAAGGTCGGAGGTAGGACCTACGAGGTTACGGCGTAAAGTTTATTACATAACTATTAGTACACACGTAGTAAATTTTCTGCTGAACTGTGTTGGTCTAGTGCCTAGTAGTTAAGCCAGAATTTAAATAGATATTGGGTATTTCTGTCAATAAACTCGAAGTTGTTGTTCAAATTTTTGAAATTGTTATTATTTTTGAAAAGAAAGAAAGAAAATAAATGTTCAACCCCTTGTCTCCAAAAGCGCGTAAAGGAAAACGACTGGAGAAAAATCAGACGTAGCACGATGGCGTGCTACGTCTGATTTTTCTCGTTTTTTTTATACTAATTAGGTGGCAAACAAGCATACGGCCCGCCTGATGTTAAGCAGTTACCGTAGCCTATAGACGCTTGCAATACCAGAAGTATCACATGCGTGTTGCCAACACATTTTTTTACACCAGGGTTTTATGATGGGAGTATACCTGGGATTCGTATCCCATCCATACTCCTATACGTTTCTTTCAAAACGCATCCCTAAATGAGCGCTGAAGACCTGTATACACACACAGGAACACAACTACACCGCTGTGTGTAGTTATTAGCTGTGGTCTTCTGTAAGGTGGAGGTCCTTCCCCAGTCGGGTATGCTCGCTAGTATGGTGCCCTACCTCTTTTAATAATAGTAATAGTCGTAATCGATTGCCATCCTATTGCAATAATAGAGTGAGACATAAGCACTATAATATCACCCGCTCAAATAGCTAGCCTCCGTCAAGATTGACTCGTAACCGAAATTCGGTTAAAAGAGTGGGCATTTCTATTATGAACTAGCTGTTGCCCGCGACTCCGCCCTCGTGGACGTCTATTATCGCTGCAAAAAGCCTAGCCTATGTGTTATTCCAGACCATAATCTATCTCTGTGCCAAATTTCATCCAAATCCGTTTAGTAGTTTTTACGTGAAAGAGTAACAAACATCCATCCATCTATACATCCATTCTCACAAACTTTCACATTTATAATAATAGTAAATTAGTAAGTATATAACCACACATTGTAATTTTTTTTGTGTACAGCGAAAATATTTGAAACGGTGTGTAATAAAACGATTTACCTTAATACCTACTTTACGTCAAATCAAATCAGTTTATTCGTGTGATTTTGGGTACAAAGGGTCTGAAAGCTAAAGTACCTACATTTATTGATCTTCTAATTCAGACAACCTTTATAGTAATATATGGTTTCATTGTACGTTGTTGAAATTGTTCTTGAGCTTTTTTCTTAAAACACAAAATATATACCGATTGTTTATAAAAATTGGAAGAAATATTTTTTAAGATAATTTTTTATAAATACACTAGCGGACCTGGCAGACGTCGTCCTGTCCGGAAAAGCTGATATATCGACAGCAGTGAGATCTACCGAGTCCAATTGTGAATCTAAACCACACACAAAATTTCATTAAAATCAGCCGAGCCGTTGAGGAGAAGTTCAGTGACATACACACGTACAGAAGAATTATATGTATAAAGATAATCGTTTAAAATGACTGTACTTACATGTGCGCACGAGTTTACGACAAAAAATAGGTAAAGTAGGTGCCAACTCGCACGCGCCCGCGAGTTTCACGCTCGCCAGTTGACAAACAACTTCGCCTCTCTCACATTGGGGTAGGCAGAGGCTATATTCAGTCGGACTGGAAAAGGATCACCTTACCTAAATATTTTAAGTTCCCAGCTGATAATGCGATTAGCTTCATTTGCTTGTCGACGCAAGCTGACTAAAAAAAATACTATTTCAGATTTCCTATGTATTTGGAGGCAAAGATATTTACTGGCAGTACAGTGCGCAACACTACTTGAAAATAAATCGCTTTAAGTTCAAATTAAGATCGCCAATACCAATACCGTTATAAAGATGTCATAGTACAGCTCCCGGTGGTGTTGTTACGGTTGATAAAACAGCGCCTAAATTGAAACCTTGAAAACAATTACCACATGCTTACAAAAGTTTTTATTAAAAGCAACCATTTGGTGCGCGAGACTGTTTAATAATGCACGCGGTCTGTGGCCACCGTTATGCGTTGTCATGCATGAGCTGAACGTGACGTAGGTAGCTACCTAAACCTATCTATGTATTCATGAAAAGGTCAGCTCCCATATAATGTAGCATCACTTATACAACAATCACGAAACTGCTAAACTTTATAGGCATGATGACTAATTAAAAAATGTTCTAGTATTCCTAAAAGTATTCTTATTTTTATATGGATTTGTTGCCCACAGCTCCGCCCGCGTGGATGTCGGCTATCGATATAACATCGTTATATTCATCATCCTCTCAACCCATTAATGTCCCGCTGCTGGGCACGGGTCTCCTCCATACATATGAATGTTTGTTACTTCTTAATACAAAAAACTACTGGACAGATTTTGTTGAAACTTTTTTGATTTAAAGCCACAGGCAAAAGCTAGTGTATAATATTTTAACATATAAAACCGTCATCATGGCTATTCTTACATCTGCCAATAAAACTATTTATATCGATACGCAAATATGTCACGTTGATGACATTTAGAAAACGGTAATCGTAGGTGTTTCCGTTCAACAAAGCGTTTGGAAAAGCTTTAGTATGTGATAAATGTACCACCCACGCACATGTCATAACAATCGTTGTATCGACGAAAGTAAAGTTCGTAATGTATATTATAAACATATAAACACTAGCGGACCTGGCAGACGTCGTCCTACCTGGAAAAGCTGATATACCGACAACAGCGCCACCTACCGGGTCCAACTGGATCTAAAGCATCCGGGGCCCTACCCGAACACACACACAAAATTTTATTAAAATCAGCCGAGCCGTTGAGGAGGAGTTCAATTATAACGAAAAGTGGCATTGATTTTTATATAAGGATTAGTCAAATCTCAAGAAGCTACTTTTAATAATAACTTTCAATGATATTTTTCAGGAGATAATTTTGATTCATTGATTGATATCTAGGTCTCAATGAAATTGAATGAAATTGGCTCTTTATCCTCAAACTGAACTCGAATAAAATTGGCTCTTAATCTCGAACGCGTTTGTACCATAAAAACAATAGAAAATCAAAACAACATAATTTTCTATCGCATGGCGTTCTACTTATGAAAACTTTTAATGTATTCTCTTTTTAAAAACCTTTAGTGTGTTAAATATTTGGATACAACAAAACGTGGCACCATATTTTTTGTTTTACCGCGGCCCTCCAGGCTGACACTAATCTCAAGTCATATTCGCTGAAAAGTCTCCGCATGGCGCTTAATCGTTTCTATCCGCGAGGGAAATATAAGAATGTAGGTCAAGGTAAATGACAAATTAAAATAATATGTTTTAAAATGTTTGTTTTGCAAGATTAAGAAGCACAATACATTACATATGAGGCTGTTCCTTCCATGAACTAAAGGTACTAGGGCCAAATGAGTTATGAAAGTTATTATATTAAGTCTTATATACCTTTCTATAGGTACATATTTAGGAACAAACAAAAATACGTCATGTGATTGACATTGGCAGTATAATCGTAAACATTTATACCTGGTATGTTTACTTATTTTACGTTTTACGTTATATGTATTTATAATAAATTGTAGTATTTTTACTCTTTCCGCTAATGAACTTTAACTATGCTATTTCTCAGATTATTCCACAGGCACTCACACACTTATATATTTTTTATAGTTTGATAGTCTATTATATTAAATTTCTTGTAGTTGTTGTGAGTGTCGACTGTGAGAGTACGAGAAGAAGAACGAGACAAGAAGTTGTAGTCGGTGACTGGAAATTGGTGGTAAGTGGTGACTCACAACCAAGTTCCAGTCACCGACTACAAGATTAACAGGTAATTTGTCGTCGGTTTCTGCTTATCACAGTGTACGACACGAATCGATTGTTTTAATGGTTCTATCAAAGACATAGATAAAATAAAGATACTATAATAAACTAGACGCAGTGTCGGGAGCAGAAATGGAACGGCGACGGGTCACAACCCGAAATAGCTCGTTGTTAATCTGTGACCTTTGGCTCCGCCAACCAGGGCTGACCCATGCCTAATTTATTAAAGCTGGCTACAGTCGTTTGTTACCGACATCTACACCATCCTGTCTCTACATATAATGATAATGTTGTTAGAAAACCTTGAAAACTAAATAAACTTACCTTGCATTACACATAAAAGTCGTAACGAAACACGGCACAGTCAGAAAGTTACTTAGTCAAATTGATTTAACTTTGAAAGCAGGTTATAGGATCAATATTATTAAGGGAACTTCTTGAAATATTTAACCATTTGTTCATAGTTAGAGCGGAGCTACTACGACCTATAAACTGTCTTTGACGTAGACACTGTCTTGACAAATTGCAGACGCCCGACACCGTCTATACTTCCTGATTTATAGTCAACCATTTATCTCGATTTAATATTCACATCATTGTCGACGCCTTGTGAATTCATAAATGTTTGCGTGCGCTTCAGCTTTATTATTTAATACTCATTTTGATTGAATACTCCTTCACTACAGACTGTTGAATTTGTTATTGCAGTTAAACTCTAATATTATGGACGATTGCAATACTAAAGGACAGAGGCGCTCAAAGCCAGATGCACTCCATGATCGGTCAGCGTTAGCGGGTTAAGTTACTAAGGGCGCGGTCACCCTATAGATGGGTGAGCGTATAGTAGTATTTTATCTGAGCGTCTCCGTGCTTCGGAGGGTATGTTAAGAGTCAGTCCCGACTGTGGACAGTTATTAGATCACTACAGAGAGTATTTGAGCGATATGAATAACTATGTCACTAGGATAGGCACTAACGACTCGATGATAATGATGATAAACCAGTTGTTTTTAAGTTTCATATTTCTAGTTTATATATTTCATATTTCTAGTTAATATATATATATTCACTATTTAGCTTACGACTTTTTTACATAAGGTATAATTTTATAAATTGAATATAATCATGAGTAGGTACAGGTTTATAATAATATTTTCATTTAGTAGGCTGATAAACAGAACCGAACACAATATTTAAATTACAAAAACCAGGAAATCCGTGTATCCATGCTTTATCTGAGTGATGTGCATAACGTACACGCGTAACCTCTCTCCCGAATACAATATTTATGGGTTAAGGTTTAGGTCTAATCTTTGTACCACTGTAACCCATTTGATTTAAAGATAAGAGTTTCTGTTTAGCGTGATTTGAATTCACATACATATATGTATTACAAGTTTTAGGTCGACAATTGAAGGAATATTTTGTTGATTCTTTACTGACTGTTACCCGCGGTTCCGCCCGCGTGACTTTCGGATATCGCAGTAAATAGTTCCCTATTTTCTTCCCGAGAATATCACCGATCTCCTTGCCAAATTTTATTAGGATCCTTTAAACCGTATAGACGTTAAAAGGTAACAAACAAACAGAGTTACTTTCGCACTTATTTATAACTAGCTGTTGCCCGCGGCTCCGCACGCGTGGATGTCGGTTATCGCTGTAATAAGCAGCCTATGTGTTATTCCAGACCATAATCTAACTCTGTGCCAAATTTCATCCAGATCCGTTCAGTAGTTTTTACGTGAAAGAGTAACAAACATCTATCCATCCATTCTTACAAACTTTCACATTTATAATATTAGTAAGGATATTAGTATGGATTGTACGCAAAACAAAGAGTAACATCACATATAATAACAATTTGATATTTTGATATTGATTTGAAAGGCGAGCTTAATTCAAAATTGAATTCAGCAAACCTCAAAATAACAATAGCCAGATATTTTCTCTAATCTGGTAGATTTTTTCGGTAACTGCTTACCATCAAGTGGGCTGGATGCTTGATTGTCATTAAAACAGTCATAGAAGTAGCATTTGAATTATGTAACTAATGAAAAAAAACGACGTATAAAATAATGTTGTTGAAACCAAACTTTTACATCGTTATAGAAACATAAATCCTTACTAATATAGTAGGTATGTAAATGACCAGTTTAAAAAAAAATACAGTTCTACGGAAATATTAAAAACGACTAACTACTAAATCATTCTTTAATAATATTTTAAACGTGAGAATCTTTTAGTACTGGCCACAATAGAGGCCATCTTGAGTGGTTATTCTACAGAATTGAATGACAAAGGGAGTAAAACTAGGGTGAAGAGATGCGCGGACAATAGACCGCGATGCAATTGAATAACGCACTTGACGTGTCCATCATTTATGTATTGGATATCTTCTGTCCTTCTTTACAATCAATTTATAGTTTCTTCATAATGCTACTAAATACAATAGTTTTTTTTAAGTTAGCCCACATTGAGCAACAAGTACTGAGTTGCAGGAGACTTTACATACGTACAATTAACGTTCACAAAGTACAACCATATGGTGAACTTGTTAATGGGTTAGGTAACCACTTGAGCCACTGAAAAGACCGTGTACCAATTGTTTGTTTCGAAAATGCATCCTTAAACGATCTCCTTATTAGCGATTTATTTTTGTTTTTAAGTCGAAATTTGTAAGATGTGAACATTGTTACCCATGGTTGACTCTATTTGACATTCAAATAGAGGCGCTCATAGCCAGGTGCACTCGCTGTTCGGTAAACGATCAGCGTGTTAAGATACCAAGGGCGCGGTAACGATGGGTGACCGCATAGTGGTATTTCATCTGAGCGTCTCCGTGCTTCGGAGGGCACGTTAAAAGTCAGTCCCGACTATTAAACGTCGTTAGATCACAACAGAGGCCTAAATATGGGCGATCTAAATAACTCTGTCACCAGGTTGGTCACTAACCAAACGACAAGAAGATTCAAATATAGATCGAAAATAAATCGCTATAAAGACGTCGTGGTAGACCCGAAATATTTAGGCTTACGTGTAGTTTCTAAAACAAATATCAACATTACCTCATAAAATTGAGGCACGCTACACATTTTTAACATATTCCACACGCTTTAAACGTTTAAATATTTCATGAACATTTACGGATGTGGATACACCGGCTGTGTTTTTGAACCCCTGCAGAGTTAAAGGCTTAAAGCAAAAGGCAAATGTTGCTGGCAGACTCTCTATAAGGGCCCTCGTGTTCGGTTCGTTAGCCAAATTAACGTGTTTGCCCCAGACCGGTTTGCAGTTTCAAGCACATCTTCGTCACAGGAATTCCTTTGAATGTCTGCTTACCTGATGTCAGGTGCCATTTACTCGACATTAACGTTGGCGTATTCGAATAATATCATGTGATCTTGTTGAGAGGACTTGTAAAACTTGTTACATGGTCATTTGAGCAAAAGAAGTTATGAGGGTATGTAATGGGTCATAGAACGTCGTCACATTTTGTTAAATCCCAAAACACCTATCTTCCTAACAAAGCTTACCTATAATAAGTTTTAAACACGGTTCATGTAAGTACGATTGACAAAGCCAACGTTATACTCATAACATTTTAACTAATCAATTTCAACTGCAAGTGCAAAAATTACCTAAAATTATAATATACCTACTTTTAAAAAAATGTGGGTTACTTCATTAACCCGTACCTACGCTCTGTGTAACCTGTTAAATAATATTTTCTCTCTAGGCCAATTTTGGTCACAGTACATAATGAATTAAATACTTTATTTATTATATAAAACTGGTGGCCTGCCCCGACTTCGTCCGGGTTAAACAATTTTCAGCGCAACTTTTATTGTTTTACATAAGGACCTTCTACTGACAATAACAAACACATCAAAAAAATAATTACTGAAATCGGTCCAACCGTTCACGCGTAATGCCGTGGCAAAGGGAAATATGAATTAATTTTAATATAATATATAAGAAGATATATAGTAATAATTTCTACTTACATGAGTAAAATAGTAGTAATAAACTTCAACACCGGAGTCTGCCAGAATTTCAGCAAAGTAGTTGGTAGGGCATACGAAGAAGTAGTCACCCACCACATCAGCAATCATTTTCTGATTCAGATAACCATCGGTAATTTCCTCCCAGTCCGTATACTGCAAACGTTAACAAACTATTAGGGACTTAAAACACAAAACAAATAAAAAAATCGCTTCAACCTAAATATTCTCTATTAGCTAAATCCGGCCACGCTTCACTGTGGCTTACAATTCCAGTGGAAACTTCGAGATTAAAAGCATTTAAAAATACTGTAATATACAAATGCATAGTCCTGTAAAAAAATTAAGTCAATCCAGTGACATTTTTTTCTAAATTCTGCGGTTGCATACATCTATGTATGTATACGTAGGTACACTGTTTTTATTACATCATTAGATATATCTACGTATGTAGGTACAATTTAACTTAACTATTTTGGATAAATAACAAAAAAAAAATTGTAGACCAAAATTAGATTGTATATACATCAATTTATTCCTTAATAGAATAGTATTTTTAATATACTTATAAAGAAAATGATTAACTTAGTAATTTGTGAGGTTTAGTTAAACACCTCGTTGAACACCCTACATATTTCCTGCATTTATTTTTATTGCGTAGGTAGTAAGAAAATATATTACTCCATTATTCTGCTTTCATTAGGTAAATGGTTCCGCAAAAATGTTATTTTTCTTGGCAAATGATTCATGCCTAAGGTGATGACGTCGATATTGCTTAATAGGTAAATTACAAAAGATAGACATATCCTTTTTGGTTGTTCTACATAATGATGAAATTACAACAGCTTTTACGTACTACGCATTCTCTTATGAGTAAACACATGCAAGGGGACTATAATGATTCAGGCCCAGTTAATAGAATATCTTGGGGGCCATATCAAGCAGTTGACGTCATTCAGCTGAGATGATGAATAGAATATCTTTATACCTATAATTCTTATCTACATGACATGTAGAATGCGTAGGCTCGAATAACTGGTCAGCTAAACTGATTCGATACCCAAAATGTTTCAGTATTTATTGGGTATACTAATTGGTATCATTTGAAAACTTTGTCTTTAGATTCCTTATTTAGGAGTTATTGTCAAAAATATTAAAATATGTAAACACTGTACAAAAAATATTAGTAAAATTCTTCATATTCTATAAAGACAAACATGAATAAACTTAACTATTATGGTATATGTTGATGTTAGACCCATAAATAAATGGTAATTCGTTATAATTATTAAAAGGCCTTGACCTTAGCAGTAACAAGGCCACTTTGTATTTTAAAACACTAGAGTTCTAAAAAGCGGGCTGTTGAGAAATGTAACAACAAAACACTTTATGCTTGTAAAACTAAGTATAAGTCTCTAAGGAAATGTGATAAGGAGAATAATCATTTTATTTGTATAGCTATTAACAAATTGTCTTATTTCTTATAAGAGAAATGTGTAACACAAGACAAAGAAAAGTTGTACATTAGTGTAAATATAAAACTAAAGAGGCTTATTGATGTTGATCAACCGAAGTTTTTAAATCAACCTCTACATGTACTTGACACGTACACACAAATATCCAACAAATTTTATTTTTTTCCTTTTCTTAAAGCTTTAAACTTATCAATATCTACTATTGTATACTATGTTCATTTAAATACTTTTCCTTTTATATAATTTTAATGATTTTTTAAACACGAATGAAATAAAAAATGGTCAACATTTTTATTTAATTCTCCTAAAAAACAATAAAAAATACTCTAAATTGTGAAATATGAGTTTATATTAAAGTGCATGGCTATAGATATAAAGATAACTATATTCGAAATTTCCATGTGTGTAAACGATTCTGATTTTTAACATTTTGTTTCATTTGGCGACGACAAAATAACATTGAATAATAAAAAGGCAATGTTGTTGGCACTTGGCACTATACTTACTTGGAACACAATAGCTTCCCTTTTGATTTTAGAGAAATCCTTGAATATTGTATCAACAATCTCTAGAAATTTTTCCCTCTGCAAAAAGCTGGGTCCATCTTTTTCAAAGAAGTCGAGGAAATCGTACAACAAGAAATACGTTCCTGAAATGAATACATAATTTATTATGATAATATTGTATACAAAATTAATGCAAATGTTTAAAGGTGGGATATTGTGGCATCATATTTTCGGTGGACGAGATTTTGTTGTTATACCTTTTGATGGCAATCGTTTATTACTTTTACATATTCCAACGTATTTAGGATCAATCTTAATATTTATGTATGACAGCACATTTTACGCACTATACTCACCAGTAAAGACTAATAAAAAAAAAACTTTATTTTTCAATATACACATTTTTAGTCACAAGATCCTCTTGTCAAAATCCGTTCCAACCCTCTAGACAAATGGCATAAACGGCTGTCGAATCAAATAGAATAGGAAGCAAATGGTATTAAGAATTTGACGTAATTTTACGACATTATATCGTGAACTTATGTCCAATTCCATTCTATTCTATTCACGATTATCGCTTTTGCCACTTTTCGATTCGACTACTGTTTATGTCACTTATCTAGAGGGGCAGCAAGGCCCTCTAGACAAGTGGCATAAACAGTAGTCGAATCGAAAAGTCAAAAAAGCAAGTGTATGGGATTTGACGTACGTTTATGACATTATTTCGTAAAATTACGTTAAATCCCATACATTTGTTATTTTGACTTTTCGATTCGACTATAGTTTATGCAACTTGTCTAGACGGTCAGGTGCTTCAAGTACGCGACGACGTGATCCTGCCTTCTCGAGCCATCAACGCTACTTACTATTCCAAATGAAATGGGCCCATAGCTTATCTCCAATACAGCAATCAAAAAATACATTTCATTTTACCCCTTACATATACATTAGCTTTCTATTCTATTCAATACGAATATCGCTTTTGCCACTTGTCTAGAGGGCCTTACTGCCCCTCTAGACAAGTGGAATAAACAGTAGTCGAATCGAAAAGTCAAAAAAGCAAATGTATGGGATTTGATGTACGTTTATGACATTATTTCGTAAACTTACGCTAAATCCCATACATTTGTTATTTTGACTTTTCGATTTGACTATAGTTTATGCCACTTGTCTAGACGGTCAGGTGCTTCAAGTACGCGACGACGTGATCCTGCCTTCTCGAGCCATCAACGCTACTTACTATTCCAAATGAAATGGGCCCATAGCTTATCTCCAATACAGCAATCAAAAAATACATTTCATTTTACCCCTTACATATACATTAGCTTTCTATTCTATTCAATACGAATATCGCTTTTGCCACTTGTCTAGAGGGCCTTACTGCCCCTCTAGACAAGTGGAATAAACAGTAGTCGAATCGAAAAGTCAAAAAAGCAAATGTATGGGATTTGATGTACGTTTATGACATTATTTCGTAAACTTACGCTAAATCCCATACATTTGTTATTTTGACTTTTCGATTTGACTATAGTTTATGCCACTTGTCTAGACGGTCAGGTGCTTCAAGTACGCGACGACGTGATCCTGCCTTCTCGAGCCATCAACGCTACTTACTATTCCAAATGAAATGGGCCCATAGCTTATCTCCAATACAGCAATCAAAAAATACATTTCATTTCACCCCTTTGTATGAATTGCAAAAGAATTTTGCGCAAATGAAATATTAATGAGTTTCGACTTGACAGGTCCAGTTAAGTACTAATTGTGACCGACACATTTGTATTATGTTGGTCCAAAAGGCACTCCTAATAAAATGCCTACTGTAAATTATAGAGTTATACGAGGTACAAATTTGCGTGAGGTTACTTTTATCATTTATGAATCTTGAATAAACACAAAACATGAATACATAATTATCAATATATTTTTTTAATGAAACAAGTTAGGACTTCTAATCTTTTTTTTCTAACTTCAGTGGCAAAAAAGCATACTCATAATACTCATTTATTCATAAGGAGCACTTACACGTCAATATATTGGTACACAGTGGGTAATATAATAATACATAGTAGATATAGGAAAGTACAAGTAAAGAACTTAAAATAAACATATTGACTATCCTATACTATAATTTTTATGTAATTCTTGTTGTATTATAATATAGAAAAATAAAGATAAAAATTGGTTAGTTAATGTCAAGTCAACAATAAAATAAAATAGTAAATAACTTCTATAAAAATAATCGAATACTATACGGCCTGCCATATGGTAAGCAGTTACATTACGCCCATGTACGCTTGCTGTAATCTAATACTTGGAGCATAATTTACTCAAGCGAATGCTCAATGTTTTGTGATTTGATATCTCTAGTACTTCTCACGCAAATAAATGCAGCTACTCTACTGTGCCTAGTTAATTAGCTGTGGTTTTCTAAAAGACGTAGGTCCCTCCCCAGCCGGGTGTACTCGCTTGTATAATGCCATACCTCACTAGCTAACCACAATTCCCTTCATATTTAAACCTAACAATTTATTCCTACATCATTCTCATCAAAAGACCCACATAATTATCCGAACTTAAGGCCTCAAACGGTAAATGGTTACCTAAATCACTTAGTGGTGGCAAAAACCGTTATGTTAACCATTTAATGAATACCTAATCTCTAATAGGTACTTATGTTATTATATATTATTAAAACTTTTTATGTTTGTCGTAGTGCGTGCGTCTGCCGTGTTTGGATTGGGTTTTTCATCAGAGTAGAGTCTGGAATGAACTATGTAAATAAGCTCAGCTCTCAGGCTTTTTATAGGAACCCACTACTTGAGCGGCAAACAAGCATACCTCCTGGTAAGCAGTTACTGTAGCATATGCACGCTAGCAATACCAGGGCTGTCACTCGCGCGTTGCCGGCTTTTTAAATGTATGTAAGAGATAATACCATCAAGCATTATTCCCCCAAAGGCTACTTTATCTTACTAGCTATGTAGGTTCCGTCATCAATTGTAATAGAGGGCGAGCCTACTAAATTATCAATAGCATATTTTTCGTGTTGCGGGCCCATTTTTAGGGCTTTAAGGTGGAGTATATCTGGGATGGGAAAACATTTCTTCAAAACGCATCCCTAAATAAACCGGAATAACCATTTGTGGACTACACAAAATTTTTGTTCCGTGTAGGGATCAAACCCGCAATACGCCGCGCAGTGGTAAATATATGGCGAAGTAAAGACTTAAGCATTTGAACCAACCATGTAGTCAAGTAAGACCAACAACATAGCTAACGAAACATGGGTGTCATACACCTCTGGGCCACACTCTTGTGGTTGGTGGATGAGCCACGCCTTTAGAATTTATTTTAACACTATTATAGAATTTCCAAAGGCATGTCTTCTCTGTTTATCAAAAAGGCTAATGATATATATTCAGTTTGTATTGGCAATAGTAATTAATTAAGAATATTTTTCGATACCCATTACTATAACTTGCATATTTATGTAAGATTTTAAACTATGTAATTGCACTAAAAAAAGAGCTTTGTTAAACTATTAAATACATGAATGTTTTTTAAATGAACCCATTTAAAAAACAACACGAACCTACATCAAATATTTTCCTTGCCTGGATGCCTTTCAAATTTCATCGGACGATAATTACAAGTCAGGTAGCCTTGGTTGTTCTACGAGAATTTGAAGTATGAAATCTGTTTAAGGGTTGGACAACAATTATACATATGTTGGCACGCCAATTGTAAATTTTGATCAACTGCATGCATTGAAGCAGTCTTTAATGCATGCACGATAATAGTAAATTTTGATCATGTGCATGCATTAAAACTTTATAGCAGGCGTTCACACAGGCTACGGTAACTGCTTTTCATCAGGCGAGTCGTAGACAGACGTCAGGTGAACCGAGCCACTAAATGTATTTTATTCACACTGATGTATAAAATACATTTAGCGGTCCGGTGCGTCCTAATGAGCGACAAACAGACTTTTTTTTTACTTAGATGGCAAATAGACATACTATCCGCCTAATGATTAGCAGTTACCGTAGCCTATAGACGCCTGCTTACTATAAAGGGGTCTATATACATATTTGTGCTTTATAAGACTAATGCTTAGTCTTAATAAATCTAGAAAAATGAAATGATAAATATGTACATGTATGGGCACGTATAGATCAAACGTGCATGCATTTAAGCATTCTTTAATGCATGCATGTGATCAAAATTTACTACTAGCCCGGGACTGTTACCGTAGCCTATGGACGCCTGCTTACCATCAAGCGGTCCATATACATGTGTGCTTTGCAAGGCTGAAACTTGAAGATAAATATTTAGGGCACGTCTAGGTTAAAATATATCAAGACTAGACAATGACACCTGAAATTAATAAATACGGTGAAATAAGCTTGTCACAGTGCGACAGATAAAATAAACGAACTCTCCGATACGAGGAACCAACAAACCGGAACAAGACTTGTTATTCCGAAGAGAAAAATACTCGGAATTCCCGCAAAAGAATATAGAAATATGAAGCATTATGCCATTATATTGTGAACGTGTTGAGTGCTTACTTTTCGTACTTATATTGGCGTAAAACATAATACTAACTAAAGTAATAAATGAAAACGTGGGTTTATTTTTTGGCCTCATTTCATGTCACGCCTTGAAGTCATTTTTGGCAAACTTTTAGCTGGCAAACTAGAGAGTTACAGAGCCTTTTTTGATCGATATACAACAAGAACTTTTTCATATAACTATAGCTCGTTATAAAAAGTTTGTTAATACAATTATTATCTACTTACAACCTATAATTTAGCTTTCTTATAAAGCACCAAAACTAACCACACTATACATGATATTTATGTGTAAAACGTAAGTCGTATGCAATGTATATTTACGTAGGAACATAGAGACCTCGATTACGTAACTAAAAGAGAGGTTACACACGATGACTTTTTGCATCAATGCAACCGTTTGTAACCCGAATGTGCTACTTCGTCGATACACTTGCGATTTTAAAGCATCTGTATCACCTTTTTATTGGTGTAAATAGCCACAGGTGTGTTTAAAAATACAGTATCACGATAGCATCGCCACTGCGTCGCGTTTGTAAAGGTTGTCAACATGAGAGTGAAATTAATATAAAAAGTCGTTAGTGTGTAAATTTTGTCAGGTAGCGACTGTATAGTGTCGTTATCGCGTTTGTATCGATGCAAAATGACGTAATGTATAAATTTTGACAGCTTGTGACTGTGCTCGTTTGCATCGCATCGCAAGCAAAAAATCGTAGTGTATAAACAGTCCAAAATGCCCTTGACCAAGAAAAGTAAGTGAACCGTAAAATCCCAACGTTCTCACACCCACAACCTTTTACAAACCTTAACTTCCTCGGCCTTAGTGGAATAAGTAATACGCTGTAAGTAACGCTAAATCCTTCAAATATGTTATATGATATAACTGTATGCATACAGCTACCGTAGTTACACAGGAAATCTATGGAATTTATTTTTAAAATTTGTTAAGTGTAAAATAGGGATATAATATTTGACAACCAAGTAAATATTAATTTATTACGCATGTTCCTAAATTTAAAATGAAAAGTATAAAACCGCTCGTCACTCGACACACAGGTTTGCTTGGGTGCAGTCCTAGGCGTAGGTACTGTAAAAACTTACAGTAGGGTTGTCACTGCCTGTTTGACTGCCTCGGTGGTCCAGTGGCCGCAGTATGCGCCTGCTGTGCACGAGGTTGTGGGTTCGATTCCCACACAGGACAAAACTTTGTGCGACCCACAAAGAATTGTTCTGAGTCTGGGTGTAATTTGTATCCGTTAATTGTATGTTTGTAAAGTCCCCCGCGATACAGAGCTTGTTCTCTAGTGCGGGAGTTGTCTTTAAAAAAAAAAGAAAGAAAAGAAAACAGAAAACTGCACCAATGAGTAAACACGCTCTAATCAAATCTTTTAGTACATATTTACTGAAACAATTATAAAAACCACAGGCTTACGGCATATGTTCGCCAATATAGTCGCACCCTATAATAAATAAATAAATATTCTCTTCATTCTACTACAATTTATGTAAATCAATACCTATCGTATAAAATAATACGCTCATACCTATAGTGTAAAATATATCCTGAATCCGACAAAATGTAAAAGACTTATTCTATTACATTCCCGAGAAAATTGAGCATCTGAATATTCCGTACACATCGGAAATTTTCTTTCAAGTATAAATCGTTATTACCGCAGTACCTAGCATATTATTCTGTTACTTAGGAGTATATCGTGAGTAAATTGTGATTTGAAGGTTAGTGAAACTTCTGTATATTATTCGGTTTATCTAGTGATTAGTGACTCTCTAGCTATTAATTTAAAATAAGTAAAATATTTTTTTGTGTTTGGTTGTAATGTATCTAAGTATAATATGTATGTATTTAGAAATATTTAAGTATGTTTACCAATTGTCTGGTTGCCAGTTTGAAATCAGATATAATTGATTTTGTGACATCACTCGTGTGTTATCGATTAAAAAATTGGCGTGGTGATATCCCAGTGATATCACTATAGTAAAAACGTTTTCCAAAAACACAAAATAAGCATTAGAGTGTAGTTAAAATGTGTGTTTTTGTGTGTTGTGCGTCATTTTTTTGGAAAAATAAATTATTTTTCTTTCTTCTTTCTTTCTAGTTATTTCAAATATGGTCTTCTATAAGATTGAGTTCTTACAGACTGGAACGCAACTACGCCACAATGTATAGTTATTGAGCAGTGGTCATCTGCAAGACGAGTCATTACACAAAACTCTAGTGCCACAATTGTTTGGGTTGGCATAACGCGATTAATGCTCTCGGCTGTAATGTCCATAGACAACAGTACTGTATACCATCAAAGAGGCCGTATGCTTGTTCACCACCTAAATATTATTATTTTTGATAACGTCTAAATTATTGAAGTACGCATTATAAAGTTAATATTGAGATTAACTATTGAAAACATAATTCATGTTATTATAACTTGAAAGCCAGTAATAAAGCTTAAATAACAGTATTATTTATGAATAAATTAGGTAATAATCACATAAAATATCCGGCGGGCTTTTATTCGTGTAGCTAGCGCGACATTGGAACTTCGCAATCTACGTTTGCTGGGTCAAGGTCAAGTCGAAGTGAGTACCGGGGATGGAATATTCTAGAAGAATATGTGTTTATCGCATAATTTAGACATCATTGTGTGAATTTGTATACATTCTTGCATATCTGATTGCATCTTCAGTCGCGTGGTATAACTTTGTGTTTGATTCCCGGGCATATATTTTTTAATGTATGTGGCATAATATGCTTATATGCCACATGGCATATAAGCATACCGCAACCGTAGATTATAATTATGTTAATACTATTCAGGTGGCAAACAATCATACGGACTATGGACGCTAGCAATGCCAGAGGTATCACTTGCGTGTTCCCGACTAATTTGTTTGCACCAGGGCTTTAGGATGGAGTATGCCTGGGACATAAAAACGTTCCTATTAAAATGCATCCCTAAAAAAGGGCTGGAGACCTGTACTCACACATAGGAACACAACTACACCACTGTGTGTAGTTATTTGGCTGCTTCTATAAGGTAGAGAGCCTTCCCCAATCGGGCTTGCTCGCTCTCTTGTGCTTGTACTACCTGAAGCATCACTCACGTCACTAACTGACCAAAGAGTGTCATTGCTAAAAATATGCTATTGATACTTTAGTAGGCTCGCCCTCTATTGATGACGGAACCTACATAGCTAGTAAGATAAAGTAGCCTTTGGGAGAATAATGCTTGATGGTATTATCTCTTACATACATTTAAAAAACCGGCAACGCGCGAGTGACACCCCTTATGTTGCAAGCGTCGATAGGCTATGGTAACTGCTTACCATCAGGCGGGCCATATGCTTGTTTGCCAGCTTGGTAGTATAAAAACTATGCTACAAATTCTTGCTGTAAATTATGAAGTAAAATCTGAATACTTTTTCCGTTAAAATAAAGCTGACTTTGGCTTTGAAGTTCTGCAGCTTCATTATAACGTTTTCTATCATAATTACTTTGGTCTGTTAATATGCATAGAGCTTTTGTAAGATTCTGTGAAGTGAAGTAATGTCGGTACAAAGTAATCAAACTCAAGTGAAAAAAATTTTTATCATACATTCAAAGTTACTACATGCTTACGTTGTAATAATTAAAATGTACAAGCCCTGAATTTCGCCACCTCTACGGCATTATCAGTTGCTGCGCAACTCTCACTCAGAGTAGTAGGTAGTAGGGCACAAAGAGCAGGACAGGAGGTGAGCCATTGTTTACGGGTCCATTTATCTATCTACCAAATTTAATAGAGGTATCATACTAGTGAGCAAGCCCAACTGGGGAAGATTACAAGAGCAGTTTAGTTGTGTTCCTGTGTTTGAGTAGGTCTCCAGCGCTCATATAGGATTGCGTTTTGACCGGAACATTTTCCTATCCCAGGAAGCCCTGGTGCAAAAAATGGCCGGCAACACGCAAGTGATACTTTTTGTATTGCAAGCGTCTAAAGGCTATGATAACTGCGGGCCGTACGCTTGTTTGTCACCCGAGTAGTATAATATTACTTGGGTGGCAAACACGCATACGGCTTGCCAATTCTTTTTACATATTGCACTGGGGAAAAAAACAACGGTAAATAACAATCTAACAAAATAAAGTAGTATTAATTTACTACGTTCACTATTTGCCTTCTAAGCAAATATACTGCCTTTCATCTACCTTCAAGCTGCTCGAAGAGTACTAAGAAATCCTTTCAAGATTCAAACGTGTCCGTTGCAATCTCCGCCTCGAGTACAAGAAACGAGCAAACTACGTTAAGCAGGCTATACACTACTTTCCGGTTTTGATCCGGCTTTATTGATTGTTTATATATTACTTTGGTGGCAATCAAGCATACGGCCTCAATGTTAAACTATGTAGTCTATAATCGCTTGCAATACCAGAGGTCTCACTTGCGTGTTGCCGTTTCTTGAGATAAAATATCCTTGAGATGGGAAAATGTTTCTTTCAAAAAGCATCCTTAAATAAGCGCTTGAGACATGTACTCACACACAGGAACACAACTACACTACCGCGTGTAGTTAGTCTTTTGTAAGGTTCTTCCCCTGTTGGACTTGCTCGCTTGTTTGATGCTCTACCTCTCTTTAATGATAAAAATTAAACTATGTATATTGAGATTAGCATCCGTGACTGCAAAGGATTGTATCTATATAGTTTCCAGTTTGAGTTTGTTAGTTCAGTTACGTTTACCACACACAATAACTATGGCCAAACGTAAGTTAAAACGTTTGTATGCATTCACTTGCACTTTCTCTCACTTGTTAATTTAGCTTCGCTCGTAAATCCTTGTTTACGTGGGCTGTACATAATACGTGAGTCTTGCTTCTAGAAACGGGAGCCGAATAGCCGGTCCGGATAGAGCTTAGTGTATACAGAACTTAATAAACACGTTGCGTACTTACTTACAGCGACCTATATACATACGTCTTACTGCAAGGCACGAGTCTACTCTCCTCTATCAAGAAGGCTATAAGGGTTTAGGCCTAGTAAATAATAATAATAAAAATATTTTATTATACCAGAAAAGGAGTATGCATGACATATAATACATTGGACCTTACACTAGGATTCCCTATGTTGTGGGGTCCAGTCTCATATCTTAGAAGTGCCCCACCCGAGATGGGCACCACCCGGAATCGACCTCATGCCTCATGCGTACTAATCCGTTACTTTTCCACTCGGTCTACACAAGTTTCTATGTTATTATTTATGAGAGCGTGCATGATAAGCTTGTTTCACATTGTTGATACTTATTTATTCCATGCCTGTCAAAGATTATAAGTTTCGGAGTTCATGAATTTATTATATTCAGAACCGCGATTTGATTATGTGGAATATCATCTGCACAAATGTAATAAAGGGGAAGCAGGAAATATTTTGCGGGAATAGGAGAGCATCATCCTACTAATATTATTAATGTGAAAGTTTGTGAGGATGGATGGGTGTATGGTAGTCTTTCACCTAAAAACTAGGTACTGACTGGATCTAGATGAAATTTGGCATAGATTATAGTCTGGAATAGCAAATAAGCGGCAACAACTAGTCCATAATAATATATTATTATAAATGCGAAAGTAATTCTGTCCATCAGTCCATTTCTTTTTCACGACTAAACGACTCAACGGAAATTAATGAAATTTGCCAAGAAGATAGGTGAAAGATATAGTTTAAATTTAACACTATAACCAATTCAAACAAAGTATTGTTTTGAGTCTGGATGTAATTTGTGTCCGTTAATTGTATGTTTGTAAAGTGCCCCGCGACACAGAGATTCTTCTTTAGTGCGGTAGTTGTCTAAAAAAAATCCACGATTCATCCATGGATCCACGGGTAACAGCTAGTAGAGCCTAAAGAGTAAAGTTACTCTGTGTGTTACGTTTTCACAGATAAACTAAATAACTGATTTGAATGAAATTTGTTTTAAATGTCACAAGTCGAATTCTACGCTAGCGAAACTGCGGGTAGGCACAGATAGACATATATTATATCAGTGTCCATAATCGATATATTATCTAAACGGAAGGTAAGTCCATTTGTCTTCTATTAGGGTCTACTCTAGCAAAATCATTGCGTAGCCAATATTTATGCCTATAGAAGTTTCTAGCAAAATTTCAAGTTTGTTATTTGAGAAATTTTAGATTAGAAGAAATATTTTCTTGGCCTTGAACTCGAGAATTTCGTGGTCTTAATAATGACTTAAAAGTTAGTACATTTATTAATTTGTTTACGGACATTTAAGTAATAAAATTTTAACATTGACTATTAAATTTACTCGTATTCTTGAAATAATTGGATCATAAACTATTTATTTACTACTTAAGTACCTATTAATCCTATAGAATTCATGTTAACTATAAACTTCATTAAATTAATTTCATAGAATTTGTATTACTTGAATACGGTCTGATTTACATAAACGTTACAACAGTAACATAACGCCTTTTACCCTTATAGGAAAGCAGAGAAGTGTAACATGTTTCACCAGTTATGTTCGATCCCATGTAAGATGAGGCGAGCTTATTATCAAATATCGAGCTCAATTCCAGATTGAAACTAAGCATTTTTCGTGACGGAATACCTAATACTACCCTAATATGGAAATGCGTCCGAGACCTCTACACAGCATCCATATGCTCTACAACCACAGCGTAAAGAAGAATTTCTCTATACATAGGAAGGACACTGCCGCAATCGGTCTAAATAATAATACCTAACATTTAGGACCAACTCAGTCGACATCGGCATAATATAAGTACGAACTAGCAAAGTAGCGGGCGGGGCACCCGCGACCGGTGTACGAACACCCTGGTCATGAGCGGTTCGTAATTATTTTGACAAATTGCGATAACGCCCTCACTATACAGAGAGAGATTCTTCCTATAACTTCCTACAAGTGTACGATGCATAATATTATATGTAATTACTAGGGGTCGCCCGCGTGGTAATTTGGAAGATATTTTTTTTCCGATTTTGCAACATATCTCACTACTGCTCTGTTCCTATTGATCATAGCGTGATGTCACTATTTACAATTTTGTAAAATGAAAGATGCAATTAGACACGTTAACACCTCAGCAGCTCAATAAACCATATAGATAAAACCGCTTTTCTATAGAGTTAATTTATAAATTACTTTAAAGTAATAAATGAAACTTATCCGCTTTTCTAAAGACTTAGATTTGTTTGAATACTTTATTAAACTAAGCTCCAGGTTCGAATAAAATATCTCATTATGTACAAGTTGTCCTTAGGTGAACCTGTAGACGCTCCTAGTAAGGTGGGGTGCGTAGTAACAGCATGGGGGGTGAGTATAGGGGCGCTCCGGCTGGGGAGGCGCCGAGCTACGTGGCGTGGGCGAGTCTGTAGTACCTGGTAGTACGACTAGAAATCTACAGCGTGTTGTTGTGTGTACATAGATTTGCGCAGGCGCGTAACCCCGCTATATCGCCGTACGGATCCTAGACACAAACGACCTCGAAGCCGAAGCCTCTAAGCACAAATATTGATAAGCCGTACTTAAGGATTTACGCTTTTCAATTTTTCTCCCTCACTTTACCGTAATACCTTTGCTCGCTTTTTATTTTGACGTGTTCTTTTCACGGTCGACGTCACTTTACTCACGCCACGTGTGTCAAAATATTGGTAGTGTTTTGTTTATGTTTGTTAGGTCTGACATGACAGTAAGTGTTGTTAGTGGTTGTTTATTCGTTCAAGATATCGAGTTATCATAACGTATTATTTATTATTATAGGGCATTAAATATATTTATAGTAGTGTCTTTGATTTGGTACCTTCTTTCATGCTGACTTAGAATTTTCTCATTTTTCCTATAAATGTCCCAGCTAATTATATATTCAACAGGTCGGTTTGAAGAAAACGACTCTGGTACTAGGGAATAACCTTTACTGCGGGGGAGTTTATGTGTGTGTACGAACCCACAATACCTACGCCACGCAGTTGTAAATAACGAGATAAACACTTAAATTACTAAACCACAAGTGTTTTCATTACGCAGTTTTTTTGCGAAGGAATAGGCATAGATTTATCGCACCCATGTTTCTCTTACTATCTAAGGAGGGAATCAATAGGTTCCGATACTAAGTTCTTTTGACAGAACCCCATATCGCTCACACACACCACTGTGCCACGTATTGACATTTTTAGTCCATAAAATAAATAGTGATCGACATCACTTACTACATAAGGTAAACAACAAATCAAAAAGTCTTATATTAAATCTATGAAGACTAATAGAAAGAAATAAAGCGAGTGTGCACAAGATTAAAATCATTTTAGTTTTATTTGTAATACCGGTGCTATTAGCTTTCAAAACCTTTCTTAGGTTCAATTTGTAATAAATTGACTACTTGTTTAACATTATAGGTACGATGTTAAAACATATAATCACTCATCGACCGGCAGATGGTTCATACATAATAATAGTAAGTGCGTACACAACGCCATGTCATTACGAAGTCGACAGCAAAAACTTACCTTCATCTTGATTACTTCCCAGAAGCACTTCAGTATTATGGAAATTGCCTTCTTTCATCATTGTGTCTGGATCTTTAGGTAAAAATACGCCGTCAACTGTCGGTGCTGATGGAAATCCTAATATACCAGTGTATGAATTCCATTGTTGGACTGATATGGTCTTAGCGTCAACTCCTCGCATACAATCCATCACAAGGCTCGGATCAGCCGCTAAAAGACTACTGTTGCAATTACAGTCATCCACTAAAACTTTTCCAATGTCTTGTGCCCTCTCTCCCGTCATCCAACTCCAAGGAGCATTCAACGTTCCCGATTGCAATATACCTCTTTTGAACAGACCTTTCATCTCTGGCGAGAGCATGTGCAAGCTCACACTTCCACCTCCAGCGGATTCTCCAAACAAAGTAATCAACTCAGGGTCACCGCCAAAAGCACGAGCATTATCTTTAATCCAACGAATAGCAAGTTGTTGATCCCAGAGACCCATGTTACCCGGCGCTTCTTCACTTCCCGGAGAGAAATATTTATTTAAGTATAAAAATCCGAATGCACCAACCCTATATTGCATGGAAGCAACTATTACATCACTGGAAGATGCCATTATATCCGCTTTATATAGGTCGAGTGTTGCCGTACCACTCATATAGCCTCCACCGTAAATCCACACTAGTATTGGCACTTTCGGCCTCTCGGTAAGAGGCTTATCTTGATGATGGCGGACTCGCAAGTGCTGAGGCACCCAAATGTTTAGATACAGACAATCCTCGGAAATATTTGTATTCGGATTCCACATTTCTTCACCCTCAAAACCTGGGAAATATTCGTACCGTTCTTGATAACAACTATTGGGCATCGCCGTAGCTTCTAGCACTCCATGCCAGGGGTCAATAGGGACAGGTTTGCGGAATCTTAAAGGTCCTAAAGGAGCCTTTGCAAATGGAATACCGGTAAAGATGTGCACTTCACGGCCCATAACCGTTTTAGCATAACCTTTGACGAGGCCGCTTTTGGTTTCGACGATAAGTGGGTCATTATGGAAATTCTTCGGAACGGGACTCGTGGTAGGTGTCGTTTGCGTCGTGGATGTGGTAGTATCGTGATGGTTTGCCCATGATCGTCCACATACACTGGATACGAATACGCAAAGTAACAGTTTAGTGAACACAATTTTCGTGTTGCTAATCATCATGATATTTTTATATTCTCGCAGTTATTAACGAGACGTATCTGAATATAATCTGAAGTAGTCAGCCAGTTTGATGAGATACTTATTGAAACACATTTCTAGTATTACTCGATATACTGCTGTGGTCGTACCTGAAACAGAAAACACATCAATGTTATATTGAATAAAAGGTCATTCACATTTATGCAGATGACTATCTAATAGAAATACATGAGAATTTATATTGTTTGGTGACCAAAATTTATTTGTCTAATACCGCAGTTTGACCTTGTTTGTTGTGGTAGATTTTGACGTGCCCTAGCTATACTTTTTGTAAAACAGTTCACAAAAGAAGTAAAATTTTGTGTCGCTTTAAGTAAAATAAAATATCTGTAGGTAGTAAATATTTCATGTGGCACTGAAATGCTTTACAAACGTTTGAGTCTACAAAATATTTATTGAGTGTGAGCTCGCAAAATTTTAGATACTATTCGTAAGCTCTTTTGTAGATAAGTTGCTTCTAACGTAACTGTCAAATTTACGTGACGAATTTCAATTTAAAAAATGTTTTCTTTCTTTTTTATTTTAATCTAATTGACATTTGACATTTTTATATTCTTACTTTTAAAACGTAGTTTTAAGATTAACATTTCAAAAAATTGTGCTTGTTTAAATACTTTGCATTGTAATCATTTTAGTATCTTAGTACGTAAGAATTCACACAGGTAAACATATTTTATATAAATAGCCTTTCATCTACTTAATAAAGAGTACAGGTTATAACACGCAAACATAGTTTCACTACATGCTTGTCTCAATATAAATGTTCTCTAGATCGGTTTTGGTCATGGCGAGGTGGCGACCAATTGCGATGAAGATTAGCCAACTGCGTGGGAAATATTATTATTATTACTGTGCAAAAGTTTATGTCGAAGCCTAGGTGTACTCTCTATTCTTTGACTCTCATGGTCCGATTGGACGACAATCCTAGTTACAAAGTTCAGGCGCAGAACCAACGGCTTTACGTATTTCGAGGCATAGAGGAATCTTTTTTTGTTTTAGAAAATGGTCACCTATCTACAGACTCATCGCGGCAGGCTTGCTTACCATGCATATGTGCATACTACACCATCTGTCTAACTCTAAAAATGTGCTAAAGTAATGAAAACTGAAAAAGGAAAAAGCTAACCCCAAATATATTTTTATTTCTAGCAAAGGGAGGCACATTAACAATATTATGGTGTGTTTATGTCTAAAGCATGAAAGTCCACACGCGACATCGCCTGCATCGCGTTAATGCTGTGACAATCAAATCTACTACAACCGTAAAATCAAAAAGACTATCAGATTATTGTCTTTTTATATAATTACTTGGCACATCGTGCAATCTGAAAAAGAATAATTAATTCCAAAGCAAATACTGTAACTCTACAAATACTACTAAGAAAGGTAGGGTATCATACGAGGTAAGCCCGACTGGGGAAGGACCTTCACCTTACTGCATATAATTACACACAGTGACTTTGATTGTCACCTAGGTAGTATAAAAAAAACAAAAAATACTTTTAACCTACCATTATGTAAACATTGATACCTGCATCTCGGAAGGATTTTAAAAGCATTGAAACTACAGACACAGAACCAATAATTATTTGTGAGTCACATATTTAGCCAATTATTTTTGCCCGTATGAAGATTGCACCCTATTGATGTTCAAAAAACCCAAGTTGCACAACCAGCGTTTCAAAACCGTCCGCTTAAAATACGCGCAAAATTTATAATTATTGCGTATATGTGATATAGTATCGCGTTGGTCAAGTCACAGCACTACACAACAAATTCAACTTTATATCATGCAAGTAAGGGTAATTTTGAAAAATAATATGTTTTTATTATTACTATTATACTTCTGTGTAATAAGCGCCAGTTTCAAGTGTTTTTTTATTCGAGAATGTATAGGTATCTTGAGTTTTGACATATTATTGTTGCACCCTTAATAAGCCACATAAAGCTTTACCTCTAAGCGGCACTAGTAATAAAATTTTAAGTCAATTTTAAGTAACTTTATAGAATTAATTTAAAAGGTATTTTCTCAAGAATTAATTCTACAAAATTACTCCAACACTGAATTAATGTATTGCTTTTATAGTGGTTACGATAGCACTGAGATTAATTAATTAGACAATAAATACAGTGTTAATAACAGTTTCTGTTATTTGGTTTTAACCTGCGACGTTTTAAGAGAGGTAGGGCACCATAAAACTGAGAAAGCCTGACGGGGAAAGGATACGAGGATACTTGTTATTTGGCTGTGGTCTTCTGTAAGGTGCAGGACGTTACAGAAAATCACAGCCAAATAACTAAACACAGTGGTATAGTTGAGTTCCTGTGTGTGAGTACCTACAGGCTTCCAGCGCTTATCTACATAAACGCTGGAAGCCTGTACTCTCACACATGGATGCGTTTTTAATGTAACGTATTTCTATACCTTAATATATCCATCACAAAACTCTGGTCTTAAATAAATTTGGGTTGGCAAAGACTTTACATCTTGTAAACTGATTCTCTTAAAAGATACCTGTATTCATGCATTGGAACGCAACTACACGTGGTCAACTGTAAGATGGAGTTACAACGTTTGTAAATTTCGTTGTACCTATTTGACTGTTTTAGAACCAATCATGTTTTTTTATTTGTCTTAAATTATTAGTTCTAGTACCTCTGGTATTTTGTTTTAGTGCGTTCAATTTTTATAATGTTTTTTAAGCACTTTAGATTTAAGTCAGCTGTTTCAATATTACCTTAATAGTATAAGTATTTTCTAAATTGATTTAGTAATAATATTCTTTGCCTTTTACTTTTTTTAAGTATTCTCTTTGAGATTCTTTTTCAATTCTGTATTGTATAGCAGCGATGTGTTTGTATTTTTATACATCCTTCTAAGAGCGCGGTGGAATCGAAAATCACTTCAAATCAGATATACCGGGTTTTACTCAGTATTTTTTCAAGCGATTACCAAGCCACTTGCTTTCTTTATCTAAGAGAATGTGTTTAGATAAAATAGCTTCGTATTCCCTCCGTTTCGTTTGCCCAGCCCGTCTTTTATATTGCTAAATGGATATCACGTAGTATAAAGATAAATAGCAAACATATTTTTTATTTATTTTCAAAAGCATACGAGCTGCTAGAGTTGTTACTATGATTATTTATCGAACAAGGGCCTAACCATCCTGTCAAATTAATCACTCACCACTTCGCAACGTTGAAAGCACATTAAAACTTTTATGTTTACTGCTTAACACGAAAGAGTATAATATGTAAGTATTATTTTGTGAGGACTGGAATTTATGGTTTATCGAACATCTTACGAGGCATGCATAGATGGGTGACCGCGTAGTGTATGTATTTATCATATAAACGTCAGAGTTCTTTGAAGGGTAAAAGTCCTAGATTACGATGTGGACAACTCTGAAATTTTATTGACAACTAACCTTTTGAAAAACTAAACGACATTAGGTACCAAAGCACTTAAGTGTCTAAATGGCAATCTCATCCTTTATTCGCTCGAGTCGTAGCCAAATTTGTAGTGTTTATAATATCGCTAAGAATTGTTCCGTCCACCTGAACATTTGTATGCTCGGAAGCACGTACCGCCTTCGATTTATTCAATGCTATTGAATAAAAGAAACCGATTGAAGGGTGTTGTTAGTGTCCGCAACATAAAATTGGATAAACGAGTGACATGAAAGTTTTCTCAGGTATTTGCTTTACATACTACATGCATACCTAAGAATAAGGTCTAGTTTTCTTTATCAAGAGAGCTATGAGGGCTCAAAGCTTTAATCAACATACACTGGCCCAATGGAGATTGGTTGATTAAATAATAATATATTTAATATTTCTTCTATATGGCTTTCCTCACGAAGTAATTCTTTAATGTTAAGTTCACATTAATTCAACAAAGTAAAATCTCATTTTGATTCTACCATTGGCGATTGAATTTACACCGCAAACTGGACAACCACCGATACCAAATTATCAAGACAAAAATGAACGTATTTTCGAAAAGCAACATATTTAGAGGTTAGGCACCGTACAAATGAGCGAGCCTGACTTTCACTATACCAAAGACTACAACCAAATACATACATAGAGTGGTAAAGTTATGTGCCTGAGCGTGAGCACAGGTCTCCAATGCTTATTTAGGAAAACGTCTTAAAGAATCTGTTTCCTTTTCCAGGGATACCCGCTATTGATGTCCCAGTTATTACAAGCATTCTAGGTAACAGTAACTAAGTAGTTACCGTAACCGTATGCTTGATTGCCACTTAAATAAAAAACAAAATACATCGGCTACCAATTAGGCGACATGCAACAACATATTGCAGGCCTATAATTTGCCACATCATAACAAATAGAGTCATATTTCCCAACAAAGGTAACAAAGGAAATATCAATTTCACCATAATATTACGTTTTGCTACAAATATGATATTTATTTTTACAAAAAAGGCTTTCAAACAGAAGATGGATTGGCCTCTTTGCGTGTAAACTTGAATCCATTAGATGGGTTTAAAAAAGTTATATTGTGTCGTTGAAATGGTAAATCAATCACAATCAAAGTTGAAACGCTATTTTTTTAAGACAACTACCGCACTAGGGAACAAGTTACAAACATACACTTCACGAACAAAAATTACATCCAGAACAAACATTTATGAGTCACAGAAAGTTTTGTCCCATGTGGGAATCGAACCCACCACCTCCGGCTTAGCAGTCAGAAACCAACTGGCAAGTCAAGTTAGTTCTAGTAGTACTATGCCACGGTTTTTTTTATATTACCACGGTGACAAATAAGCTTATGGCCAGCCTGATGGTATCGAGTTACCGTAGCCTATAGATGCTTGCAATATCAGAAGCACAGCTCGCGCCTACATCTTGTTACAGCAGAGTTTTGTGTTATGGATAAGGGTTTAAAAAAAAAACGATTTCGAGTACTGTATGCATACATACATTACTATTGGTATGATAGCTATTTGACTGTGGTCTTCTATTTTTGTCCTTTCCAATCGAGCTCGCTCGTTTATTTGGTGCCTGCCTCTCTTAGTTGTGAGTTTCAAACATAAAATAGGGTCAAAATTCTTAAGTTAGTAGTTGATGACTGATAAAGGTTGAATCGATTACTTTAATGTTTGAAGGCACGCCCAGCTAGATGATAATATCAGCTCTTAGCATCAAAATGAAAAGGTTTCGGGTTATTTAATTTACAAATAGTATTATTTTTACTGTAGGTGAGGGAATATAGAAAACTAGCTGCTTGCCTTGACTTCACCCGGGTTCAAAAAAAATGCGGGGCAGTCTTTGGGGACTGCCGATAGTAGTGAACACTAAGTAACTTGTGAATTGTATCGTCAAGCTATTAAATTTATTATTTTTGAATATGGAAAACATTCGGTGACGATGACGCGAGTTCCATGATTTTTGTTCACCCAAAAAGTGGCCAACACGACTAAAGAAGTTTTCACTTTAAAAATTATAGATTGGGCATTACGTGCCTTCTTCGATGTGGCACGTGCCCACAGCAAATTTTATGTATTTATTGTATTATAACATGTTTACGACGAGCTGTCTATATAAATACTTGGTATAACGTATTAGCAATTGTATGGTCTATTGTTGTCTCTTCTTCTTCTAAGCCTTACGTTGGCAAACCTCATTGTTGCATACATAGTAAAATCTAGAGTTTATTTTACTATAAAATCTTCATTTGACGTTTTCTGTATCTAATTTGTAGACCATAAATAAAGAATGATTACGAGTACGTAATAATGTGCTACTAAACTTAAAACCTTATTAAAGGCTACTAAATTTCAAGCTCAATAGAGCACAAGTCATAGCGTGGTTTTCCTAGAGAAACGATTGTAGCTTCAACAATAAAAAATCTCGCTATGATATTTTAAATTTTGCAAAAGAGAGCAAATATTCGAGAGATGCTGAAATATGAAGAACGATGACGTAACACATAGTAAGCTATAGTTGTTCGTTCAACAGATAGTCAATAAAGGGTTATTTTCTATTCACCTGTCGACGAGGTCTCGGTTATCCGATCTCAGTACCGATCGTGTGATCATTATTTCATCGGCCGCTTGGATCGGCCGCAGGGGACACATAACGGTGGGCTTCGGGTTCCAACCGTAGAGTGAAAAATAAAGGTCTGTAATAATGTTTGCTTGATGGCAATTGTTATTGTCACCCAATGTAATGTGTTTTTAAATTGATTGCGGTGTGTTCCGTAAATAAATATTATCGGTACATTTCACTTGACAGTTTGATCGATTGCGTTTGTTTAGAAATACTTTTATGATTTGTGTGAGACAAATCACTATAAACTATTTCTAAACACTGTTTATTGTTGATAATAATAATTATCCTTATTTATATGAGGGTTATTATTATTATGTTCCACTGCTAGTCACTGGTCTCCGGTTCTATCTATCTATCTATAAAATGAGCTGGTAAGGCATTATTCGTGCCTTAATCCACACACGCTGATATAATGCCGGTTAGTAAATCACATGCCTTAATAATTTCTTCTTTTATTAAATAGATTAGTACGTATAGATTCCACAAAGATTTTGAACTCATATTTCGTGTGGTACATATTATACATACATGTATATCGGTTTTTTCCTATTCAGATATTACCGCGTTTATTGTGAAGATTATGTATTATTTCCTTCAAGCATCTGCGTTGTTCAAAATAATAGTTGGATAAATGTAAATAGAACCCTTCGAAATTAAGGTAACGACTACAAATCAGAGGCACAAAACAAGGGGTGATTAACAGAACGGTATCATTTTGAGGGTTGCGACCGCTAAGCTTGTTTCACGAAGCAGAAAAATAAAAGGAACTTCGTAGAAGCTATTTGTTTAAGCTTGAGTCTTCATTTGTAAACAAAACAAATTATCCGTTTATCAAACTTGATTAATGACCGATTAGGAGGAAAATACAACAATATTATTTTTTTGTTTCACAATGGATTTAATTAACAATACCTCGTCAAGTAAGTAAATTCACTCTGAATTACCTACTTTAGTACATTTTTATTTAGGTATCGAGAGGTTAGTGGCCAACCTGGTGACAGAGTTGTTGAGATCGTCTATATAGGCTTCTGCCGTGATCTAACGACAGTTAACAGTCGGGACTGATTTTGACTTACTAGCCCTCCGAAGTACGGATCCATTGAAAAAGTGTGGACACGCTCAGTTGCGTTTTCGTGCATCTATACGGTCACCCATCTAATAATTGACCGATCAGCGAGTGCTTCTAAGTGCCTCACATTAACTGCTTGTCTTGCAAGTAATAAGCTAGATTGCTTTATTTTTTACAATATATTATGGCACAAAAAATATTTGTTACGTATACCTGAAGCTAATCTTACTGTAACTATCTATGAATATTAAATTGTAGTAAAACAAACTAAATACTTAGTCACAATAGGTACAAATAGTCGTTGTATAATGGCACTAAATCGGTTAGTTCGTATTTGTTGTACATATCGCCTGCGGCTCCGATACCTACGTGAGTTTTCAATTTGAACGAAATTCTATTGCTATTTATTTACAACGTTGCCTGAATACAAAGGGCACGTAAACTTGTAAGGCAATTTACAAACGATAACATGTGGGCGTACCAGAAACCATCTTATTCGATTTCTAGACAAAAATTACCTACATGAAGCACAACTTTTCCGATAACTTTTACGAGGACCCGTCTTGAATCAATAATGCTCTCATTGATGTCCTTTTGACGGCATATCAATTTGTGTTTTGTACATATTTAAGGCAATCCATTTCTTTGGGAACGACGTGATTTATATTCAAATCTAAATATGAAACAATTTAAGTTGGGACCATGGGATTCAAGTGCCCACAAACTATGTCTGTATAGCAGACTCGTCTTACGATTTAAAGGCAGGTCTAGAATGCACCCTGGGTCTGCATCAGCTTTGCGATCCAGCTTTCCTAAAAACTTTCACGTGAATCGAATATTTTATTTATAAGAAAATATTCTAATAGATACAATTCTGATAGAATCTTGCAAAATATTTTTTAGTTAAAATTTAACTTGTTTGAATAAATTAGATAAATATGTAACTTTGAATATCATAGCTTAAAGATCCCAAGGATAAGATCAATTTCTTTATATCTCTCACTTCTTTTTGTTTATAATATTTTTCTAACTATCATATTTATTATTTCAAATGATTAAGCAGTTGACAAACAAAACTAAACCACTTAAAGTTGTACGCTATCAATCATAGCGAGAAGTAATTTCATCCACGCAGGATACTAACGCATATCAAAGTATGTTTGTGGAGATCAGTAGAGGAGCCCGAGGGAGTAGTCCATGCTCTAAATTAACTTAGGAGTTACTCTGTATGCAGACTGGCGCGCCGTCTAACGAGGTCCGAGACCCTACGGAACCTCGCCTCTACATTCTACACAAGTTTACGAAATGACAATGTTTCGTCGCTAACTTATACAGCCATGTAGCGCTGTTAAATTTTCGGGTCCCCGAAGGACCGAGTTGTGAGACCTCTTGTGAATAAGCGTCTGCCGTTATTAGTATTATCAAAGTTTAAGCGCACTATTATGTATTCTCTTGGCTTTTCGGTCGGTTAATAATGATGTATGAGTACGATAGAATAATAAATCACCTGGACAAATAAATATGATAGCCGGGTTAGAAAGAAAAAAAATATTTTGTAAAAAAAAGATTGGCTTATTTGATTTGCTCAAAAAGTGATTTACGGTACATTTTATATTCAACATGATTTTATCAAGAAGGTATAATAATTCCATTTAAAGTTAGTCGTTACAAAATCTTAGAAACAAGCAGTGCCTTCCAAATATTTTTTCAACGTCGCGAAATGAACGAGCTCATTATTCAGTGTTGACTTTCAGTTTGATGCTTTTCTTTTTCCCTTAAAGTTTGCGTAATCCGTTTTGAGAATATCTTTTGCGTTACTTTCCATTACGGTTGGGTTTTACTTATCTAATATTTCAGTTTTTTAAGTAGCTATATTACTCTTAATAATCATTTATAATATTACTAGCAGGTATGACAATTCTATTTTTCCATTTCTATTCTATTAATTTACACCTACTAAGTATTATTATTATATCTTAATTTAATTTGATATCTTCTGACACCGGTCGAGGTTGCGAGGTTCCAGATGAAAATCAGCGCCACTCACCATTACAGTGGATGGCATAACGCTGATCTGGACACCTGTTTGGACTACCGTGAGACACACATTACCGTATATAAATTTTACCTATGTTAATTTTTACTCTTTTTATATTTGTTTTGATATATGTATTACCAGGATTTATTGTTAGCATGTGTTCTATTGTGTCTCTGAAGTCCAAATAAATAGTTTTTCTTTCTTTCTTAATAAAAAAAATATTATCACAGTTATTTTATTTAAAACAGTGTATAAATTGAAAAAATAAATGTTTAATCACAATAATCTCAACAATATTTTCTGACGTCAAAATAAATTTTACCTGAACATATTTCTTCAAGAATTAACATCAATCACAAGTCAATTACCGAATAAGTAACTACTCAGGGTCAAATAAAGGCGACAGAATTTATTAACGAAATACCACATGCAATGTTTATTTCCAAATAAATTATATTCAGTATTCTTAAATTAAAAACAACAAATAAACGTATTTAAACACAAAGTAACAATTTAAAATACAATTTTACACTGACTGTTATTTATCTAAAGTTTGCGTCGCCCGCTATCGCTTTAGCTCTGTGTCAGCTACCTTACCGAGTGGGGTGAAGAGGTGGCCGGGGAACGGGAGGCGACGAAGAGGCCGGCGCGCGCCGCTCGATAAATCGATATGGGTAATACAATGCTATGCGGTGGGACGACCTTGAGCTCTTGCAGCCTGCAAGACACACCCCCGCTCTAGTTGCCAAGTTCATTGCCAACACAACGTCTTTATTTCTTAACGAACGAATATGATGGCTGACCCACTTACGGTCGACATATGATTGTGACTAAGTGCTGCGATCAAAGCGCCCACGCATACAGCGCATGAGTTGATTATATTTGCGTTTTGTCTTATTTGTTTTCATTTGTTAGACCTATATTTTCTTGTTTTTTATTTTAATTAAATACCTATGCGTTATAATTTAGCATGAAATACTGGCCGATATAGTTCGTAGAATTATTGAGAAATGAATAAAGTGGGTGAGTATAATATTTACATTACGTAGATATGACTTTTATTTTTTGTATTAAGTAATTGTGTTATTATGGGGGGTCTATTTAAGCACTAAAGTGTTGTAACGATCAGTTTTTATTATCTTTAAAAATGTATATAATTATATTTGGAACTAGTTCGAAATATATAATGTTGTAGATACATATGTAGGTGTAAAAATTCATGGCAAAAAATATGTATAGTATAGTTGGGTAACTATCATCCATCATCTCTCAAAATCTCCAATATTCAGTACACAGTTTCATCCATCTCGCAGCCAATAGAATACATTATTTTGATATCACGATTATTTGGTTATTCTTTACTAGATGAAAACAAAACAGTTACAAAAAATTCCGCGTAAGTACAAGCCAAGCATAGCGGTTCGTTTCCAGACAGATAAATGAGTTTCGAGTGGGCCTCTTAACGTCGTAATTTGGCATCTCAAGATATCCTCTTCAATTGTAAAATTACCACTAATTTGCTGGTAGATTTTATCAAACTTGAATTCCTATTTGCACTCTTGATAAGTTCTCACTGAATGAGTTTTGATAAGAATCGAGTTAACCAGTGAAATCAAATATTATTGGCACAGTTACTGGCAAGGGTTGCGTCACAAAATACTGTACGCGTATCTTTTTACATACATATTTTTTAATTGACTGCGACAAAAATAAATATCAATTAAATTTACTTCACGTGTGGTTAATATTAAAGTGGCCATTACGCCATCGGTATCATGGAGGAGAAAGACAGATAAAACCTGGTAGAAATCGCTCTTAGCGATAAGGCCGCCCATTGTACAATCTTATTTATTTTAAGTTACTATGTTATGTATTATAATGGTGTACAATAAAGAATAAATAAATAAATAAATAAAACTTTGTGCTATCCATAAATATTTGTTTGGAGTCTAGTTATACTTTGTGTTCTTGAATTGTATTTTTGTATAACACATCCCGCGACATAGCGCTCATTATACGCAGTTATCTTTGAAAATATAAAACAAATTTTGATGCAATTAATAATATACACTTATTTTTATATCAGGAGGTACATTTCCTGATATAAAAATAAGTACCACTAGTTCTTACTGTTGATTCAATAAAACATGGTATGAACTTCATACACTGAACTTTAAATTCACTATCAATAGTTGAGACAGCGAGTAGTTGAACTACGTGCTGAGTTAGTTCACCTCTGAACGTCGGGTTATGGTCACTTTAAACTTTCACCTTGATTTAAAATCCAATAAAATATAAACTGCTACTTGAACTTGTATGAGGCTGAAGTGAAGTTTTCCGTTGAAAATAATTTCATTCAGCGCACTTTTATTTCATGAAATTTAAAATTAAATTACATGAAACGAATTCACTATTTAATATAATAAAAGCAGGTAGGTAAGAATTGGATTATCGTGCCGATGTTCCGTATCAGGAACGAAACGATTTTTTAAATCATAGACACGTTATGTGTCACGTTACTTAAAAATATCTGAATTTATGATAAACTAGTAGTGTGCCGTGGTTTCACTCGCGTTAAATTTTATTTCATATCAGGTTTTATTACTACCATGCCCCTTTGAGTCAAGTAAGACACCGTTTTTTTTTTTAAAACATCCCTAAATGAGAACTGATAACCTGATTACAATTTTATACACGTGTTTAAAATTCTACCTTGATTGTACTCTAATTCCAGGACTTTTAGTACACAAGACAAACTAGAACAGTATAAGCTCATTGGAATTGAGAACCCTATAAATTATAAGTACCAAACAAATTTCCCCGCGAGAAACGAGCGCTCCAGAAACCGAATTTAAAACGAACCTTTGTTCTACAATTTGCAGTAGTGAGGCAAAATAAATAAAAAGTAAGTGCACCTGGGCACAAATAAATTAATTAAAATAATTTTAATTTATTCAAGACACGCTCGCTCGGATGCAACGCTGAGCAAGCACAAACACATGACACTGCAGTACAAAATAATACTAACCTTTATTTAACAATCTGACATAATAATTTGTAGCAAAGGCCCTTGCCATAAAGCAGCAATGTACAATTTATGTGTTAATCAAAAATGAGAACAAAATCGTGTCGTCACAACAATATCGTAGGTTGGGTATACCGTACTAGCTATTCTTCTAACGTTGTCCTCTCATCTCCGACGTTGTTAGGTTGTTACTCTTGTACTGTATTGAGCACACTTTTATACGCCTCTACACCATGTATCCTTTTTACTCCTAATCATAACCAACTTCGACCGATATTAAGTAACATGGGTAATTTTATTTTATTTTTTTATAATTTCTAATCTTATTTAATATTTTATTTTGATATTGAGTCTGCTTTTTGCTGGCATGTTTCTAGTTTACGTATATTATGATTTGACATCTACTCGCTGTACTTAACGGAGGAAAGTTCAAGGATAATTAAAATTTCATAGCTTTGATATTTACTTTAGCCAATGCAAGAACACTTCAACCCGATCGATAGCTCAATGATTGTCACGAAAAATACATAAACTTACTTCGCCGACTTCTTTACAGTTGGGATTAGTTTTCTTTACTTTTCAAAGCATAAACAGAACATGGGGCGAAAGTTTGAGACTCTGTTTCAATTCCATTTCATTACTTTATCGAAAATAATGTTCCCTTAAAAGAAATATATTTTTCGTAAGCACTTAAGTACATTACTTAGAAATGTGAGTTTAAATAAGTTTATAAGTAAGATCTTGTTTAGGAGCTCTGAAAGTTGTGATGTCGGTTAACTGCCAAAACTGCAAACTTTCTTAACGACTGCAAATGAAGTTATATATTTAAAAAAAAAAGTCTTTATGGAGAGAAATTCAACAATTCATGGTAAGTATAACTTACCAAGAATTTTTGAATTTGTTCTATAGTATTTATTTATTTACTTCTTGCACAAAATAAGTGTACAATGGCGGTCTTAATGCCAAAGGCATTATGTAGTATGTACTAGTCGTTGATTTATTTAACACAAAATATTTTTTATACGTAGCAACAATTTATTTGTATGGTAGCTTATCCAAAATGTTTTAAGCCATGAGGTTTTGTGACATTTGTTATTTCAGGACATTCACTGTTTTTATACCTACCATACCTTTTGATCGATGGACAAGGTCGGCTTAGGATCGAGAGATGTCCAGCAATCTTTTGGCTGAGATGATGATGATGATACGTGGCAAACGAGCATACAGACCATATGGCGGTAAACTGTTATCTGCCCATAAACGCTTGCAATACCTGAAGCATGTTATCGACCCAAAATATACCACACACAACTCGGAACACTTGGCGTGGCATCTGGCGTTAGTGGCGAAGTGAGCAATTTACGATTTCCTTCATTTTATAGCCATAAATGTCTGTTTCTTTTTTGTCATTGATCTTTATACCATACCTATATTTGACTGTAAACCATAGTTTGCGTTACTGATTTTCTAGCTTACGTTTGTAGTGAAAATATTTACGTATAAATGCCAAATATTTTAAAGGTCATAAATAACTGAAATATCAAAGCAAGTTCAAAATTTATTCAACATTATTTTACTAAATCAATATAGTAGGTATACCAATGCATTTGACTCATGAATTATTCATTTGAAATTCGACAGATGTCTATCGAGCTTTTGCATCTCTGATAAGACTTGGAAAGTTTAAAATTAAAGCAAAGTTTATAAATAAAGATCTTACGATATATGGCCCGCCTGATAGTAATCAGTCACCGTAGCCTATTAATGCCTCCTAAGGGCACCACTCCGATGATCCAGAAAAAATTACAGGGTTTCTTGGTGGATTATCCCTACGATAGGATAACGTTTCTTTATATACGCATCCCTAAATGAGCACTTGGGACCTGTACTCACGCAACTCTTGCCTCACCACCTTGACTGAAATATACTGAAATGTACTTTATATGATTAATATCTAAAAATTATGACTAGATATTAAGGATTACATTCAATCCTTTATGCAAGAGAGAGAGAGAGAGAGAGAGGTGTGAGTAAATGAGGGTGTACCTTTGCAGTTAAACGCGTTTCAAATTTCACAACAATAAAAACGTTGCTGAGGTCGTACCATGACGTTTTTACGACGATTCATTTTCTACCTTAAATTAAATAAAGTTGACATCTTACAAAATTTCATATGAAGTTTAGAAATAAATTACTGAAGCGGCCGATGGTATTATCAATTTTCTAGCTAGCTACACTTTTCATATATTATTGCATAAGATGCCCAAGTGTGTGTGCAAACAGTCACGTATTATATATGGAAAGACCCCGCAAAAATACTTACCAGTTTTTGTAACCAGTACTACGCTCTATCCCCTAAGGAAAATTACCTGATACTTCGTATTCATACTTCTCTAGTTTCCTCGTATTATTCGTATCCAAAATACTGTCATCTCTCAATACTGAGTATAATCTTTTGGGAATAAAATCAAAATAATATCGTATTTCTTGCTGTATCACATTTATTGTTACTGTCATGTTCCCATTGGGATATAGCATGATGATATATAGTCAAAAACCTTCCTTAATAAATGGGCTATAAAGGGCAAAAATATTTTTATATAGATAACATAGTGAATATTTATTTATCATCAGGTTATCGCTGTCCACTGCCACTTTAAATGTACGCCATTTGGCACGATCCTCGGTTTCACGCATTTAGGTGGTCCTAGTCAGTAGTCACTTTAGGAAGATCATCGCTATACCTAGACTAAAAACATCCAGTACGTTTTCCGAGCCGCGGTCTCCACTTAAGATCACTATCTACTCCAACGATTATCGGTTCTGGCCCGCCCACTGCCACTTCAGTCGGCTAATTCTTTGAGCTATGTCGATGACTTTTTTGATACTACTTGGGTGGCAAACAAGCATACGGTCCGCCTGATGAGAGCCTAGAGCTAGCTCTATGTTCCGATTAAATAGTTATATTAAAACATTTCATCCAAGAATTTACATAAATATTCAGCAAAAAAATCACTCAATATCGTTTACTAGCTGTTGCCCGCGTGTCCACCCGCGTGGATGTCGGGTATTGCTTAAAAGGTATGCCTATGTGCTATTCCACAGTAACACATCTCTGTGCCAAATTTCATCCAGGTCCGTTCAATTGTTTTTACGTTTAAGAGAAACAAACAGAGTATGAATAGTATAGTAGAAATAATAACAGTATAGTAGAATAGTATGAGTAGCATTTATAATATTAGGAGGTTGCCAGGCTATTTGATATGTATGACCTAGTTCCTAAATAACCGTTGAATATTGAATATCGAAGTTTAGTCTATTTTTGAATGAAATATTGATAGAACATAGAACAGCCTCGGGTATGAACAACAAAGCAATATATGTACATTGTGGAAATAACCATATTTGCATTTAGATCAGATATTTTAAACTGGAAACGTCCTTCGAAGACTGACTTCGTTAGAAATAGACGCGAGGTCGGGTGAAGCCGAGGTCGCAATGACACTTATACCCTGCCTATACTCAACCTAATAATACATCAGTTACCTTGCGGGGACTGATTAATAATTAATACTGGTGGCAGAACACCCGATATAATAGTCACTGTCTCGTCGGCATAGAATAACTAAACAGGTATATCGAGCGAGAATAAATAGATATGGTAGGGACAGCCCAAGGCGACCTTAAAATTTATTTAAAAATACTTTTGGACAACCCTTACAAGTGTAACGATGGTCCAAAAGTCTACAAGAACACAGGGCTTGTTGTTAAAGACATTTTGTCGCAACAACGCAGCCCTATGTTATTATTGTATGTACACACACACACACATACACGCTTTTAAACCGCAGGCGCCCATGCTCATACATACGTTCTTAATAATATAAAAACCTACTTATACTACACATCATACATATAATAAGTACATTAATGTTACTAACTATAGAAGAGCGGTATCCTCTAACACAGGCATTAAGTTGCTTAAAAGAGGATCCCAACTACTAACATAATCTTTACTTTCTAAAGAATAAATAAATTATTATTATTGTATACTTAACAGACATACTATTCACGAAATAAGTGACCACGTTAACCGTTACGCCAAATACCTATGCAGTGTATTTTAATTCCTTTATGTATGAAATTTGGTACAGAGTTAGATTGTAGGCTGGAATAGCACAGGCTATAATAATAATAATATATTTATTTCAGATGCATCCATATTATGTGAGTAATACCTTAAAACTATGTTAGTACAAATAAAAATATTATACCAATTATCAATTGTCCTAATATTTTAACACAAAAACAAACCCATTAACCCATAGATCACTTGTCGTACTTAACAAAACTGTGCATTTGCCCCATCCAATAATTTTGTATTGGGCAATCGTACCGTCCAGCCAATACTTTCAGGATGCTGTTACTGCTATTTAGTAGAAGCTCGCGTATTGATACTATCTTTTTACGCATAATAGCGTGAAAGCCGTCTGTACGTGCTTATGCGAACATCAGTGATATACTATAGGCTAGGTGTCACAAAAAAACACTTTTCTTAGTAATTAATAGTCTGGTTTCTTGTATGTAAAAAAGTCGGGTATGTATCACGTAGGCACCCCATCGTGGTAAGTACACTGCTTAGTATTTTCGTCCCGTTTGTAAGGGAATATAAAATTCGCATCACGATCTCTGAAGGGTCCTACTCACTGCTTATCTTAATACTATAACAGTCTCTTAAAGAAAATGTTTACTGAATACGTAAAAGTAAATGATGCTTTTCTAGGTAAGAGGTGGAGATACCAACCTCCTAGATAAAATAGCAAGATGGCTAAGAATAATGAAATAGAAAATCAGCGCAAATATTTTGACATCAAAGAACTTAATTAATGATGAATGTACCTACTTTATATATATATTCTAATTATAAAGCTGAAGAGTTTGTTTGGTTGAACGCGCTAATCTCAAAACGTACTGGTTCGATTAGAAAAAATATTTTTTTGTTGAATATCGCATTTATCCAGGAAGGCTATAGACTTTATATAACATCACGCTATGATCAATAGGAGCGGAGCAGTAGTGAGATATGTTGCAAAATCGGGGAAAATATTCCAAAATACCACGCGGACGAAGTCGCGGGCGACCCTTAGTTCTTATTATAAAGGAGAGAGAGTTTGTACGTATATGGTGGGTTAATCTCTGATATTTTACATTTAATATGCAATAATAATACAATATGTCCCACTGTAGGGCACTGGTCTTATCCCATCTGTCTAGAGACAGGAGTTAGACCTAAATCCAGACAAACAGGCCTAATAAAAGTTGGTTAATCACACTTATCTTTGATCTAGAATTTGTTTAAAAAAACCCGTGCTAAGGAACAAGCCCCGTGTCGCGGGGGACTTTACAAACATACAATTCACTGACCCAAATTCAAACAAACTCAGACTCAAAACAAACGTTTATGGATCACACAAAGTTTTTCCACTATAGGAATCGAATATAAGAGTCAACGTCTGGCGTTGATATTTTTGTGCAAGGCGTATAGGACAGTTAGCACTGAAGCTTTACCAGTACTGGCAGGTGTTCTTCCTGTCGATCTAGAGGTACAGAGACGAGCGGCGATTTATTACACGACACGTGACAACATCAATTCCAACTTTTTAATGCCACGTGATCGCCTTAAAATCACCCGATTATTTAAAGAACAAACTGAAGTTTATAGAATCCTCATTAATGAATGGCAACAGCGATGGGATACATCAACCAAGGGACGCCACCTCTACCAGTTTTTTCCTTCCGTTACTGATCGGTTGGCAAAGACATGGCTGGAGGTTGATCACAGTGTCGCTCAGTTCCTTACGGGTCACGGTAACTTTCGGAGCAAGTTATACTCATTTAAGCTAGTTGATTCGCCGAACTGTCAATGCTCAACACCTGGCTCCGATCAGGAGCAGTCTGCTCATCACATACTCTGGCAGTGTAGTCTTTGGCATAATGATCGTACTATTATGTTGAACAGCTTACATGTATCATCTGGAGCGGCCTACTATGGGGATTTAGTCTCATCTAGAGGGAATTTCCGCGCATTTAAACGTTTCTGCCATACATATTATAGCAATCAAACTTAGCTCACTTAGGTCCCGTAGTTTAAGGTCCTCCGTGGTGCTCCTTTTCATAGGTTACAAACCTATACAGATTTATTTTGTCTCCCGCTTTGCTATGGAGGGAAGTGGAAACTTTTCTTTCTAACTCCTCCTATTTACTTCTGATTAAATTCGTTGCGGGGTCCAAGACAGTAGGTTTAGTTGTCCACGGGACGCACGAGTGTCAAAACTCGGTGTATCAGTTGGTTACTCCGCTGTTAATCCTGGCTCACAGGAGTCACAGCGGTGGGCATGTGGGAGGGATTGTCCCGATATAGGAATCGAACCCACGACCTTCGGGTGTAGCGGTCAGGGTCATTAGATTATTCTAAGACGTGTGAGTTTCCTCACTATGTTTTACTTTAATCGTTAGCAGATGGTAAGCCATTTGATTTACCATCTGCTAACAGCGAGATTGAACTCACACCTCGTGTGTATAAGTCGGTTACTTTCCCACTAAGCTACCACCACTTTAATACGCAATGCTTGTTATAAATAATAACTGTACCTAAACATATTTAATGTCAATATAATCACTTTCATATACTTTCATTATAGCCACGACAAAAGCCCTCATAATAATACGGTACAGCCATTTTATTGTCAAATATACAATTCCATTTGATACCAAATGACCGTGAATTGGCCCAATTACGATTACTTCGTAACAAATTATCGGTTTTAACTTTGTATAGCGTGGGAAAAAACCGGAAATCCAAGTCACGTGAGGCCTTAAAAGTATCTTTTGCGTCCGAGAAGATCTATAGGTACTAATATTATAAATGCAAAAGTTTGGATGGATACATGGATGGATGGATGTTTGTTACTCAATCACGTCATAGCTAATATAGCTAATCGCATCTGGATGAAATTTGGTACAAAGATAGATCATCGTCTCGAATAGTACTTTTATCGCGGCAAAAATCACTGTTCCCTTGTAATTGTACTCGCGGGTGAAGACATGGGCGGAGGTTAGCAGCCTTTTCAACAGTCGAACTGATTACGGTGAAAACCCAGCTCATTAATATTTAATGAGCTCGATTTTCACCAATTCAATCATTTCAATTTTAAAACTACAAAAAACTAATTTAAATCAGCGACTTATAATATGCGCGGATTAAGAAACTCTCTAAATTATAGTGAAAATTGCGTCAAAATTGGTTTAGAAGGAGTTCTAAACTCACTGTAATTTATACAAATAAGTTTAACGGATAAATATATAGACAGACGCGAAAAGCGACTTTGTTTTATACTATGTAATGTATATGATTACGGTGAAAACCAAGCCCAACTATATATCTTCTATAATATAAAAATGAATCACTGAATGTGTTGCTAAGCGCAAATCTCGAGAACAGCTAAACCGATTTCGCTAATTCTATTTTTGTTGCGTTTGTTATTGTCAGAAGGAGGTTTTTATGTAAGAAAAAATTAAGAGAGTTGCGCTGCAAATTGTTTAACCCGGGCGAAGTCGGGGCGGTCCGCTAGTTAAATATGTTATTAAACTACAAAAAACTAATTAACATCAGACGAACCGCGTAGCCGCTACAATGACGACACAATACGCGTCAAAACTTACATAATATACAACAGTCGCTGTCGTTTTGCTACTTCGAGGATTTCATAAAATTGTTGCTATTTATTATGAAGCGTAGCGTCATACCGTCACACCTTTTTCCTGGTGGATATGACACCTAAATCTTTTGGGGAAAATGATAATATATGACACCCACGATTCGCCAACCATGTTAGAAAGCCATTATATTAATATTATAAATAGGACATATTTGCTTTTTTGTTTGTTTATTTGTTTGTAACAATTTAACTCAAAAACTACTCGACCAATAAAAAAAAATCTTTGACCATTAAAAAGTTTAAAAACATAAGGAATCTCTACGAAAACTATATAATATATACTATATACCCGACATGCCGCTAGTATATTATGTAATATGGAGCTTATACTGAGGACAATTTCGTTATGCTACTCAGAAATTCTTACAAAAGAATCCAATAACGCTTTGCCCGCCCCGGGAACCGAACGCAGTACCTTAGCCGCAAACATAACTGCAACCTTATCCCGTAGGACCAACGAGCCCGTCTAAGTTATTTTGAAAGGTAAAGTTTAAATTGCTATGAAAGTAATAAACAACACCCTGAGGCATATTTTGTTTTTTTTTTCTGTATGTTTATCCTTATTGTCATATAAGCAAAGGACGTGTTTGTTTGTTTCTCATTCTTTTACGTCAAAGCGGGGCTACGGAGCTAGGGAATAGTATGTAAAATTACTTTAAAATTGAATAAAAACATTTAAATTTATCGGTGTATATTTTTATATGTATTTGAAAATAATAATAATTAAATTGACAGCACGTGTGGCTGTGGACGTAATTGTTTGTGTGATCCATAGATAGTTGGTTCGAGTTGAGGTGTAGATACTTTCGTGTTCGTAATTAAAATATGCGATGATTAAGAATGATAACTCAGGCTTTTCTAGTTTTATTCACAACGAAGTTTTGGGGAGTCGAAAATGGCCTCAACTGCTTCGAGAAAAGGATGGTACGGCCGTGCCGCATTTTTGCTTGACTTGGCTACTGCCGTGCCCCCAGATAGACAGACGCGAAAAGCGACTTTGATTTATATATACTATGTAAAGAAGACAACACGGTTGGAAAATAATACAGTTTTTTAACTGACATTAATTGTAGTTGTTTCACATTTTTGTATTTTCTATTTCAGCACGAAAAATGTCGCTCTACCTCTATTTGCGACATGTAATGTTTGCAACCTACACGGCAAGGATAAAATATTCTAGTTGAGGTAGTAACGCCAGTTGTATGCATTGTAAACTACCGTGTAAGGAATTGTGGGGGATAACTAATGTAACTACGGTGGCAGTAAAGTGAGCTACAGTTACTCGAGTAACTCTTGCTAGCTATACGAATCGCTAGCAAGAGTAACTTACTTTATTCTTTTTATCGCGTGGTAAGTGGCCAATCTGGAGACAGGGAGTTGTTCAGATCGCCTATTGAGCTATGTCGTGATCTAAATTATTTTCCAAGTCTAAAGTGAGTCAACATGTAAACGGTTGCCCTTTAAAGAACAGATACAATACCACAATGCGCGGTCAGCGATCCATAGAGTGTACTTACGCACCCTTGATAGATTAAGTCGCTTATCGTTTACCGATCAGCTAATCCATCTAGATTTCGAGTTTTATGCCGAAGCTTCTTTCAATAAACCTTTATACTCCCAAATCTAAATATTTAAATATATCATATATATGTATAAAGATATTTATCACACGTGTTACTAATATTACCGATATGAAAATTTAAAATGGTGTTTAGATATTTTTTGCTTAACAGACAGGCAATACCGTAGGCCAAAACTCGTAAATATATAAGTAAAGAGCATTAAAATATAAGTTATTTATAAGTTATTAACCCTAAAACGACCCAATTAAAACTCCAAACCAAACTCGCATTACGACCTCCTTGACATCCTTACCCATTAAATTCTAATATCAATAACCAATACCAAAAAAGAACACAACAAAACAAATAAATTACAATAAATTAACAAACAGAGGTTATAAAGTCGACCTTGATAAAATATTTCCCATGGCATTAATAGGGTTGTTCAGATTTGAATTGTGTAATGGAAACAGTGTGGTGACGTGAATAGTGTCGTCAGGTCACGGAAAGCGAAACTAAATATGAAACATTTAATAATTAAGTACCTACATGTTATATGTTTATTTTAAACGGTAATTAGGTTGGTTATTTTATTGTGGAATTCAACACTTTAATTTACACACTGCGGCGGTGTGGGGGTTGACTGAGTAATTTATCCAGTTTCGGTGAAAATTTGTGTCACCGCGGTGTGTGTTACACGTGTTATTCGCTGAATATTACGATTGGTTGTTGGAAATATACTGACATCTATTGGTTTTTTGGCGTTAATAGGTATGATGCATTATAATGAAACATATTAAATAGGTGTTGGATAATGTAGATAATAATAACAAAGGTAATAATTATTATTATTCTACTAATAATATAACAGGGTACTCAGAGGTGTATGTAGTGACATAATATATTATAATCCTACTGATATTATAAATGCGAAAGTTTGTAAGAATGGATGGATGGATGGATGTTTGTTACTCTTTCACGTAAAAACTACTAAACGAATCTGGATGAAATCTGGCACAGAGATAGATTATGGTCTGGAATAACACATAGGCTACTTTTTACAGCGATAACCGACAACCACGCGGGCGAAGCCGCGGGCAACAGCTAGTATATTATAATTATATAATATGGGTGAGCTTGAAAAACGAAGGAGGTTCTCAAATCAACCCATATATATTTGTTTTTTTGTTACACCGAGTACAATTTCAAACTCCTAATTAACTGCAATGCCAACCGACCCGATAGTCGAACGCTCTGCATAGCACTTAAACGCATTACCACTGCGCTACGTAGCACGCCTAAGCAGTAATACTGTTTTCTTTTCATTTCATTATATTTATCCATTCAACCTTCCCCTTTGCCGTGCTATTGAAGTTTATACCGGCTTATTTATTGGTTGTAGCCAATTAAGATTTATCCAGAAGAATATCGAGGTCGCTATAGACTGAGAAAATTAATGATCTTATATTTTCTTCTTTCATATCGTCGATAGCCTTGTGTTCAACTTGTTTTAATCAGCCGGAGGCTTCGCAATAACTAAGACATTGGCTATTTAATGACAATAATGAGGATAAACATTTAATTTATTTTAATTATGGATAACTTTTGATAACAAACAATGTGCAATTGTGTTATGAAAGGAACAGGAGGATAATAACAAGTTTTCACTTACTTATAGTTTGTTGCTTTACTGGTATTCGTTTAGGTATAATATTTGAAAGAATATAAATAAAGCTATATATTTCAACCGCAAATGTTATCTTGTTAATCACAAATATTCAACTATTCTACATAATAGTGTATAAAAATGTTATCTTGTCAATCACAAATATTCAACTATTCTACATAATAGTGTATAAAAATGTTATCTTGTCAATCACAAATATTCAACTATTCTACACAATAGTGTATAAAAATGTTATCTTGTCAATCACATATATTTAACTAATCTACACAATAGTGTATAATAGTTGAATATTTGTGATTGACAAGATAACATTTTTAAACTATAGTCACCAATAGCCCACAGCCCTAATTACAACCCGGCTAAAGTATTGGCCATCTAACGCCAAAAACTCAGTCACACATAAAATAATCACGCCACAACACCAGAGCCTCTAGACAAGTGGCATAAGCGATAGTCGAATCGAAAAGTCAAAAAATAAAATGTATTGGATTTGACATAAGTCTACGATATAAAGTCGTAAACTTACGTCAAATCCCATACATTTGCTATTGCGACTTTTCGATTCGACTGCCGACCTTCTATATCCAGTCTATCCCAATAACCTCCTTGAAATCATAGAGACTACAGATTTCCACTTGCACATACTTCTTTTGTTTCATACACACACTGAAAGAAATCGCACTTAGCGATAACGCCGCCCATTGTACTTGATTATTGACTGTTTGTATCTTCTGTAAGCTTTTGTAATCTTATAGTGTCTTAAAGAATTATCTATCATTTTGGGGTCAATCAAGTTCATCAGGGGTCTTTTGAAATGTAACGTGTGTTGGATCGAATCATCAATCATCGATCGTAGTATTTCCTATGACTAGAATCACACTATCAACACCCCACGCGACTGCACAATGAAATTCATGCATGTCGTCAGGACGGATGCGTCGCAATTCAAAAGTGTGTGACCTACTCTAACCTGGGCTTTCGCCAGTACGTAAGTTATTTGGTTCACGATTCGTCTGCCCATTACAATTATCTCATCCACATTCCTTAAATGATAGTATATTAAATATGTAGTAAATACGCCCTTGTACTTAACAGTTCAATTTTCCACGAGCGCTGCTTGTAAATAAATTATATTATGGAGGGTTTAAGAATGAATTGGTATGTTAACTTTATTAGGAGTGACGGCAGTTCAAAAATGTCTAAGTTTCGAAAACAGACTTTGTTACTATAAAGATAAAGGCTATAATGAGAATATTATTAACAGTCGTTTGAGGGATACCCAAAATCGACGATAATCACTAGACGAGGTTACGATCAGAACGACCTCGTGACTGAAGTATTTCCAATTCGTAGAGAAAAGAACCACGAAACAAACGTAATTTTGCTGTTTTTTTTAATAATTTAGGATTAGATAATAGGTAAAACTTCTTAGTTCTAAATCTTCTAAAACTATGGAAGAATTTATTATATTTCTTTATGTAGCAATTTTAATAAAAACTTATAGGTATCACTTTACCCAAACTGAGAATCAAACCAGGAACTTCACCATTTGACAAATAACTGCATTACTGTGTAAAACAACGTATCTATTTATCATTTAATTGATGATCATGGTTTAATATTTAACCTTATTTTACTAAGTACCTACGTAAATATTTAATAATAAAAAAATCCAGACTTAAATATAGTGAAAAGTGCCTATACATTTTCCAATAAAATATGATAATCTGGCATCCATAATCGTCTTTCAATTTTTCTTTGGGAAAATTCTTTAGTCGCAAAGCTGTATTTCCTGGTATTCCAGTTTTATTAATTCAATTTCATGACGTCATAGACACGAATGACCTATATTCTGAAGATCAATAAGTAAAGATAAATATAGTACCGCGACTGTTAGGCAGAAGCTATATATTTATGTATCGCCTAATTGAATATCGCTGCAAATAACTTAATACTTATATAGTTTTCTTTGACAATAAGCTATCTTAAGTAATAATTTGTTAACTACCTTTTAATAAAAGGGTATCTCCCTCCTCCTGACAGTACATTAAACATAGCATCGCGCTTTCAACTTTCACGACATATTATTACTATAATATAATGGACAACGGGTCTAAACAAGGTATGAAAACCTTCAAAACATTACGCAATTTAGACCCGTTGTCCATTAGAGTAATAATAGCATCACGCCTTTTCTCTGAAGGTATAAGCAGATAATTTTCGAACTTATATCACTAATTTCTATCCTGAATATTAATGATATTATATTAGGCAAAGTCTGTGCACATCGAACAGTTATCTATCAGAGAAATATAGATATTTCAATTTTAAGCTGTGATATACAGTAGTCTGTATATCACAGCTTAAAATTGAAATATCGATATATTCATTAGGGGTTAGTACCTTGTCTTGCTGTGTACAATTCACTACCTTTCATACATTCATTTTTATGACGAAATGAATGACAGTAAAGTATAACATCAGTCAAAACTAGCCATCGTAAAAGTAGACCGTTCACTCACGCAAATAAGGCGGTTGGAGGCTACAGTGGCTCATAAAACTAATAAATCACACTTAATTCTGACTTGGAGTCCCAGTCGTCCCTACCCCTCATTCGTGAACTGAATGCTTATCGAGTTCTTTTTATATGGAAGAAAGACATATTTTTCTTACGTACGTTTTTTGGGACCTAAATTTGAACTAATTATACCTACGCCTACTTTTGTAATCATGTCTTAAAAAGTTTTAATTTGAAAACGAAGATTAAAAACAAATAAGCTTTTTATTTGATACTCATCGAACTCTCTTTGATACCATGAAAAATGGAAGCCGCCGTTTTAGGGTGTCCGCCATATTGGATTTAGATCAATACTTGATTATTAACGATAGTTTATGGGTTTACATAGATAAACTAATGGTTTTCGGATTACGCAAATTATTTCAATTATGCAAATAATCAAACTGAATGTAGCTGAGTGGGGTAATAACAGAGTCGTTACAACATTAGGTGTGTGTTCAATCCCAGTGCCAATTTAAATTTTACTTTTTTAATTATAATGCTCTATTCAAAAGACTTACCATCTGCTTATTGTTTAGGATTTCTTAGATTTTAGAATTCTAAAGGCATGTCTGTTCTGCCAACCCAAACTAAGCCAGCGGGTGTGATTTTAGGTCGAAACTTTTTTTAGTTTTCATAACCAAGAAGTGGATGAGATGACCTGCTATACGTGTTCACGATACTCGTATCTTTATATAGTACTAGCTGTTGCCCGCGGCTCCACCCGCGTGGATGTCGGTTATCGCTGTAAAAAGTAGCCTATGTGTTATTCCAGACCATAACCTATCTCTGTGCCAAATTTCATCCAGATCCGTTCAGTAGTTTTTACGTGAAAGAGTAACAAACATCCATCCATCCATCCATTCATCCATCCATTCTTACAAACTTTCACATTTATAATATAAGTAAGGATAAAACAAAGTTTCTCCTACTTTCTATACGCTTAGATCTATTAAACTATACAACGGTTGTTAATGCGGTTTTCAGCAAATGGGAGAATTTTTAAAGAAGAATGATTGTATGTATAATACACGCATATATTAACAGAGAAATGAAGAAAAATCGAAGCGAACCGAGGGCGAGTAGTAAAGTTAAATATAAATCGAAATGAAATACATTTTGACTTATATTATGACCTTCACACACCTTTATTAAACATTAAACAAAACTAACTATGCTGTACACAAAAGCAGGTACGTACAATATTGAGTAAGTATATCAATAAAACCCTTTTTTTACCAAGCCACTTAAAGTTAGTTGGGGAGCTAATACTTGTTCATAAGAAATCTCTTGAGCCCTCAGGGAATCGTGGCTCAGAATCTATCACCATTTTACGTAATCTCGAACTCGGTGCTCAGATACAGTGCGTGGGCGGAGGGCCGTAACTACAAACAACATCAAAGGTCCTGGGTCTAACGTCCGACTGACATCTCTTTGAGGGCAATCGAATTGGGATAGAAACTTTATTGTTAAATAAGTTGTGTTCATATATAAAGCATAGGAATGTAATGTTAACTTATACGTTTAGTTATAGACGAGCTGATGCTTGCGGTTTTGATCGCATGAATGTTATTTCTTATTCTTATTTTTAAACTCACATACCGACATCTGTTTCCAAACTAGGCTGAGCCTGTACTATGGCAATCAGACAACTGATAGACATTCTTTAGGTAGGTAGAAATATTTCTAAATGCATACATTTTAAAAATAAAATTATATGTATATATAAGCTTTATTATAGTCAAGTTTCATTAAAATCTGTTCCGTTTTTGTGTGTATAACTAACAAAATCTAAATATCATCAAAACTTACGAATTTATAATATTAGAGTAAAATGACGTCAAATGGAGAGGACGTTTCTACGGTCCCCTAGTATGGCAGTAATATTCTGTAGCTTTAATAAAATTTAAGTATATTACGTAATTTAAACGTACCTAACTTTTAATGTATAAGTATAAAGAGCTGTAAGCTCACGGATATCGATTTTCGCAATAAAACCCTATGTCGTTCCCCAAAATACCACTTTTACTTGGTGTACAATAAAGAATATTCTATTCTATTCTATACCATGTAACTCTTCATTAAATTTAATAAAATCCCGTCAGCCGTTTTGTTGTAAATAAACAAATAAACAAAAGGTACTTTTGCATTTATAATAATATTAACTATGGACTTGCTGTAAGTAATTAATTTTACACGCTGCCGACAGGCTGTCGGCTAGTCTAAGGACTATTATGTCAAGTTAATTATTGTGTCAACTAATCACTGTTATGTTTATACTATGCAGTTTGAGTAACTGAAGCTGGCGTTCGTGTTCATACATTCTAATAAAATTGTAATACGATATCGCCATGACATGACGCGTCGCTGTCATTCGGGGCGCATATTAAAAATAATTCGATAGAAAACGTCTTCAAAGGTTTTACTACTTGGGTGGTAAACAACGATACGCCAGTTGGTAAGCAGTTAGCCTATGGACGCTTTAAATCTCTTTATTCTTTTCTTTCTTTTTACTCTTTAAGCGTATTGCCCACCCAAATATTATGACACTAGGGCTTTGTCGTGGGATATTCCTGGAAAGAAAAACGTCTCTTTAAAAACGAACACTGGAAACCTGTAGCTACTTAAGCACAAGAACACAATTACACTATTGTGTGTAGCTGGGGTCTTCTGTAAGGTTGAATTCCTTCCGTAGTAGAGCTTGCTTTTGCCTTTATTACTACTCTATCACTATTAAAATATTAGATAGACTACATACATTTTGCAATTTCCATTTTATGCCGGTTCCCTGTCACACGAACCATATCAGATACATAACAATACATTTACTATTGTGTCTAACTTAGAACAGCTTTTCTTCCACTGTGTCAGGACAGGATAATACAGGTATAACTAAATATTATAGGTATATATAAGTATTCACCTTTCATATACACTCTATAAGCCCACCGGGTAGATGACTAGTATTTTCTATTCACTAAACACAATACGTTCCGTGGATTACATTACATACGTCCGAAGTCCGAACTCAGCTTAACAACCAGTCTACATTTATTATAATACAAGACAACAGGTAAGTAGACACACTTGTCAATGTCTCACATATCATATGTCATGTTGATTATATCGAAGGTCGATACAGAGTTATTAGGGTGTAAAACAATTGATAATAGTATAGGTATTCTGTTAATCACATAGTATTGTTTCTAAGGGCTTATAGGTAAGAACTAGACGGATCGATAGATTTACAAGGTTAAGCAAACTTGTCGTGGTCAGTATGGGTGACCATTAACACAGTTTATAGAAAAAGTTAAGAAATTACAACCTTCAAAGAGTCGCGCACGTGAACGTCTTATATAGGTACATCAGGATCTCTACACGCCATCAGATCATCAGATGGCAAAATTTTGATGCGCGTCTAGAGATCCTGATGTACCTATAAACCGTTCATGCGGATCATGTTAGCGGTGCACTCAGAGAAAACGTCTCTAGACGCAGGCGATCGCATATTGACGCACTCTTTCATACTAATGAAACTACTAATGTACTAATGTCCGCATGATCACGCGCTCATACAGACGTTACATTAGTAGCTTTGATTGTGATTGCACGTTCTTTGCTGCAATTTTGATGTATAATGAGAATAGTTTTGAATTGGTTTTCTATTAAGAAATTAGGCAAATTTCTTAATAGAAAACCAATGACAATGTCCAACAAACTTAGTTCGTACGCACAAAGAACGCAGATACTATTACGAAGAATTTATTTGATTTTGAGAGTATAGTATCACTATATGGGTAAACCTGTGATAGACATACATCACTTGCCGACGCATTCTTTTTATATGGAGTAGGTATCTCTGGGGTAGAATAACTAAATGAGCGCTGGAGACCTGTACACAAGGACACAACTAAACCGTTGTGTGTAGTCATTTGGCGGTAGTCTTTTATAAGGTAGAGGTCCTTCCCCAGTCGGATTTGCTCACTAGTATGGTGGCCTACTTCTCTTAAACCTACATCTCTGCCATTTGGAGGGCAAACGTCTGTCTTACTGTCGTCTATATGGGCGACCTGAACCATTCTGTCACCAGGATGCCATTAACCACTCGATAAGATACAAAGAAGAAGAAGATAAAATATATAATTAGTCTTGCGATACGCATCGATGATATAGGAAAAACACGCTGGAGATAGCTTACAGATCAAAGTTCCGATCCGTTTATTAGTAATTTAACCTTAAACCCCAATTAAAGATATAAGTTTACACTACATATTGTTTTATTTAACTGCAGCGCATCCTGATAACTCACGACCCCACATCCGTAAACGCCAACATACCTACATGCATACATATGTATATATAGGTACAAACGAATCATAAACATGTTAAATTCCCCGTATACAACGGACAAGCTAATTTTTTATTAATGTGAACCCGGCTTATTCTGATCTCGTGAATTCCTCATGTTTCTTCCTAACATAATAATACACCGCATTTTGTGAAGGTAATATATTAAAGCAATGGTTATGTGTTTGTTTATACTGGCGTATATCTTGTTTGAAGTGGTCATGGTATTCTCTTTACGACTGGTGGGACGATGACGTCACTGGGTTACTAAGTGCAAGATTTTAACACAGTTTTCACGCTCTAAATATTTTGTATAGAAGGAAAGAGACTGATCGCTATACAGGAAAAACTAGCGTTTTATTTAGGGGTTAACATAGTACGGGATTTAGGGTTAACCTAGTGTTAAAAGTGAAAGGACAATAAACTTTTTTTGCCGAAAATATTATTTTTTTAAATTATTATTTTTTTATTTCGGTATGTACAATCGTACATACCTACATTCAATTTGGTTCCCAAGCAATGTTTTTAATAAAATAGCAAAGTATTGTAATGTGTGTTTGTCGTTACCGTAATTATTTTTTATCTATTTATACTATATTATAAAAAGGTAAAGTTTGTGAGTTTGTGACGTTGTAGGGGTAATCTCTGGATGTACTGAACCGATTTTGAAAATTACTTTATCACTACATTATAACAATATGTGGATATCGTTGTGAGCTATGTGTACATAATACTTTGTTAAAACTATTTGAATAAGATTATTGTGTAACTGTTTAGTAGCCCTAAATAAATAAATAAATATAACGCCCCGTTATTTGTGAGTGTCATTGGCTATATTTTATAGTAAAAAACACTACGGGACCCCGGAAAATACCACCCGTGCGAAGCAGCCGGGGCGGGCGGCTAGTTTACTATGAGATCGGGCACGAAACAAGCGATTAGCTCGCTTATGGAAGGATCGCCTCCGCCTTACTAATGATCAAAGCTAAATAACTACAGACACTGGTTAATTTGTGTTTCTATTCTACCAAGGTTAAGAGAAGTAGTATTATGAAATAAAAAACCCAACAGAGTTTTTTAAATGTTACTTTTTGAATACAAATTCAAAGACTGAAAAAGTAACATTTAAATTTCACTCTTTCATAGCTTAACAAGCAGCTGGTTTAGGTAAACTAATGTCTTCTTTCCGACAAGCCGCCAGCCTTGACTTTGACTAATGATTAAGTACCCTAACATTGCCTACAGGTAAACATAATCTAGTTTATATCCGAGTTTTTTTTCATACTGCCACCACAGTCTAAGAAACTCTTTCTTTAGCTCTTTACACTGTGCTACCACTGTGAGAAACGAGCATACGACCCGCCTGGTTAGCAGTTACCTTATATTATTAGCCTTTCATAGACTAGCGCATCAAGCGGGCTGTACGTTTATTTTACGATTATACCAATAAAATACTTGTTGTAAATCATCAAAAAATCTATTTAGGTTTTTTTACAGCCCCTTGGTGACAAACAAGCAAAAGGTACACATAAAAGTAAGCAGTTACCGTAGCCTATAAGGACACAATACTACAATAATCTATGACTAATTTCTAAATCTATACTTAATTTAACTTATAGGATATTAAGCCCTGACCCATATAATAATATCATTGTTATCAGTTTGCATAACTATGATAAAATACCTATATGAAAAAATGTTCTATAATTGTTTTACGATTTGGATATTAGAGTAACCTTAGTTCAATTGCCTTGGAGGCTCATCGAATTATGAAAATGAGGGAATAAAGAGTGCACCTGTGCTTGCGCCCACACTTGTGCACTATACCTAATATCGCCCACACAGACTGCTAGCCTCAGTCCAGACTAGCCGCACTGACCGTAACTGCGTTAGAAAGGCATTATAGTATTACTATCATAAACAAATTAGGTACAGTTCTGTTTATTAAGAAGAATTTACCCAAGGGGTAGATATATTGATGGAAAAAAAGATTTTTCTCACAGCGAAAATCACTGAACGACAGACAAGGGCTTGACCCTCATTTATCAGACAGAGGACAGAGCTTATACAGAATCAGAAACACCATTTACACTTACACGACCTTTGATTCTAAGTTATAAATGACCGTCTATCGCACCCCATAGAAAGGCGAGGCGTAGTAAAAAAGCTTCTCATTATAAAGTAATAACGTGTCTTCGTTTAAGCTTTTAATAAGATGTTGTAAGAAGTAATTACTGTTAATCGTCTATTATAGGATTACTTACGGTTTTACGAGCAAATGAGGGAGCGTAAAGGAATTAAGGAGTACATACGATCGTGGTATTAAACTTAACAAATATCTGTTCTATTTAGTATTAAAGAAACGGGATTATGGGTGTGTACATATTTTTATTTTATCTAGTAAATAGTCTAGTTCGTATTTCTAATAACATTAAATTCTCTCTCTCTAACCTTCCCTGTTCAGTCTTCTTTGGAACTCTTGGAATCACTTAATATCTTTACTCAACTTTTACTTTGCTCTTAAAGGTAAACAGACTGGTAGAAAATGCCTCTGCCATTAAGTCCACCTAAAATGTATTATGTATATAAAGTTTTTACAAAATAAATAGTGGCCAACTTGGTGAGAGAATTGTTAAGATTGCCTAAATAGACATATGTCGTGATTTAACGACTGCCAACAGTCGGGACCGACTTTAAACGTGTACTCCGAAGCAACGCGTTGCTTAAAACATTGTTTACGAATCAGTGAGTGCTGGCTTGTAACGCACCAATGCATGTGTAGCAGACTTAAACCTTTCGTTTACTTATGTTAAGTTTAACCTCCACAAAATCTCTAATATGCCGCTCCCTAAGCCAATTGGGTAAAAATGCTTAATTTAATACCCCTCCTTATCTCTTGGGTCAGAAACTTACTACTGCCATGCACGTACCACCTTATTGAAAGAGTTGATTTTGCACAGCAAATTTAATTCAACAAGACAATTCGTTTAGACCACTTTATAATATTAAAAATCACATTCCAGACTGCAAATGTTTGGAATAGTATTAGTACTCTGTATATTTTGCCTACTTATAATTTAAGATATAAGTTGCCCTCTGTTGCTCCACTACCATTGTATTGTATATATTTGCCTTTATTTCTATTTCTGCTTTATATCTTTCTTCTCTGTCTAGTAACAAAATTTTTATTACATTTTAAGACGCACATCAATAATAATAATAATAAATTCTTTATTGACATAAGATAAATTACAAAATAGAATCCTTTGGTCCCCGAACTAGTGTAAACTGTATTTCAGGGGCCAACAAATGTGCCTAAACGTGACATGTTGTTAAAATATCACTCTTAAATACTTGTCTAATTTTTAAATTTGCCGACTATTAAACTTTAAAAACAGTAAGAAGATTAATTGTATTTGAAATAAGCTGCTTATTAAATTTCGAGCAGATGAAGCCGCGATCGAAAGTATTTGATACCATACAACATTAAATGATATATTTTATTAGGTTTCAAGGACTCCACGAAATAATTGTGACGCGTAGTAGCGCGAGTAATAACACGAAGGCGGAATGATAAATAAATAATAAATTATTGGACATAATGATGAATTAGATAACTAGTTACAAGAAACATCGCTCTATATGGGTCAAGGTATATCTCTACAGTAAAAGAAGTATCAGGGCAAGGCATATAAACAAAATGTTTGTGTCATTCGTTAAGTACACTGACGTTAAAGCAAGGTGCATCGAAGGGACGCCAATAGGTAAAAATATAGGTAGATATAGGGTATCAATCTCAACAGAGTAATGTACATTTATATATTAAAAACAAAAAAAAAACGTAAACGTTTAAAGAGAGAACCGCACCACATAAGTTATTAAGCCCCACTTGGGAAAGACATCTAATATTAATAATAGCAACCCATATACATATGTCCCAGTGCTCATAAGGCTCACAAATAACCACAGCCAAATAATTTCACACAATGGTGTGTTGAGTTTCTGTCTCAGGTGCGCATTAAGGGATGTGTCTTTTATTTATTTTTTATACTACTTGGGTGGCAAACAAGGATACGGCCCGCCTGATGTCAAGCAGCTACCGCAGCCTATAAACGCCTGCAATACCGGAGGTATTACTTGCCTTTAGACGACCTATTTTAAGATGGAATATCCCTGGGATAAGAATACGTTTCTTTCAAAACGCATCCCGTAATGAACGTTTTTAATTAATCGTTTTTTCTATCCCATCAAACAAGTTGATTGTGACTAAAATGCAAAGAATCAGTGAACTCTATGTTGCCGGTTTTTACCGCTGCCAGCCAGAGTCATTAAAAATGATAAAGGCTTCTTAGTATGTCATTTTATTTGAGAATAAAACAAAAAAGAACCACGCCTTTGCCCACAAGAAAACAAAAGAGAAGATGAAATTATGTTTAACAGTAAAGCTGACCTTCTCAATAAAACGTTTTAAGTTTCAATTTTATGAAACACAAACAGTTTAGTCAAATTCTGATGTACCGACTTTGTCGGTATGATAATAAGACCACACAGGATCTTTGTGTAAGTTTATCGGATGCAAAACTACAAAGACGGTTGGCACAATAAATGTTGTTTCCGGAGGAGGCGCACGTTCGACAATCGTACTGTTGTAGATAGTTCCGTGTGGGGGCACCACACAATTCCACAGAGAACCCATTTCACACGTCACACGCCTACGAGCACGCACAACCGTAGAAATCATAATAACAACATTATAGAAAATCACATTTTGGATAAACTTAGTGTTAAAGTTTTTGTCACGCTACACTTCTTAACGCATTTTACCAAACTGATAAAAATACCTAATAATATAATGCACATTAATAATATATACATGTACATTACGGTATATAAGTATATACATTAATGTGCATCATGTAAGTATGTACCATAACTTTCAGGGCTTATGCACTTAATTATCTTATAAGTTACTGTGTAGATTTTTATTCAGAGTTACCATTTCTACCACTATATAATTCAGAACAATTTGGTTTCATTTCGATATCCTTAATAATATTAATATCATAAATGTTTTTGGTGTACAATAAAGACTTTTCTATCTACATATCTATCTATCCTTATAGCGAAACATTTATACGAATACATCACTTCTACAGTGTTGTTATAACAATATCTGCGTTCACAATATATCTCTCTTCACACATTATATTTACTTAAACAATACACTAATTAAGATAGATTTCATGGAAGCGGCAATTAAACGTAAACAAGCTGTGCAAGGATCAGTTTAGGGTATTAACAGACAGGGCGCATTTTCAGTGCGTATTTGATATATTGATATTAAATTGAACTAGTCTTATTTTTTATAGGTGAAAGGCTCTTTTTGTTCTTTTTTCTAATTAATGTGAACAAAATTATTTAATTTATTTATAAAATACCTACTGTATGTTTTTAAACCTAATATATTTATGAACAAAAATCTTGGATCAAAATATAAGCTCTTATTTTTTTCTAGTATGATTTGAGTTTATGCTGCTCGAATGCGCGGAACCTTACAACATAAATATCAATATTAAGAAACATTATTAGAAACCGCGACCGATGTATATAAACGAGCTTATAAGCGCGTCTCAGATCGTACCTACGTACTGTTGTGAGTCTCTAAGGATTTAGGTTTTTAAAAAATAAAATACGGAAATAAATTTGAGACAACCGTCTGGCATGGATGTTAGGAAGAGACTGGTGATGAATGGATGGGCTGCTAGGCTATTGGATGAGAAATGCTGACTGTGCAGAAAGGTAGTGTGTGGTAAGCAATAAGGGGTACAGTGGATAGCTATAACACCTCCCTGGGGTAGACTAAACATCGGGGTTAAAATTTCGATGTTTAGGTAAACTGTCTAAGCTGGTTTACAAATTTCTCCTAATGCTAGGAGATGGGAGATTTTCCGTTTCTGGAACACGTTTAGTAATTTTTACAGGCATAACCGGTTCGGGATTTGGAGTCTGATCTGTAGGTGGATTTACGGAAGCTGATTGGAAGAATATAGGTAAGTGATGGGAAAGACGGTTGTGCGATTTAATACATAAAAACAGTTTTAAAATACAAAACAGGAACATAATACAAATTATTACAATAATTACGGTAAAGTAATGAGTCTCATACTTTATTATTGGATGTTGATTTAAGATCGTATCCGTTTGATCGGATATAGAATTTAATTTTAATTTTGTGTCTAATGTGAATGCATCAAGGTCAATGTTATGCAATTTCAAAGGGAGCTCATTACTCTTTATAATTTTAAACTTATCTAAGTTACAACAGGAATCATTTATTATATTAAAATCTGAGTGGACGACAGTAACATTAATTTGAACGGTGTTAACTTTGGGTATTAGTTTTGTACTTTTACAATGGGCAATACAATTATTTGGGATGTTTAAAATTCCTGTACCAATAATATTTATCTCATGGTATTTTTTATCTGGACATTCTATATAAAGTTTGTTACTATGGGATTGTACATAAATCCAGTTATTATTGTATAATGGTTTCCATAAGTCTATATGTCCGTGAAGGAAATCGGTTTGACACTGCACTGGTAAAACACTTATCACATTTGATATTAATTCACTTTCGCAACTCGGATTCGCACTTGTCGGGAACACCGTCATTACGTCACAGATGTAGTCGCGCGAGCTTATCGCTGTGCATTCCTTTAACGAATCAAGGTTACAGTATTCTGATTTATCTTTGGTCATTGCTATGTACTTACTGCTAGGTACTATAAAGCTAAAGGAGTCTGGTTTTACATTGTTGTGTGGAGTCGGTAATGCTATATTATGAAACAAATTATACTCCTTAGGTGATACTAAAGGTATTCTCAAAACAAATACAATCCTGTTGTTTAAACTATAACAAACTATACTAGATATATTCATTAGACTATGAATATTACTTATCGCTAAGGTTACAGGCAACTTAAGATCTACAGGTAAGTATCTGTAGTTATCGACAATTTCTTGGTACAACTGCGTAGGCGATAATATAACCGGGTGCAGTGTTGGCGCGTATTTATGAACAAGGACAAGCTTATAATTACGCGCAGAAAAACGCCCAATCTGTAAACGCCCTTATACCTTACTTCCGCGGTTGTTAAATATTAAGAGAAATGGAATAGTGCTCTCTTGATTTTCTCCGTACTACAGATAGATTATTAAAAATAAACTAACTCTGTGCATTGTATTTTCGTGACTTTTGACAAAACTACTGTTTGCTGTGGGAGAACTCAACTTTGAGTTAAGCTCGCCTTTGTATATAATAATGTTATGTTTGTTATCCATCCTGTATTTTATTTTGTGTACATTAAAGAATAAAAGAAAAGAAAGAACTATTTTTTTCAAATAATAATAAGATTATTACTATTTTTACTATTTTCATATTGTATCATCCTTTATTGAACGACGATTTAAATGTTTTTACACCAGGGTTTTGTGTTTTGGGTAACCCTATGATAACACTGCCTTCTCTTCAACTAAATTAATTATCAATCGTTGTATTGTTATAGTCTTCTCAAAGTCTACGTCATTTATCCCAAACTAACGAATATAACAAAAATACTGTCAACGTGATGTAACTTAAGAATGATGAAAAACAAAATATGTCACGAGTAAAATTGTTTACTCTCCCACGCAGATGTAAATTAAAGTGATGAAAACAGACGATATAAATTAAACCTAGTTAAAAGTGGTTATAAGAAGAATAATTTGAAATACGTAGGTACACCACCAAGAAAAAACCTTTTTCATGTGTTCTGTGGGTATACGCCTGATAGGTACACACAGCAACGGCGTTAGCTGTACAACGCCGCTATATGAAGATTCGATTTTTAAGAAAACCATTATATTATATTTCTGTGGAATTTGGTAACAGTGTACAATTAGACTAAACCTACAGATAAAAATATGTGTATTTCACACAAACTCTTACATTAGTTTTCCTAAAAAAAAACTAATCTTCATATAGCGGCCCTGTACAGCTAACTCCGTTGCGTTGCTTCCGTCGTTTACGGGATATTGACTGCCTATTTTTTTTTTTCAACTTCCGCACTAGGGAAAAAGCTCTGTGTCGCGAGGGACTTTACAAACATACTATTAACGGACACAAATTACACCTCCGTCAGTTATGGCCAGATTTCAACTTTATTTTACTTAATCTTAGAACTATGTTACTTTGATTTTCTATCGGACAACCTCATCGTGAAGTAGGTAAGTGTAGTATCGCCATGAAAAGAAATATACTTTTGTTTCCTCAAAAAAATGCCACTTCTAATACGCGTATCCCAATCTTCCATGTCAATTTAAGTCACCATCGTATTTATTATTCACACAGACATATCCGGATAAAACCCAAACATGCTATCCACCTCCCCGGAAAAGTATATTTGACATTTTATTGATTTGAAATCAAAATAAACGCAATATAATGCCAATAATAAACAAAAATTGCTTACTAAGTTACAAGCCTTTTAATTTTAGCTTTTAAGCAGACAGAGACAACATTGCTGTTTTATTCTTCTTCTTATCGTTTGGTTAGTGGCCAACCTGGTGACAGAGTTATTTAGATCGCCTATATTTAGGCCTCTATCGTGATCTAATGACTGATAACAGTCGGGACCAACTTTTAACGTGCCCTCCGATGCACGGAGACGCTCAGATGAAATACCACTATGCGGTCACCCATCTATAGGGTTACCGCGCCCTTGGCTGCTTAACCCGCTGATCGTTTACCGAACAGCGAGTGCATCTGGCTATGAGCGCCTCATTCTGTTTTATGACGTCATACTACAGTAATACCAAAGCAGTTGACAGTATTGTCGTACTAATAACCATTTAGTTTACTTCTTGGACTATTTTTTATTTTTCTTTCATTTCAATTTAGTATTTACTAAATTGAAATGAAAGATTCAATTAGATAACCTAATATTACCTTACTGAAGAGGCGCTTATAGCTAGGTGCACTCGCTGTTCGGTAAACGATCAGTGGGTTAAGCTACCAAGGGCGCGGTAACCCTATAGATGGGTGACCGCATAGTGGTATTTCATCTGAACGTCTCCGTGCGTCGGAGGGCACGTTAAAAGTCGGTCCTGACTGTTATCAGTCGTTAGATCACGACAGACGCCTAAATATGGGCGATCTTAATACTAACCAAACGATAAGAAGAAGATCTTACTGAATCTGTCGCTAAAGGTATCAAAATGATAAACAATAGAAATATCGTACACTGTAACACAATGATCATCGATCCGCAAGCTAGAGATTACGTCATGCTCCCTAGACGTTGACTATCTACTAGAGAGCCTAGCCCACACAGAGCAATCACAGATATATCGAAAAAAACTATCATTTAGGTTGAATTTTTAATATACCAAAATTTCACTACTTGCTTAGTTGGTACATATTACATCAACAGACGTTAAAATAATTCTAAAATGTTAGTTACTTTACTTGCTATGCCGTCTTATTTATTAGCCATGATTGGAAAAAAAACTGCATTCACATTCAGTAGCCATAAAGCGAGCGTGAAAAAAAAACAAACAATTCAAAAAAGACTGGAACTAGTGTTAAAAATAAGTACTAAAATAGCATATTTGGAAATGCATTATGGTGAAAACCAAAACTCTTGGTGTTTTTACAATAGAATGATGTTAGCAGTCTTACCTATATTATTATCTGTGCCTATATACAACAATTTATTACAAGACTTACAGAAAAAAAAGAAGTGCCTATAGACATGCCTGAGTTGTATTTATTTTTCAGTGGCCTGTATCATGCGTTGCTTCTTCATTCATTAGTAAGGCAGTATACAGAGATATAACAACTCAATAGTTAGTAGGTAATATATGTACTCTTTCTCGTGAAATTTCCTACTCGTCGTGTCTTCCCGTGTAAGTTTCTAAAAGCCCTTTCTTAGCGGACGCCGACGTAATATTACATAAGCTCCGCCTGTGCCAAATTTTAGGCTTTTAGCTTCAGTAGAATAGCCCGTGTGGTGATGTGTCACTCAGTTAGCGTTTTCTTTTATATAATAATACCTTAAGACAATTCACACACTGTCATCTGATCTGAAACTTGACAAAGCCTATGTCACCAGACGTTCTGAACACACAAATATCATAAATATATGTACTACATCCAGATATAGAACAAAGAATAGTGCTCATCAAGATTTGTTTGATTGGTGGGAATCGAATCCATTATCTCCGGCAAATAAAAAAAAATACATCTTAACTATAACAAGTTGTTCATACCTAGTGCATCTTTAATCCATGTATTTAAAATAATATAGATAAAATACTTTTTTTATTTTATAATTAAACTGTTTAATTTTAATTCTTCCTCTGTTTCTACTTTCTTACCTACAACCTTACCTTCTGAGTCCTAGACTAGACTAAATACAATACCAATATCAGACCCTCGTTAATCTATTATAATATTGTGATCTTAATATTATGCGTGTAAAGTTTCATATGAACAGGTTTAGTAGAAGTAGTTGAAATAGCTGTCCAAAGATTTGAAGCGTATATAAACACAACAACGGACATGCTCAATAAAATGCCAATTACCTATTGTTGGTTTTTTGTTAAACATTAATTACATAACAGAAAACTAGGTTATTTATAAACCAGTACCAATATATAACAATGTTAGCTGAACGTCACTGCCTGACCTAATTGGGATACCGATAGGCTATTAATAACTTCGTATTCCAATTTTTCAGGTGATTGGTCGCGATATCTACAAACAACAAACGGACAATTGTATTTCATTGTTTTATTACGTCATTGTGCTGTGAGGTCTTGGTAAAATTTAAGACGATGTATTTGTGTGTCACTGTGACTCCACATCTCACATGGAATTAGAGTCTCGTCACGGTAGGCAACGACTTGACTGTGCCCCTAGATTTTTTTTTATTGCCTAAAGTAGTAGAGAGAGAAAGACGAGCCAGCGGCCCACCTGGTGCTAATCGCGCTTCTGGGAATTCAGCAATGTTAAGCCGCTGCCTACAGTAGGAGATATCGTCGTAGCGCTTGAGAAACAGCAGTAGGTAGTTTATTTCAGAGCCTACACGTACGCGGGAGAAATGGATACTAAGACGAACCGTGCTAAACGACATGGTTTCCAGGTGTGGGTGAACTCTGCTGCGAACTCGATTATATAATATACTAGCCTATGTGTTATTCCAGACCATAACCTATCTCTGTGCCAAATTTCATCCGGATCCGTTCAGTAGTTTTTACGTGAAAGAGTAACAAACATCCATCCATCCATCCATCCATCCATACTTACAAACTTTCACGTTTATAATATTAGTAGGATACAATACATACTTAAATATTAGGTAAGCATCACATTACGCATACGATCCTCGCGAGGATGGAACAACGGTAATACACAATTGACCAACTTTTGTGACACGTTTTCGTAAACATTAAAGCAACACAAGCCCCCATCGATATAATCAAGTTTCGTTATTAATCATTTCCCTTGTAGTAATGAAACAATAATAAAGGGAATATGCAAAGTTCATCCTCATTATTTCAAACCTACCCCCTCGTATTCTAACTCATACTAATGGGTTTTATAGAACTCGCGTGGAAACGTGCCTATTGAAATGGCGGAAGAATAGGGTTAACTACTTCTTTGTCATAGAAAAACATATAAAGAAACATAATAAAAATGATACATATGTGTGACTAGCGGGCCGCCTCGACTTCACTTACGTTAAGCGATATACTAGGGGCGGTCAAAAAGTTCGCGGAATGAGGGTGTTGGTGAGGGGTAGGGTATTTTTTTACCTGCACTAATTGCGGAACTACTTATAGGTGTAAATACTAAATTTCATAACAATCGGGTTATTATTCATTGAACTATCATCGATCAAACAAGTCGATCCGGAAGAAAAGTTTAATAATTTTAACAAAAAAAAAACCGACTTCAGTACGGCAAGTTGTAAAATTTTCAAATATTTGTTTGTTACAATCGAATAAAATCGACTGAGCGTCGGGCTGAACACAGGTCAAGTAGGTATTAAAAGCAATATTTAATCTGTGCAATCCGCGCTCAATTCATTCACGTCATTATTTCTTATTAATAGTTGCTTAGCAACAATAACCGAAACTTATCTAATCGCCATCAGTAAAATACTTATTATTGAAAAGTTCAGATGGCCATCTGTGGTCTTCTTCATCAGTTTTACTTCACCAAATTACACTTTCTGAATGTAAATGATTGATTAGTTGTTAAAAATATTGAAATTGCTATATGTGTGCCTATAACTTTTGAGGAGTTCCCTCAATTCCTCATGGATCCCATCATCAGAACTTTCTTTTGGTGATAATGGGACCAAACTGAAAGTATGTCCAGTCAGACAAAAAAAGAAGTTTTCAAATCGGTCCATAAATGACGGAGATATGCGGTAACAAACATTAAAAAAAATAAAAAAATACACACGAATTGATAACCTCCTCTTTTTGAAGTCGGTTAAAAATGGAGATAATCGAGGTTCGTGCCATCATAAAGTTCCTTACCAAGCAAGGAAAACTTCCTCAAATCATTTTAAAAAAGATGTCTTTTATTTATGGGACTCTTGCCCCGGTAAAACCATGGTTTACAAGTGGCACAACCTCTTCAAGCACGAACTAGAAGACGTGAGTAGAGAACTAGAAGACGACCCCAGCTAGGGCGGCCTGTTAAAGCGACCACTGCAGAAAACGGCTATAAACTTAAAAAAATAATATTGGAAGATGTCAGTTTAAAGAAGAAACAACTCGCAAAAATGATTGGAGTATCCGATACAACTATTTTGAATATGCTACACGACAATCTTGGCACTTCAAAGGTGTGTCCCGGGGGCTAACTAGTAACTCGTCGCTGCTTCTGGTGGGGCTCACGCCCCACCAGAAGCAGCGACGAAGTATTGTCGCGAGTTTTTCGACCTCTGTGCTAAGAACAAGGAAGACATTTTGTACCGGATTGTGATTAGGGATAAAATTTGGGTTCACCATTATGAGCCTGAATCTAAGCAGGAGTCCATGCAGTGGCACAAAAAGGGTTCACCACCTCCCAAGAAATTCAAGGTGTGCCAATCGGCTGTAAAGCTCATGGTGACGATTTTCTGAGATACAGAAGGAATCTTGCTGATAGTTGGTCTATATAATTTTATGTTAATTAACCTTACGTTTTCTATATTTCCTAACATATATACCCAACCTTTTAATTAACACCAAACTATAAAAATCTCAACATCCCTACATAGTAAATGAAAATCTAGTACAGAATGCTCTGACAAAACATTTTCCAAAGGGATGGTATATCATCATAACATAAATCTTTTATTTTTCCTTTACGACTGGGAACGTCTTTTGTTATTGATAGCGTAACTCGAAAAGACGCTAATGGGATAAGATCGTTTGAAGTGGAAATATAAGAAGCTATAGGTAGGTAATAAATTGTGGGTTAGCCTTTTAGTTCGTAATAAGGGCCCAGTTACGCCACCCCTCATAATATCGATTATCCTTTATAACACTACCTGTCGAAACGGATTGTTCAAATTTTGGTAATAATTCGAAGTGGATTAATGACTTAATGATAGCTACGAATCAAATTGAATTCAAACCAAACGATATGTTGACGTCTTATCAAAACTGTCCAACATTAAGTAGTTTGGTATAAACAGAGGAAACTGATGAATTTTAAACAACTTAACGAACGAAAACAACATTGCCACAGAAGAATAAAACTTTGATGTAAAGTACATGACCTTTTGGACATTGTTAAGGTTGCCTTACAAACAGACGGTCCTTGAAATATTTGCATAGCCGCAAAACCAACTAAGGTAAGGCCACGAGCAAAGGTAATTCTTGAGTATTGTGGTAGCTTTACTATTTCATGCACGTGACAAATTATACTACGAAAATATCACGCAGAAATAAACGTTATAAGTATTCACGGGTTATTTACAATCTTTCTTTTAAAGATTAAATATTTACTTAGGAGATTCGAGCGGTCAACCGTCTTTTCCTACTGTCAAAATATACATTGACCTTTCTCGAAATATGAAACGAGAATAGAATAAGCCGGCTGCATAAGTAACAAAGAGAAAAGCTAATATTTACGATGATCAAGTTACATCTTATGAATATTGCATTATTGCAGTTTTCCACAAAAGAAGAATTTATACGACTCCAAAGTACTTTTACTGTGCACAATAAGATTAAGTTCGCTCGTATACACAGTCGACAGGAGAAAGGCAGTAAATTTCTAGTATCCCGTTGAGTTATTGTAGTGAATTTATTCGAAGCACTAGGGAGCTTTGACGGATCTTTGTTGGAGCAAACTCAATTGGGATCTATTCAACAAAAAACTTGAGCCGTTATATGCTGTTACGTATGTACATTAGACCTTTTATAATAGGAACATAAACAGTAAGATCCATTTACAAAACAAAAGTGTAATACAATAAATAGTAGAACAATAAAATAAGTTTAGGATTTAGCAGGGTTCGGCTGACGATACCCGTAATAAAGCGCTTCAGTTTCAGTGTAAAGTTAAATCAGCAAAATCGAGTGGACGTTATTGTACAAACTAATTTGATCACGCCGGCCTAGATCAGGTTGCGTTTTTAATTGGTAGCGTTACACAATTTTACAACGTTAACGTTTTTTTTGTATGTTTGTAGTCGCAAATCTCGAAAAGTAGTCGGATCCCTTTATCTCAATCTATTTCCTGTATGTATTATTGGGTAGCTAGTAAAACGTAAGTTTCCTATACCCTTTTCTTTGTGTAAGAAAAAAATACTTATGGTATAAATCTATTTGATGCAAAAAAATGCCCAAAGCCCTCATTAAATAAGAAAATACATTTGCTACTAGATAAAACGGTCTATAATAAAGGCTATGACTGTTTAGGTAACCTCTGACTGCATGAAATCACATACTAAATGTAAGAGGAAACTATAAAACTTAAATATAATACTAATTTACGACGTGATTAGTTATAGTGAGGTCATTCCGGATTACAGAAGGCGTCATATTATAATATCACTGTATTGCAATGAGTTTTACAAAAAATGTTAAAATGTATGAACAAATCGTAAAAGTATAAAATTTTAACAATCAAAATTGTAGATCACAATTTTTTTGTCCCGTGTGAAATCAAACCTACAACACGTCACTGTCGCACAGTGGACAATATTGAGTACGCGCATCGCGTAGCACAGTGGACAATGTTGAGTGCGAGCACCACGTCGCTCAGTGGACAATGTAGAGGCAACCGCACGTGCAGTCAATCTATTGTAATCAAACAATAGTCAACTAATTGCTATGATAGACATGACGCGAGTATAGGTTGACATCCGTTCGAAATACGAACGGTAACGCCGGCTTGCACAACTGTACATTTGAGTCCTAAATTCAAGGGAAATACGACACAAAGATGGAAACTTAACACAACAGGGTAGTGACCGTTTTGATCATGAACTGCTACAAACTTTTTAAAAGAGGTAGAGTATCAATCAAACGAGCAAGCGTGTCTGGAGAAGGGCCTTACAGCCACTACAGAAAAACACAAAGAAATTGATTTCTTTCTTTTCTTCAAAATACAACTCCCCCACTAGATAACATGCTCTGTAATAAAGTCCCTCGCAACACAGCGGCTTGTACGGGAGTCGTTCATAGGTATTACAGATTATCATCATCTTCATCATCTCAGCCAAAAGACGTCCACTGCTGAACATAGGCCTCCTCCAAGGATTTCCACAACGCTTCGTCTTCCAGTTCGTGATCGCCACTCTAGAACCTTTCTGCCCCAACGGCCATCAGTTCTGCGAGCTATGTGCCCGGCCCATTGCCACTTAATGGAAGCAATTCTTCGAACTATATCGGTTACTTTGGTTCTCCTACGGATCTCCTCATTTCTGATTCGATCTCGCAGGGAAACTCCAAGCATAGCTCTCTCCATTGCTCTTTGGGTGACTTTGAGCCTTCGCACGATTCCCATAGTGAACGACCACGTCTCAGATCCATATGAGAGATATGACTTAGCTTCCCAACCGCTGCCCAGCCGAGTCGAATTCGACGAGTGACCTCTTTCTCGAAGTTGGACCCACCTAACTGGGCTGTTTATCCCAGGTAAATATAATCGTCGACACTTCGAGTGTAGAGCCTCCAATTTTGACAGACGCGACATGGATTATAGATTATATTATTCATAAATATCAATTTATCATAATCTAGTTTTATGGAAGTTTCGATTCTTCGTCTTTTGCAGATTGTCTTCCTGTCTAAACCTCTAACGAAACGCCGGCAAACAATTCCCTGGAGAACTTTGGATATACATTTTTATCATAGAATAAAAATACTTTTTTCCTTGGTCTTTCTTGAAATACATCTACCAAGATTTTATTGTCACGATATTTAGCAAACCAAGACAAGCAAGAAGAACAAGCAAGAACTCCAACTGGAAAAGGACCCTCTACCTTACAAAACCGTTACACAACATTACTACACGAACAATAGGGCGATGTGCTCCTGTGCATGAGTACATATAATATATTATACCTAATGAATAAAAAAGCGTTTTTACCTTAGTGCAATTAATTCCCTTCCCCAATAATACATATTTGTAAGGTGTTAACTATAGGTTCGTATCGTATAGCTTGTTTGACAATTTAGCGATATGAAACAAATTTAATGTTCTACCAGTACCAATACTAGATGTAGTAATTTTGATAAACCACACTTCGTTTCTTGCCTCACATTAGCAACTAACGCACCTAATAGAAAGTAGGAAAAATTTAGTAGTTAGACTTCTTCAATCTATTTGATTTTAAAACAATATTACTGGGCAGTTTGGTAGTACAAGTTAATCATAGTAATCGAGGATGAAAACGTATTTTTTTTAAATATCATTTTAACAAGAATCCAAGAATAGTACATCACTTCAAATACGTAGTTTAGACGATGCGTTAGGCATGGACTCAAGACGTTACGACCTATAAAAGAGTTGGTACCCATCTACAGAAACAGAAATAATTTAAATAAACATAAATATTATTCAAACAACTGTAGAAATACGACAACATTTTTCATATTCATCGTAAAATATGGATGGCTTATGGATACAAAGTAGGTCACAACATTATATCAACTTTGAAGCCTTAAAGTCCTTCATCTTTTACAATGTAAAAGCTATAATCTCACATGAAAGCAAGATTTGTGTATTTTATGTGGATAAAAGTTATCTTTTATAAATAACTTTGTATATAAAATCGTGAAAAAATAAGCGGTGGTAACCGAGTGGGAAAGTAACCGACTTGTACGCAAGAGGCGCGAGTTCTATCCCGGGTGGCAGTACCTATATCAATATCACTTTGGGCAAATTTGTATTTACCGATGAAGTGATTTACCATCTGCTAACGGTGAAGAAAGAAAGAAACGTTTATTGCTACAATAAGAGACATTTGACATGTGAAAGTAGAGGAAATATTATACATATATAAACTAAAAACTTAAGAAACTATCCTATCTAAACATAAAACAAAATGCATGTGTCTCATAATTGTAGCAATCAGGTGTCCAGTTCAGCATTAGTCAGATCTTCGGGACCTGACGCTGGTTTTCGACTGGAACCTGTTTTATACATACATGAAGGAAAACATCGAGAGGAAACCCACTTGTCTAAGAAGAAATTCTGAAGTCATGTCTGATTCACCAACCCGCATTAGGCCAGCGTGTGTGAATTAAGGCCTCGCTATCTCTCTTGATAGAGGAGAGGAGATTCGTGCCCAGGAGACATAATATGTGGGTTGCTATTATATAAAATCGTTACTGACTGACGATCACCACACAACCAAAAGTACCAAGTCTAGCAAGCTGGTATTTAATACATAGGTTCATTTTATCACGAAAGCTTCTTCTAAGAAAGAATTTTCGAAAACGCAGTCCTTAAAAGGGTAAAAAAAAAGATTGACTCGGGTAAAGTCGGAGCGGGCCGCTAGTATACAACACTATTTTACTATGTACTACAATCTGTACTCGTGTAGAGAGAAATTAAAAGAAATAAACTATCATAATAACTATATACCTATCCCAGGGATACTACATCTTAATACCCCAGTGTAAAAAAAGGTCGGAAACACGCAAGTAATAATGCAATGCTGCAGTAACCGTAGTATAGGCTACGGTAACTGCTTATCATCAGACGAACCAGCTTGTTTGCCACCCAAGAAGTATAAAAAAGAACCCAAATATCATTATTCCGTTCCTAGTAGGTGCTTATTTATTAAAGGAATTTAATAGTTAAACAATTTCCGTAAAGAAAATTTTAAATCCAATTTAATTAATTTTATCCTGTAAACACAAAGATTAATGAAGTTTTACTGAGAGTTAAAGATGGTTTACGAATAGATTACAACATTAAATTAATACTTGTAAAGTGCTTTGATGATTTTAATTGTCGACCGATGGGTATAGTGTCGCTAAGATGTGAGACTAAGAGAGGTAAAGCACCATACAATCGAGCAAAAGGAAAACCATATCCAAATATTGTCCGTTAATTGTATGTTTGTAAAGTCCCCCGCGACACAGAGCTTGTTCTCTAGTGCGGGAGTTGTCTTTTTTAATAAAAAAAAAAAAAAAAAAAAAAAAAAAAAAGAAATAACTACGCAGACTGGTGTTATTGTGTTCCTGTGCGTGAGTATAGATCTTCAGTGCTTATTCAGGGATGCGTTTTACAGAAATGAGGGACCAAAAGAGAGGTAGAGCACCATGCAAGCGAGCTAATCCTTCTGGGAAAGGACCCTCCACCTTACAGAAGACCACAGACAAATAACTACACACAGCGTTGTAGTTGTGTTTCTGTGTGTGAGTACAGGTCTCCAGCGCTAATTTAGGGAAGCGTTTTGGAAAAAACGTTTTATCTATCCCAGGGATACTACATCTTAAAGCCCTGGTGAAGAAAAAGGGTTTCTACCTAAGAAGTATAAAAAAGGTGTAAATTTTCTGACGATTGGTTTCTAAAATAAAAAAAAACTAACTTCTGAAACCTCGAACGCACGTGACTATGGAAAACGTGAGTACCTATTAAGTTTATATGGTTACTTGTATGCATTATTAACAATTTATCGCTACAAAAAAATACTGTAGTAGTAAGTAATTGATTTGTAATATACGAGGTTACTAACTATATTCTAGCATACATGTGACTAGTTATTCAGAATACGAATTGATACACATTAAAAACTTTGCATTTGAATTATTTTATTTTAAACTACGAGTAGCTATTGCCTGCCACTCCGCCCGCGTGGATGTCGGTTATCGCGATAAAAAGTAGCCTTTGTGCTATTCCAGACTATAATCCATCTCTGTGCGAAATTGCCATCCAAATCCGTTCATTAGTTTTTACGTGAAAGAGTAACAAAAATCCATCCATTATTCGTGATTTTTTTTCTCCTCCTTGCCAGAGATAATAAAAACTTTTATTGCCGACTGTACTATCATATAATAATGAGATGTTTCTCTAATTTAAAATACATAAAACAGGAAACATTTCTATATAATAAACATTCGCAAAGTGAGTAACTTAATAATGTACCGCTCCGGCTATGTTTACCCTACCACCACGGACTTCACCCTTAACAGAATATTAATTACTCTGGCATTGTTAAGTAGGATAATCCAACGATTAAGTAAGAGATGAGTAGACTTAATACCGACACGTACCGTTACGACTGACAAAGACATTTAATTTCAAAAGACGAGAAACGAAAATTTTCCTTGTCACTAGTACTGGCATATTTTGTACACTATTAAAACAAATAAGTATTTGAGCCGGCAGTCAAGGAATAGAGAGTGCACCTGTGTTAGCGCTCACAATTGTTGCAAGATGGTCGGTCTGGCTGAAAGTCAGCCAGAAGCACTATTAATATTAACATTTTAAAATATATACAAACTAGGGGTTTCCCGCGACTTCGTACGCAATTGGTAATTCGGATTTTTTTTCCCGATTTTACAACATATCTTACTACTGCTCCGCTCCTATTGATCATAGCGTGATGTTATATAGCCTATAGCCTTTCTGGATAAATGCACTATTCAACAAAAAAAGAATTTTTCAAATCGAACTAGTACTTTCTGAGTTTAGCGCGTTCAACCAAACAAACAAACTCTTCAGCTTTATAATATTGGTACCTATAGATAAGCAAATAAAACAATGATACCATGTTTTATGACATCGGCTTCGTTATTAATGACTTTAGTTGCATATTTAAAACGTACATTGTCCTTAAATATGTACCTATTTAAACCAAGGGGTTATGTAGGTATGTGCGAAACCGCACCCAAGTATTTTAAATAGTTATGATTACATTATACGCAGTTACATTAAACATTATTATTAATACAGATTACCTAGCAGGACCTAAGTCATCGCGTAAACCTTCCGAATGCCCTTAATAATTGAAAAAAACCTTGTAAAAGAGAGACAAAAGAATATTTTGAGAAAAATCACGCAATGGTATGTGGTTCCAAACTAGGCAGTACTATAGCAACCTGCTTCCTTTAAATTAAGAAAAATATCCAATCAAATTAAGAACCTCTTACTTTATGGAGTCAGGTTAATTATTCATTACATCGATCAAATTTATTTTATATATTCTCAAAAACCATTCTCGATTTCCATCAAAAATCTAATAAAAACTTATATTTTAATTTAACGTCGCACGCGAACTTGTCAAACATTAATTCCCTCAGGACTTAAATCTATGACAAACCATCGTGGAATGACGGAGTAACAAATTAGGTATTATATATTGTTTGCGCTAAACCTCGTTCTGTACCTACTCGTTATATTGTTTATTGCTTCATAACCGCAGATTTAATCAGAGCTCGGTAAACTGTTAAACCTTTGACAGAGGGAATATGAAATATTCAGTTCACTGACAGAAGAACGAGCCATTACGAATTTACGAGGCAGTGAATCGGTGATGCATTTCTGTCAACGCCAGTGTGTCTGTCTGCCTCACGTTCGCGCGTTCTAGCCGCATGCAGAGTACATTAGTGATGGGACCAAGTCGATAATATTATCCGTAAGTTTATGCCCGCGGCTTGGTCCGCGTGGATTATATTTTATAATAAAATATAGCTTATATGCTATTCTGATGTATAAGCTATAGCATTGTAAAGGATATCAAAATCCGCTCTGAGCGTAAAAATATCCATCCAACGTTTGTGTTTATAATAAGTTGAGTGAGGATTTTTAAACTGCAATAATTAAAATAATTTTAAATTCCAATTTTTTATGAATCAATAGAAATATTATTTTTCCGAACACTTAAGAAGCACTGCAATAACCACAACCTTTTTCTCTCAGAAAAAAGCTTTATATTCAATAGGGGTGAACCGAACAGAATTTATTGAAGTTGGCTTTCATTAATGGAATCAATTTATCAGTGGCTAGGAAAACATTATGGGAAACCTGTAAACCTGAGAGAAAAATATCCTTTTGGAATAGTAAAACTAAGTACTCCATTAGCAAATTGCCTAGTAATTCAACGTACGCGATAGATTTGTATAAAAGGCAAGTCCATGAGATCCTTGAGACCATTGTGGATTGTCACTAAGGTAGGTATCAATATAGATAATTATAAAGTTACTTTAATTTGAATAAACACCTAAGTTTATCAACTATTGTACTAAATGTACGGCAAATTATGATACTGTAGTTGATTTATATTGCATGCCAAAATATATCACAGCTAAACATAAATTTGCAGTGTTGAATAAGAATGCAAGAGGTGAATAAACTTTTGACATTTAGATTATAATAAATATGCTCATTAAGGAACACTTGGAATAGACTGAAACAAATCTATCTCATTTCAACACTACAATTCTGTTGCTTACTTTTAAATATTAGTTTTTAAATACCAACCCTCTACGAACATCACTACTTTTTTATGAATTTATTTAAATAATATTGATACAAAATAAAAACAGATATTTTATTTTGGTGTATACCCTGACAAAAACTAAGTAAATCTTTATTATAAATGTGAGCTTAATTTACATTTATTATCAAACCCATTTAAAAATTAAATAGACAGTAGGTACCTAAATAAAAAAGTTCTCAACAAATGATATAAAGTGACATAGATCCGTATTTCAGGTGTTTCAGTTCTTTGTTTTACGGAAAAGACAGCAAAAAACGACTTCACAGAAATCTGCTTAAAAGTGAAAGAAAGCTTACGATTTATAAAATTTACTGCCTATTACATAATTTTTTCTCCTACTTTTCCTCAATTAGACTTTTGACAAGTTTAAGACATTTTTTTATTTAGACTTTATTACTTAAAATTAAATTCGTTCCTTAATACTTTTACCTATAAAATAAAGTATTCAAACGCCTAGTTATAACAGCTAATATTTTTTTAATGACAGCGTTAATTTCCATGGAAAAGAGAGAATCAACTGTCAAAATCAACTCATATTGTGTTCAATCCGAGTTGATTTGGTTTTTTAAACTTTAAACGCATAAAATTAGTCCAAATTGTATTAAATCAGTGATAGAAAAAGCGTGTTGCACACATCAATTTTTTTTTCTTTATTGGTACAGGATTTTTGTTCCATTTGGATACGTCACCCATATTAATGCTCCAATAAGTAGATATAAGAGATAGAACACTATATAAGTGACCAAGTCTGACTGAGGAAGGATCTCCATCTTACAGAAGACCACAACCTTACTATCCAAAGTGGTAGGTATGGGTCTCCGTTGCTCATTTAAGAGAAAAATATTCTTAAGGGTTCCTATAACAAAAACTCCAGCGTTACAAGATGAAGAGTCGCAAGTAATATTATTGGTATTGCAAGTGTCCAAAGGCTACGGTAACTGGTTACCATCGAGCGGGTTGTACGCTGATTTGTCACAATAGTAATATTTAAAAAAATACTCAGGATACAAACTTACGTAAGACACTCATCTTTCTACGTTAAAAAAGAAAGAAAAATATAAGATAAAACGATATTTCCATAAATATAAAAGACATCCCTATTTCGATTTGCAGCCGTGAAGTGAGACTGCCCTCTGAGCACGAGATTTAATTGAATTATTTGAATGAGCTCGACGTTTCCGCCGGCCGAGCTCGTGTCGACCAACAGTGCAGGATATACCAATTGCCACTTTAAAATATGTATTTCTGTTTATTTATATTGTAAACGATATGTGCGCGTGTATGTTACCTCTTCGGTTCAAGAACTCTTTGATTGTTACATAACGTTAGGTAATATTTAAAATCAGATTGTGTTCTCTTACAATTCTTTACCGATAAAATAAACACAAAAGTGTTTGTAGGTTTCCTTCCTAAGTTACTTGTCGCACCTTTTACAATTAAACTACTTAATCGATATCGGTGGAATTTCAGAGAGAGATAGTTTAAATCTTAAAGAACGAAATTCATTTTAAATATGTTTACATGGTCTTTAATAAAAATGATACGTTGACGTTTTCCGTGGCCCTTAATAAAAACCCGCGTTTCCAAATTTCCTATAAAGAGTATCTATTATATTGTTGGGACTAAAGGCCTCTTAAAATCGTGTCGTCGCGACGCAAAAAATAATAATTATTAATAATAAAACAACATACCTACAATGTCGTACTGAAATAAATATTAAAACAAAATTTAAACCCAATAATAAACGACAAAAACACCAACAACACTACAGTAACTAATAAACATAACTATATAAACTACTTTTTATATTAATAAAACACCAAAACTACAAGCTTCATTTAAAAAAAACTTCATTTAAAATGCTTCAGTCATACTCAAATAAACACTATTACAACACTAATTTAACTTACTGTCGCATATTCGTGACAATCGTGACATCTGTACACCATAATTAATTGCTCAATTAAACTACAATTAATGATGTCCATGCTGTTAAAAAATCTAAATAATACTTACATTACTATTGTAACACTATACTACTGTTTATTATATTACTATGTAGAATAGCATACATACATATAGTATACAAACACAACAGGTGTCAAATTGCTGAAAGATGACCTTGACTGGACAGTTCGTTTCAGAGGAGGGGTGTAACCGACACTTAAGTTGGTATAAGGTTCACACACACTCACTCGCGTTTTGTATGGTAATAAAGTAATAATTGGGTGGGCGAAAATGTCGGCCGCGATGTGCCTTCATCAACGAGACAGAGCAGACTGAGCGGCGAAGTAAAATCGGGCCGGTGGCGCTTAGGGTTGCAAGCTCTACTCTACAATTTCCACACTTTCGATAAATTTATGCTCGAGCTTATCGATAAGAGGGATACAGTATGCCGTGTGACTTTTCATAATTGGGTAAAGAGAGAATATGCTTTATTTTATTTTAAGTATGGTACGTACGGTAGTTTTGTTTAAATCGAAAGATAAATAAATACAAGCACTAAAAAGATCCGTTTTTTAAAAGAAGAGTGTAAGCAAAAGAGGTAGAAAGTTTATAAAAATCTACTCTATATAATTACAGTTTATATTAAGTTTTCTTTTAATTTCGACTATAAACCTTATTGTATGTAACATATACATTAAAAATATTAAAGTTTTCAAATAATTGCGCCTACATCTCATGAAATATTTTTCACCAATTTAGGGAAATTTCCCCTTACTGTCCTCACTCGCTGTGGATGATCACTCTTCCCCGACCGGTATCGCGCCCGGGGCACCCCATATACGATGACCTCTTACTACTAGCTTCATATACAACGTCCAAGCCGCTTTGTTCCAGTTCTATCACTTGCTTCACCAAATACATGATTCAGTATTCTATTACCGAATAGCAATGTATAACGAACTAGTTCACAACTCCACAAGGGATTGTCGATAATGTTATGAATCCACAGTTTCCGTGGAGCAACACCTCGAAAACGATTAAATAATTGCAGATTCGCGGTTGTGGTTCGGCTCTTTCGTGAATTTTCGACGAAATTGGGGCATTCAGTGGGAAGTTTCTTGATTACACTGAACCTAATGAATAAATAATGGTTTTGTTCAAAGGTTTGCTTTCAAGCATTCCTTATTTACGACGTCTATTAAAATGTGGATTTTCTTTGATTTATCACTATCATAGACACCTACTACATCGCTTTACAGAATGATACGATGATATACGTGGTAGTACGGATGCGTGCTGAGGTTCCGGGATCAATCCTGGATTGGGAAATTTAGTATTGGGATTTTTTAAATGAAATATTCTTTTAGCACGGTACGCATATTTTAAGATGAGATAAAATCTCTAGATTTGCGACACCGTTACGAGACGCAGCTTGACATATCCGAAAAATATTTTTTCGACCGAACCGCGAACGCATCTAGATAGATAAAAAAAACATTTATTGCTATAAACAACTGTTTTGCCCAGTTTTTTCACTTCTGTCGGCACTCCCGGAGTGTAGATATATATAAATATTATTTTTTAAGAAATGCTTAGTAATTAAGGTAACATGTAGGCTCGTACCTATAACTTCTGATCAAAATTTTGAGTGTGATTCCTACCTAACAATCATAACAACTAACCCATTCAAGGGGAAAAGGCATTACGCTATAAGTTACTATACAATCAACTCAGATAAAATTATATAATAATACTAGCTGTTGCCCGCGGCTCCGCCCGCGTGGATGTCGGTTATCGCTGCAAATGCATATGCCTATGTGTTATTCCAGACCATAATCTATCTCTGTGCCAAATTTCATCCAGATCCGTTCAGTAGTTTTTACGTGAAGGAGTAACAAACATCCATTAATTCATCCATCCATTCTTACAAACTTTCACATTTATAATATTAGTAAGGATTACAAATGTAAGTACTTATATATTTTGTTCACATTTTCTTGGAAATGGATGCACGTTAAATTTAAATTTGCTAGTTGCAAGCCACGCTCTGAGTATCATTGTACGAGCACCTGTACGTGCGCAAGGAGGTGTCCGCTGTACCACGCTGCACATCTACTCTATACAAGTATTCTTATTCATGTATATTCTGTATTCATGGACAGTTCCATAGGGACGGAAATTTACTTTGTAGGTATTACAACTTCTTCTGAGTTATAGGTCGTTTCGCCCGCCATTTGTTCGCCCGAGCGGGCCAAACGACCAAATTACAAAATTTATAATATTTGATTAGGCGTTTCGCTCGATAGAGGTTTGATTACTTGCCATGTACAGACCTATAACTCCTTCTTCTACAGTAATGTGCTGTTATATTTAATTTATAGTCAACTTACCCAGCCCGTTATATGACAATAGGCTTACCGCCAATTACATAAACTAGCTATTGCCTACTCCTTAAAAAAGCGTGGTATTGAATGCCAGAGGCATTGCCAAACCTCCAGCATAGGAAACAGGGGATGTTAAGAAGGTAAAACCATGAAGATACACAAGAAAAATATATAAATGAAACGAGCAGATCCGATCTGCGTTCAACGTAAACTTATTCAAGATAATCTATTTCCTTAAAGACACATGGCGACAAATAGAGCGAACAAAACTCCAAAATAAATATCACGAACCTCAGAATTGAGGAAAACTACGCAAGCAGTAGGAGGTTAAACAATATATTGAAATTGAATAGATTTCAACATAGGTAAATGTTTTATTGAGTTTTTCGCTAAAGGAAACCGTTGTGCTATTTTTTTATAGCACCAAATTTGTGTCAAATTAACGTATTTATTATTACGGAGGACCGTGTGCTGTGGCGCGTTAGGAGAGGCCTATGTCCAGCAGTGGACTGCGATAGGCTGATTGATTGATTGATTGATTGATAACGTATTTTGGTTATTCTATACTTCTTTCAATAGCCAATCATCATGTATGTGTATGTGTGTTAGTATGAATGTAGCATAACATATAAAGGTTTGGGTGTACACTGTTAGCTTTTGTTGTTTGGAAAAAAAAAATCTCAAGTCATCATTTTTGCCGAAAGACGAACAACATTTCTAATACCATCTGAATATGTACGGATTTGCTAGAAGTTGGAGCACCAAGCACTATACATGCAAAAGCCTGACTGGGGAAGGACCTACATCTTACAGAAGACTACATCTAAACAAGAACACACATAGTGGAGTAATTTATGTTTCTGTGCGTAAATATAAGTCTGCAGTGTTTATCGAAATGTTATTCGTGTGAAAGGCTTATCTGGAGACAAATTTGTTACCTACGTAAGGACAAATTTATTATGTAACAACTTTTGTAGAACCCATGTTTTACAAATAAAATTGATACCCGTACACAAAATCTTCGGGCCGTACCACGGCGTTATTGCGGCTATTAATTTTCGATTACATCTAGTTGAATTTTGTTCTTAACTTTTAAGCTTGGTAATAAACTTGTAATGTTACGATTTTAGAATAAAGATTGAAAATAAATCGTTAGAAGGACGTCATACGGCCTCTGGTATTACAAGATGAAGCGTCAGTAACACGCTACGCATGTGATAAACTCGTCTTTGCGAGCATAAGGCAACGGTATCTACTTTTTGTTGGGTAGGCCGTATGCTTGTTTGTCACCGTATATGTATAAAAAAGGTATCTACATAATTATGTTTAATGATAAAATCAAATATCAAATTAATAAAAAATCTGAAATAATTAGGTACAATCGACATAGTTGGCGCTCAACCACTCATAACATTTTAGGCAAGCTATGATAATACTTTATGATATCATTGTGTAACTCCATTTACCCGTACACCGTTTCGTCTTTCATTGTTATAGGTACCATATCGTATATAGTTATTTAATTGGTTAACTCACAGCATATATATGTAACAATATAGTGAACAATTTAGATGAAAGGATTAATAAATACATGCCATTTACGAGCTAACACAGCATTCACAGTTTAGACAACATATTACTTACTTTACTTCATTCATTCATCTCAGCCAAAAGACGTCCACTGCTGGACATAGGCCTCCCCCAAGGATTTCCACAACTCTCGATCCTGAGCCGACCTTGTCCATCGGTTGCCCGCAACCTTTACCAGGTCTTCGGTCCACCTTATTTATTTATTTATTTACTTCTTGCACAAAATAAGTGTACAATTACACCTTGTTGGAGGCCTGCCCACGCTTCGTCTTCCAGTTCGTGGTCGCCACTCTAGAACCTTTCTGCCCAACGGCCATCAGTTCTGCGAGCTATGTGCCCGGCCCATTGCCACTTAATGGAGGCAATTCTTCGAGCTATGTCGGTTACTTTGGTTCTCCTACGGATCTCCTCATTTCTGATCCGATCTCGCAGGGAAACTTAAAGCATAGCTCTCTCCATTGCTCTTTGGGTGACTTTGAGCCTTCGCACGAGGCCCATAGTGAACGACCACGTCTCAGATCCATATTTAATCACTGGCAACACACATTGGTCAAAGACTTTCGTCTTAAGACACTGCGGTATTTGGGACGAGAAGATATGACTTAGCTTTCCAAACGCTGCCCAGCCGAGTCGGATTCGACGAGTGACCTCCTTCTCGAAGTTGGACCTACCTAACTGGACTGTTTGTCCCAGGTAAATATAATCGTCGACAACTTCGAGTGTAGAGCCTCCGATTGTGACAGAGGCGGGTGCGACATGGACATTTGCCATAATCTTGGTCTTGTCCATGTTCATTTTAAGACCCACTTGTAGTGAGACTCTACTGAGGCCATCGAGCATTGCGCCAAGGTCTTCCATGGTCTCAGCCATGACCACGATATCGTCGGCAAATCGAAGGTGAGTGATGTACTCGCCGTTGATGTTGATGCCGAGTCCATTCCAATCCAGAAGCTTGAAAGCGTCTTCCAATGCAGCGGTGAAGAGTTTCGGGGATATGACATCACCCTGTCTCACACCTCACTGCAACTGGATAGGCTTCGTACTCTGATCATGGAAACGGACTGACATGGTGGCGTTTTCGTACAAGCACTTCAACACTTCGACATACCGAGTGTCAATTTGGCACCGCTGGAGAGACTTTACTTGTTTTACAATAATTTTAAAATTAGAATTAGAAGAAAACAAAACAAAATAAAAATTGAATATAAAAAAAAACATCAACCAGCCTCACAAAATTTCAAATAAGTATAAAGACATAGAAGAGAATCGTATCTAATAAAGGATTTATATTCTTAAGCAACTAACAGCTAAGTATCAACTAGGCGCGTAGATTGATAAATCTGTAAATTTAAGCAAGCTTGCCGCAGTCAGTCCAAAGATGGATGACCATTTTCTATAAATACAAAGAGACACGGAACCGTGCCTCAAAAAGTGCGTAATACCGTTGGTCCCCGTTGGTATCTCTCCGAGCGTATGGAAAGAAATGTATACAGTGCATAGATCTATGTTTGCGTAGTCACTTTGCACTATAATATTTAAAAAGGGTGGGCACCATACTAGTGAGCAAGCCCTACTGAGGAAGGACCTCTACCCTACAGAAGACCATAGCAAAATTACTACATACAGCGACGCAGTTGTGTTCCTGTGTGTGAGAACAGGTTTCCAGAGCCCATTTAGGGTTGCTTTTTAACGAAACGTTTTTCTATTCCAGAAAAAATCCATTATAAAACCGTGGTATACATTTATGGGTCGGTAAAACGCAAGTTATACCTCTGCCATTGCAAGGCGAGCTGTATGCTTGTTTGCCACCTAAATAGTACAAAATATGCAAAAAATGTCCCCCACAGTTGACAAATTCCGTTGATAGTGGCTGCCATGATCGAAATCGATCTGAAGGACTATGATTGTTAACTAATATTCCATGATTGATCGCCAACATTATCGATGGTACCTGTTAAATTTTTTTTTACATTTTTAGTGGTTGAAATAACATCCTTTAAGATATCAGAGCAAAAACATCATATGATGATCATTCTTGATAATCAAGGGTTGTTGACCTCTCGTATTTCTATCAAGCATGAGTGTAACCGGTATTAATGTAATTAACGTCGGAACTTGTACTTGAACTGAGATTACTTCGCTTCTTCTAGTCACTACCAAAGCACCGATTATGTCGTTCTAAAAGTATTATCTTGATGCTATACTACTAGTAAAGTAAGGACGACAACACGACCCAGACGATCAAGTGCAGGACCAACTTTACGTGCTCTCCAAATAAGAAGAGGTCTCGCTTTTTCTACGAAACGGTTACCTATCTAAGGAATGACTGCGGCAAGCTTGCTCGTAAGAACTTAGCAACAAGCCTCTTAAAACAAAAAAAATATTACTGCTAGGACATACCTATATGTTAAGCGGCTGAATAGAAAGGACATCTGATAGAAAACAAAAGAAAGAGTAGATGTCCTCACTGAAGAATACACTCCACTCACTAAATACATTATACCATTGCATCTGCTTACAGTAAATTACAGTAAACTGATTGCAGATTAAACAAACAAACAAAAAACTGCTAGAACAAAGGTTTGAGGTTAAATACTTACCATTTATCCCGTTTTCCCTTGATCACTCCGTAACTCGAGGACAACGTTGCCGATTGCATTCATATTTTTAAATGTTTTCTAATAATTTGTAAAAGAATCTGACTGACAAAAAAAGAAAATTGCGCAGTAAATAGTCTAGCCCGGGCGAATTCGAGATAGACCGCTAGATTTTTATACAAAAAAATACGTTATGTCTTTATATAGGTACAGTCAGCCAAGAAGATAAGTCGAGTCACCCATTATAGATTCAGATATCTTAGGAACTATGGATATTTTTGATTAAAATAATATAATTTATGAAACCAGTTAATTGTATGCAAAACGATTATCTTAATCATATTATAAAGAAGAAGGATATGTTTTTTTTATTTGTTTGTTACGATTTAACTCAGAAACTACTCGACCACTTTTTTCTTTTCATATTTTATTGAAAAAAAAAAAAAAGGATCCCCTACGAAAACTGAATTGTCTTTGTAACTAAATGTCCACCCATGCAAAACCAGGACGTGCCGCTAGTAATAATGTAAAAAACCTTCAATTATTTTGATGACTTTTTTTTTACTAGCCTGTATTGTCCCACTGCTGAGCAAAGGCCTCCCCCATTGACTTCCATTCCCGCCTGTCTATTGCCTTATTCCACCAATCCTTCTCATATGCATCCAGGTCGTCACGCCAGTGTTTTCTAGGTCGGCCTCGGCGGCGATGCCCATCTTCATTCTTTGATGACTTTACACATAAAATAATATTAATATAGACTAAGGCAAGCTATTAACTGCAAACCTTTGTGAACTTTTAATTATACAGCTGTCCTGTATAATTTTTATTTCTCAAAGAGAACGAAGTCTACAATTAACTAAGACAATAATTAAAAATGTTACTAAAAAAATATAGCTTATACAATAGTATTTTTGATGAATGAGTATTGTGTTTTGAACTGCATCAGTTGGCATGCTATCAACAAAGTAATTTACATGTGATTGTAACTTAAAGAGTTGCGTAATTTGATTAAAAGTTGCTATTATCTATTGGGCTTTATTTGATACATAAATTAAATAATAAATAACGTTCATAAGTGTTTCTTTGTAATCTAAATGAATTTGGAGTCTTTGTTTTGTTTAGTTTCTTGTCAATGAAACAACGACTTACGACTATGGTAAGTAAGACAATCAGTAGGTACCTACCGAATACAATACTGACTTATACCAAAAATACCTCAGCATGAGATCTTTCGTTTCATAGTTTTCGAATTTGAAATTACATTTCGAGTAATTTTGACAAGCTGTCATTCTGACAAGATAATCACGGTAATGAAACTTTTTGAGACACAATCTTGTACTAGGGTCAGCCCTCAGTAGATAATTTAGAGAGAGACAATTTAAAAGGCCCAATAGTCGAAGTTAATTATTAATTTAGATGCATGTATTACGCATTGGATCTACATTAATAAAAGAGTTATGAATGTCATAAAAACAAATTAAAGGTTCCACGGCCAATAAGATCAAATAGTTCCTTTTTAATATTTTACTCGGACAAGCGTGAAAAAGTAATTCGAAAATCCAGTACAAATTGCACTCGTACACTTTACGGGGCCAGTAACTCAGTTACGGCAAGCGCTCTGACTAACGTTGGAAAATTTAAAAGCATTTTAACACTGACATAAGATGTGCTTTATGTCTCAATAAACGAGTTACATGACGCTTTTATAATTTCCGTGATGTGAAGACTGTGAGGAAGAATTTCTCTCAGTAATTTATTAGAGGTAAACATATTGTGTGTGTATATTGTACTTACGTATACTTAGATAGAAGCAGACTGGGTATGTTTCTAACAAGGTGGACTGTTGATCTAGTAGAGGTTCAATGGACAAAGTCAGCTCAGAACTGAGCCCTTGAAGGCCTATGACCAGCAGTAGACGTCTTTCGGTTGACATGATGATGATGAGGTTTACAGATATAGTCTGTTAATAAACACGTAGGATATTTTGGACCTAAATATTATACTGTATTGAAATTTGACGGGACATCAAGAATCGACAGATTATGTAGCTAATCGATTATATTAATTACTGGATCAAATTTTATCGTCCCGTCGTGCCTAAGCCCTGTACAAATCTTTAAGTGATATCTATATGAATATATATGTGAATTGTATCGTCGAGCTATATATATATATATATATATATATATATATATATATATATATATATATATATATATATATATATATATATGTATATATTAGCTAGATTATTATTTTTTAATATGGAAAGCATTCGGTCGCATGACGCGAATCCCATGATTTTTGTTCACCCAAAAAGTTTGAATATGGAAAGCGTTCGGTGACGATGACGCGAGTTCCATTATTTTTGTTCACCCAAAAAGTGCTCAACACGCCTAAAGAAGTTTTCACTTTAAAAATACCTATACTCTTGACGTGTCTAAAAATCTATAAATTTATAAAAAGAATGGCTGGTACAATATCTTCGGCCATCAACAACCTACACTTAAATTATAAATAAACATTGATCGATCCCAAAACCGTCGTAAACTCGACCGTTGATAAAAGCTTAGGTTTAAATAAAGACAGCTCTTAAAATAGAAAAGGTTGAATATGCAAAAATACTCTTGCATTGACCTAAAAAATCATTACATGTAAATCAATAATCCAAAAATATTCTTTACTTAGGGTATGACCTATTGTTAAATAAGCTCACAGCTCAGTAATAGCAACGTGGATTGTTACATTTTCGAGCTTAGCTCTTAGGTACAAAGAGAAGTAGGGCAACATACTAGCGAGCAAGCGCGACTGGGGAAGGACCTCCACTTTACAGAAGCTCACAGCCAAATAACTACACACAGCGCTGCAATGGTGTAGTAAGTACAGATCTACAGCGCTCATTTAGGGCTGTGTTTTAAAAGAAACGTTCTTCTTTCCCAGGGATACTTCATCTCAAAAGCCCTGACACTCTAGACAAAGTCAAAATAACAAATGTATGGGATTTGACGTAAGTTTACGAAATAATGTCATAAACGTAAGTCAAATCCCATGCATTTGCTTTTTTGACTTTCGATTCGACTACTGTTTATGCCACTTGTCTAGAGGGTCTTGTGTAAAAAAATGAGTGGGCAACACGCAAGTGATACCTCTGGTATTGAGAGCGTCCATAGGCTACGGTAACTTCTTATCATCAGGCAGGCCGTATGCTAGTTTGGCACCCAAGAAGTATAAAAAGTACATGCTGTGTTTAGCTACATAGCATAGCATTCGGCAAACTCTCTCAACCCTCTTGATTGCAAGACCTGTGCCTTGTGCCCATAGGAATATGGGTTGTTATTATTATTATAAGAGGCCATATAGCGATCAACCTTAATTATTTGTTTTCATTAGCCTTTGTGCACTCCTCTCAGAGCCAAATTTCATAGTCAACCGTACTCGCAAAACGCTTCAAAAGTAATTTAAAGTTAAGTTACCTTGCCACCTAAGTCGTATGAATAGATTTTAAAAAATTGGACCCGTTTATGTACCAACCATTTAACAAGCATGCAATGGAAGAGCGGACTCTACTAATACAAGCATATTCTGATTCTGCTTATAAGAAAGCTCCAGTCACGATCATTGTTATACACATTTTAGGTAACGAAATAAAACATTTTGTATATTGTATTAAGTAAAGATTTTCAAATGAAAAACCGGCCAAGTTCGAGTCGGACTCGCGCACCGAGGATTTCGTACAAACCTGTAAGTATATACGTAAAATATTTTTATTATATGATGTAACTAATGCCATAAGACTTTGCTTCGTACCATATTTCAAGATTCTGAATTCACGGGAAGTATCCTGTAGGTTTTGATTCCCTTACGAGTGTCGAAAATTTGCGGGAATTTGTGGCATAAACGGCTGGCTGGTTGGCTTAGAAGTTTGATTTTTTCACAGCTTTAAGAGACAGTAGACCTAAGTATCCTTACTAATATTATAAACGCGAAAGTTTGTAAGAACGGATGTATGGATGTTTGTTACTCTTTTACGCAAAAACTACTAAACGGATCTGGATAATATTTGGCACAGAGATAGATTATAGTTTGCAATAGCATATAGACTACTTTTTATCGCGATAACCGACATCTACGCAGGCAACAACTAGTTTGATATAAATTTTAGCTTGATACCTCCACGAGTTTCTGAAAAAAAAATGGTCTTGACAGACAGGCGGGCGGACGGACAACGTCGATCAAGTGATCCTATAAGGATTCCGTTTTTTTCTTTTGAGGTACGGAACTCTAAAAAGGAGTAGCATATGAAAGCTTAAAAGTAAAAGTCATAAAAACAAACTTTAAAAAGAGACGCGCCGTCGCGTTGCCGCACCTTCGTACTGAGCCGCCTGTCTGTGAAATGGCAGGTGCGTGAAACGGTTAATCCACTTTTTAACGTCCCAATTTCAGTATCATAACACTTTATACTCTGTGTCTTGTAGTGCATAATAAAACACTGAGCAACACGTATGCCTTTGTGTAATCGATAAGGCGTCTAGCTTGATTTGATATACATAAGTAAGTAATAATATCTTTATCTGCATCGAATCCTAAACTAAATAGAGCCTGTACTACTGTAACCTGACTGCTGGTAAAAATACATATATTTTCTAAATACCTACCTCCATATCGATAAATTACATTTACAGACCAGAACAAAGTGCTCATCAAACAAAGATTTTTCCTGGGTGGGCATTGAACCCACTACCTCCGGCTAATCATTTAGAATGACTAACCACTAGACCAACAGATGAGCTAAACATGCGGCAAACATGCTTCATATCGCCGTATATTTTATAGTAACGTCTTGTATGTAATTCAACTACATTTTTATAACAAACATATTATTATTTATTTATACGTACACGTATTTAAGTAGCTATACTAAAACTAGAGATGTACCTTATTATATCTGTAATTAATACGTTTTTCTGTCTGTATCAAGTGTTTCATATATTTAAGGGATACTACGAATACATAGATGGACATTAAAAAATTAACTATATGAACTAATAATAAATATTTATTCATCACAATTTTTGATATATTTGAGTATACTTTAATTATGTATTTATTTCTATACTTAGTATCCCAAACTAGGCTTTGCCTAAGATCAGATAGACGTGTGTGAGTTGTCCCAAAATTATTATGATTATTCTTGGGTGTCCCAACTCTTTTTCGTTGTTTGTCTAGTTCTACTCTAATCATAATATGATACGACAAAGAATATAATTTTTGCATTTAATAAGTACCAACAAATATAAACAAAAAGTATTTTCAAAGTTTTCATAAAATATAAAAAACAAGTCAAGTTAAAGTCAGACCACGACCTTTGAAGGGTTCGATAATCGGAGAAAAAGGTTTGTATCACATAGCACTTCTAAAAGATAAAGTCATAAACAACGTAATTATTCAATAATTATTTATACATATATTTATCAATGAATATATTATATTCAAATACATTTTTACCTTATAGGTAGATACTAGTCGAAAAGTAAAAAGAGATGAGGGACAATTTTTATGAGTTAAGAAACGAGAAATGTAATTATTTATCATTTTTCACGATTGGAGAGTATTCTTAAAAAATGTAAAATAATTACATTTCTCCAAGTCACTTTACACACGACCTATCTAACAATACATACATCCTTTAACAGCTTATATGCATTGGACTTTGCTTAAGATAATTTATATAACATTTTTATTACTTACTAAAGTAAAAAAAGAGCAAAGGAACCTTACTTGCAATTGCGCTTAATTGCGATAAATAGTTTTCTACTTTCACTAATATCCATACAACCTTCAACAGCTTACTCGTATGGACTGGGCTTTTCTTAAAATTATTTGTAAAAAAAATGTATTATTTACTTGCAATTGCGTTTAATTGCGATAAATAGTTTTCTACATAACATTTTATATCTTTAAAGAACCCTAAATAAAAGATTTAAATATTTACGTACCACTTAGAGGGCTGATATAAAAAAAGAAGACTTAGATGAGTAATAATAAAAAAGCATCTAGACAATAGAAAGAATATTTAATTTATGTCACTTAAAAGTTGGTTTGTGTGAAAGGTTCGGCTTTGAATCGATGATAAGTTGTACAAGAACTCGCTTAGAGTCAGTGAGTCGAGAGGATGGTCAAAGAGAACAGAGCCCCTAGACAAGTGGCATAACGGTAGTCGAATCGAAAAGTCAAAGAAAAAACAAATGAATGGGATTTGACGTTAGTTTACGATATAATGTCGTAAACCTATTACTAATACCATACATTTGGTTTTTAACTTTTCGATTAGACTATCGCTAATGCCACATGTCTAGAGGGGCAGGACAGGAGGTTTCAGAGTTTGTACTACATTTGCACGCTGTAGTTGTTATATCAAAAGGTACAGCCTTCATAAGTACGTAGATTGGGTTTGCATTGATCATTAATGAAGTTAATTGAATGACTTCCAAGAAGACCACGAACGGTACAAATCCTTTAAGGAGATGCTCATTTGGTAATTAATATAGTAAGTGAGAGGAAGACGTTTCTTCTGCCATAGATTGCGACGTGATTCAACTAGGCATTATTAGCAAAATTAAAAAGCCATTCTAGCCTTTTTTTTAACTTTGCGTTAAGAGTTTAATAGTATTTAGACATCAGACTTATCAGACTCCTGTTTCGTGTATATAGGTAAATAAATCTACCTACAACAAGAGTATTGACATTGACGAGAAAATTATAATTTCATTCGGATTTACTAGGCAAGTAATGTCTTGTCGATTCGCACGAACGTGATACTCTGTAATTCGCTCCCGTGAATACTAACAATATCAAAATATACAATGTACCTGTCTACAATCAGTTCGTTACAAATAAATAGGTGAGGGAAGACAGATAGGTACGTAATAAATTTGGTTTTCTCGACGGAAATTGTTAAAGATTTATTTACTTTTTGTGTAACAACGTGTCAAGAAAAGTACCTGTATTTAAGGGACGTAAATTATGTTATACAATATAGATGGTTGCCGGGAGCTTCACAAAACAATTTAGACTCAAGAGCTTACAATGAGAGCTCAACTTTAGTGGGAAAACGACCTAAATACTTAGGTTACGAGTACCTATTGCTATTTTAATAAAAACATAGGTATTTACTTGGTTTTATAGAGGTTTTATTTATGTACACACGGCAACGGAGATAGCTGTACAGAGCCGCTACATTATGAAGATTAGTTTTTTAAGAAAACTATTATTGTATATTATTATTTCAGTAAAATTTGGTAACAGTCTACAATTAAACTAAACCTACAGATAAAAATATATTTTACACAAATTCATACTTTGGTTTCAAAATCATATAGCGGCCCTGGCCCTGTGTATCTCCGTTGCCCATTGTAACTACTTAAGTAGGTATAACAGAATGAGGTTAGTAAAGATTTAATATATTTTTAAATTCACAGTTGCGAGTGAACTCGTATCTACACAGATACTTTCTTAACTGCCAATAGTGGTATGTCCATGGAAATTTGTCCATGTGATCATTTTAAACCTCATTTGAAAGAGGTAATATCGCAGTCGCGCTCGTAGAGCCCGGAAAACATATTGGCAGTTAGTTCATTCCAGCTTACCCGTAACGTAGGTGGACAAATCGTGCTGTACAAAATCGTTTCCAGGTGAGACGGGTGCTATCTCCCGCTTTGCTATGGAGGGAAGTGGAAACTTTTCTTTCTAACTCCTCCTATTTACCTACTTCTGATTAAATTCGTTGCGGGGTCCAAGACAATAGCTTTAGTTGTCCAAGGGACGCAGGGAGTGTCCAAGGTCGGTGTATCAGTTGGTTACTCCACTGATAATCCTGGCTCACAGGGGTCACAATCGTGGGCATGGGGTGGAATTGTCTCGAGACGGGTGAAGTCAGCTACAAAGTTAAGTGGTAAACTAAGTCAAATAGTTCCTCAAAGAACTCCCCAGATCGGTCCCTAGCGAAACTCCAAAATACAAGCGTAGGTACGAAGAATGTTCGAGAAATCGAGGAAATTTACTGGTCAATTAATCGCACCAGAGGACAGAACACGCACTAAAAGCTAATGTCATTACAACTTTACATAAAAAGTAACAAGCACACAACGAAAATTTCAATTTCCAAACGGCTGCACAGATGACGACTGCACAGTTGGTCCAGTGACTTAGTAGCCATTTACTACTGCACTGCGTGTTATGGTTTCGATACCCACACGAGACAATAAATTGTGGGAACCATAAATGGTTGTTCCCAGTGTACATTGTGTCCGTCAATTAAAATAATATGTTTGTACAGTTCCCTGCGACACAGGGCTTGTTCCTTGTTGTTTGTTAGTGAGGTCTGTCTTTAAAAAAATACCATGTAGGTGCTAAGTACCTAAATTCGTGTAATCGTTAGAATAACTACCAGCCGAACAATTTTAGACGCTATACAAACAAAAATGACTTTGATATAAAAACTAATGAATATTCATTCCAAAATAATACTGCCTTCCGATTTCCTTATTGTGGCCGAACCGAAGTTTTGTTAGGTGTAAGGTAAATAAAAAAAAATCTATCAAACAGTAGGTAGGTAAATATGCCTACACTACATACAATAGGTAGGTATTGTTATGAATAATATTTAATTAATATAGATACTTCATTTTACTACTTGCCTACTATAATTTTACAAATATATTCTATTAGTATACCTAGGTACTTAGGTATTTCTTCCTGAGAAGTAGAAGTCTCTTAGAAAGATTTGTAAGTGGTTCGCATGCCGTCCAACACGCATACTTGGAGAATTTAATACCAAAACAGGATTGAGATATTATGTACCTAATTAGATACTGACTATTAGAGTAGTTAAACTTACAATCATGAAATATCCACATTGCATGCAAGTGCAAGAGAGATAGATAAGGCATAAGGTAAATCCGACTGGGCTAGGACCTCCAGCTTACAGAAGAACACTATGTTTTCATATACATATTTCCCTATCCCAGGATCCGCTTACCTCTTCTATTTGATATGGACCTACCTGTTCCATCTCAAATAGAAGAGGTAAACAGAAGGCTATCATCACACACCTGCTATGTTAGGCAAGCCTATTACTAAAAACGGGCATATTTTCAGGTTTCGAATAGATAAAATTAAATATACATTTAATTTTACATTTTGTATTACAGAATATACTAAAATCGATCGAACCTAAGACTGAGGTACTACAGTCTACAATAATACAGTATGTTTGGCGTGTATCGGTGCACTGCGCCATCTAGGCAAAGTGTTGAACTTTAAAACTTATAACTTCATTCGCAATCTCACTTCCCACTCAGGATAATAGAGGGAGCTAGTGTCGAGGCAGCATAAATAGATTTTATATCTAGGTAGGTAAGTAGTAACTATTATTTTATTTAGTTGTGTCCTGTCTATTTATGTTTTTAATATATATATAAAATATTGCAGTCTAATTGTGTTCAAGTAAGTGAATTATTATATTTGATATTTAACTTTTCCTCCAAGAACATAATTTTCATTCACTCTATAGACAAATCTACGAGCTCTAATCGAAGACCTACCCCTCACCAATAGGTTCTAACATGGCCATCTTAACTAGGCCAAAACAGTAATAATCATTCCGTCAGAATTCGTTCACAAATACATATAGATACAGATACCTATCTACCTACCTAATGCGTTTCTCCCATACTGAACAAACTTTAGTTGTACGTAGGTAAGAATTTATGACTTATTGATATACTGGGTCGTCTGCTAACTTCGGCGGGAGTCAACTCGGTCGAAGTGTTATTCACACAGGTTGAGGTTACTGCTCAGGTCGGCTGGAACTGTTCATTTAAGACTAAGTGTGATTTATTGCTTATAATGGTCACCTCGCTGAGTGTTGAGGGTTCGGTTCCCGTGATCCCATATTTTGTGTGATCCATAAATGTTTGTTCCGATTCTAGGTGTAGGTACTTTGTGTTTGTGAATTGTTTGTAAAGTCTTCTGTGACACATAGCTTTTTTCCGAATGTAGGAGTAGGTATCTACTCTTTAAAAAAAGGAAGGAGTCGTCAGAGTTTAGGCTTAGGTACCTACTTACACTGAATCATTGACCCTTATGTAAGTAAGACATAAGGTAGATGGGTAGGTACATAATATAATAAGTCCCATATATGTTCCAACGCTGGGCACGGGTCTCCTCTATTAAGAGAGAGAGAGAGAGAAAGGGTGTAGGCCTTAATTTACACTCACACTTACATTAAATGGGTAAATAGGGAAAGATAAATAAAAAATCTTCAGTTAATGAAACAAATATATTTCATTATGAAATTAATTACCAACAAATCCATTTTCAACACGTTTTCAAACCATTTTCAATATGATAGGGAAATGTGCCTTTTTTTAAAAGTGCCAAATATTCATTTAATATGCTGTTCATGTGCGGCTACTGTTAGTAATCTGAGATCATTGTAATATCAAACAAATAATGTGAACAATATGTATATACTCGTACATATACCATCGTTCGTGATCGCCAACAGTAAACGCACTTGACAAGCTAAAATTTTACGCCTAATGGTAACACTACAACACACATATTTATTGCACATTTAGAAATTTCGTAAAGTGTTTTTGTCTTTTTTTTTCTTATTTTTAGAGATCCAAGACATTTACTATAATTTTGCACATCGATATTAAAATGAAATAATATACACAATAGCATTAAAATTTAGACTGTGGTATAATACACATCCAAAATATGTAACTATGCCTAAGTTAGTTTGGACAATGGACAAGATATTATTATAAATTAAATGGACTATTTTAAAGATGAATAGTCATATTGCAAAATAAAAATCTTGAAAACAAGTAATAGTTAATCACGATAAAAATATAAAACGATCTGTATAACAATAATAATTATCTGAAATATACAAGTAAAAAAAATATATTATGTAACAGTATGTACTATCAACTAGTTTTCGAATAAAATGACCCATGACATAAATAATGTTTATAACAAAAGAACTGTTCGTCGAAGTAGTACATATAATAGTCATACAATAATTATATTTATTCTTAGTGCCCGCCGTAGTACAACACTACGAATATTTAAAATTATCAGTAGGTACTTAATAAATAATAATAAATAAATAATTGAAATACCTACTTCAATGTCCCAATTTCCGATACTTCAACATGGTAAGAAAGTTTTTAATGTTATTACTATACATACAATTTATTCCAAGACAATTTTATATTAATAAGGCCATAAAATAATTTACACAAATTCCAGTATTGTTTGAGAGCCAATACTTCCGCCAAAACCTAATGAAAATTTTCTAACTAGCTTTTCTGCATTACCTTTAAATACATAAAACGATCTCGCCTCATTATGAATGGTAATAAGACATGGACGTATTTTAGAAATAATTAATTAAAAACCTACAATTTTAAAACTCACACCACCACTCCGATGGCATTTGGTCGACTTAAATCTCATAGAAATAAATTACACGTGACATAATCAGATACAATATTAACATTGTGGAATGGTTACACCATCAAAATCTTACAAACACAATTCCTTACATAAACTGGATACTTTGGTTTCTAAGAGACACATTCGACCAACCACATGACATCTTTTTAAAAATACTGGACAAAATAAATCCTTATGTAATTACCTAAACCATATTATTGCTGATGTGGGTATATCATAGTGTAATGTGACTATATTTTATTAACTATGGAAGCTTCAATAAATAAAATGTCTCTGAAGAACAGTTTCTATCACATATCATTACACATTGTAGCACCACGCGGTTAATAGACCCATCTATGTCTACACTTACCTCTATTCATTGTTGTATATGGAGATGTATAAAAATCAATACATCTGAAAAATAATTTAAGATTGGTATATAAAAGATTCTGTATAATTATGTTTAAAAATTAAATAAACTCTCTTATTGTTTTATGTCGTAATCTATTGAGACTGTGTTTTGGCTTTTTAAACATTTTTAAATCAACACCTATTTATAAATATTATTTATTGACTGCGAAACCTCTGGCCTACTTTACTTTTACCCGAAAATCAGTCTATCTACGTTCAATAGTCGCCGCGTCGTCTAGATCTTATCGTGAAGAGACATCCGTGTCTATTTCTCCCTACGACGCCCGAAAATAATATCACATTCGCTGCCTCCGCATAACATTATTACCTACATTCAAGTATCCTAGCTTGTCCTTGTCGTGAGAAGTGTCGTGTCTACGACTCAAACTTTCAACGCTTCCATATAACACCCACAAATAAATCACGATAAAGACAGAGACCTGAACATTTTTGTCTCACGTAATATAATTAAACTAAACCAAGAAACTTTCACCTTACACAAGATCGTCAGTGTTCTATCCTATAGCCTATTGCAGTACATAAACATGTAAAATTCGTAATAAATAGTCGTTGTATCCGTATTATATATTTAATATTATAATATGGTATCTATTGTTTTCTATGTGTTAAAAATTATAATAATAAATGGAACAGTTGGTTATATGTATTTGACACTATGTTCTCAGTCGGTAAAATGATGAAATAAGACACACAATATTAAGTGGACGGAGATAATATATAAAATTGTTTTTAAAAAGTGTTAAAATTGTGCGTCCTGTGACGTTGTACGGTATGTACGTACGTGGTAACGCTGCTACAGACTGTCATACCTATATTTCAAGCATTCCTTAAAGTATCTTACTTTACTTTGCCATCGTGGTAGTCCTCCTAGAGTTGAAAGTCTATAAAATAAGAAGTATAATAAAATATAATGCCCGTTAAGCTCACAGTCGACGATAAAAATAGGTAAACAGTATTATGAGAACGTACAGAAAAGTATACAAAAATATTGTATGCCCATTCGTAACACCAGAACTGAATTATACAAATTAGAACTCACTTGATCTGTTACAATAATAAATGAAATAAAAGATTACTTAAATCCTAATTTATCACATTTGTCCTGGTTAGCACACGCATATTTACAGAACATCTGCTGTGCTCACTATATTTTAGAATCTGATTTAAAATTAAATTATCTATAATATTAGAGTTAAAATGTATGTTACAAGAACATATATATATATATAAATAATACCACACCAATTTTAACACTACGAGAATTCAAAATAATGAACCACTCAAAGTAAGCCCAAACACTTATTTTGGAATATCAAAACTTTTATAATTAAACTGGCCGTGGACACACGTTTTCAAACATGGCTCCCTACTACAAACATTCTAATACTTTGAGTGGTTTATGACCTTAAATCTATAAGACACTAAATTACGCCACAACATCAAGTAACTACCGCTGATATAATTATAAAAACAGTCAACATCAATTTTGAATAATATTTATATTATAAATTTGAAGTAATGGCAAAATATCTACATTATACACAATGTGAATACGTTATAATTGTTATCTGATAGTATTGTATAAACTCGTTCAGAGGGAATACAAAGACCGGTTTATGAAAGATTACAAATGGATGGCAATGTTTAACACACCGTATCTACGCATTATAAAAATCCATATATTTCTTTCGTTAAGTATATAATTAAAAGACTAGCCCTCGTATTCGCTCTGATTGCAATTAGAGTATTTCTGTAGTAAAAATAAAAATTCAGAGTATTGCTTCTCGTTTATACTAAAAGTTTTCGACTACCTACCTAACTTATTATATCCCTCTGGCAAAGACACTATTATAATATTTTATTTTCAACTGTATTTGTATAACAATGAACAAATAAAAAACATTTAAAAAAAGTTAATATCTTCAGCTAAAATCGGCTTACGATAACAGTACTAACTAAATCAATATTATTCTATATTAAAATGTTTCGTAAACATTTCCTGTACCTGAATATTTCGTTGCATTGACTACTTATTTAACGTGGTAAAATGTAGTAAAACCCTATGGATTACAAATTGTTTAATATCTAACCCGCATTGGAAATATTCGCCTGCAAATTTCCTTTAGAAAAATCCTTATTTATACGATACCAGTTTTGAAAGGCAATTCTATGCTGTCTAACACTCCAAGAATGATAGTGATAGCATGATAATTGTCTTGAAAGAATTGCATTGCCTAGATGGCGCTTCATGTGTCATTTATACGGTGCAAGTTTTACGAATCAACTATTTACTAGCATTAAAAATGCTTCACAAAATTTGCATGCTGTAAATGGACATAAAAACCGCAGTCACAACATGTTAACTAACGCTTTAATCGCTGTTTACACAAAGCAAGTTTTGCGAGGCAGAACTAGAAAAATTTGCATCGTGTAAATGGCGCTATATTATCGAAGAGTTAGACAAAGACAGTGTTTGTCTTCCAAAATACGTATGGTATAAATAAATCTTAAAAAACCCAATAGCTAACACAATTAGGTCGACGTAATATCACTTATTCTATACTTAATTGACGGTATTTTATTTATCTTGAATATTTTATACTTTAGGCTCCCTTTCGGACAGATATTATGAAATAAACGCAGTTTGTACCTTTTTTAAAATGATAAAGCTCTAAGTTGTACATCGGAGATATTTCAGTGTTAATAATATAATATAGGTACATATAAATATTTTATTAACAAATTAATTCATATTTATTACATAATTATGGACTAAAATTTAATAAAATGGAGAGAAGGGCGTATATGTATAAATATAAAATAAATAATATTTGCTGATTCTGGACGTTTTGTTAATATTTTAAATATTTATTTTTATACGAGATAGCTATTGATCTGTTTACAAATAAAATCTGACTTTAAAAACAGATGCTTGTCTAATATAGAATAATATCACAATATCGGCAGTTAACATTCTTCTTATGGCGATATAATATATACTTACATATATACGTAAATACTTATAATTGAAAAAAGTATTTGTCTTCACATTATTGTATAGTCTATTATATAATATATATTTCAACTAAACAGCGTTATTTACACAATGCAAGTTTTGTAAAAGCAAGTTTCATGTCATCTCTGTTTTTCTCGGCGAGTAAGACAAAGAATGAACTTACTTTACAAAAAAATGTACCGTGTAAACGAGCCCTTAATGTTATCAAATTTCATTAATATTCTAAAGTTGTAATCGGAGGAGAGATTGATTAAATGTTTGCAGGCGAATAATTTCCAACCAAACAAAATCCGTGGACGTATAATCTAACCTTTAGGCTCGTTGAGTTCTACGGCTGACTAAGCAGTTTGTATGTATGCAGTAGCTTATACACCGCTAGTGAATCTGTAACATCAAGTCTAAAACAAAATGTGTACAAACAATATTATTGACAATTAATTTATCTACTTCAGTGTTTACTTTTATGAGGTACATATTTTGGCACAGAGAGATTTCTTAAAACTATAGTTAATTTATACGTAGGTATATTTACTTGTTAGATAACGTTATTTTAAATTACATAAAACATTTTTTCGATGTTCTAAAACTTGTTTGACTGGTCTTAAATCGTACGAATCACAGTTTTTGCATTCTCCTAATTACCTATCGTCACGGCTACCAATTTTCTAGTTCCTCTTCAATGGAATGGGTTATTTAAAAAATCTTAATATACGTAGGCATATAAAAATATGGCAAAATAAACTATTGTTAAGCATTCTTTAAAACGTAAAACGTAGCTCGCGTTGTTATCACCTGTTAATGTCCTTCGTGATCGGCCGGATTGATACCGTTGTACATTGATTAAAGGGAAGGTGTTTGTTTAGTCAAATGCTTGTGTTCATGCAAAGCGGGGAAAGTAAATACTTGGTCCCTCATCGTTACAGACATGTTCAATGACATGACAGATGTTCAAATTATATGAAAGGCAAAAAAACAAGACCGCCAATTACAAGAGTGATGAGAGACGATATTATGTAAAGGTATAATTATTTGTTTTTAACATAATAAAGGCGCAGCCCTAAAAGCAAAATAAAATACCGTTTTAAGTAGTACGTCAAAGCCATGTGATCACCATGAAATCCGAGTGCTGCGTAACAAAAATAAGCCATTATAATAATTATTATTGCTTCGCAATTAACACAAATAGTTTTTCATTTACTATTCGCTAGAATATAGAAAATTATTTCATAAATATACATAAACCACTCCAAAACGAAAATAGTCCTGTAAAAATCTAATTAAACCTGCTTATATCAATAATTATGTTGTAAAGTTTAAAAACGTTTTAAAAAATATTCCAATTTACTGTTATAATATGACTCGGTCATTAACTATAGAGGTATGGGAAGATCGAGGTGAGGACGGCGCGGTCGAGGATCAGCGCGTGTTGTGAACGTGTGTCGTCAAGTGCTTGGACAGGTAGTCGGCGCGGGCGAAACATTTGCCGCACGCCTCGCAGTGGTACGGCCGCTCGCCGGTGTGGATACGTAAGTGACGTGTCAGGTCGCTCTTGCCCCCGAACGCGCGTCCGCAGAACAGACACACAAACGGACGTTCGCCCGTGTGCTTACGGACGTGCAGTTTCAAGTTCTCTTTCGACCGCACGCACTTCCCGCAGAACGGGCATGCGAATCTCCTTTCCTTGTCTCTCTGTCTGTCGTCATTTTGCATGAAGCCAAGAAGACCCGAGTGCGAGCTAGAGCTTTCGTGTTTGCCGCTGTCCGCTCGTGATTCATTTTCCGAGCTGTCAGCCATCGAGCTGATACTCGCGAAAGACACGGGAACACGCCTCCGCTCTTCAGAGGTCGTGTCGTCATCTCTCCTGGGTTCGCTTTCGGCACCTGAAGTGCGACATTCTACTGAATCGTCTACCGTCACTACTGAGTCTGTGGGACCGTTCGAGTCAACGGTACTGTCTTGCTCAGCGTCCCGAATAACTTCGGCGGGAGATTTGGCGGCGTCGGTTTTATTCTTTTTCTTCATTGATAGATCCATCTCACCACATTGACCAATCAGAGCCTCGTTGGTGCTCGATACTTGATCAATGCCTTCGGGTGTATCAGTATTTTTAGTATGAAGTCTCTCCAGAGTGTGATTCAAACGATGCTTCTTGAAGGATTTTAGATAGCGGAATTGCATACCGCATACGTCGCAGGTGAACAGTTTGTCGGCCGGGAGGCGCGCGCGATGGTTTTGTTCGCGATGCTTGACGTAAGCAGACCTGTACCGGTAGCTCTGTCCGCACTGTTCGCAGACGAAGGGCTTATCATCACAGGGCGTCTGAGAGGCATGTTGTAAAGCGGCGTGACGTTCAAGGAGCCAGGCGGAAGGGAAGGAGGCGAGGCACACGCCACAGCGACGTCGCTCCGAGTGTAGCATGTGTCGGTTGTGGTACAGCATGCAGTCGTCGCTCAGGTACCGGCGCAGGCGACAAGCTTGTAGCGCGAGCAGCGGCGACCACAGCGGCAGCGCGGTCGGGCTTCGAGCCGGGATCGGACTGGGGATACTCGGAGAACTGCACGACATGTCCAGACACATCTGTAATGATAATACAACCATGTATCACTTATAACTCGAAGGTTGTATAGTATAACATTATAATGATATTGTTTTATACCTGCATGAGTCCAGAGTAGGGTGACAACACCAATAAAAGAATAGTTCTGTAATGATTGTAGAGCTTTTATTTGTCAAAATTGTATTTTTACAGCTATGATATGCTTATATTTGTTTCAAAAGTTACAATGATCAACAGCGATGGGTCTCTGTTTAAGATTGTTGTACAATTGACAAAACATTACACCGTTTGATCCTCATTCCGTTCTGATATACTGAAACACTTTTTCAACAAAACTGTACTGCTCTTTGTTACAACATTATGAACTATTAATAATGTTAAGGCAAAACAGATTTTCTCTAATCTAAAATGTCAACAATGTATGTTAAATAAAACAGCTTAAGGGAAATATAATTATCATTTCATCCACGAAATGACAACTAGGTATATCAAGCTCTATAAATAAAGTGGACCTACATTATTTGAACTTGTGCTGAAAATATTTTATATCAGCATAATATACGAGATATATCGAATAAGTCAATCTAAGTCCAAACATTAAAAACAGCGATGATTACAATTTAAGAACGTCACTACATAAACAGAGCAGGGCTCAATAATCTATTCGTATATTATGCCGTTACATATATTAGTCACGAAAGTTTAAACCTAAATAATTTATAATAAACACATTATAATTATTAAAACAAATTGTACCAATATACAATAATTAATACACCTACAGGAACTTAGAAAATTGCAATATAAGTTCTATATTTAGGTATGCCACTTAAAAAATTGGTAAATTAAATTACAAGTAACCAGTTCACGCTTCAGCGACCTCTACCTCGATCAAGTTGGACGAAACTTAACGATACTAACACTATACAAAATAATTTTATGGTACTTTTGGTCATGAAATTAATTTTGCACTGGTCTTTTATCCTGCCTTGCAAAGAAAGAACGGCACAATTGCACGACACATTAGAGGAATATCACCTCTAAAGCATCTTACTTTGGATGCGTTTTTGCTGAAACTGATGCTATACACTTGGGTCGTTCTCCTTTAGCAGAGCAGCATAGTATTATAACATCACAAGATTGGAATGCGCTAGCTACGGAGACGCCGAGGTGCTTTGCTGCTTACAAATCAAACCGAGACAGACTAGAGAGTAAGTCACATATCATAACGCAACTTACAATTTTCACCATAAAATTACAGATTTTTTTTTTGTCTATCTGCTACATATACTATGTATAATCCGTGATTTGCAGCCTTTATATAAGTCTTGTATAGGCAAGAGGCACTCTAAATATAAAACTGTGGTCACAATTCAAGATAATATAAAAATGAATCTACATCATATCTATTTCAACACATGAAATATTTCGTGCTAGTGTTTTCTTAAAAGTTATCATGCTCTGTAGGTACTTTAAGAAATACCTACGTCAATTTAAAATATAGATATAATAAAGTTTATCAATATATATAATTACGTGTCATTTATTTATTTGTGCTAACGGCGTGAACTCTGCGGGGACGTAGCAACAACTGGCAAATGTTAAGATTTGAATAACTGCACTTGGGGGTAGTATATATAATCTACTGTTAATGTACCTACTTTATATTTCACTAACAACATCCACCATTGCCTATATACACGTAAATACATAGATATATATAAATCTATTTCAATATCATTATTTCAATAATAAATATTACCTCTGAAAGTTAGAAAACAAAATAGTATTTTAAACTGCATTCTGTATTATAAAAACTATTTCGATAAATCTCGTACAAATTTGTTAATTCGCATAATTATTAACCATTTATTTATTGCTATTAATTATTTGTGTAAATTGTAAATATTTAATCTTTCTTAAAATAAGAAGAGGAACATTAATCAAGGTTTTATTATATTGCTATAAAGTTTGGTAACGTTCGACTCTGACAAAACAAAAACGAGTGCAGCTTTTCAAATACCAACATTCATGTGTTTAATTTTTTTATCATTTTATTGTATTTTATTTCATTTCTGAATTCTAGCTCCGGAAAGTAGCGCATCTACCAATCTATTTATCTAAAATGCATTTATTTATATATACTGTGTGATTTTTAACAATAGACCAACATTAATTTTACTTTCCCACATTATGTTCATAGTAAATTCGCTAAAACTTTACACAGGAGTGTACAAACTCATTTCTATTCAGACAATTCACATCATCGTTCGTGATATAATGTTTAAATTTACTTAAATAAACGACGACGTGGACTGCTAGCAGAAAACATAAAAACACTTTCAACAATACAAATAATAAAACACTTCAAGTAAATTTAAACATTTACTGGTTTATGGAATGTAAATTATATTGGTAGCAATTTTTCAAATCACTTTGATCAATATAAACCACACATTCTCATCAACCATTTTGTAAAAAAAAAATTACTTAATACTTGGAAAACAATAAATTGTCAGTAGAACTAGTGTAATATTTATTAACCACGTGCGTCTGGAAGAGCTTCCTAAGAACACTACCACATCATTAATTCATTAACTATTATCGTAATATTTCATTCAAATGAAATAAACTAAGGCGAATAACGAATTTGAAATGCTCCGGTACTCACGGCGATCATACATCTGAATTTAGACATTTTTATATTAAATAGATTATAATAGTTACCTAAATAGTATCGGTGGCATTAGCTATAAAGTAAACCATGTTGACACTGGAATAATTTCGGAATGTTAGGCGTTCGCAATCCAAATATTATATAAAGATAAATAAGTACTTCGGTGATACCAAAATAATATCAAAAAATAATTTTACCGATATCATACTGGCCTTAATTTCTACATGACGCCTAAAAACTTATAAATAGCAATGAGATCTGTTAAATAAACCTTTTTAATTTTAATTTTTGTACCTAATTTTAATTGTTCTCGCTTCGTCGATTAATTAATTCACATTGATTATATAATTATGACTCATAACAACAAAATAACGAGTTAATTTATACATTTAACAATATCTACGTTAAAACAAAATGAATTCAGGTATTTAACTATCGCGACATTAATTAAATTTCATTTTTAATTTCTCGAGTAATTTTAATTTCGTAATAAAAATGATTATAAATCATGTGGCCTAAAAATCCTAAATATTTGAAATCACATTCTGAGATCGCATCTTTTACTCCCAGATGTAGTACCTTACATGTATTAGACATATATCACAGATCTTTTTCTATATTACCATAATACTTTCTTTTGAGAAAACCCAAAAAATATGAAACACTAAACATCTAATTTACAATAAAAAGATATTTAAACGCCTAAATTCAAAATGACTTATAAAGAAAATTTTAATATCCTATTTTTCAATATAATTATGTATTTTAAAATAAGTGTATCGACACTCTCTATTTGTGAAATATCTATTAATTTTTTAGTTTTTAAAAATGATATGTCCCATGACCAAAAGATTATGAAATGATTAGGCAGTTAATTCTATCCCCTAGCTAATATATTTACGTGAATCAATTAGGTACTTGTATGATAATGATATTATTTCCTATAAGAATATTAGTATGCTCTAGCCTGAGAGTACCGTGGGCAATTCAATATGTATATAAGTATTTTTTTCATTGAACTTACGGACTATATGAGCCAACATCCAATCAGTTCCAAATCAAAGCTTTAATTTTGCCGGTTGTGATGTCGAACTATCAAAATTTGTAAAGAGAAACAAACACGTATATTCTATAAAGCTGCTTTTAGAGGAGTACGTATACGTATTATATGCGTACCGTCCGCGTAAAGGTTCTGATTGACATATACAAGGAGTCTAATCCGGTATAAACGCGCGCTTCGCTGTAAGGCGATGATTTTAATACAATATGTATATTCCAAAGCTCCTCTCGGAAAGTCCTGGTATAATATGTATACGTATCCGTACTGCTCAAAAAGAGCCTAAGGTCATCACTCATTATAGCCTCATCGCTCCAGTGAGCCGTTTGTTAATTGACATATCATACCATGTACGAATCTAAAGCTCAAATTTAAGTGACAAATCGGGAACGATAAGAGTATATAATAAGTGATACATTGATGACCCTTAAGAAAGAGCCTCAAAAATAAAGGCTATGTTTTATTATATTATATTTTAAACAAAAATATGGATGAAGTTGTTGAAAAATAATTAATCTTACAATTCATAAAATATCCCTGTATTTGACTCTGTTGAATTTATTGAACACAGCGATTATTATGAGGCGTTCCAAACTCTGTGCACATCTTTTTGAAACAAAATCATAATAATATAAACAATACAAGAAAGTCGGATGTAGTAATGAGTAGTATTAATAAGTATCGAGGTACCCAGTGTTTGAAACCATCTAAATAATCATAAAACAATATATGGTTCTGTAGTATGAAAATAGATATGAAACCTTTATATATACTTATAGATAGATACCATGCCTCTTATATCCAGTGGAACTAACAGTTTACATAAAATTCAATTTTTACTGTAACACCGTAAAATAATAGTTTTGAACGAGGGAGTAGCGCACGGAGCAAGAGGCATGGTATACGGACAGAACAGAAACAGTGCTTAAAGCTTTGATTCCCATGATCACATCACACACACCCACAACCCTCCCCGTGTATACCGAATACAGAACTACCGAAGCGTTTACATTCTAATAAATTTCCTAAAAATCCGATATTATCAAACTATATGTTATTTACATTTATATGTCATAATATTGCTTTTGAATTACCTCAGGGGAGCGTGCGTCGTTAACTTCGAAAGACACTTCAAAATTAGTAAAAATCTCAAATCCCTAACTTCTTAAATGTTACCAACTAAGTTGAGTGCTATTTTCGTATGGTCTCTAATAATTAAAGCACTCATAATCAATCTTTATTTTTTGTTTATAAAATCAACTTTGACTCAATACTACTATAATAAATATGAAAAGTATCTAAAGATTATGCCAGCTCTAAATTAATGATATTTTACAATTTCTCCATTATTTTCGAAAAGTTTAAAAATTTGCAACCAAATGCTACAGCTCATTTATAAAAGAAGAAATGATTTTGTAGAAGCAAATAAATCTAAAAAAGCTTTTTTCTAACTCGACAAACTCGTAATTAAAGGATATTAAAAGTATTCATACTTCTCTAGCTAACTTTGGCTATGCCGGCTAATGACCCATAGATAAAATGAGTTCTTTTTATTATTAACTAAAGCATAAAGAAAGCACCTAACGTTTGAAACTTTTTATAGAAATTAAGCAAACGAAATGGAACAACTGAAAAGCTCATTTTAACAAATAAATTTAAGAAGTATCAACTTTAGTGTGTCAATTATCTATTAGTGAAATATCAAATATTATTCATATCATTCAGATCACAGTTGCGGCGTTTAAATCACATTCTTAACTAATTACAACATATTGTCCTCCATTTGTTCATTCAATTATCACTTCTTGCTCACCATTGACTATTTCCAATAATAGTGCATATTACTGGATAATACATCGTCGTAGGTTAGTGGTGCACTACCGCGGGCCCTTACTCATTGATGCGGACTCTCTTCCTCCGTGTCGACAGGACTTGGCGACAAAAACTTACGAGCGTACTTTGGATAATGCGTTTTCTCGTGCGCCTTTAGTATAGTCGACCGCGAGAATGTTTTGCCGCAGAGACCACAACGAAATGGCCGTTCACCTGTAATATTAAATTAATTTTAAATTTATAATATTTTTACAATATTATATAATAGTAATACGCCATTCATACCACAGTAGTTGTTATGCAAGGCCATTCACATGTCACATATATTTTGTTAATAATGAGAACCTTGCGATGAGGGCCAACTATTGCCTTGCAAAAAGTGTATGGTGCAAATAGCGCAGGCCAATTCCATACAATGATCAAATATATTAAAGGATAGTTAATATTGTAATTTATTCTGGTACTGAGAAACAATGGATATAATTTATCGAACATAATGTATTTGATAAGAATTCAGATAATTAAACAAAGCTTACCTGTATGAACTCTACAATGGTCTTTCATGTGGTGCCTTAATTTGAACGCCTTCCCACAGAATTCACACTTAAAGGGTCTATCACCGGTGTGCACTGGCAAATGTGTTATTAACGAAGAAACATCTGGAAAACTCTTGCCACAAAACTTGCATAGCACTACATTCCCGGGCTCTACAGGCCCTATGTCCAACTCGATAGGAGATTCTTCTGTGTGCATGGTTAGGTATGTGGGGTCACTGAACTGTCCTATCATTGGTAGACCCATGGGCCTGCCTAGTATGGCATCACGGTACTTCAGCGTGTCAAGCGTGTGCGTCGTCAATATGTGCCTCGTCAGTTTGCTCTGATGTGGAAACGCCGCACCGCAGTGTATGCAAGGATAACCTCTCTCCCCTTCATCAATTCGCACCCTACCGGACCCATCGTACTCCTGCAACCACAAAAAAGAACATCAACTTCTTTTTTCTTGTTCCATTTTTACACGGATCAAACTGTGTGCAATATCTCTACCTCTACTATCTAAATTGAGATGCAGTCTCTGTTTATCTTTAATTTCCACTATCTAATTAAGAAGTTGACGCTCATTTTTGCCCAAAAAATGTGCAGGAGTGACCCGGGAGCCGGCTACGCGTAATGCCTTGTTGCTTAGCAACGCGCACGCGTACAGAATCACAGATTCGTACTATAACGTATGCATGTATATGGCCAAAGTTTAAAATAAAAAAATTGCCCAAAATATATATCAAACAAAATGAATGGATATAAAAATGATGGCCAACAAAATGAAGGTCAACTTCTTGACAGCAAGGCATAATACTCGATGTTCAAAATAGCGCAGCATATCAAACAAGCATGCGTGTAACAAATCAATTTACACATAAAACACAAACTAAACTGAATATTACAGAACATTTACAATTATTTTAGTCACTTTGTTTTGCCACCACCGAAACTAGTAGGCATACATGACTTACTTTAACACCTAATATAATAAAATAAGTATTAATAAGGCTTCCACAATATCAAAGACTTTACTCAAACTATATAAAACTTATTAGAATGCTGACAAGCATTAATATGGCAACAAATCAGTAAGTACTGGGCAAAGTTTAAGGCCATGCCTATACAGGCCAATATTGTATACTTTTTGTATATTGTTTTATATAACAAATATTATTATGATTGTGGAAATAATAATGAAACATGCAAAACAACATTGAACTAAATTTTACTACACAGATATTTATTAAAAGCTAATTTATTTACACATGCATATTACTAAGGTTACATTGAAGAATGTCATAAGTCCAAAAACATGGGAATCAACTTTCTTCAATGCTAAATGCCATTTAAATAATGCAATTTCTCAAAGCAATAGCAAATCTGTTTTTCACAGCAAGTGAGGTACAGACAGGCCGAAAATTTTGCAAAAACTGCATTAAATAAAATGGTATCTATTTATAACACAATGTGAAGTATACAAATAATTCTTCAATTATTGAATGTACACAAAAGAAATATACAATAGAGATATCAATATTACATATAAAAAGAGTATTATATACAAATGTGAGCTTAACTCAAAGTAAAGCATTTTAACTGAATTGGTACTATATATTTTTTTTTATTACAACGTGGGTGGCAAACAAGTATACGGCCCACCTGATGTTAAGCAGTAACCGTAGCCTATAGACGCTTGCAATACCAGAGGTATTCCGGACCCATTTTTTTACACCAGTGTTTTAAGATGGAGTACCTCTAAGATAGGAAAACGTTTCTTTCAAAACGCATCCAATCTGAGTGCTGGAGATCATTTTTAAAAGATTTTATTATTTTTCATGATTTCATTAAAGAGCAAACTTATCAAACACCTAATATTGATCTTCACTAAGCATATTGATGTATAAGCAGCCAACAAAATTTCAAATTAAATATAGAATTTAATATTAGCAGCAAATTAACATTATTTTATGAATATAGTTACTTCAAATTGTGTACTAATATAAACATAGATCATTAATGAAAAAAGGTATACTCACAGATTCATGTTGCATTCTATATTCTGCCGATGTTTCACCGCCTCCTTTCTCCTCATTGCTCCTGTCCCAGTCTACTTCCTTTTTCAGTGACTGAAACATTTTAAAATTGAAATTGTAATAATGTGTACAACATTTTCTAAAGTATTCTGTCAGCACTAAAGCAGTGATTGCTGCACTAATTAAAAATACTATCTGTGTGGCTTTGTATCCTTATTTCATCATGTTTCAATGTTTAAATTAGCCTATCATAATAAATTTAAATTTTTGACCAGTTCTATAACCAAAAGGCCATTTTGGAGAGGATGGGGCGAATTTTTGAGAAAAAAATATGTACTTCTTAAACACAATTTAACATAAAATGAAAGTAGAAATAAAAATCAAAAGAAGTAAACAAAATAATTGATTTACAAAAAGTTTTGCAGATTAGTATAATGCTGTTTCTATTATAGATATAACAGGCATTAAGCATGGCTTAATAGAAAATTACTATGGTGTCACAAGAGTGAGACATCATATCATAAAACAAGTGTTGTCTCTTTTTAAATTATGAAATTCTTATTTTTCAAGACATTCAACTTATAACAACATAGTTTTGGGTCTGTATGTTTGAAAGTAGTCAAACAGTACTTAAAAAATTGGTTGTCTGTAAAGTCGGTTTACTGACGATAGTTGAACATGACAATGTTATAAGAATGGCTGATTGTGCCTCTTTGTTGCTCATTTCGCACTCTCACTTGCACAATGGAACGCGAGCCTCAGAGCAAGGTAACACCGTATAGGTCATCTTTGTACGTGCATGCAGCGTAAGTAAGCGTAAGAGGTAAGTAAATAAGAAAGTAATGAAATATCCTAAGTTAATTGTAGTAATTGCCCTGAGCAATCCTTAAAACAATCTATAAAAAATCAACATAAAAAACCATGTTATAAAGTTTCTCAGTAACATACCAAGGGTACTTGTTGAACTGGAGGCAATCCAGAAGGGCCGGCGATAGGCTCTACTCCACTCCTTGGACTAGGCAATGATGGGTGAGACGGATGAGTCAGCCCAGGATGTGATATTGTATTCAATACACTTAACCTTTGGTCCACTGGAGAGTAATGCGCGCCCAGCACACTACTGCTGTGACTGTTTATCGTCATGTTTAAGCCTGGAATTATTTAAATTTGATAAGTATAGAAAATGATAATGGTAATATAGTAGACGGCATCTTGAACAAAAGTGGGCTCAATTGGCGTACAGTGGTGCAGTCCTAGTGAAAGTTGCATAGTTCGACAATATTAAATAATGACTCGAATCCTTTAATCCTGTAATTGGTTCATTATCATAGTTCAAAAATCATAGTTTCTATATATTTGTTTGTATATATTACTTACATAAATATTATTCTACTTCTTCAAATGTGTTTCTTACGTATTAACAAGAGAATACTAGCATATCATTCTACCTACCATTTTTATTCCGTGTTTTATTTAAGAATTTCGGGAAATATGGTTTAGTACACACTTATTTCATTTTCGAAATTCAAGTAACTGCCTCCAAGATTAATATCCTTGTGTCATATTCTACATAGATATCTTTTAATTGACTTGTTAATGTAAAATAAACCATCGTTTTCAATTAATTACACTAAATACACTTTATAGATTTGTTTTTATTTACTACTTGTTACCGCCGACGACTCATTGATTAACATGTCAAACCAAGTGTCACTGTCAAAGTAAGTCTACAAAATGTCAAAAAGTTTTAGGGTTGCCCTAAAAATCCTAAGTTGTTTAAAATGAAATACAAATACATGTCTGCATTTTTGGGTATTTTATTACTTATCATAAATTTCACAAAGTGAAATTTACACTGACGGTCGGGATCAATCTTTGTTAAAATATGTAACTTACCGATGCTTTCATTTTGTGCGCCATTTGATCTTATCGATACAGTATCGTCTTCTGGAGACGATGACCGCATAGGTTCATCAGGAGGCTCTTCTTTTGGAATAGGAGGATGTGTTGGGGTAGAAATTTCCGCGGCAGTTTCAGACCTAAATCGCCGCACCGAAAGTAATGGGGATATTCTAGGTGGTGAAGCCTCAGGCATTTCTCTTTGATCACGTGTTTCTCGTGGTTCACGTAAGTCCCTCGGGTCACGGACTTCTCTTAAGTCACGTGGGATATCTCTTGACTCTCTGATTTCTCTATGGTCCCGAACTTCACGTAGATCCCTTAAATCACGGGGGTCTCTGATGTCTCTCAATTCACGAGATTCTCTGGGATCTCTATCTCTATGTTCTCTTGAGTCTCTTGGCTCTCGAGAATCTCTTGTATGAGTTTCTCGGCTGTCACGACTTTCTTTATTTTCTCTTTCACGGATTTCCCGTGTGTCTTTCAATTCACGCCTTTCCTCTTTTTCTCTATGTTCTCTGCCGTCTAGTTTTTCGTGTGATTCTGAAGTTTCTCTTGTATCTTGTGGTTGGCACTCTTCCATTGGTTCTGTTACTTTTCTTGAGTCAATGCCAGCTGCGCTTAGGGTAGTCATTTCAGCTAATCCTTTCACCTAGAACACACCATCAAATTTGGTTATTTTCTATGACATTTACTAATTTAGCAACACCTCCAATTTGGAAAGATTAGGCATCTGCCTACCCTTTTCGGATAGTGGTGTGAAATGTCTCTGTATTAAATTATTAGGGGTCGAGCCCATTGCCCACTTTTTTCAATCGAAAATTTGAATACCTAGCTCTTTTTGTCTGACTCGAGCATAGAACCCAAGCACGGCTTTGTTGCACTACTTACCTACCTACTTCTGCGTGACCGAGGTACTTTATAGATAGGTAGGTACTTACGTAAGTATCTACTTGATATTAACTAACTCAAATGTGTTTTAAAAAAATCAATGCGGCTGAAGTGAGGCGAAGGCTGAAGTGGAGCATCCTTTCAATTTACCGGACACAATAAAGTTTCATTTTGTATTATAATTATACTTAATGCATTCGTTGAAAAAAATTGACAGGTCGTTAAGTGCACTATAAATTTATTGTTCCTATTCATTCTAGACAAATACGCCGTAGCCATTACACAATTCGCTTTTTTCAGTAGGTAGATATAAAATATCATAATCCTAATTAAGAATTAGTTATAAAAGCAACTAGACGGTTTTATCTTTACGAAAACACACACTACTGGACGTATAGGTACGTGTAAAACATGTTGATGTCTCGTTAATTAAAAATCCCTTACTTCCTCGTTGGTCGTTATAGGTACCCCGCCTCGTGTATCTTTTGCACCAATCAATTGGCTATTCTATCGTATAGATGGAGCATGAAACAATTGCTAACCACATTTATGAGCGGCGTGTCGTGGGTTCAATCCCTACACGGGACAAAAAATGTGTAATCCATAAATGTTTGTGTTAATGGGTTTAAGTAGGTACTTTGTATCCGTTAATTGTATGTTTGTAAAGTCCCCCGCGACACAAGGCTCGATCCCTAGTGCGGGAGTTGATTTTTTTTTTAAAAAAAGCCTGTTTGTCAGGTGGTTTGTGACAGTTTCTAAGATAGAGGTCGTAGGTTCGATTCTTAATTAGGGCAAATCTTCAATCTTCAGAAGCGATCCCTTTTTGGCTGTACCACAACCCCAGTTAAAAGACTTAAGATTGAGAACTAACCCTGCCAATTTGTTAATAACACAAAATAAGTGTATATATCTCATTTTATCCAATTTATCCAAATTTTATGTGGAAATACCGATACCTACCGAGCTAAACCCTCTACAGCCAAGCTACTTCTTTAGAGGTTGACGAGCTATGAGAATTTCATGCAAAAACGGGAAAGCCTCAAAAACGAAGTTTTTCTTAGTGTGACCACGATGACAGCTATTAGCCATCTACGCAAGAGTTACTTTCCAAGGCACGGGCTTGCTTATACAATTTCCAAATTTCAAGCATGTATTGTGAATTTATTGACAGAAATGAAAAAATAGGTATTCTATCTTTATTCTATCTATTTTTGGCCTGACCCGAGACGTAACAGCATCGTGCTCGACAACTGGACCAGTCAGTATCTTATAAATAAATCGCGAATCCAAATAATTGAATTGATGTTACCTGCAGGCTCTCAGCTGTTTTAAGCAGTGCAGGCAGTTGGCAGTACTGGACGTTGACCTCGCCCTTGTACATAAAGTCGACGAGGGTGCGCAACTCTTCTAAGCCCACGTCTTTGAGGATCACAATGGGGTGACGCGACGGGTGGTCCACGAACAGCGATCGAAAGTACGATGAACACGCAGACAGCACTACCTGGAAATATCGTTAAATTAATTGTGATTAGTCTGTACGATGAGCTTAATGCGAGTAATTTGTAACTGATATCTTTATTGACTGAATCATTCAGGGTTACGTGTCCGGCATTTCCAATCCACTCACTTTCTATGCACAATTAAATGCTACCTATTATTCACCTTCTTTATGTAAGTAGGTAAGTACCACCTACTGTCTGAAAAGTTATCTTTACATTCTGGCAAAATTAATAATAATAATCACAATCTATAGGTCGTGGGACCTGTATATCCCACTGCTGGACACGGGTCTCCTCTTCTCTTTTAAAAGAGCTAAAAAGCTTAAGGCCTTTATCCTCACAAGCTAGCCTTGGTAGATCAGACATACCTATAAATATCTTCAAAAACATGTTAGCTGTTTTAAGTGCTAACTTCTTTAAATGCGTTGAGCACTTTTTGTATGAAACTTGCGTCATCGTCACCGTATCCTTTTCATATTTAAAAATAACATCTAATCTAATAGCTCGAAGAAACAATTCATTAGTTCTTAGTTTTCTCGTTTTTCGGCAGGCCCTAAAGACTGTCCCGCAATGTTTTTTCTTTATTACCAATAGTGGCAGAGGAGCCAGTGGCCCACCCGATGGTAAGTGGTAACTGCAGCTCATGAATGCATGTGGCAATGGATGTGGCAGTGGCATTGCTGAAAATTTCAGCAATGCCACTGCGTATCGTGAAGTTAGTGCCGTCTTTAAACCTCGTTTGAAGAAGAACACGTTGTCGTAGCGGACGGTAAACACCGCAGCACGTAATTCATTCCAGCTCTATTTAATTTTACAAATTAGTACCTACAGTTGTCCTTGTCATAACTTAATCCTATTCCGGTTTGAAGCGTAACTTCCGATATTCCAAAAAGGGAACAAAAGATAATAAAATATTCGACAGATGTATTAACAACAAGAATACAAAGTATTATGCAAATTCTAACTTAATCATAAGTAGTACATGCAATTATTTTTTTTGCATATCATTACCATTTCAATACTAATTATAAGTACTTGCATACAGTGTTGCTTTAGTTTTAATTTATGGTTAGTTTTACTTCTTTACGTTACGTACATTTCCGGCCAAGAATTACTTTAACTTTCATATGAGCTGGCCAGTATCAGCTTTAGCACTACAGGTGCCCTTGGGCGAAGATCTACGCCTCCCTCCTTCAAATTGTAGGTACGCTTGGCATAGAATCTGGTAGGATTGATTTAGTATGTCTTGATCGTTTTTTGTTATTGGTCTAAGGCGCCACTTCGTGCCTTGCGCCCTAGCCTGGCACTGGAGCTGGCTAAACGTCCCTCGGTTTTACTGAAGGTAAAACTATAGTTTAAGGATTTTTACTATAGAATGATATTCTTCCTTCACTTTTATAAAACTATTCACTATGGTAAAACTATACTTGGACATTATTACTTTCTAGCTGTTACAAGTAGCCTCTGCCTGTGGGATGTCAGTTATCGCGGTAAAGAGTACATACTCTATGTTTTTCCCTAGGATACCATTAGTCTTGAAAATGTAACAAACAAACTCACTTTCGTATTTATAATAGATATAAGTCTAAGGATCTATTTTCAAGAGTAAAGAGTTCTTTACACTGTGATACGAGTACCTATAGATAAATGGAGCATAAAGAAATTAGGTACATAAGACTTCTTAATGACATGAGTTACGCTGACCTAATACATAGACAAAGATAGAATTTTTGCTAAACAAATAAGCAAATAATTGGGACTCTGAGTCTATATCTGACTGAGACTGAGTTGATATCGAGCACACAATCAAATTTTATCTCTCAATTTTGTACTAATAATTTTCTATTATTATTATTTTACTCATCAATTTAAACCACCAAAAATTAATTTATTGATTAGTTTAAATAAGAGTATCCCTAGTTTCATTTTAAAATCCGGAAATTAATAAGTAGGTCTATTATACCTATCTTAACCAGCTTGCAGTATAATATAGTATTATATAGTTGAACAAATTATGACTATGTAAGTAATAAGTGCGGATATATTAACAATAAGTAGGTACAAAAATAATGAATCGAAGCGTAGCAAGAGTCTACACGTGCCGTACTATACAAAAGTCATTAAACTTATAAGGAATCGCGCGCTGCTGTAGCGATCGAGACAACTTTTGCTTCTAACATTGAAAGTAAAATGAGTAATGAAAACAAATATAAGCTCTATTGTTTGCCCAATAAGGAATAACTTTCAATAGAAGTGTTACAAATTTGTTGATAAACGATTATAATTATCATTTAATTACAAAATAAAAATATTAATTATCATCGATGTGGTCAAGGGACGATCTTGGTTTGAATTTCGAACGGAAACAATCTTCGTAAAAAAAGTGGATATCTTACAAATTTTAAATCGCTATTACTAAGGACGTCATGGTATACGGCCGTTAGAAATTTGGGATTATTTTTAAGATCATTTGAGGTTATTTTTTATTTTCTTTCTAGTGCATTTCATATAAAGATAAACCCAGTATGATAGAGGAAAAAATTACAAGTATAAGTGAAGTATAGAATCGAAGAGTAAAGTGGAAGAGAAAAATAGAGTGAATATATAACTTACCTACTAATTTATACTTTAATGTATACTTAAGTTTGTAGTAAAATCTATCTATTGAATACTCTAGGTTCTTGATCATTCAATTAGCCTATATATTATTATAATTACTTAGAGATTGATTCAATCATTTTCTTTAATCTTCATCGTAAAATGTTAAACGTCACAGTATGATACATACTGCCCTGCTAACGAAGAACGACACAAGTACATGACACAAGTTTAGGGATAGATGCTTCTAAAGTTTGCATTGATGCATTTTCCCGTATCTTTTGATATGCGGTTATGCTTTTAATCCTTAGTAGGGCAGCATAGTGATGTGTATTTTGTCAGCAAAATATTTTTTATTAATTAATTTTACCTTATGTGCCCTAATGGATGCACCTTCGGAGCAGGCAAGCGTGACGTCCACCAGACTCTCGTCGTGCAGCAACTGGCTGAATACGCCCAGCAGGTTGCTCTGATGATTGTTCCACCTTAGGCAATAGTGCTCACTTCCCATGTCTGAGCTAGCTCCCGCCGCTATCAAGAACACAATAAACACCATATTAATTACAAATATCTGATAATTATAATTTATTTACATAGTATAAAAAAAAGTCACTGCCTTAGCTGTCTGTCCCTATACGTTAAGATTTTCTAAACCACGCAACTGATTATAATGCGGTTTTCACTACATTTGGGTGGCAAACAAGCATTCAGCCCGCCTGATGTTAAGCAGTTACCGTAGCCTATGGACGCAATACCAGATGTATCAGGTTGCGTGTTGACGATCCATTTTTTAACACCAGGGCTTTAAGATGAAGTATCATTGGGATAGGAAAACGCATCACTAAATGAGCGCTGGAATCCTAAAAATCACACAGGAACACAACTACACCACTGTGTGTAGTTATTTGGCTGTGGTCTACTGTAACGTGGCGGTCCTTCCGTAATCGGGTTTGCTCGCTAGTATGTTGCCTCTCTTAACTTTTTCCTTTCCTCTATATAGATTTTAATAATAATATTCTTGGACAACTCATACTGTTAGCTGATCCCAAACTAGGTAGCGCCTGTATGGCAATCAGACAACTGATAAATAAACTAATATATTTCTAAATATGTACATAATATTATACATAAATTACAACCATTCACAAAACAAACAATGACGCTCATTACACTAATATTAATTTGTACTGTGTGGGAGTTGAACCTCTGGCGTAGCAGTTAAAGTCACTAGCCGGTTTTCAGTCAGATAATACTTAACAGTTTTATGTACGGCACCTTAATACCAGCTGAGGTAAATTTCTCTTGTGTGTTAAAACGTGAGTAGTTCGAGCGATAAAAAGGGACAGAGCTATATAGCGTGTATAGCTCTATCCTTCTTTCTCGCTCGAAAGACTCACCCGCCCTAGGCCTTTCCCGGCAGGAAGAGCAAGTCATTCTCGCATCGGTCTGTTCAGCCACCATCATGTCATCAGTATTCCAAGATCACGAATACTGTTAACCTCATTAAGGCAAACACCATTAATAGAATACTGAACCTGATCTAAATTTTTGTTTCTGCTAAATCTGACAAAAAAACATTTCTCCTTATTTAATTTCATATCATTCTGTATACACCATGTAAATACTTTATTAATATCTGATTGTAATTCATTAACATCTGCATTAGTTTTAATATTTTTAAAATTATATAAAAAAAAAATTCCAATAATAAATTCTTTGACCAGTATATTATAACTGCTTAACAGGCTATAATATATTTTATTTAAAACAAAAATGTAGAGCCAGCGGCGTATTTACTGTTGTCATTTCAATAGTCATGAAAATTCATAAACTAATAACTCTTGTATACCTGCAGAATAATAAAAAGGCTCTTCTGGCATCACTCTGCGATCGGGGTGCTTAACCCTAAAATAACAAAGAAGGTAAGTAATAAAACTTAATTTAAACTACAAAATACTTTCAATATCATTTTAATTTTAGGACTTACACTATAATCATATTATGTTTTATTTCTTATCCTTTTTATTATTATAGGGTTGAACACCCCGACTGTGGAGAGTTTCCAGAAGTGCCTGTTATTATTCTGCAGGAAAGTATTTATATACTTACCGGCAGAATTAAAAAAAAAAGTCAAGAAAATTCACAAACTAACTCTTATGAGTTAGTTTGTGAATTTTCATGACTTTTAAAATGTCAAAAGGAAATACGTCGCTCGCTCTTGGTCCAATAGTAACAAAATAAATACATGTTTACCCGTGTCAAGCTAAGATGGACCGCTAGTATAATGATATATAGAGATATGCATGTGCTAGCTTACTTAAAGCTAAAGTAAATAAATTTGCGAAAACTATTTTCTTTATACAAATAAACATAAGAAATTTTATATTTTCCAATATAAAACAAATGAAGGCTCGCTTTCAGCCGTGTACATTATAACGAAATTGTGAAGCTATCGTAGTAAATGTCCTGCGTATAGTTTAAGATGAAAACTATATGCTCGGGTATCTCGTTTAATTTTATGTACAAACAATCATCTTGGACGAACAAATTTACTAGCCGTCGTAAACAGACAGCACGTCAATTCAAAAGATTCTTACGTTTCTATAACGGTAGAAGAAAAATGGTTAAAGGCAAGTTTTTACTGTTTGTTGTTTACGTGCAAAAACATGTTAATTTTAAATGCTTTACGGTCATGTTGGTAAGTATACTGTTAAATATTTAGAATGATATAAGATTTGAATTATTGTTAATTATTTAACTCAGAAGAAGGCCACAAAACCATTGTCAGAGTTTTTCTGTAGGAGACCTTTATAAATTTATTTGTATTTATGTAAGAACAAATCGTTGTTTTACATTTTTTTTAGAAAAATTGTTTGGTTGATTTGGCAAATTTACTTTTTAACGGACTTCTAAAACGATGTGTATTTTTTTGAAATGTTTGTTACCGCGGAACACCGTCATTTATGAACCGATTTGAACAATTCTTTTTTGGTCTGAGAGGACATACTTCCAGTTTGGTTCCATTTTTATGAAAACAAAGTTCTGATGATGGGGTCCATGAAGAATTGAGGGACCTTCTCAAATATAGCAATTTCAATAATTTTTACAACAAATCAATCATTTGCATTGAAAAAGTGTAATTTGGTGAAGTGAAACTGATGAAGAAGACCACAGATGGCCACCTGAACTTCTCAATCATAAGTTTTTCATAGATTGCCATTAGATGACTTTCGATTAAGGTTGTTAAGCAACTATTACTAAGAAAGCGTAATGTAATAAATGATAATGGTAAAATTGAACTGAACTGATGATGAAGCCGGTAGGTAGGCAACGGACCTCTATAATTTAACAATGTAATCTAGCTGTGCTTGGGCTTATTGTAATGGTCAAGAGATGCACTTTTGCTGTAATTGATCAGTTTAAAAAAAAAACTGTCTTTATGGTAGAAAAAGTGGGCTTAGAGTTTGTATGAAAGTTCATCCTGTTTTAATACGTTGGGATTTTAAAGTTTTGAATGTTCTAAAACTTGTCGTACTGAAGTCGGGTCTTTTTTGTTAAAATTATAAAATATCTGCAGCCAATCTGTAGAGAAGTTATGCCGCCAAAAGAGGTCAAATAAAAAAGACTTATAATATTTTAGGACAACTCACACACCGCCATCGGATACCAAACTAGGCAGAGCCTTTACTATGGCAATCAAGCAACTGATAACCATACTTATGTAATTCTAAATATAGGTATATATTACACCTAGACACAAAACAAACAATCGTGCACATCACACAAATATTTATCCTGGGTGGGAATCGTACCTACGACCTTTGGCTTAGCAGTCAGCCAGTCATATTAATAGCGACCCGGAATTGACGGCGACGTTTATGTATGAAAGAGTTTGGAAAAATGTAGATGAAGCAAAAGCAAATCGGAATCAAACGAATTGGCATACCATAGTCTCTGCCCACCCCAATGGTAGACCGGCGTTATGATATACCTATTATGTATGTATGTATTTAGTTAAAATATCTTACACGTGTATAACAAAGTGTGTAAGTAATTCTCGTTATCAATTTTAAGGCCTATTTTCTACACGAGTCACGACTATTATTTATTTATCGGTTAATTAATGTTAGTTGATGTTATATAACTTACGATTATACTGAATAAAAATATGTGTTTGTATTGAACAAAATAATGCGTTAAAGTTACCGAATATATATAGGCCTGGTTACTAGCATTGTCATATCCTACTAATATTATAAACGCGAAAGTTTGTAAGAATGTATGTATGTATGTACGTACTCTTTTACGTAAAAACTACTGAACGGATTTGGATGAAATTTGGCTTAGAATTGGATTATAGTCTGGAATAGCATATAGACTACTTTATATTGCTATAATCGATACCTACGCGGGCGGAGCCGCGGGCAACAGGTGGTTGATAAATAAGATAGAGGAGAGGAAGAATAGAAAGACGCAGCATGGGCTGGCTTTTTACAAGGTGAACCGACGACCTGGTGAAAGTTGCAGGCAACTGATGAATGTGGTCAACGCTGTGAAAATCCTTGAGAGATGCCTATTGTCTTTCTTCGGCAGTGGGTGTGTTTTGACCGAGAGATGAGATAAATGAGACAAAGACAACGCTACTGTTACTGTTACGTCGCACTGTCGTAACACCATAATAGTTCACAGTTTTGCCAAAAAGGATCAGCAATATTCAGATTGGCTCATTTGAAATCTTATAACTCCTTTATTAATAAACCATTTTTATTTTATCTTAAAAGTTTTATTTCCTTAGGTGTCAAATAAATAAATTCTTCAAGTAGTAATAGAGGAAGTTCAAAAATACGAGTACTGTAACAGAGTTTGGGAGAGCTATCCCAAGAATACGAAGACAGACTGGGTCATGATTAGTTGGAAGCCTAAGATGACAAAGGGTCTAAATGTATTTTCTACAAAATTTTCGTAAATGAAAATAGAGCTGTTTTTATTTTATTTATCTATTTATACTTACTTATTTGTTTGTTTGATTGAATGCGCTAATCGCAGAAAGTACTGGTTCGATTAGAAAAAATATTTTTTTGTTGAAGAGTGCATTTATCCAGGAAGGCTATAGTCTATATAACATCTTGCTATGATCAAAAGGAGCCGAGCAGTAGTAAGATATGTTGCAAAATCGGGGAATGTATTCCAAATTACCACGCGGACGAAGTCGCGGGCGACTACTAGTTTATTAATATTAACAAGAAAAAAATATAAGAAAATCGGTTGATAAACAGAAGAAAATGGTACAGTACCATAAAGACCTTATAGCTTGATCTATTGATTTATTCCGAACAGTAAGTAAACGTTAAATCTTGGTACCTAACCAGGTCGAAATATTTCTTTTCTTGTTAAAATTGACATTAAAAATAAATCAAAATAGTTTATTTAACTCTTAGATTTCCTCGTAGTTTATTATTTTACAGTATATATATAATTAAATAATAATACCTAGCTCCAACCGTCACTACCAACTAGTAGTAATAATAGACATTGTTCCTAGGCGTGGTGCTAATTTATATGTGAAGATAACCTAGGTATATGACCTCGAAATTGTATTCTAGAAATTGATATATACTCTGTAAGTATATGGATACTTACCTACTATAAGGTGATCATGAAGTAAAAGTTACGAATTATAATTAAATAAACAAATTTTATTTAAAAAAAAATGTTTGTATGTTAGTTTGTAATGAATGAACTCAAAAACCACTGGATCGATTTTATCTGGAAAATGCTATATTATCACTGACTAACATCTAGGCTATTTTTTTAAATTAATTAAGTAGGGATGCCTACGAATTTGAAAATGCGAAATTGCGAAGCCGATTAAAGTGGCATAATTTGGACCCTGAAAGTTTTACTCCCGAATGGGGAAACTTATTATATGTCAAAGGGAATTTCAATAATAATATTTTTTTATTTCGGTAATTATCCATATTAGTTAGTAGTGACTTATTTACTATGTTAGTAACATAATTATTTTTTTGTAACCATTAAATATTAAACTAGTTCATGAACCGTCACCTGTCTCCTGGTGCACTAGAGCTCCCCCTTAATCGCTGCATCAGAGATGCATTTCAATAACTATGGAAATAACAGCAACAATATTCCTGTTAGTCGCACAAATTTCATTTTCTTTTTATTTCATTTTCAAAAATAGGTAAGTAGGTATTTGTTTCATATGGAGATCGAACCCTGTATTATAATTAGACATTTAGCTTATTGCCCGCTTAATGATAAGCAGTTATCCCTGAATGAACACTGGAGACCTATACTCACGCAAAGGAACACAGCTACTGGTTTGGCTGTACTTTAATGGAGGTCTTTTCCTAGTCAGACTTGTTAGCTTGTGGTGCGCTACCTCTCTTTAATGTTATGGTTCTTAGATATTCAAATTTCATTGAAAAAAAAAGTAAACCAGATGTTTATCTACTTCACTACAAAGTATATATAGTTAGAGTTTTTTTGTAGAGTGGCGGTACTTCCCCAGTCGATCAATTTGAAATAAAAAAAGCAGTTCTTTTCATAGAGCGGTGCTTGCTTTCGGTTTACGTAGGCATTTGACGTAATGTCTATTGAATAATGTCTGAATCTAAGTAAATTATTAATTGTTACATTTTATTTATAACTAGCTGTTGTCCGCGGTTTCGCCCACCTTTCCCATATAACCTACCCATTAAGATATATTATAATAATCATGAACCTATGAAACTGTGTCTTTTTAACCGACTTCATAAAAGAAGGAGGTTCTCATGAAAGTCTACAGTCGTTACGTAGCAGGTGACTACCGGAAAATTGTTGAAGTGACAAGTCTGTAGCATACTTTTACGACAATTATAAAAACACAATGCACTTACATTTATACGACTTGAATAAAATAAAATTTTGTGACGCACCCAACGCGTTAATTACAGCATTTACTTACAGCACGTTCAAAAGCCGGAACCGTAAGATTTGCTAATAAGTACAAAACGCCACTTTAGTATTATTTTTTATTCTCTGATTACCGCTTCGCGCCTACATGCGCGAAGATAAATATAGCTGCGAGTGTACCTACTATTTAAACGTAGGTGTTGTGCGCACACGCGTGCGGCCGCGACGCAGTCAAGATCAAGGGCGCACGATTGCGCAAGAGTTGGCGGTCGCACCGCACTGCAACTCGGTGTGATGTCATCGAGCCGTCTGAGTCCCCCCACTCCTCTGATCTCGCATCACACGCTCGTTGTAAAGGCCGCGGACGCGGAACATTCTATTTTTAATTTTTGACCGTACGTTTTGTGTTTAGGTAACTTTTTTGCACATTTTTTTTCCTTTTAGAATCTTTTTTTTATTGTACATTCTGAAAAAATCTCAACTCTCCATTAGTATTCTAGCCTTCTAAAACAAACAACAAAATGATTGGCGGCCAAGATTTGACATGATGATGATACTCATATCGTATCCATCCAATCATACCTAAGTAATATTCGGACATTAAAAACTTATTTACAATTTTGAAGATGCAAGGTATCAATGTCGAACTATTTTTAACATTAGCTATTTTGTTCAATAGATCAAAATGTCAGGAAATCCTGTTTTTTGATCTAAACCGTAGGTATAATCTCGATGACCTTCCGAAACTGCACTTAATATTATCGCATACGTTGTCGCTATCACGTTACGTTATTTCGTGTTATCGCATCATATTCTTTAGATAATTGGATAATGACGTGTGTCCATTGCATTTTGGATGTTAACAAAGGAAGGCCAGTAGAAGGTCAGTAATTTACTACTAGACTCAATATATTTTAAATGTAGATTTACTTAAAAATAGGATAAGTGGGACTAGCCTGCCTAGAAAAGGACCTTTAACCAAATAACTAGACACATTCGTAGTGTCCAGGGGACGTACTATGACGTCCTTAAAACTATTTCTTTTGGATCTTTATTTGAATTTCGAATAACGATAACCTCATAGCTGGTTTCACTAACGTTCGGGAACGTTTTAAAAAATAACGTTTTTTAATCCCAAGGTCACATATAATCTGGTATTTCGAGCATTAAGATAGCTCGTTATTTTAGGGTTGACAATGCGAGAATGATAACCCTGATATTGGAAGCGTAGGCAACGGTAATCGCTTGCCATCAGGCGGGCCGTATGCTTGTTCATCATCTTAGTAGTATGAAAAAAAAGGTCTTTATCACCAAATACTTTCCAGCAATAAAGATGATGATTATGATTTTAAACATGTTCAGATTTTGCAAATACATGATGAGATTTATGTATTTGCAAAATCTGAACATGTTTAAAATCATAATCATTTTGGACGAAATACGTCCACTGTTATGCCTAGGCCTTTGCCAAGGATTTCCACAGCATTCATAAATAATGACATAATATAATGATACCTATATAAATAGAACGTATCTATTATTTTTCAATACCTATGGATACCTATCTATATTTTATATTAATTAAAAAGTAGCCTACTTATGTGCTATTCCAAACTATAATCTAACTATGACAAATTTCATCCAAATCCGTTAAACCGTTTCGGCGTCATTAAGTAACAAACATTCACCCATCCCTCCTTAGCATTTATTGCTATCCTATCTATTTTTTGCACTTATAATATTTAGTTGTTTTTAAAGACAACTCCCGCACTAGAGAACAAGCCCTGTGTGTTGCGGGACTTTACAAACATACATACTTAAAGGATACAAATTACACGTAGACTCGGAACTATATTATTGGATCACACAAAGTTTTAACAATTCAATTAGAGTCACTAACCACGAGACCATTGGTCCATCGGGCCAGTAAAAAATAAATAAACATACATACATATCATCACGTTAGTCTCCCATTGGGGTAGGCTGAGACTATGGAACACCAATTGCTTCGATCCAAACATACTTCTTTCGCTTCCTCTACGTTCATCAACCTCTTCATCCATAAACGTCGATTCTGGGTATTTTTAATTTGCTTTTTCTTTTAAAATACTTTCAAAAAATATATATCTTAGACTATTTTTCTAGGCACACAATATGCCTACATTCTCAATTCTGCACCAATGAGGCCAGGCAGGATTACTGCGACTCATAGACGACGGATGTTGCCCATCCTCCTATAAAATTAATAGCCTGAGAAATGTCAATCTTCATCCGTGGGAAATAAAAGGAAAATTCAAAAGGTTTTATACTATTGTGAACTGTAAAACATATAATATTTTAAGATCTTAAAACCTATTGTCAATTTTAATATTTATATTTCATTATATATAATAAAATATTCGTCTGTCCCTATTGGTATGTCGCGATGACGGTGCCCTGACTGCGAAAGTCGCGACTTCCAGAAAAAATCTTTGTGTGAGGTTGTGGGATCGATTCCCACCCAGGACAAATCTTTGTGTAATGAGCACGATTCTCTGTTAAGTTTCTGGTTGCGATTTATCTGTTTCTGTAATAAGTAGTTAGTAATAATTAGTAGTTTAGAAATATATAATGGTGTCCCAAGGTTTACTACGATATTATTATTATTTGAAAGAAAGAAACAAATAATCTTTCTTTATCACGAGTATTTTTCCATAATTCAAGGAAACCTTTGGAAGGCTTACGCGGTGATATAGGTCTACCAGGCAGAGGCCCTATTTTAATAAATAAATAATTAGGGGTTGCCTATACCCAATTGTAAACGCCATTCAGCTGATATGATGATGCTGATAATAATTATAGCTAAATAAACTTCTTATTAAATAAAAATACTGACAATAACAAAAGAAACAACAGTGTAGGAAGTTGTATTGAAGAGCGATTTAGCTCAAACTAATACGAGTACGTACTAACGTTTGTGAAACTAGTCGTATATTACCTTAACTATGTGCGACCTTCGCTGCACAATAGTCTAGCTAACATGTTTAAGGGAGCGAACACACAGAACGAATATCGCTTTTTAAAAATAAAACTAACATTCAAGTCTCGTGTAGTTGTTAAAGTTTAAAGAAAAAATATTAACATTAAAATATACATGGTTTTCCCACGTGAAGCTAAAAAAACTGTTTGCGTGAAAATAGAAATGAATGAATGACAATTGAAAGTTGAAAATAAAATAATTTTTTTAGCTTCACGGGGCTGTGCTGAAGATTTTTGTTTACGAAATATTTTATTTTAATCTCGTTGCTAAATATTAGACTAGCTTTTGTCCGTTACTTTATCAACGTAGATTTTGTGCCTATGCTTTTCTGGTGTATAAGCTCTAAAGCTTATACACCAGAAATTAGTTATCTAAATAACACAGTATAGTTTTATCTAAACCTATCCTGTAGTCTTTGCGCGAAGTAGTTACAAACGTTTAAGAGAGGTAGGGCACCATACTAGCGAGCAAGCCCGAGTGGGGAAGGACCTCCACCTTACAGAAGACCACAGCCAAATGACTACACACAGCGGTGTAGTTGTGTTCCTGTGTGTGAGTACAGGTCTCCAGCGCTCATTTAGGAATGCGTTTTGAAAGAAACGTATTCCTATCCCAGGTTTACTTCCATCTTAAAACCCTGGTGTAAAAAAAGGGTTGGCAACACGCAAGTTATACCTCTGGTAATGCAAGCGTCTATAGGCTACGGATACTGCTTAACATCAGGCGGGCTTGAGGGTATGCTTGTTTGCCACCCAAGTAGTATTAAAAAAAAAAAAATAAAAACGTTCATCCATCTTCACAAACTTTCGCGTTTAAAATATGAGTAGGAATGTATACATCGACTAAAGGACTTAATTATAAGTCAAGATTAATTATGCTTCTGCTTTAAATTCTTTCGTTTTTCGGGATCTTTCGTAAGCAGTAGTATTTTTGTTATTTTTGCCATTCTGGGCCGAATGGAAGGTAAACGCTCTTGAGGTAGAGCGCCGGCGAGATGGTGAAGATTGTCAAAGGTATTATGTACCTTCTAGTCCACACTTCAAAAGACCGCATAGCTTAGAGATGCCACGTATGTGGTCACGATCCTCAGCAATGAGGAAACGTCGCTGATGATTTATGTCATAACGAATCTAGGACTATAGTTATATATAAGCTATTAAAGAAAAACAATGTTTTGCATGCAATCTGGCAGTTGATACAAAAAGAATAATAAAAATTCTTATCGGATATCAGTAGGTGAATGTTGTAGACACGTTACAATGTTGTAATATTAAATGGCGTAGTATGTTTTTGGAAAGCAACATTATGATAAAAATAGATGTATCTAACCATAAAACCTGATAAGTGATTAATATAGTTGTTTGAAAATCGTATTCTTACTTACCTATGCAAGCTTATGAACATTTTAAAATGTTATTTCAATTTAATGAATTAACTAGCTTTAAAAAAATAAAATTTAGCCTATGTGTTATTTTAATGTATAAGCTATACCATTTTAAAATTTTATCAAAATCTGTCTGGTAGTTTTTGTGTAAATAAGTAACAAACATCCATCCTAAAATAAAGAAAAGAAGTAACTTAGTATAAAAATATATATTTTTTCATTCTTTTACTCTGAAAAACTTTCGCGTATATAATACCTACTTATATGTAGAATAATTTGTGATCTTTATTTGAATTTGCTATAATATTTTTTCTGTTTTCCAACAACTTTTTCTGTTTATCTATTATTTTCAAACTATTTATTTTCCACAGTCAATGTACACGTGCCTTAATGATGCAGTTCTCAAGAGCAGTGCTATGCTAATATATGATCATCCGTTTTGAATTGAGTATTTCATCATACGCGGATACAGGTGTGGAGTATTAGGTACCAATAACTACGATATTTATTGCGGGAAACAACGTCAACGTGTATTAATAATAGCTATTTATTTGTCCCACTGATGGGCACAGGTCGCCTCTTTTTGCAATAGAACTGAAAAAGTTTGGCCCATGCATTTTAGTGGATTAAATAACGGCGCACATTGGTTTCTTTCGCATTACACATTTAATTAAAAACTGGTAAAGGTTGCCCATCGGCTGGGATATCTTCCTATGGGGTACGAAAAGCCTATGTCTAGCAATGAGCGTCTTTTCACTACGATGTTGATAACAAAGAATCTATTTGAAAAACATTGGTACATAAAAGTAAATGTTAGACTTGCAATATCTACTGATTTCTGGTTATAAGCAACTCAACATTTTCAGATTTTGGTAAATTAAAGATACATCTTCAAATAATGCACCTAAGTGTGAAAACCTTCTAGCTTCTTAAATCTATTGCACAATGGATTTGACCTTAGTTTAAAATAATCAAGTAGGTATAAAATAAAAATAGTTCCATTGTTGTCTATGTTAGGTATAGACCGATATTAAACTTATTTTAAATTTTGAATAGCAACTAATTGTAACTACTTTTTTCTTTTGGTTTCATGAGAGGCATACATTTTATTAGCTTATTCAACACTCAAGGCAAAATACATAATATACTCGTATAATATTATTATATCGTTGGATATAATATAACGTTCATAAATTAGTGCTAAAAACATATCCTATACAGGAAAACTTGTTTTTCATGTAACTGCGTAAAAATATCCTTCATTATCTAAGGCATATGTTATTTGCATTTAAATAGATAGGTACGTCGTGTATGTCTAGTTCCCATGCATCTAAATTCATCATAATATAATTATTTAAATTCTTTAGTCCTTTGTAAAACTAATATAAGGCTGTCTTTCATGTTACTCATTATTATAAAATTCCCATACAAGACAATCAATCACGCAATCCGCCTACAACCTACAACAGTTAGTGATTATTAAACATTAATCCCATATTCATTAAAACAATTCCTATTTATACTCGGATACAATCAATAAAGGGTGACGTAACGGTATCCTGAAACTGCAATGTGTGGCAGTGGCCTTACATAACACGTACGGATCAGCGGGCGCTGCGTGGGGATCAAGGTCGCGCAAATCGACGCATACGTTTAGTGCACGCTACTCTGCGCCCGCGCCGCCCGCCGACGGCGCCGACCCGGCAGCGATATCTTCTCACTCGCCGGCTGATTAGTATTATTATATGTGACTAGCGACAACGCATTGCCGGCTCGGCAGAACATCCGGTCGCGCCTAAACCTATAATACCTATACTTCAATATCTAACACACACTAACACACTTCTCATACAACACAAACTTTACACATACACGTCATAATTAGATGTCGGTTTCAGGCACTATTTATCACATGCGGCTTTACAAATATATGTATGCATATATGTGAATAATAAGTGTGTTTTTTATGTCTATATTTTAATGTTTTCCTCTTCGGTGTAGCTGTTAACGATGAATTTGATGTTTTAGTAAATTGAAGCGAATGACATTGTAATTGCTGGAAGTTACACACAAAAGTTTAAAAGTTAATTATATTTTTTGTTCTATTAAGTTTTACTTACATTAGAAAATTTACACATTATAGACTTAACACGCACTAGTCTTTAGTAACTACAAGTCCAATTTGAACAATACTGTTTACTAATAGAAAACTATCCTAATTTCGGGTGACACAGGCAAATAAACCCTTCGAGAATAGAAACAGCTAACCTTCAAGTTTTAAATCGCATTTGTCATCTTATGACGTTTTTCTACTGAGAGCTCAATATATTTTAGATAAATCTGTTGCACACCTACACATGTGATAGTATGATGTATGCTAGCAAATTTATGTTTCAAAACAATATTTATAATACCGCGGCAAGATGTAAATAAAGTCTTTCTAGTAATTAAAAGCTAGGCTGAATATTCGTGAATAATAATGAAATTATGAAACTCGTCTAAAATTTTGGCGTATATAATGAAGACGGGAAGTCATTAATTGAACGATAGTAAGGTGTATCATAAATTAGTAATATCCCGGTGAAGACACAATACAAACGGCCTCGAGTTCCCACCTTGCAATTTGATATAAACTTGTTGGCAACTCAAAGTCACTAACTAGCTATACAGAGGGCAAAGCAGAGAGCTATGCTCCGAATAAACCCGCATAGGAACCAGAGTTACCTTAAATAGCAAGATGAAGTGCACACCGCTCATCGAAGCAATAACCGATTTAGGAGAAATATTCTTAAATGACGATCATGTACAGAAAGACGTAGCGTGAAACTATTAGTCATCACTAGGTGGACAGATGACCTGGTCAAAGCTACAATATGCCTCTCGATATAAACAGCTAAGAGCGAGCCCGACTGTGGACCCCTACCTTACAAAAGACCATGGACATACATACAGTGTTATAGTTGTGTTCCTGTGCGTGAGTATAGGCCTCCACTGGTGATCAGGATTTCAGAATTCTGGTGATATTAGACGTAGGGTCAACAACACGTAAGGAAGGTACTCCAATCGTTTATAGGATACGGTAACTATACTTACTAACAGGCGAGCCATTTGTCACCATAGCAACATAAAAAAGGCCTAAACCCACATTTCGTCTTTCACTAGGTATGTTGTTTTGTGTAATAGAGGGAAAGCTTATACCGGGCATCATTCCAGACTTCAGGTCGATACTGAGGAAGGAATGTATACACTGTCGTTTGAAGTTAGAAACAATTGGTAGTCGCCTTTAATAGAGTCGTGCGTCAACGAAATGACCTAAGTGTAGAACTAACTATAGTTAGGTATAGATGGTTATGTAGTTGCAACATTCGATCATCATTTATAACGAGCTCATCTTTAAGGCACTCTATAAAATTGAACCATAACAAACTTGATAAATGACCCATTCTAGTAGACACATACATAATTATTTATTGGAAACTTACATAAACTTAGTATCATGCCTGTAAACCTGAAGAGGTACACATACGTATATGTATCACCCTCACATGATATGAGCGCCTACACAAAGCAAATCCAGACTTAGCCAGTGCAGGTGCATTCGCTAAGTCTAATTGTAAATATATGGCTTGTTCCTTAGTGTGGGAGTTGTCTTATAAAAAGAAACAATTAATTACAAGTAATAATTTGTTTTAAAAATACCTACTTACAATTCATTAAAAAAAATAGAAGCTCACTTTTGGCCTTGGTTCTAATCACCAGACAAACCTGCCGGGCAACGACTGACATGCAATTGGCGGTATTTGCATTTTATGAAGGTTGCTTATTTTATATACATAATGTCTAGCCTCAAAAATAAATGCGTCAAGTGCGAACGGAACTCGTACTTTAAAAATGTTTTTTTTTAATAATTAAATAATACATAATATTATATATCAACAAAATCATTCAAAGGATGCCTGGTATAAAATTGCTTTTAGCGCTATGTTCACCTATTGCACGGTCTACTTTGCTAAAAATACATGTATTAATGGCGTATAAAAACTATATCGTATGATGGTCAAGATTCGACCGTAATTAATTAAATCGAAGGTTTTCCTTATTATTAAGCTCGTCAATAGCTAAATATTAGAAATTCAATTGACAAACAGTTGATGAAAATGAAAAAACCAGTGTTGTCTTTACCTATTTATTACTAGTAACTGCTAGCCTATATTTATGTGGCCTTCTTTCATCAAAAAAGTGTTTGTGACATTCTCTAAACCACCTATAAAGGCGGTTATTTACATCACGAGGCTGCTTCGCATGCATGTGGAGATGCGTTTGCCTCGCGAGCCAATTTGACCGTTGCCTGACTGACTACCTGCTCTGCTGCTGCCTTGCGGATAATCGGATTAATATTTGTTAATTCCGAAAAACAAACCCCTTGTGTCTTAGCCGAGCAATTTTCCATTCTGGTATCCGCTTGTATCTCATCCGACCAATTTTCCATTCTGGTATATAGTAAAAGTAAAAATGATTTAGTGGACGTACAGTGTTACCGTCTAGCGAGCGTTATAAAATACGTCAGAGGAAGTCATATATTTTCGATTTATCGCAATTTTTAACTGCACTTTAAGAATTAAGATGGTTAATGTGAATACTATGAAGTATTATTTTTATATACCATTAAAGTAGCAATCAAACATACTGCCTGGTGGTGAGAAGCTATAGTAGCCTTATAATTACTTGCATATTACTTGGACACGAGGAGCTCGTGGCTAACAGCTGCGCTACACTTTCGCACTAAACTATTTCTTCAAATTGGCCATATTGACTAAAATCAGTAAACGTTACCCTACTCAAAAAGCCTTGCAGCCTCAGAGTCAAATTATTGAGTGATATACTATATACTGTCAGAAAAAGCGGAGGTGGCCGAGTGGGAAAATCGTAAGAAAGATGTCTTGGAAAAAATACTAAAGATATGTCTGATTCACCAACCTCCTCTCTCTCTCTCTCTCGATAGCGGAGCCGTGCTCAGCAGTGGGACTCGAAGTCACACAAAGTTTTGTCCTGTGTGGGAATCGAACCCACAACCTCGTGCACAGCAGGCGCATACTGCGGCCACTGGACCACCAAGGCAGTCTAAATATGGGTTGTTGTCATGTTTATCCTGACAGTATTGGCAATTAAGTTAAATTAAGTAATGTTATTAAGTTTAACAGTAATTACATTTATCATTCTTGTTTAAAATACAATGCACATTTGAAGTGCCTGTTTTCCGTATGAAAATTTGCATGAATGACAAATTAGGTACATAGTTCACATTTGAAAAGATTTTAGTAATCCTCAATATACAATTCAAGGTCAAAAATTACACCCAGACTCGGAATAAACATTTATGAATCACACAAAGTTTTGTCCCGCGTAGGCATCGAACCCATGACCTCCAGCTTAGCAGTCAGGGTCACTAACCACTACACCAACAGGTCAGTCAAATTTATATTCAAATATTTCACACTGCCATTCAGTCTCATGGTTAATATTTCAAATAGTACAGACTTTTCGTACAAAAAAAAAATACCAACGTTTTGCTAATGTTAGGTATATTTTTAGTTACAAGATACATATTAATTGCTTAATTATTGTACACAAAGTTCTGCAAACTTTGCATATTAGTGTTTATCTAAGTTTTTGTAGTAACACAGTAAGAACTGAATGGAGAAAACCGATCTATTTCTATAGACTTATACGCAAGACTAAAGTAAACCTGAAGACTGTTTTGAAATTCGATCCAATATAAAATATCCTACTAAAATTATAAAGGTAAAAGTTTGTTAACGAAAAATTACTATAGGTACGGATTTTGAAGATTTTTTTTTTATATACATATAGCTTAATACATCACAATAAGACATAACCTAAATTTACAGTAGACTATAATAAACAATAAAAAAAATATGCAGACGAAGTCGCGGGCAAAAGCTTTTCTAAATAACATGATATAGCATCACGCTTTTTACTTTAAAGAGTCAGACAGAAGTGTACAACAGTAATGCTTGTGTAACAATATTTAAATTGAGGCAGTCTTAGAATCTAGAACACATCTTATATACTATTTATTTTTTTCAAACTAAACTTAATTCTCTGCCAATTAAAAAGAGTAGAGCTTCTTGCCAGTTATCGTGGCTCAACTATAGTAAATTCTCTGCCAAGTAAAAAGCAAAGAGTTTCTAGCCAGTTCTTTCTCTGGCCTTACTTTTGTCAATTCTCTGACAAACAGTAGAGCTTCTCACCAGTTCTTCGCGTAGCTTTACTTTTGTCAACGAAATATAACCATTCAGCTAACATAGAAAACAATGTCAGCCAATTGACAAATTTAAAAATGTACCCATTCCACATTTCTTTAACGATTCTGTTCCAATGATTTATGACGTTCATAATTGTTACTTAGTTACCATAATGAAGTTTGAGTAAGGCAAATTTTATTGCGATCATCAATTAATCAACACATGTTTATTTTTAAATTACAAAATATTTTAATGTCAAGACTAACAACTATGTTTTTGCATTAGTTTATACCTAATTGGTATTTCTTATTAAAATTTGTTACCATGTGTAAAAAGTACTATTATATAATTTACCCAGTGAGGGCAGGTGCACTCTCTGAGTGGTAAAACCATGTGCGGGTTAAGCTACTAAGTTCTAGGTTATCCTATGATAGCATAGTGGTATTTCAAAGCATCTCCGTTCATACTTTCTCGTTAGATCGCGGCAGAGGATCGCAATATGGACTATCCGAACGTTACTGTTACCGCCAATCTTTTAAAAATGCATAATTTCATTAATAACGCGGCCCTCAAAGTTGATTTATCCTTAATAATATTATTATGTGAAAGTTTGTAAGAATGGATGGATGGATAGATGGATGTTTGTTACTCTTTCACGTAAAAACTACTGAACGGATCTGAATGAAATTTGGTACAGAGATAGATTATGGTCTGGAATAACAAATAGGCTATAGTCTACAATATATGTACAGCAATTATACAATAGTGAATGATCCTAAGTATAATTCGTTTGCATTGAGCTATTTCTACCTTCCGGTTAAGATTGTCTTTCAGTACTTTATTATCTTAAACCGCGAAGCTGCGACGCTGAAATACGTTCGCGTAGCATATAAATAAAATGTAAAGAAAACGTAGGCTTTATGTAATACCAGCTGTCTCCCGCAGTGTCTCCAACTTTAAATATAGACTCAACGCGTCCCGCGGCCCATTAATTGTTACTGATATTAAAGTTAGCCTTCCGCAAGAATTGGTCTATCAAATGAAAAGTTTTTTTTTAATCCGCCTTGTAGTTTCAGAGATTCCCGCATTTAAACAAACAAACAAACTTTAAAGTTCTTTTTATAGTAAAAGATAAATAGTATTGTTTCGTACCTGTCCACTGTTGAGGTATAGAAGCGGCATTCAAATAAGATATTACAATGCGTACGAGTTCAATGATGGGGGACACAAATAGCGCGGGTGGAGCATATGTTGCGCCTACGCAAGATTTTTGCACGAAACGCCCCGCCTATCGTCGTCCGACATCGTTGCAATAAATTTACTATTATTGTAGAAAACCATGTCACAAACTTGGGCGTGACATTTTGAAATATCCGATTTATATGTCTCGCATATCATTTATTACTCTATTCTAGTGATGAATTACTTGATATGGTTAATGTTGAATGAATAATACGTAGGTACCTATTTATTAGAAATAAATCAATTATTTAACATAATTATTAAATTCAACAATAAAATAAATTATATGATTTTTTTTTCATAAATTTTGTAGGTAACAAACCTGAGATATTATTTTTTTATAATGACACTCATGTGCTAGGGAAAAAGCCCTGTGTCGTTAAAAAACTGGGCTTTATACAGTTCACGGATATAAAGATACTCATCTGCACCAAAAAGGATCAGTTTAGCATAATACCAGACAATCACATAGGTGATGCCTGGCCCTGGTTTTGAATTTCAACTGAATATACATATAACTCACGAATGTGAAAATCCGCCACAGAATAACTAATCATTTACGATTACGCCTCACTTTGCATTTTAAAGAAAGCAATAAGCTATTAAGCTAGCAACCTATATATTTATTATGCTCGACTGCTGGGCCACTGGTCTACTCTCTTCAATTCAGAGGAGGACAGGCTTTAATCCATACACGCTTGTTTAATACTGGGTTGGTGGATCAGATATGCTTTAAGAATTTGTTCTAAGACACGTGGGTTTCCTCACGGTGTTATCCTTCACCGTTCAAAATCAGCGTGGTAGCTTTAACCGCATTAAATTATTAGGCAACTCATGTACTGGTATGTCATCACTCGTATCCTGTAGATTATGATAATCATAATGTCACATTAGGTATTATTAAATTGTCGCTTTGAAATACATGTTTTATATTCAAAAACTGTCTGGGTGTACTTTGAGTCCGTTTCCAAAACACAGGGCATGTTCCCAAGTGCAGTAGTTGTCTTTTAAAAAAACTCATTTACATTACAAATCAACTCTTATAAAAGTCATAAATTTAAAATCAAATGAATCCATCCATCCATTCAACTCAGCCAAAAGACACACATAGCACTATGTTCTGAGCTGTCCTTGTCCAATCAAATAAATAAAACAAAATCTAGAAAAATCAATAGAGTAAAATTTGCTTACTTTTACCATTACCCTGAAACTTAGGTCACTCTTTTTAACATAGCATCACGCCTTGCCAAAAGTGTAGGCAGAGATATACGATGTTCAAGTTTTCATGCCAAGGTATGAGACTAAAACCCATATTTAGTGGCATAAAGTAAGGCTTGTATTTATTTCCATATCTAGTTTTATAAAACTAAGCTGTGTTTGTAAATGTACCTACCTAATTTAAAATGTAAAACTAGTCTATAAAAGTTCATCGAATGTCTGCATTCTCAAAAAATAGCATAGAGACAGATTGGAAGGTAATAAAATACTTTTAAAATTTTTGATATAATCTCGTCTGGTATACAGATTTGATTTAAGTATTCACTAAATGCATGTGCGTTTATAAAGTTAATTTATAAAATATCTTATTTACTTTTAATCTACTTAGCGTTTCGATAGCCAATATCGTGAGAATTTATATTGTTGCTGATCAAAACAGAGCCATTGTCTTAATTGTCGGAGGCAGCAGTTAAATCCTTCCGCGTATCGGTTTAAGGGCATGCAGGGAGGTGACACATCGTTTAGGCATTAATAATCCCAATCGATATCGTCTGTGAATTCCCACCTGAACATGTTCCCCTTGCTTGGCCAACTGGAGTCCTAAATTAGATACGCAAACCTTAAATTATGTACAATTTACAGTCAAATAAGTACTGTCTGTGAATTCTCCCGTGTTCTTTGTTTATGATTTGTTTTAATTGTAGCAATAAATATTTCTTTCTTTCACCTGTTTTTGTATACAAACTTATGCATTTATGTCCCGCATAGTTGACTTATCTTCGTTAAGATTGGCCGCCATGACTAAAATCAGTCTGGAGGACATTATTATTAAAAATGTGCATTCTTATTAGCCGTATGCGGATGGATAGCAAAAACGTCTAAAATGTATACCTACGAACATTTTGGCTGGGTTTTTTTGTTTATATTCTGACGCGTAAAACCTGTCTATCTAGCCGAGTGTAGAGACTGAACGTTAACTGCCTTAGTCCGGTATATTTGAAATGCATCATGATGAATATATTCTAACTTCGTATTATTAAAAAAAATGCATAAGATCTACCGGTTATAATCTTAAGTTTCGGTACTCTGTAACTTATCTTAAGCAATGTAAACGAGTAAAACTGTTTATTGCCACAATAAAATAAAAAAATATCAAATTTATTAGATGACTTCTAATAGAGCAAGAGATAAAAATTACCAATTAGAAGTCAGTTAATTTGCCTACTGCCAAATTTGCTGAATAAACAGACCAACCTAAGAATCAGCAATAAAGAAAATATTTTAATAAATAAGTTTTCTAGCTTAATAAATCGCAAGCTCTTGCAGGCAGAGCTTGATCCACAAAGGTTTGTTCTAAGTCTGGGTGTAATTTTTGTCCGTAAATTGTATATTTGTAAAATATCTACACAGGACTAGAACAAAAAAATATTTATCTTGTGATTTATAGTATTTAGAACATCAGACTATGACGGCACGTTGCTTCTTGTTCATAAGTGCTCTGTGTTATTATTTTTAAATTATAGATCAACAACAGCACAGTGTTCGGGATTCCCAAAATATAAGTTGCAAAAAAACTACGAGTAAGTTCACATAGGCGAGGTCGTCGCGCCAGAATTAGGTTCTATGAGCAATAATAGGATCTTAATGTAATCGCTGCACGTAATTTTATATTTTTTCATATTTTTTTAAGACAACTCCCGTGCTAGGTAAAAAAGTCCTGTGTCGCGGGGGTCTTTACAAACATACAATTCATGGACACAAATGTCACTTAGACTAGGAACAAGCACTTTTGAACCACACAAAGTTTTGTCCCGTGTAGGAATCGAACCCATGACCTCCGGCTTAACAGTCAGGGTCACTAACTACTGAACCAACAGTCCGTTCAGTAATTTGCTTCTTAAGATGTATCTGATATGTTTACGAGACTGGGATGTGGTGAGTAGATTACACAAAACTTACTAACGTGATATTCTATCATGTAAATGAACTAAACGTTTACTTCCGTATACTAGATTAGTTCTATTGATATTACCTTATTATACTATGTTTTTGCTAAATAACATTTACATATTATGTATCTCATGGCTTTTATGTCTATTGCAGTCTGAGAGACATTGTTGGCTGAACAGATCTTTACCACAGGTCTGACAAGGAAAAATCACAGCAAAATATTACGACGATTTGATGCCGCCTCGGGTTAAGAATACCTCCGTGTGCTGATGGATTATGAATAAAAATGTCACCATCCTGTTCTATCCTGAGGGTGTCCTATGAGTCGACTCAGGCAGTAGTAAGTCAGGCAGACAATATCTGGATATTGTCTACCTGACTTACTTCGTAGTCGAGTTTCGAGATTATCCTCTTATACTTTGGTGTAAGAGAGGGAAACCTCGAAACAAAACGCTATACCAACCCGTCAGGTACGTGGTATAGCAGGCTAATATCCCTCCAAGTGTCCTACATACATACATTTGGAGGGATATTAGCCGTCTCCTACATACTTTTGGACTCCTACATACAGTCTCCTACATACATTTGGAGGGATATTAGGCATGGGTCTCCTACATACATTTGGAGGGATATTAACAGTGGGACGTTTATGGATTGAGATAGTGATGACGATGTCAACTTTGTGTTACTAACATTTTTGCTGCTGACAATTAAAGTTACCTATCGTAACCAAAATGTATACTAAAAACCAGGCCAGAGTTACATTAAGTTCTGGACCTAGGTACTAAAGTATAGTAAAGGTAAGCTGGTTCTCGAGTGATCAGACTGTTTAGTGATTGAAATAATTAAATGCATTTGCGGATGAAAGCTCTAGATTGACTGTCTTTTCATCCTGGCATGTTATATAATGATTTTTTTTTTCACAATTTTATTTGGCATAAAAATATTTGAATATTTCATAACAAAATTGTCCAATAGCTTGGTGGTCAAAATTAAGAGTAGGATTTCATATTATCGCCTGCTGCTACTAAGCTGATAATATTCTGAACAATATCAAAATCCACCATATGCTAAAATTAATAATTAAAATTAATCAAACAGGGATAAAAATATCGTAGTGATAACGTTAAATATAATGTAGATAGCATGTACGAAATGCAAAAACGAATATTAAAGCGATAAATGTATATGATAACAAACTCGTAACCCTATTAAAGATTTGCTCAACACTAGCATGAAGGCGTGTTTTTTTTTTCAAACGTCAGCCTGCAATACATAGCGTCGCCGTCGTTTTATGCAGAATTATGTAACTACAGATGCTCTGCAATTGTCCATGTGTGAGTCTAAGGTATAGTATAAATAAGTTAGTAGTACAGAACTGAGCCAAAATGTCAAATCAAATGTAATATAGCGCTGGTTTAATCAGCGTACAAGTACGGACTGGCAACGTTGCCGGGCGGGGTGCCCGGCGTCGTGCAAACTGTCGTCGACACCGTATCGGTTTATAGCAACTTATATTGGTATAATTATATTATTGAGCTGTGACAACCATATACGTTACGAGGTGGGCTTTTGGAGTAAGATGCTCTCTAGGTATTTAATTGTAGACTTTTATGCAAATATACAGGGGATTCTCTACTACCAACTCTTTATACTATGTCTAAGGCAAGAAAAATATAGACTCGTGACTCGCACACACTAACAAAGCGTAGTAATGGTGTTGTTACAGTGTGATGCGAATAGTCGGTCGTGGAAATAACAGTTATGGGTTTTTTTTATCTGTACTAATATTAACAAGCTGAATACTTTGTATGTATGTATTGTTAATTCAAAATTTATGAGTCTTTTTTACTTTAAACAGCCGATTTATTGAGGAAGGTTATGCTATGTAATATCACGCTATGACATAAAAAAGGAAAGCAGTAACTATGAAAAGGAGGTATGGTGGATTGTACGTTAAAAACGGAATATTATTGAGTAATTAAAATAATAAATAAAGCATGTGAAACTGAAGTGCAGAGCTAGTTTTATATACTAAGTACTACAGTGACAAACAAACGCGAAACCCGCTGACGATATGCAGTCTCGTATAGACCATTAGAATAATAGTCATCCAGATCGATTTCGGTTACGATAGCCAAACTTAACAGAGATTTGTCAATTTCGTAGGACATATTAGTGCACAAACATGTCCGACACGACCGAAGAGAGATCAAGCGTAGGACCAACGGTTTTACGTGCGTTTCGAGTCACGGAGGGGTTTTAGTGTGTTTTTAGAAAATGGTCATCCATTTATGCCAGCTTATTTACCTAACTAAGCAGAGTTCGAAAATGGTATTTCAAAAAACACTTTCCTACACATACTAAACAACTATATACCTATACCTACCTAGTTATTTGGCTATGGTCTTTTGTAAAGTAATGATTCTTTGCCAGTCGAAGTTGCTCTTTACGATATACATATACGAGTATATCCCTTACTTTAACAATTTAACTTGTTTTTATTAAAAGGGGAAGTGCAAAGCGTCGCACCGCTATTAGTTCGTCATAATTGAACGTTTAACTTTTGCGCCATTTATTTTATTATGAAGTACGCATTGAATAAAATAAAGCTTTTGTTTTTCTATGCAATATTTGCATTTGAAAATAATAATAAATAATATCTTCCTAATCGAATATCGGTCACGGTGGCTAATGATGGCGGTAACTAGCTATTTGCGCGGGAGATATTGTAGGGTACAAGTGTGTGCGCAAATACAGGTGGGAAGGGATCTGAAACGACCGAAGAAAGCGATCCGACACGATCAGCCGTATGACTAACAGCTTTAGGTGCTTGTCAAGGCATCGGTGAAAACACTGCTAACTTCCAAACTTGGACATTTATTGTAAATTTCTTATCAGAAAAATTCATTATCTATATTTGGTCCGACTAGGGCATCGAACCTCGGATCTCGTGATCAGCAACTGCATTCAACGACTACTAGACTTTATTATGAAGTGTGCATTCGCAAAGGGTGATTTTGAATTAAAAGTACCGTTTATCTGTACACCTTTTCGCATATAAAAATACAGTAGTCTTAGATAGATCAGAATCTTTTACACATTTGCATGTTTAATGCTATGACATTAGCAACGTGAGTTTGCGTACTGCGTTTCCAACTTATATATTGTATTTTAATATCATGCTACACGAGGAAGCCGCAGTAGTACAAATAAAAGTTCATCGTTACAAAACGTGATAGTTCGATGCTTTCAACCGTTGATAATAGAGTAGATAGTACGTAGGGCGTTTATAAAAAGGTTTTAATAACGTCTAAGAGCCAGCGAGAAAACCCGACTAGGAAACGACCTCCAACTTACAGAAGACCACAGCCAACGAAAAGAAAAAGTTTCTTTGAAAGAAACGTTTATCTGTGCCAAGGATAGAAAATAAATTATTGAGTTATATTTATTTCTTTAATGTACACAAAAGAAATACAGATAGTGTTACAAAGGTATTAATAATATCATGTACAAAGGCGAGCTTAACTCAAAATTGAGTTCTCTTACAGCAAACCTCTGAGAAGTGGAAAGTTTAGAGGAAACCAAGATTAAATAAATAAAAGTGAATTACGATACGGTACGATTTTTAAATGAGACTGCCAGACTGGGGAATAATCCCTGTATGCCGAGGTGTTTTATATATCGGGCAAAGAGTAAACCCAGCCTAGAAACAATTAGTGAAATAAATAATTAATATTCAAAATGCTATAAAATGCAATGTGCGTTGTTGAATTCCGCAAGAAAATAAATTGGTCAGCCTAAATCTTCATCATAGTACCTATTACACTACAGACAGATTAATGAAAGTACTAAAAATACATTTAATAACCAGACTTGTTAAACTAGAGCCAACTAATGTTACAAGTACCTTCCTAACGAACTTCTGTAATTGATTATCTAGCGTGGTTGTTATGAAAATGCTTCTATGGACTGTTATTATACGAGTATCAATCAGGTACTCGTAATAAGTCCAAAGTTTGCAATACACGCAATTTCGTCTACGGGAGTGACTTTGCAAACATACAATTTACAGATAATATGTACCTACACACAGCAATGGAAATATGTATACATGGCTGCTATATGAAGTATTAGCTGTTGGCCGCGGCTCCACCCGCGTGGATGTCGGTTATCGCTGTAAAAAGCCTATGTGTTATTCCAGACCATAATCTATCTCTGTGTTAAATTTCATTCAAATCCGTTCAGTAGTTTTTACGTGAAAGAGTAACAAACATCCATCCATCCATACTCACAAACTTTCACATTTATAATATTACTTAGTAAGGATGTATGAATATCTTCAGTGCTGATTTTGGCATGCATTAAAAAAAAAGAAATGGATTATTGTATATATATGTATATATACAATAATCCATTCTTATGTATGTAGTATGCTTTAACAATATAATGAGGCTGCTAATTTTAAAAGAAACGTTTTCCTATCCCAGGGATATGTCATCTTAAAGCCGAGTGTAACCAATAGGTCGGCAACACGCAAGTGTTACCTCTGATATTGCAAGCGTCCATAGGCTACAGGTACTGAAGCCGTATGCTTGTTTGCTACCTAAATAACTTGTCCTGTATGGTAATCGAAGAAAGAAAGAAAGAAACCCTGCATGACCCAAGTCGACTCTGACTACACATAACTGTAGAACGCATAATAAGTATTGTATTATATGACAATAAATTATAATTATCGGTATTTATCATTCGATGATATGTAATAATGACTAGAAATGTGAGAGTTTTATCTTATTATGTCATGGCAATGTAAGGGGGCTACCCATAGGCTGAGGTTTCGAAAAGGCGCTTGAGGAACGCTAAATGGCGTGGTATAGCCAAGTAGTGATTTTTTTACAAGACCAACACGCCCAAGGTCACGTGGTACTTTACAAATATACAATAAATGGACACAAAGTAGATAGATAGATAGATAGATAACTCTTTATTGTACACCAAAATACATATTGCTTACATAGTTTTGCCTAAATAGTAATGCACAATGGGCGGCCTTATCGCTAAAAGCAATTTCAAAAGTACACCCAAACTCAGCATGTATTTTGGGACATAGTCACAACTTGAAAGAAATCAACCACAGGGGCTCAATAATTTCAACTATCTGATTTCGTAGAGCTTCTAAATTTTCTACAAAAAAAAAAACACCTGATCATAGTTTCCACGACGAAAGAGATCACACGTAGGACTAACATCTTTCCTTACTTTCCAAGACAGGTAGGTGTAAACACCAAAGTATAATCTTAATGCATTTATTGTAAATTTCTTGGCTGGAAAATACATAATCTATTTTCAGCTCGACCCGGAAATCTAACCGGAGATCTGCCTTCGCACTGAACGCCTACTAAACCAAGGAGGCAGTTAAAAAGACGGTCGTAAAAGGCGTAATATTACATATATACTCTTTCTCAATACATGTACAGATTGAGTTGTATAGGCTTAAATAATAACAGGTAATTCCTAATTACATAATTCTTTGGAAAATCCTTAGAATAGACAAAGAAAATAACCTATTGCTAGTTATTTATAAACATGATTCCACCTTAGACATGACGTATCACATAACGTTGCTATGTTAAATGCATTAAAACCTATTTTATATCCTTCTACACGAGAATATATCCTTCTACTTTTCTTTTCTATGAAGAGAGGTGACAGAGTTTTGGCCTTAATTCTATACAGGCTAGTCTAAATGTGGGTTTATGATATATCTAACGATTTAGGAAGAGATGTACACAGACGGACTGCATAAAAGTGAATAACCTAAAAAAAGTAAACATTACAGACAGTTTTTCACTAAAACTGTTTCTACCCACACCTTTTGGAAACAAGCATGAGTTAATGCAGTTATACGTATGGATTGACAAAGGCTGATTATTTGATGCTAGTTTAAAAATCCGTCTCTAATTTGATGCCGTTTATGTGTCTGCCAGTATTTTTATTTACATTCCATCTATATTATTTAAGTTTTAGTGCAATAAAATTAACAATTTAGTTTAATTTTCAGACACAACCTGAAACATGTTTTATGAATAAACTAGCGTACATATGTATGTGTACAACCGATATACGCAATAAGAAGTACCTTATATCTTTCCCCGGGAAACTATCTATCTCCTTGCCATAATTTCATTAAGAACCATGCAGTCGTGAAAAAAAAACAGATGGACGGACTTATTTTCGCATTTTGTTATATCATTAGTAGGGACAGTAAGGATGAACTAAACAAAACTAAAATATCCACTGTGAGGCAACAATGGCGGACGGTATGTTGATCTTTCATAGCCACTCAAAGGTCACCGATGCCGTTTCAATCCTCACACGGGCCTATAGATCGGATATTTGTGCCGAGTTTGGTTATTTGTAACGGTAACAGTGCAAGTCTTGAAGAACTATAGTGTAATGTGAGGGTTAAATAATATAGTAGTAAGTTCGTTCAACTTATGTTTTTTATACAAAAAGAATCTTGTTTTAAAACTTTGGTTGTTATTTTCTTTTACGATAATTTATTTTACGTATAAGACGAAGCCCACATAGCCTTGCGTGCTAGTTAGACAGCAAACCTACGCCAAGGAAGCGGTCAATATTAACCATTACCAGTATGTAAAGCATCGTTTTATTTATCTTTACTCCTGTACCCAAACCCAGAACAATAATTTGCTGATCACATAAATTCTTGTCCCGTATCCCGTGTCACAAGAATTAGTGTCAAACTCACTACACTCTCGGCGCGGTAAAATTCACGACGCGACCATTTTTAACCACTAGATCGCATTCCAAAAAAATATTTAAAAAAACATAATGGTAACTACGTTTGTTATTAACGCATAACTCATGACAAACAAAACTTTTCCTTTTACACAGATACTTATATACGTCACAAGAACATTAAGAATATCTGTAAATCAACGACTGTTTGTAAAATAAAAAAGTAACGTAACAAAAAATATTGTATTACTTAAACGTAGTTAGACATCGTGACACAATGAATACACTCGAAACTTAGTATTCTACGTCATAGGCTTTTTGTCTAGGCTCGGTCAACTTGAATTTCGACCTCCCGGCCTTGAAATATTTAATCTGCTAGCACAATACAGGCCGGTTTCTCTGCACATGTGTTTTTTGTGTTATGGTGTGGAGCGCTATAAAAAACATAACGAATACTAGAACCACTTGGTTATTTTGTTGCCTAAGTGTATTATTAATTAATAATATATATTATGCATAGGTGTGAGTTAGCAGCATGGCTAGAATTTTTGTGGAATTAATATGTAGGTACTAATAAAAAAAGGAATTAGGAAAAAAAAACAGTGACAGGCTTAGTTTGAAGGATTACAAGAATGGCAATGGACAGGGTATAAGAACCACTAGGCGATAGAGTAGAAAGGAAATAATGATTCAAATAGTACACCGTTTGCTAACAGTAAACTAAACTAACAGCTAACAGAAGGATAAAAATAAAGTACGCTTATATTCTTTCCGAGTTTTTTGACTGCTCTTCTTATATCTCCCTTGTCAGCGAAAGGTCGTAAGTAATTTGGCTGACACCGTGTTTCTAAGTTGTCTCTTTTATTCATAACCAGGCTTTCATAAGTGTTACCAGACGAATAAACGATTTATTAAAAAATACAACATAATATAATTTTAACCGCTGCGTAGACAAATTGATTTATAAACATGTCATTACGTAGCAGCCGTTGTTACTTAAATCTAAATAGCTATTATAATAATATAAACAATAATAATGTAGTCGTACCACAAAACTATGAAATACGATGATAAAAATTAGTAAAATTTTAAAAATAACAATTCAAATAAAATGTAACAAGATGCCCGCTACCGCCTACTACTTTCACCGTAGCAACTGCTTCAGAAAAAGGGACAAAGCCCTTCAATAGACATCAACGGGTGCTCTACAAAAGAAAACCAAATCTTAAAAGTCGTATTTCCTGTAATTTTGTAAATATGTTTCTAAAAGTCATACATTATTTTTGCCGTATGTAGACGCATCGACAGCTATCGTGATTGATTCGATAACACATCGATAAGAATGACTTTTGTAACGTCTTATATCAATGCACTTATCAAGGACCAAGGTTCTTTGTTAAGACACAGATAGCCGAATTAAACTTTAAGCTTCTACGGAAATTGATAGCAATATTTATTTATTAAAAAAGGTCCAAATTGCAAGTATCCAGAATCGACGTTCATGCATGAAGAGGTTGATGAACGTAGAAGAGGCGAAGAAAGTATGTATGGATTAAAACAATTGGCGTACCATAGTCTCTGCCCACCCTAGGGGCAGACGGGCGTGACTATATGTTTGTATTTATTATATTTCAGAAGAGTGAAAGTAGTCAAATACTCAAATAATTGCCTTAATTAAGTGGCGTGGGACCCATAAATCACAGAGCCGCTGTGCGCATGGGCAGAAAGGTTCTCGATGGCTTAACCACGAATTGAAAAGAGGATCCCTCCAACAAGGTAGACTGAGACTGCATGATACAGGTTGCGGGTAGCCGATGTCAAAAACGAATCTTTAGGGAAGGCCTATTACAACAGCCCTCTTTCGCCGAAGAAGAAAATGATTGTTATCCTCCACGGTTATCAAAATTTTAAGGACAACCACAGATCCCCGACTAAAATAAATTTAAAAAAATAATTACACGGCATATACCCGTGTCATAAAAGTTTAGAAACAGGTTTTTAGTGTCGAAGTAACACTACGTAAATTCATGTACGCTTTTCAGAGGCAAATGAGAATATATTGAGGTAGGTTAGGGGGTAAAAATCACTTGGAAGGCTTGCTATTATCATGTTCATTTATGTTAAATTTTATTCAGAGTCAGTCTTCCGTATATGATAATCTACACCTGAAAAATGAATATAAGTTATTTTCGAATCTTATTAGCTCTAAGTCTATTGGGTAACTTTCCTATTCAACTTATGTTGCGCATTTCTTATAGAATTTTGTATTTAATGTTTTTGTATACAGAAATCTATTCAGCGTTTAATAAAAGGATATTTTAACTGTATTTTTATTTATCGAATCACTACATAATGTATTACTCGTATAATTGTTTTTGTATTACAGATTTGTATGTGAGCGGTACTTTGAGGCAAATGGTTATTTCTCTTCATAGCAATACAAAATACATTTGAATGCATTTTTGGGATCAAAGAATTACTTTAACTTAAAGTAAAATGAGTGGCGAGATATAAAGTAGGTACAAGCTGTTGCCCACCAATTCATCTGCCTTAAATTTGAATTTCATTTCCTCCATTGTTACTGCCATGCTTCCCATGTCGTAGCGTGATAATATAGCAGTGGCCTAACCTTAAAAAGTGTGCTTGAGCACAAGTCTCCAGCGCTCATTAAGACATGAATCTTTAAAAGATACGTTTTCTATCAGTAATACAAGTTACAAGCATATACTAGCTTTGAATATTTTTGAGGGCCAAAATAAAATTGATTAGGGTGCAGTGACTTCATACAAAATAATTTAATTAAGGCGTATATTATTTAAATTTAATTAAAAAGTGTAGTAACATTTTAAATAAATGTACCAGTGCTCAAATTAATTTATGTACGAATGCCTCAGACTATAATATAAAGAATACTAATTTACATAGTTAAATTCAAAATTATTAGAATTAAAAAATTGCGAATACATCATACGAGCGAATTTCTTTTGTTTTTTTCTGACTCGTCTTGATATAAAATTAGTTCTGTAACTTTTCTTTAAGTAACAATTAGCTTAGTTGGACTGAAAACGTAAATCAAATATGTTTCTAAGCACATAAATATAAGTCTGTAAGTGTTGAAAGGCAAATCGTATTAAATTTGATTGCAGTGGTGGCTTAAGCGATACCATTTATCACTACGTAGCGTGTTGTGGGTTAGCTTTCTACACGAAAAAAAAAATCATATGATCCATAAATCATCTGCGATAATAGTGAAAACTTCGTGTCAATAACCAAATTTTACGAGAAGAAAAAATTATATGAGCTATATTTTCATTACGCCGTAACAGTTACCGTAGCATACATATGTACGCTTGTAATTATAATTTTTTTCAGCACTCAAATTTTCGGCTCATTGGAGATGAATCAGACGACATACTGTTTAAAATTGCATTCTTCTAATGTTCTTAAGATATTTAATGAAAACTTGCCAAAATGTTAATTACGTTTTCATTACATATAGCCACTATTTTTATATTCTTCGAGTGGCCTGTCCCGGGATCGCACGAATGGATATTAAAGATCTCAATTTTTTAAATATATTATATATGTTATGCCTATGTTACTCAGTAATAATATAGAATTCTTAATGGTGAGATTTTTAATCCGTATGGTAGTTCTAGAGATAAGCGCATTCTAACAAAAAACATATATTTGATATTACGTCAATATAAGTTATTTACTTGTCTTTTCTTTTATAAAAATAAACTTCATAATTCAAAAGTTAAAATAAAAAAACACAGTGCCAGAACTACGAAACAAGCCCTGTGCCTGGGGCCTTTACAAATACACAATTCACGGACACTAAATCCATCCAAACGCAGATATACATATATGTGGATCATACAATTTTCTGTTCCGTTATCGAACCCACAGCACGACGCACAGTGGTAATATAATTGACGAGGCATTACCCACTTCAGCCACTGAACCAACCGTGCATTTAATAAATAATTGCAACCTAAAAATGTATAAGTAGGTATTATTCACTGAAACCTGCGGACGGTATATTCAGGTTATCATTTTTTTATCAATGCACCAATTCGGCGTGGAATTATCTAGCGTTTCGCATGCGTTCAAGGGTAAAGTCTGCGGCCGACCGCACACATATGCATGTTGTACTATGTCTGTGTGTAGACTTGTATAAGCAATATATACCTAGGCCTATTGTGCGCTGCATGCACATGTGTTAGTATCAATGTGTGGGTGCGCCGGCGACGGCGGCTAATTTTTTCGCTTGCAGATATAGTTGCCATGCCCGAAATATAACACGGATGAATTTCGCGTCAATGTTAATTGCTAGGTATTATAGTGAGCGGTTTGTGGCGCCGACAGCCAGACATTAGGCACTCTAGGCTGCGTATGCGCACCCGCGCGTTTTAATTATCAATCTATAACTACTGTATGTTGTCATACCACTACGTTGTATCTAACAGTTTTTTATCAGTTTTTTTTTTGGTTACGTAAAGGACATCTTTTTTTTATATTGCGTTGAAAATATGTGTTTTGTTTTTTATGATTCAACGATGTTATGTATTGCTATTTTTTTTATTTAGCTGTGAATCGGGAGCCTTTTTATTCTTAACATTCCTTGTGTACCTATATTCTTTTAATAACAACACATTTATTTTCAATTGAACCAGTCTAAATAATGTCAATAAAACGTTGACATGTTTGATCAAAGTGATCAATATCAATAGGCTATACTAAAATGTAGTTGATTTCGATTAGTTCCTCAAATATTCATACTAATGTTATTTATGCGAAAGTAACTCTGTTTGTAATTTGTTTGTTTGTTATCTTTTTACGACTAAACGGCTAAACGGATCTTAATAAAATTTGGCTAGGATATAGATGGTATCCTGGGGAAAGGATATAGGGTAATATTACCGCGATGTACGGGTAAAGACGCGAGCAACATGCTAGTAAATATATAAGCTATAGTAACAACGACAAAAACCAAGAATTGTGCAAAAAGCCGGGCACTTGGAGAAGCCTATCCTAGATTGGCTAGTGATGATAATATAAATAACAATCCATAACTGCAGAATCCTTTACCTGAATCGAATAGTGTATGGGATTTGACGTAACTTAACGACTTAATGACATATATTTATGTCAAATCCCATACATTTGCTTTCTATTCTATTCGATTCGACCACCGTTAATGCCACTTGTCTAAAGGGGCAGACATGTCTTTAGAGTTTCTTCAAGGACATGTGAGTTTTCTCACGATATTTTCGCTCACCGTTATCAGGTGCTAAATTATTTTATAAGTAATTAAATTTATGGGTTTCACTGCACTATTCATTATTATATGCGATTGAAGGGCTCGTATAGCTCAGTTGTACCGGCGCGAACCGATTTATCTGCAAGGTTAAGCGAGCTTGCCGCTGGATGGGTGACCATTTTCTAAAAACACAAGACCCATCAGACCAGTCTTTAAAATTATTTCTAAGAAATGTGGGTTTCATGGAGGTTATCAATTTGTGTGTATTTTTATTTGTTACCGCAGAACTCCGTTATTTATGTCTGTGAGGACATACAACCAGTTTGGTTCAATTTTTATCGAAAAAAGTTCTGATGATGGGATCCATGAGGCATTGAGGAAACTCCCCAGAAAGATTAGTGTTTGTATGAAAGCTTAACCTGTATAAATACTTTAGACTTGGGATTTAAAGGTTTTATTTAGTATTGAAGTCGGTTTTTTTTTTGTTAAAATTATATAACGTAGAGTCCCGTAAGAAAAAGGAATTTTAAAAATTCTAAAGTTAAGTATGATCCTCTAGGAATAATATTATCTTTCATAAGTAAAATACTACATTATCTTGTATTATAAATGCGAAAGTTAAGATTAATGGATGTATGGATGTTTGTCACTCAATCACGCCTAAACAGCTGAACAGAACTGGATGAAATTTTGCACAGAGATAGATTAAAGTCATAGTATTGATTTTGTCTTGAAAAAAACCATTGCTTCTGTTCCCGTGGAATTGTACTCGCGGACAAAGCCGCGGGTTGAAACTAGTATGTTACTATAGATATACCTAAACTAGGTAGTACAATGTACCAAGTATTTATAGATAATAGGATGCGGTTGTGTATATAATAAGGTGTTTCTATTAGCGGACGGAGCTGTTCATCACACACATGTTTGTTTTCGTTCGCACCTTTCCTGTCCCACGACACACATGCAATGATGTAATTTATAATTATTGTTAAGCTTCGATATGCGTATTTATTTATTATCGCTATACATATACTACACACACATACACATATATATACATACTAGCTGTTTCCCGCGGCTCCGGCCGCGTGGATGTCGGCTATCGCGATAAAAAGTAGCTTATTCGCTATTTTAAACAATAATCTATGTCTGTGCAAAATTTCATCCAAATCCGTTCAGTAGTTTTTACGTGAAAGAGTAACAAACATCAATACATACATCCATCCATCCTCACAAACTTTTACATTTATTATATTAGTAGGATATTCCATTACTGGGCAATAGAAGTCTCTTTTTTATACTACTTAGAGTACCAACAAGCATACGGCCCGTCTGATGGTAAGCAGTTACCTACCGTAGGTTATAGACGCTTGCAATACCAAAGGTATCACTTGCGTGCTGCCTACCCTAAAAATAAACTCCATTCCATCATAAAAATGATGAAATTTACCTAGGATGGGAAAATGTTTTGTTAAAGAAGCATCCGTATGAGCTCTGGAAACCTGTACTCACACACAGGAACACACGACTACACCGCTCTTTGTAGAAATTTGGCTCTGAGTTTCTTCCCCAATCGGGTTTGCTTATCAGTATGGTACCCTACCTCTATTTCCACGTAGCACATTAAAAACTGGCCTGTTGGTCTAATTGTCAGTGACCCCCAACTGCTGAGCTGGAGGTCATGGGTTCGATTACCATCCAGGAAAAATTTTAATCCTTGTGTGTCATCAAGCTTATTTGTTCTGAAACTAGGTGAAAGTTATTTATAACATGTATGTCATTTAGAATTATATATGTGTTTACCTGTTGTCTGGTTGCAATAATGCAGGCACTACCTAGTTTGGGATCGGATGGCCGTGTGTGAATCGTGCAAAGAAATTATTATCATTATCGCTATACTACACATACATACACACACTGAAAGGTAATCCATCCATCCATCTTAGCCAAAAGACATCCTACTGCTGGACATAGGCCTCCCTCAAGGAAAGTAACAAATCAATAAATTTAAAAAAATGCTTAGTTCAAATGTTGGTTGAATTTGAGTTCAAAATTTTAATGTATTTAATTCATCCCCACATTTTAGCCAGAGTTACTCTGTGTTACGCCATTCATTTTAATATAAGTACTCAGATAAATTATTACATTGTATGCACTTAAGTGTTACATAAGAGCCTCTCATAGGTCTATGATATAAATTTTCATTAATTAATTCAATACTAATGTTGTGATAATTTGACCGAAACCAAATATTTTACTTTAGCCGAAACCTACTACTACATATAAATATATAAAGGCAAAATAGTTAAGTGTTTTAACTCCATTGTTTGTCCATCGATTATTAAAACAAAATTAAAACAGTTTATTCCTACTTTACCACTAATTTTATTAAATTATGATATATTCATACGTTAACCTGTTCTAAATGAAATGCCTAAACGTGCCACTTATACCATTACATTAATAAACAAGTACATTAGTTTAAGTAAAATACTACCTTTATTTTTGACATAATTAGCCCTAACGTAATAATTATTACTTACGCTTAACTTAAGTAACCGAAATATAGCTCTTAACAACCTGTGCGAGCTGAGACATGCTTTAAGTTTTGATTTTAATATCGGTTTCGGCTGACATCAAATTTTCGGTTTCGGTAAACTTGGGTTTCGATCGAACACTAACACGATGTTCTTTAAAATTGATAAATATAATTGTATTACAATGTTGTTATCAGTAGTTAAGTATCAATTTCTTCAGATAATGATTGTGTGATAATATATTCAAACTGTTTTTAAGTTTTAATTAAACTCCAATTACGGCATTACTATGCTATTGCATATGTAAATATGCATAATTAGGGAAGGACCTCAATGTCCTCAATCTTACGGAAAATCACAGTTAAATATAGTGATATGATATTTGACTGTGATTTTCGTGAGTGTTTCCTGTGAGTGAGTTCAGGTCCCCCTCAGTGCTCATTTAGGGAAGCGTATTAAAAAAACCGTTTTCTTGTTACATTTTTATATAGGCCGCGGTAGCTGCTTCCGCTTGTTTGCAAATGACGTAGTATATATGTATATTTTTTAAATCTATTTGGGGAAAAAGGTGTTATGCTATATAACTATTACCTATATATCATGAAAATTAAATTCAATAAAAAATATTTGAAATTTTGTTTTATAAACCAGTGACAAATAGTTTATGAATCTTGAATTATTATTATATTGTGGTGATTTACTTTTTAGTACACGTAAGCTAATTGTCAGATTATAAAATCCTAATGGTCTTAAAATTACATTAGAAAACTCGTTGGTAACATGGTGCACCTGCCATTTTATAATTTTTAATTTTGCTATGTAAATTAGTGTAAATTTATAGTCCGAGGTATTTGTTATGTGTAGGTACCTACATTAATTTTAGCACTAAATACAATTATTTAAAATTTATAATGCTGCTACAACTTTAAATGATTTCAGTTTATTTTATTTATTAGGTAAAGAAACAAAATAAATAATATAAGGGTTCAAAAATACGACGTAACGCTTCCAGAGAAGGTAGGAAGCGCCGTGCTATACATATATGATCGGTAACAGAATACAATAAATATAACATTTAAAAAAATACACACGAATTGATAATCCTCTTTTTGAAGTCGGTTAATAAGTGCCTATTTATCTAATTTCTAATAATAAATACAAGTTATGATTTCTTGTTAATTTTAAAAATTGTAACAAAATGATATTAAAATAACGTTATTACGATTTCCCTAAATTAGCACTGGAGCCACACACAGCAACACTACTGTGTTATTATATATCTTCTCTTAGATTGAAGTCCTTTCCAACACAGGCTGCTCACTCGTTTCCTGCCCTACTTCTCATTTCAATACATACAGTTTAATGGTAAGAGATATTATAGGTTAATATTCTCATAAGAGGTAATAAAAATATTGAATTCTTAGCGGGTTTTCGCACAAGAAAATGTATAAGTAGGTACTTGTCAAGGTAATTATGAATAACTGTACCTTAACGGCTTTTACAGATTAGTGAAATATTGTCTTTCTTCCAACATTATGAGTACTAAGAACTTAAAATCGTAAAATGAAAGTCTGTACAATTATACTCTAAGTTCAGGCCGCTAACATGGCATAATATATATGAATACATTCCCTTGCAATAGATCTTTCTTCGATTCTGCAAAATGAGATAAGATACTACATCTAAAAGGTTTTTGTTGCCTACAGGGAGGTATTCAAAGAGAGAGCTAGCTTTTAATGCTACGTTTATCCGCATTGATACAAATGCAATGTCTATAGATGTCAAACTTTCTTTAATAATCCTTTCTTGATAGAGGAAAGAAGACCCAGCAGTGGGATATGCACATTATTAAATTCTCCTGGGACATGGGGTTTACAATTATTACAACATTTAAAAATCCAAACAAATAAGACTCGCATTTTAAAATTCGCATCACTACTGCCGCTGTCTACTGGAAAGAGAAAAATAATCACTACTTACTTACCTATTAAATTAACTGCGTGCATTTTTAGATGCCCATCTAAAAAATACATATTTATGCAAAAATATATTATTAATGCATGTAGCATTAATATATATATATTTGCCGGGGTGTGTCAGAATCTAATATTATTATGTATTACATACGAAGAACAAAAAAATCTAAAGAAAATTTACTATTTTAAATCTAATACATAAAATTCTCGTGTCACAATTTTAGTTACCATACTCCTCCAAAATGGCTTGACCGATTTTGATGAAATTTTATATGTATATTCAGTAGGTCTGAGAATAGGTTGCTATCTATTTTTATACCCCAAAGTGATAAGGATGGTCCACCCCAATTTTTACGACTTATTTCAAGACCTTTACCAAAATTGTCCTCCTATGTTTTCAGAAGAGCTTCAGAAACCGTAGCTACTTCTTAGTCCGCATATTGACTGGCAATTACAGAACCCTGCAACTATTAACTGACCTTATTAAGAGGAATAATTTTTAGGTTTCCTTTGTTGTGCTAATAATGTAAATCCAGTACCTACTGAGATTGAGCTAGATTTTTTTAAATGTAGCTCACACATACAAATTAAGTACTATTCTTTATTCATTATAGTATTTAGTATATTTAAGTTCTTTTTTACATTTGAAATGCATTATTTGTTTGCCGTGTCGTGGATTATACAAATTCAATTAACCGACGGCACAAAGTAGGCTCAAACTCGGAACAACCATTTGCGCATGACACTTTTTTTTTCCGCGTGAGGATCGAACCCATAACCGCGACGCAGAGGAAAAGGCAAAATAATTAATAAGGCACTGAGCCAACCAAGTTGGCATTATTATTTGACATTAAACGCGAAACTTTTTCAGACATAAGTTGTTCTGAGGTCTTAGGTTCGATTTATAGAACAGGTAAAGATATATGATACTACTTTGCCCTACTAATAATAATAATAATGTCCCCCTATCCGAATTTCGGTCACGGCTGCTAATTTCAACGAAGACTTGCCATATGCGCGGGAGATATTATAGTGCACAAGTGTTTATTTCCTCACTCTCATAGTCCGATGGGACGGCAATCCGACACGACCGATCAAGCGTAGGACCAACGGCTTTACGTGCTTTCCGAGGCACGGCATCTATTGTGAATTTCTTGACGAAAAACCCAATATCAATTTTTGGCCCGACCCGGGAATCGAACCCGGGACCTCGTTTTCAGCAGTCACACACATCGAGCACTGAGCCACCGAGGCAGTTTTCCCTACTATATCTACACCGTAGTATCACAAAGCTGATAAGTTTGTTTGTCAGAGCGCGCTAATATATGGGACTACCAGTTGGATTTGAAAAAATATGTTTGAGCATTGCAGTAACAATAAACGAATACAACAATACGGAATTCGAATCAAAAATCTATTTATAGTTTCGTGGGTTCGATAACCATACGGAAAAAACTATATGTGATCCATAAATGTTTGTTTTGAGTCCTTCTATCTATCGGCAAACCCAAGAAAGTCTTGTTTAAAAAAATATGATACCACTAGGGGTCGCCCGCGACTTCGTTCGCGTGGTAATTTGGAATATTTTCCCTGCTTTTGCAACATATTTCACCACTTCTCCGCTACTATTGATCATAGCGTGATGTTATATAGCCTATAGTCTGCCTGAATTAAAACACAAAAAAAAAGATTTTTTTTAATCGAACCAGCACTTTCTGAGATTAGCGCGTTCAACTAAACAAACTAACTCTTCAGCTTTATAATATTATTATAGATTATTATCTTTATACGATATTAAAATTACATCTGTATAATAAATCATTATAGGAATTTAACAGCAAGGCGCCTATTTCGAAGATATCTAGCTTTAATTTTCATATAAAAAAATAGCCTAGTAACAAAACCTGCAGTTCTAGTTTTAACAAGCTTAATTAAACAAAGACTCATCGAAATAAATGTCAAAATTCTAGACGCAAACATATGACTAACTGAGTATAGTTTTAAAATTACATGGTTAAATTTACGTGAAAGCGGCTGTATTTGATCCTTTATTTGCTTCCGCCCGTGGCTTCACTTGCGTGATATGTCAATATAAAAGTAGCCTATCAGTAATGTAGCTTCGTATTAGTAAATGAATTTCCAGAATCGAATCAGTTGTTTCAGCGATTAGAGCCTATATCCATACTTACAAACTTTATCTATTTATAATACACTGCGAAAGTTTGTAGAATGTATGAATGTATGTTTATTACTCTTTCACGCAAAAACTACTGAACGGATCTGGATTAAATTTGGCATAGAGATAGATTACAGTCTGAAATAACACATAGGCTACTTTTTATCCCGGATAAAAACTTTGTTCCTGAGTGATTGTGCGCGTGGGCAAAGCCGCGGGCGGAAGTCAGTTAGAAATAAAAAAATAAAAGAGGCGTAAAAGACTGTAGATTAGTATTGTTTAAAACGCATGAGGACGCGTAAAAAATCAGTTCATTGCAATGTTCTACATAAATTAGTTGTACGCAGCCTCGTTGATTGCATAACTTATGTTTACGAAGGTGGACGTGCGCTACGCGTTTACGCATTAACCAATAAACCTTTGCGATAATTGAAATTTTCTCCTCTACAGATATTTGCGCTTATTGGAAACTGTAAAAGTGAACATTTTAGCCGAATTTTTTATTAAGTTTTGCAAACTTTATAAATTTTTAACTTAATATTGTGGGATTTATTTTTGTTTTGTTTTTAATATACCTATGTAAAAACTATAAAATGATTTTGATATTTTATAATAAAAAACCTATTAAAAAATATAAATTGATATGTATTTTTGAAATTTTTAGAAAGAAAAATTTTACAAAAAGAACTGCATAATAAAAAATTTCAAATATTCAACGACATTCAAAGTATTAACATAATTAAATTAGTAATGTACAAAGTCTTAAAACATTTTTTATTAGGATATATACAAATAGTTATCAAAATAAAAGTAAGTTATCCTAAATCCTAATTATTGTATTTAAAGTCCTATAATTATGTAATTTCGAATACCAACCGAAGGCGATATAAAGATGTATCTTAAAATTAACATCTATAATTAATCGAAAATGTTTTATTAAGTACATTTAATTAGAATAGGGTATGATCATGCTAAGAAATCAACATAGTACCGCTATTTTCAAACGATGCAACTGTGAACTTTATCAATGTGAAGCCAGTAGTGTTATGTTAGGATACATGTAGATCTATGCATATCCTCGGCTGCTACTGAAAGTTTACAGACAGAAAAAACGTATTAAGAGCCAAACATGAAATCTTTTATGTTGCGATTTTGATACATAAATCCAAAGAGGCAGTGTTCAATGAAGTTTTGATAAAATACAAACTTATCCATCAGTATTGACCATTGACTGGTATAGAGTAATGGTTGAGGTGGTCGCTTTGCATGACTGAAACTGCGCCAAGGGTTGTGGGTTCGATACATCATTATTTAAAACATGTTAGGTTGAATTTATATTAATATCATAAATTCAAATGATTAATACCTTTAAACAGCGAGCTCGTGTGTCCCCGAATAATATAATACAATCAATATATTATGGCTTTTACTTTAACGATAGAAATTTTAATAGAATAATTTATATGTAATCATTAATGTAATTTTATTTGTTGACTGACACTGAATTGAATTTTATTTTATTATTTTCATATTATAATTTTTATATTTAATTTTTATGTGTAAATGTATGCCTATGGGACTTGTACCTCACAATAAACATTTATTATTATTATCAATATGAGATGAATGGAAGGATGCATTATGTTTGTTACTCAATCACGACTCAACAGATCTGCATGAATTTTGGCACGGAGATATAGATTCTGGTATAGCACAAAGGCTATTCTCATGGGATTATATGTGCGGGCAAAGTCGCGGGGAGAAACTAATAAGTTAATAAGTAAATAAATATATTTTTCTAGCCTACGGTTGTTCCGAGTCTGTAGTAAATCAATAGTTTTCCTAACTTCCTTTGTTATTTTAATTTTTATTTAATTTTATTAAAGAGCCATGCGTTATATTTCCTTTGTTATTTAAAAGTTCTGAGGTCTTACAATGTATGTACTCAATGTACCTTTGATACGAAGAAGAAGAAGTGCCTAGTCACAAACAGTAGGTTACAATATCCCTAAGTGCTAGACTACTTTTTATTGACTTATCACGCGAATATAAACACCGGCGGAAGCTAGTATTACATTGAAATATTGCTAGTAAAATTATTTATTTAGTCGTATGCAGGTCCCATATTTAGATACATAATACAATATATTTTTTCATTTAGGTTACAAAGTAACACTTATAAAGGTCATCAATGACGAATGACGAATGTAACAGGTAAACCAGAAAGATGATGTCAACCAATTTATCTATGGCTACTTCGCTAGCAAGTATAGAGCCATAAGAAGAACGAGCAAAAAACTTAGGACACTCTTTAATCGCCAAATAGTAACTATTGTAAGTTACAATTATAGTGTACACCACTTCATACTCCTTGGTGAAAACCAGGTTGCACTATTTTTGGCTACGGGCCTCGCAAGATTCGCCCCGTATTATATTTTAGTACCAATACGCCCCGTAAAATATTGATGGGGCGAATCTTGTAAAGCATGTGGGCTCGTAGCTACAAGATTGGTCCCATCAATATTTTACGGGGCGTATTGGTACTAAAATCTAATACGGGGCGAATCTTGCGGGGCGAATCTTGCGGGGCGTATGGGTTCGTAGCTCTATTTTTTAACCGTCTAGGGATTGCATTTCCAAGAATCTTTTTTTAACGAATACTTACGTTATAATATCTAAAATAAACCTATGTTCAAAGTATCAGCTTTCTAGCTTTGTAGTTTAGGCTGTACATTTTATTTATTCGCGATTATTTTCATAACAAATATCTTCTTAATATGTCTAATAAATATTATTATTAGCACAACTGATATTATGCACCTGCCGTCCTTATCTCGACGTCATAAGATAGAATACGCCTATAAATATGACATGAAACTGCGCCTAGTATTTAGGTTTGTAAAAATATAAGATAATACACATAATATATTTAAGTAGTAGGTATATTATAATGACATCATAGAGAAACAAATCATTTATCAAGATAACGGATTAAAAACTCCAATGATAAAGTAACAGTCATCGATATGAGTTCTAAACTACTTTGTTGGCAAGCAAGAATATGGCTCGCCAGTTGGTAAGTAGTTACCGCGTGTTATCGCCCCAAAATGTAGTAACATCAGAGTTTTGAGGTGGGGAAAGAAAAATGTTTCTTTAAAAACGCATCTGTAAACATCTGTTAACACTGGATACCTGTACTCATGTATAGAAACAATTACAACTCTGTCTATATTTATTTAATTTAAATTTACATTAAACTATTATAATTAAAGATGCAGAAGTATCTATGTTTGTTTGTCTGCTTGATATAAACTAAACGGCTAAACGGCAAAAGCTATTTTGAGAAAATTGGCATAGGGAATATTGAACCACGGGGAAAGATTATAGACGCAAGCGGTAGCTATTAATCAATCAAACTTTTTACTGACATTACAACTTAGGCCTACGTTGTTATAACATTAAATAAACTTTTATATACCTTTCTTTCATATAAGTATAACTAATTTATGTATAACTATAATAAAGAGGTAAAAGATGTAAGTCTGGATGTAGAGAAACTCCGATTTAAAAAATTCTTTCACAAACAGTAGGCTACAATATCCCTAAGTGCTAGACTACTTTTTATTGACTTATCACGCGCACAAAATCACCGGCGGCAGCTAGTATTACATTGAAATATTTTTATATGCTAAAAGACAAATATTTCCGTGGCCCCCTCAACACTAATTTGTCTTAGCCAATATTTTGTCTTAGTCGATACATTTCCCGCATCGTCACAATGGACAAAATTTTTATACTACTTAATGCAATTGTTTTTTGATTGACAATAAACTTCTAGATATAATAACATCTAAAATACAGGCTAGGCCTAGTTTAGATGAGTGCTATGTTTAAGTGCATGTGATTGTGCAAAGTTGTGGGAACGCACAAGTAAAACTTAAATATGCAAGTTATTTTGATTTGTGTCAATAAAGTATTATTATTATATTATTATTATTATATTATAATATAAAAAATCAATCAACGAACACAGAGGTGTATAAAACACGCGTTTCAGTATACCACTGCGCCGGGCTACTGAGGATTTTCTTCCATGAACCAGGAAATCTTACGCCGTGCTCCCAACAAACCCAGACAGACTAACCCATAAATGGTTGTTTTTATTATTGTTGCCTAGCGACTCGCTCCGGCTTCGAGCGGGTGCAATCAGGACTTTTAAAGGCTACATTTGAAACCTTCGTTTACATTATCGCAATTTTTGTAGAAATCCCTAATATTTTGCCAATAAATTATTCTTCATGTTACTTATTGATAGTGTTGCTTTCTTTGTTTATAGAACATAAAACTTTTAAAATGAGTTTAGTAGTGTTTTTTTAAGTTATAAACTCAAACTCAAACCTTTGTCTTTAGTTTAGAAAGAGGCATTTGACCAATGTATTTATGTTAAACGGCTATATATGATTACATTGTTATAATGTACGTATTGTTCCCGCGTTAATTTTCTAGGAAAGTTTGGGTACATTAAACACTGCTATAAGAAACTTCTTTGTGTAAGAAACCGACCAATGCAGATATTAATTATGGTAAAGAAATTATTGAACGAAGAAATAAATTGCTGGTTTTTGTTTTATTTCTTCTTTAATACTCGCTTATCACAAAGCGTTTAATATTATAAATTGATCTCGTTATATACAGCATTACGTATACGTAAGTATGCATATTTAAAAACACAATAGTTTGTAGTATTGTACTATACATATTGAACGCACCAATCTATGTGCGTTTTGGTAGAGTGATTCAACCGTAGGCTTTCGTTTAGCTACAAAATAATATATTTAGAGTTGTTTTTCCTCGTAAATCCGTTTCCGAATTTGTCATATGAGCTAGTTGCAGCTTTCATAGGATTTTTTTTTAAAATAAAATATAGGCTATGTAACTCGCTAATAGAGTAACTAGGTTTATAATATATGTAAATCAGTTGAGCAGTTTTTGTGATTATCCGTTACAAACTAACATACAATAATCCTTTCAAAATCAAAACTCATTTTCTATTTATAATATGACTTTATATAAATCGTCTCGGTTTAAAATATACGTATTCAATATCAATAAAGGACTCATCAATCTTTGGCGCCAGCTAATTATAAAAAAAGCTGTAATTTATTGAAAACGCAGTATGCTACAACTTCGTTATAATTAGAAGTTGATTAAGCAATACAAACATGTCTTCATAGGTATTTTGTAAGCAACGCATTGTTCAAAAGTATTCCGGCAGCAACGAAATTTGCTAAAACTAATGTTACAAACGCTTCATAATGTAGTAATTAAAATAAAAAAATTAACGATAGCCTACATACTTAATTAATCAACGCAAAAACAAAGGAACAATCAGTCTCCTGTTGGGAAAGATTTTAGCAACAACATAAAAAATCTGTTAGTACGCGCAACACTGCAAAACAGTTTAATAGATGCATTACATATTAAATTTTATTTTATTTTATTTTTATTTAATCACAAGTTCAAAAAGTCCCGCAAGTGATGTCGAGGACAAAAGCTTGCAGACTTATTAATATTTACTTAACGTACTCTTATAATATCCCGAGCCGCGTTCTATTCGACATACCAAGTTCCACCTGCACATTTTACACTACTTTTTCTATTATTTATTATCTTGCACATTAATTTATAAATGTGTATTCCAATTCCATCGCATGCTCTATCCAACTGCGATGTCACGTTATTGCCCACCCGTTCGTTATTAAACTAATTTTCTAAAACAAACACGTCATCTAGGCGCAAACCAGTGTCTAAACATGCTTCTACAAAAAACTGAAGTCTCCGCCAATTCAATCATGCCGAGGATAATAAACCAGTTTGGCACTAAATATACAAAGGCGGGAAAACGAATTATATTCGTCTACAAAACAAATCTAAGAAACCAACGTTTTTCTGATTTTAAATATTATAGATGATTCATATATGCTATTTCGTCAAAACTGCAGTAAAATTAAGGGTACCTTGAAGTGAACATGGCATGTCGAGGAATATTACATGAGTCACAGGCGACTTCCCTCTCACGTGATTCAGACCTACCTATAATGTTACGTTGTGTAGTGTGCGCGTACAGCTGAAGTACCGGGTTGCGCTAGGGCGCGCTGGATCGTCGGCGGGCGGCGCACAAACACTCACATTCAAATATTCGTCTAACCTTGATGCGAATCGGCGCACTCCGGGTTCCATCCGACGACTGTCGTCAATACAGACGGGCTGAAGGGCTCGCTTCAGGTGTAACAGTGAAAGCGACACTGGTCGTGAGGATTATGTGCGTATCGCGTGGGAACGTATCGCGGCGCGGGCGTCGGCGTCGGGCCGGACGGCAGGCGCATCGGCGCGCCGCCACCGGCGGTGAAGTCGCGGGGCTGCGGCGCGGTGGCCGCGCTACATGTCACTGTGCGGCGAGCGCGCTCTTCGCGCCGTGGTCACCGACTCTCAGTGGCGTCGCCGTCCTACTGTCTGCCCGACGGCCGGGACGGCGGCGCGCGTTGCACCGCCCCGCTGCACCGCCTGCCCCCCAGGCGCTATGCCCCCCTCGCTCGGCTCCCCTCCTCCCGTCGCGCTACACCCGCCCCGCCCCGAAGAATTTTCCGCATCGGGCGGGAAAAATCGATTGTGCAGCGAGCCCCGAATAATTTCGGCAAGACGCACGGCGCCCTTGCGTCCTCTCCGACGGCGGCCGCTGCCGGTGAGCCGGTACCCGCGACGGTCAAGCGCATCGCCTTTCACTCTACGGCGACGTTTACTCACACTGTACTCGTAGCGCTAACACTTGCTTGTATTACTATCTTCCCAACCCGTCCATTTATTTATCCACCAATATTATAAATATGATACTGTCAAGGTGAGATAAATACTCATAATTATTATTACGTACCTACATTAAATTTAAAGATAAACTATCTTGAATTGGTGGATGTGCATCATATGCATCGATCATATTATTATTGTTTTAACTTATGTCTGGTCTTACTTATAATAAATCACTATAATATACTTAGTAATATTTGTCTACATGAGTAGGATTTTCTGAATTTCATGTGTCTTTGTTTTAATCAAACGCAAGACAATAGAAAATTCATCAAAATTATGATAACCTTTAGTTTCATATACCTATTAGTTTTTGACTTGTTAGAGGAAACCATAACAATACAGTCATTATTTTTGTAGACAACTAATTGTATTTCTTGTTGCATATAAGTAAGTAATATAATATACAAATAACTTTAAACAATTATTTAAATATTATTTCTTGCATTTTGGAAACAGCTCTCACGTTTTAGATGCAATTTTGAATTTAGATATTATTCTGCTATATAAAAGTATTTCCTAGATCGCCGAGTGAAGTAATTGTCCAGGTATGTAAAGTATTATATTGTTTATTACTTATATACAAAAAGGATCCAATGTTTTATTATTCTACTAAGTACATTTTTTTAAATTAGCATATGGCCCTTTGCTGAGCAAAGGCATCCCCCAATCCCGTCTGTCCATTGCCTTATTCCGTTATTCTACTACTATTATAAAAAGAAAATGTTATCATGATTCATATTGACTGGCCTGTTGGTCTAGTCCAACCACTAAATATATTTTTTTAAATATATATTTCTAAATACATACATATTATAGATAAATTACACCCAGACACAGAACAAACATTTGTGCTCATCACACAAAGATTTGTCCTGGGTGGGCATCGAACCCACGACCTCAGGCGTAGCAGTCATAGTCCCTAACCGCTAGACCAACTGGCCAGTAAAGAAATAAATAAAATAAATTCTATACTTAAATAAATAAATATAAAAAAAAACCAAATATTTATTTTTCATAGGCAATAAATAAATTACATCGTAGGACTACAAGAACCGCGCTCAAATATTTATCCTGGGCGGGAATCGAACCCACGACCACTCAGGAACCAGCAGACCAACATCATAATTATTATGTAAAAATTATTAATTTTTATAATAACTTTGTGAGCCATTTAAAATAATTTTCATATTCACTAATAGGCAAGCAAGGTCGATGACATCGCACTGTAAGTCTATATATAAATTAAAAAGATTAAGTAGAATAAATCACGTAGGCCTTTTAACGGTTAAAGAAAGATCTCTCTATGGTAGTATTTTTTTCGGTAAAAACACATTTTAAAATATTATTTTATTTATGGATACTTTTTTGCAGTAGTAACGGAATGGTATTTATTCAATTTAAAATTTAACTAAATTAAGCTGCCAATTTAAATACCTATGTAAAAAAAATGCGTTCTGCTTAAGAGCTTTAATCAAAATATGGCCGAATCTATTTATATTCTAGTTTTTATATTCATCTATCATTGATATTTTCTTCATTTAAACTAAGTTACATTTCAAAACTAAAACCAGTTATTTTGTATCACATTTTTTTAAAGTTCTTAGCCTTCGAACGGGCATACTGAAAATACATTGAGAAAATTGTGGTGTGTACCTACCAAGAATATAATATATGAGTATAAACAAAAAATGCATATATTAGTATAAATTATAGTTTTTCTTTTGTACACGTGTAGCCTTAGGTGGAGAACACACCACCTACTGTGGAAACAGTACTACTACAGTTTAATTTCTATGACATTAAGTATAATGTCATAGAAATTAAACTGCCAGTGCTAGCCGTGTGTGAGTTGTCTCAAGATATTAATATTTCTAACTAGCAATAATACAAAAGTACCATTCAAATTTTTGACCTTATTTCATACAGACCTTCCTGACAAATACTAACTAAATGAAAAATCAATCAGTCTAATCGGTCGAGATGAAAAGTTTTTAAAAGAAAGAAAACGTACGTCTTCTTTTTTTTTTTAAGAAACAGTTCCGGCCCTAGAAATTAGGGCTCTAGCCCGTGATTAGGAATGTGGCAGGGATTTTACAAACATACAATTCACTAAACAAATTACACTCAGACTTGGAACAAACATTTATGAATCACACAAAGTTTTATCTCGTATGGTAATCGAACCCACGACCTCCGGCCACTAGACTAACAGGCCAATCAGTTGGTTGATTTTTTACTGATATATATCTATATGATAACATATTATGTTTTATTTATTAATATAATATTATTTCAAACCAATTATACTAAAATTGACAACGAATTCAAAAACTTTAAAAACTTGAATATTCATTATTACTCGAGTAAAATCAAATATTTATCGAAGTAAATACATACATACACATTTGTGTTCTTAATCCGTGTGGTGAGGGATTAAGAATACAAATGTCACCACCCCGTTCCATTCCGAGGATGTCGTAAAAGTCGACTAAGGGAGTAAGTCAGGCAGACAATATCCACGAGAGAGGGAATCCAAAACTCGAAACAAAAGCCTATGTTCGAAACTTTAAAACTCAAAAACTTCACCTGTGTCTACCCCTTTGGGGAAACGGCGTGATGCTGTATGATATAAGAATATTATTTATTTTATACCAAGTAAAATTTACAGCAGTATAAAAAAACATCTAGAACACAATACTAAAAGCGATCTCTGCCAGACAACCTTTATGTCCTGGGTTTTAGAACTTACTTTTTCAAATTATTGATGATGCAGAGCTTGCAGTATCGGTGCAATTCCCAAAAAAAATTGTCCCGGTACTGAGCTACCAACATGGTCCAGTACCTACCTACTTCTTGAAAAGCCTAAGGCTTCTATGATTAAAATTAAACATTATTATTAAAATTTAATCATACAAAATAATGTACCGTTTTGGACAAATAATTTATACTCAAACTTATAATTTATTTATTCATTTAGGTTACAAAGTAACACTTATGAAGATAATAAATTCTAAATAAGCCAGAAAGATGATGTCTGCTAAATTTTCTAACGGCTAGTTCGCTGACGTGGAGCCATGAGAAGACACATACCTAATTGAAAGATAATTACATAATAAAGTGAAATGGGGCGTTTTCCTAAATTAAGTTTCCAGAATATCACAAAATTTCCTTTATTTGTTTAATAATTATTATCAGTCTTCAAAATCAGTATAAAATAAAATTTTAAAAAACATTTTTGAATATTTTTAATGCATAACGTTGCATTGTATGTAATTCAGCGAGCGAATTGAAAAACGCGCGACGACGACGCGCGACGGTGACGGTACGGCGACGCAGCGACCCGAAGACGACATTGCCAACTCGTGATCGTGAGCTTATACTAAGACTGCACGCCGCCAGTACCGGAATATCCCAGGAATTCCAGACTCGGGTAATAACTAAAAAAATATTTAGGGTTTTGCGATTTACTTCTTACTTACTTTTGCCCAAGGGGCCGCCCGCGTAAATGTCGTGTTTTTTAAATTAAAAAAATATGTTCTATTGCAGTATGTAAAGGTACTACCTAACTTTTATCAAAATCACTTTTTTTATTGTGAAAGAGTAAGCATCCCTCCAACCTCACGTAAACTTTCGCGTTTATAATATGTAGTAAGATTATGTAAATTAAGGCGATTATAGCCAGGTGCACTCTCGGTAAACGACTAGAACTGCGGTTATACATATAATATATCTTTTTTAGAATTATATACAATAATTCTTCTGTGCATGTGTATGTCACTAAACTCCTCCTAAACGGCTGGACCGATTTTAATGTTTTTTTGTGTGTGTCATAGGTAGGTTGGTTAGGTATGGTTAGCTATGGTTAGGTATGGTTTAGATTTACAACTGGATCCGATAAATGTTGACACGACACGACTCCTACTGCCTACTCCAGTTGTACAAAGGTTTAGCTCAGTCTAACCTTACCTTTCTAGAATAGTGCCAATTAATCTTTCTAGGCATTGGAACTCATTAATGCATTTAAGCTTAAATAATTAATTTAGTGAAATACAAAATTAAAATCAGGCAATTTGCTTACAGCTTATTCACAAACGTTGCTTCAAGTAGGTATAGCCATGAGAAGAACTAGCAAGAGGCCTCTTGTTTTTTATCGACCAAAAAATTTTTGGTAATTAGAATGAATGCAAATTTAAATGAATTTAAATATATAAAAATAAAATCCACGATATGGTGGCTGCCTTTAATGTACACAGCAAAACAGTTAGGTACGGTATATACTGCCTATATGTACTTAAAAATTACTGTCATAATAGTAATTTTGTTATTGTTCTTATGTTCGCATTATTGCTAACTGTTCTGCCCTTACCTAGAAATCGTTGTTATATTTTAATAGTGCATTAGGTATTTTTGCATCATAACCATCCACGTCAAAAATTTAACATAGAAATAAATTTAAGGCAAGCACATTTTGATTTCTAAGAATATTACAACAGTTGTTTGGTGTTATGTTTCTAGCTACTCGTAATAGGTAATGAGGTGTTTATTAGTGCAAAATTATAAATTTCTGTCTATTACTATGAGATAGTATAAGAAAATATGGCAGCTCAATTTAAAATAATAAGTTTTCTCAATAGAAGATGATGCCAATAAATTTGGTTATTCATTATTTTTCGTGTCCATCAATTTCTTTCTATCTTTTGTTTTTTTACAATTCTTAGGTACCTTTACATTTTTTTTAATTATTAAAGATATGTACGAAAACGACATATTTATACATTATGGACAATATGGATATACACTTTATTTGTGGTACCTACCCAAAAATATTACACCAGGGTTTTAACATGTGATAAGAAAATGTTACAGTAAAAACGCATCTCTAAATGAGCGCTGGAAATCTGCTGGAGACCTGTACTCACACACAGGAACACAACTACGAGTAAAATGGAGGTTCTTCCCCAGTAGGGCTTGTTTAATTATACGGTGCCCTGCCTCTCTTAACTTACTTACTTATTTAGTCTGTAGAGGGTCTATCTAAAAGTGATTGTAACTTATGAATCACTTTTATTTTCGATTTTGTATGTGGCGCTGCTATTGGCATGATAGATAGCGCCAAATATTCTTTGACTATATGTCTTACTAGTGGTCGCCCGCGACTTCGTCCGCTTGGTGATTTGGAATATTTTCCCGATTTTGCAACATTATCTCACTACTGCATAATTCCTATTGACCATAGAGTGATGTTATATAGCCTTATAGCCTTCCTGGATAAATGCACTATTCAACAAAAAATATTTTTTCTAATCGAACCAGTACTTTCTGAGATTAGCGCGTTCAACCGAACAAACAAACTCTTCAGCTTTCTAATATTATTATAGATTATCATTACGCTTATAAGTATAGCTCAAGTAATGGGTTGTAAAATAATTGGTCCGGGGAAGAAACAAAAAAACGTAAAATTATAGTTTAAAGTCGTGGCCTACCTGAATATTAGGGGACAAGAGTGGCTCCAGCGTTAGCTGGTGACTTTAATCTGCAATTCAGTTAAGTACTTTTCATCTTTTTTAATACGGTTTTTTTATATTAGGTACCTTTTTTGTTTTGTGGAAAACCAACTAATATATCAATCATTATTTATTTGCTATTTAATTTGACCATCTGTGGTCATCATTTCCACTTTACCAAATGGTGTTTTTGTTAAGCAAATGCACAAACCACTTTTGAAAAATATAAAACATAATAATTTTACCGATAATACTTGAAGAGTTCCTTCAATTCTCCCATCATGCCATCATCAGACCCTGTCCTAGTGACTATGAAACAACCTAGGATACCATTTTTAAAGATATGAGAATTTTTCAAATCGGTCTAGCCACCTTGGAGTATCGAGTAACATACAAAATAAATATCGGGGGCAGTCTTTGTGGACTGCCGATTGAAGTGAAAACTAAGTAAATTGTGAATTGCGTCGTTCAGGTATTAGATTATTATTCTTAATTATTTTTGGTTCGTCTCATGGAAAGCGTTCGGTGACGATGACGCGAGTTTCATGATTTTTGTTCACTCAAAAAGTGCTCAACGCGCCTAAAGAAGTTTTTACTTCCAAAATGTCACGAATTGATAACCTCCTCCTTTTTTGAACTCGGTAAAAAATTTTAGCCTCTATGTATATAAAAATGATATACTCGTAGAGGCTAACATTTATCAACTTTATTATTATATAACTAGATATTATATTTTTTTATTAAACTTCTAAGACGCGTGAGAAGTATCAGACCGTAAACATATTATTATGTAAAATAAATGTATGAATCATATTTAGTGTCAAAGTTTTTAATTTGCAAACATACATTTGACTGGCCTGTTGGTAAAGTGGTTTGTGACCCTGACTGCTATCGTGGGTTCGATTCCCACCAAGGACAAATCTTTGTGTGATGAGCAGGATTATTTTGTTTTGTCACTGGGTGTATAATTAATATATTCGTTTCGTTTTAATAATCGTTTATTGCTTTATTTTAGGTTTACAATATATTATTAGATAGAATTAAGTATAACAAAATTAGGAAAGCTACAAAGGTTCAAGATATGGTGCTTAAAATAAAAACATAAAAGTGGAAATGGCCATGTAATTAGAGGAGTAGAGAGCTGGAATAAAAAAGTAACACAGTGGTACCCAAGAGAGATGAATTAATTGGGACAGCTGGATAATCCTGGACTAGATTAGCACAGAAAAGACATGACTGGAGAGTATTGGAAGAGAAGAACACAGAATAAACCAATGTTTAAAATGTTAAAATAGTTTTAAAAAAATTGTTAACATTCTGAAAGAAGGCTATAATAAATAAATTAATTAATATTATGTCCACAATCGATAATTTATCTAATCTAAACTAATACTATAAAGAGGAAAAAATAGGTTTTTTGTTTGTTTGTTACGATTTAACTCAAAAAGTACAACTTAGACTAATCATTAAAGTTCTTTCACCATTAGAAAGCTACATTATCAGCGAGTGACATTTGCTATATTTTATAGAAAAAAAATACGAGACCCCTACGAAAACTAAATAAATTTTGACCTAACCCGTGCGAAGCCGGGACGTGCAGCTAGTCTATTATATATTATATTATGTAGGTAAATATATAAGTATGTGTATCAGATGTCTGTTCACCATGGTATAGGCTATGTCTAGTATGGGATCAGTTGCCGTGTGTGATTTGTAAATAATAACAAACATTTATGGATCGTGCGAAAATCGAACGCACGACACGCCGCGCAGTAGTAAATGGCGAGGTAACTAATTAAGCCACTGAACCCACCGTGCAATCATTACAGAATTAGGTACATAACTAGCCATACTTTTTACTAATATTGTAAGTATGGATGGATGGATGGATGTTTGTTTGTTACTCTTTCACGTAAAAACTACTCAACGGATGAAATTGACACAGAGGTAGATTATGGTCTGGAATAACACATAGGCTATTTACATTTAGTTAGTAATATTATAAATATGTGAAAGTAACTCTGTTTGTGAGGTGTATGTTTGTATCTTTGTTACTTTTTCACTACTTAACAGCTGAACAGATCTTAATGAAATTTGGTAAGGGGATCGATGGTAACCAAGGAAAGGACATAGGGTCCTTTTTATCGCGATAACGGCCGTCGTTCGTCGGTCAACAACTAGTACGTTAAAATTGGATTGCCGCCCGTGTTTTTTGTGCGGTATTCTAATTGTTCTAAAATTAAATAAGCCTCAGTTGCTTCTTATCACATAAGCTAAGTTATAAGAATCAATTTACGGTTTAAGCAACCGTTTCGGAGATAAGCCGAAACAATCAGACTGACAGAGAGTTATATGTATCGTATTAAACTTTTAATTTCAACAAGTGTTTAGTGAACAGCTGTTTTTTGAAATCCCTAAAAACATCTGTTCACTATACGCATGTATTATCTGTTTATGACAAACAGATACTAATTTAAGGTATTTGTGACCGCATAGTGGTATTTTATCTGAACGTCTCCGTGCTTAGGAGGGCACGTTAAAAGTCGGTCCCGACTGTTATCAGTCGTTAGATCCGCCAGAGGCCTAAATATGGGCGATCTCAATAACTCTGTCATAATATTTTAAAATCACGGTTTGAGTATCCCTGGGATAGGAAAAGGTTTTTTTCGAAACGCATCCCGAAATGAGCGCTGGAGCCCTGTACTCACACACAGAAATACAACTACACAGCTGTGTGTAGTTATTTAACTGTGGTCTTCTGTAAGGTGGAGGTCCTTCCCTAGTCGGGCTTGCTAGCTAGTATGGTGCCCTACCACTCTTCAAATTTGTATTTTTATTTGTATTGTATATATTATTATTATTTATTATAAGCCTGTATTGTCCTACTGTAGGGCAAAGGCCTCCCCACTCTCCTTCCACTTATCTCTGTCTAAAGCCGAGGACCAGACTTCGTTAAATGAGTCCAACTCATCCCCCCATCTCCGTCTAGGTCTACCGCGATATCACTTGGCATTAAGAGGCACCCACTGGGTAGTGAGTTTGGGCCATTGATCGTCTGACATGCGACAGATATGACCAGCCAAGTTGCATCCTCGTGACGTCAGTGATTTTTGACGTTACCGGCCTAAAAATCTAGTAGAAAGTCATATCTGATACACCAACCCATATTATTATAGAAACCTTTGTGTATTACCTGTGTAACCTTAGTTCGAACCCGAGACTGCGCAGCCCAATGACCTCTAGATTAGGCTACAGTCTACACTCCCTCGTTTTTCTACGATGAACTCTAATAACCCAAAGGAGTTTGAATTAATAAAGAACTATTTTGGTATAACTATGTAGGCTTTATATTTAATTTTAGCTTAGATATTTTTTATTAATCTTTTTGTACCTGCCATAAAAGTCAATAAAAAAACCTTATTATTATAATATGTAGACTTTACGAAGAGAGTGGCTTGGGAAATACCCAAATTCTGTTTTATCATACAAAAAGTAACCAATGATTATTGCACAATTTTATGAACTATGGTAAAAAATAATATTTACAAGTTTTTTTTATATTTACTACTTGGGTGGCAAATAACTTGCGTGTTGCCGACCTATTTTTAGGGATAGGAATACGTTTCTTTTAAAACGAATCACAACGTTTAGTTATTTGGCTTTGGTCTTCTGTGAGGTGGACGTCGTTCCCCAGTCGGGCTTGCTCGCTAGTACCCTTTTTTTTTTTTTTTTATACTACTTGGGTGGCAAACAAGCATACGGCCCGCCTGATGTTAAGCAGTATCCGTAGCCTATAGACGCTTGCATTACCAGAGGTATCACTTGCGTGTTGCCAACCCTTTTTTTTACACCAGGGCTTTAAGATGGAAGTAACCCTGGGATAGGAATACGTTTCTTTCAAAACGCATTCCTAAATGAGCGCTGGAGACCTGTACTCACACACAGGAACACAACTACACCGCTGTGTGTAGTCATTTGGCTGTGGTCTTCTGTAAGGTGGAGGTCCTTCCCCAGTCGGGCTTGCTCGCTAGTATGGTGCCCTACCTCTCTTAAATTAAATTTAATTTAATTGCGTCCTTTTACTAAACAAATTAAGGCTTCAGTAGGCGCCATAAAACTCGGTATTGATTTAACTGCCAAACCCGGTAAGTACCTCTGTCTGGTTCGGCCTAAAAACGCCCAGTATCATGTGTATCCTAGATTCGTACCCGGTATATGGCACATAATGCTAATATATAATAAAATGTGGCTTGTAGCTAAATAAGACCCAAATTATGTTTAAATGGCAATAGGCGCCTTTCATACGTGGGATCCAACATAGCTGGCGAAGCGTAGATGACACCTGTGCCTTTGGAAGATTTTATATTACGTTTACTGGCTTAAGGGTCGATGTTCGCAATATCGTGCTTCTATTTTTCCATTCTTAGAAGCTTTTAAACACCTCTTTGTAGATATATTGAAACAAGTTACTCCTTGCAATTCGGATATAAATTGGCTTGCCAAACTTCTTGGAAAAATATATTAGTCTAAATATAGCATCACGTCTTTCTAACTTATCCATACATTTGACGCATTGACAGCTTTAGTGACTTATAGCTGTCAAAATGTTAATAAAATACCCATCTCTCGGTCCCATGCAATAGGGAAGAGATGTTTGCTGTTTTGGACAGTTTTCAGGCTCCGAACTGATACTTAGCACATATCTAGAGAAATCCCTATCCAGGGACAGAACCCAGTTTAAATATAGCAGACATACCATCACTCGTGCCACTGAAGTTGTCTAGGTAATAATTTAAGTGAAAATAATACGTAAAAATAATTTACATTTTAACTTACGATGACAATTATTACGGCCGGACTATTGCCGAACCCTGGGTTCTTAGAATAAATATAGACATATCTAATGAATCTATAAAACAAAGTTATGAGCAGAGTGAAGAAATATAATGTTTCTAAGAAAAAATCTGCACGCAAAGCTTTTCTTAGCATGTCAATTGGCAAATGTCACGTTAATTGGCATATCATTTAATTAATTAATTATTATTTTATTTCTATTAGGCAAACTCCGTGTAATGACGGATTAAGAACGTAAGTGACCGTTAAGAAGGGATTTTCGGAAATTTCATCCCGAAAGGGTTAAAATAATAGATGAAAGCTCATCATTTTCAAAGTAACAAGCACGAAATTTTGAAATACCCACTTTTGGTTAGAAACATGTACAGTAGGTACATGTATACCGGGGTTTTAAAAAATGTTACTCCTAAGAGGAAAAATAAAAAAAAATGTTTAACCCTTGCGAAGCCAGTGTGAGCCGCTAGTCTACTATAAATTGGCCTCAGTCAAGACGATATCAGCCACACTCTTGCTCATAACTCCTAAATAACAAATGGAATTTAAACCATACCTTAAGTAAGCTGCTAACTATCTTCTTACATTGCATATGGTTTACTCTCACAACGTTTTATGTTGGCATAACTAGTATGCATAATTAATGGATCCATACTAATATTATAAATGCAAAAGTAACTCTGTTTGTATGTATGTTTTTTGTTACCTTTTCACGACAAACGGCTGAACGGGTCCTAATGAAATTTGGCAAGCAGATAGATTATATCTTAGGGAGAGACAGACTTTTTATCGTAATAATGGACATTGAACCCGCGTATGAATTAAGTGCACGTATGGTAAAATGGTAAAAGTGGTTACCTCGCCGTTATGATCGCGGCAGGTGTTGTGGGTTCGATTCCCACTCCCACTCCCATTCGAGTGGTTAGTGTGACTGATTATTTTGCGGGTGTTTGAATCGTTTCCAAAATCCCACGTATTGTGAGTCGTCTTTAAACCTTGATTAAGGGGCATTTTAAAAGGACTCAAGCTGTTTTAAATGTTGTCTTGAAACGATTGAGTACAATGAGGCCTATAAGTCTTTAAGAAAATATCAGCCTAAGATTAATTTTAACTAACTTTTAGTTTTAACCGTAACTTAAGACCTAATGGTGTATATTTAATAGTCAGTCAGGTATCCTAAGCTGAAGTGATGATGCAGGTAGATGAACAGTTACATAATTAATACGCGAATATACTAATAGTCATTAGTTAAATTCAATTAGTTATTTGCTTAGTCGCGTTTGGAAGTACACTAACTAACATAATCTTGCAACTCAGTGCATCAGAGTATTAGCAGCTTTGAAGTACTCACAAGTACAACTTATCCAATAAAGGAATCCATCCAATAAATCCAATTATAAATATAACTAAGATCATAAACAGATAGATTGTGCAATGACAAACTATGTAGAAAAGCATATGACCGTATGAGTCCTCCTTTTCTCTTACCTCGCCATTTAACACTGTGCGGCGTGTTGTCAGTTCGATGTCCACACGGAACAAAAAAAAAGTGATCTATAAATGGCTTGTCTTGTCTCGAGTCTGGGTGTACTTTAGGTCCATTGTATGTCTGTAAAGACCCCCGCGATGCAGAGCATGCTTTTTGAAAAGGAAAAATAAATAAAATTAAACAAAGCACTGCTCGATAGCGTTAACCATCAACAGGTCAAAATTAATTTATTCTCAGCATAGAAGGCTCATAAATTAACCTTAAAGGTAAACAATCCTGCTTATATATTTTTCTTGGTAGTCAATGAACGTAATATTCATAGTAAATTGTGTATTGTATTTCATAGAACGTAATAAGAATCTTGCAATTGGATTCTTCATAGGAAAATTTTCATTCACAGAAGCAAATATTTATAAGTAAAAGCTTTGCTAGATAATAAAGTTACTTGATAACATGTTCAAGAATATATTATTTTACTTACTGAGGTGGTATGCAACTAGGTATACGGTCTACTTGATGGTAAGCAGATACCGTCCCATGCGTAGGATTTACAGACACAACCCGTGAATGATACATTCACGGATTGTGTCTGTAAAACTGCAAATTTTACAGTAGAAATGCGGCGAATAATACTCCTGTGAAGTTTGCAAAGTTTTGTGTTTATTTATTTTTACACAATATTTTCTAATTAATACATGTTTGGTTAATTAAAATAATGTGTACAAAATTAATCAGCAAACACAACATTCTTCTAAATTTAAGTAGTCGGCCAATAAGTATTTGTTAAAAGTTACAGTGGTAATGGATAGTATACAAAGGTGCTAAAGTTTAAATTTACATATACAAACTTATGATTACATGATATAAATCTTGGGTATGTCGTGTTATGAGTAACCTTGGTATCCTAGTAAAAGAAAAACTTTATCAAATCCAGTGTATTTTTTTACTAGGACTGGTCTCCTCTCCTCTATTAAGAGGGCAGAGAGGTCGCTGGCCTAATGTGAGTAGGTGTATTAGAAATATCTTTAGATTTCTTCTAAGACATGAGTGGGTTTCATCACGATGTTATTTATTAAATATCGTTAACAGTATTAATAACATTTCTACAAAGTTATTTTGAATGGCTTGCCAACGACAAAAAGCTATCGAAGGCTTAAAACGAACTTATTTAACTTTCAATTTAATGAAGGTCAGCCGCATGCTCTTTTATGATAAAATATTGTTCAATTAGAGCTGCTATTATTTTGATATCGTGATTGATTTGATTTCAGACAACTCCTGCACTAAGGAACAAAACCCTGTGTCACTAGGGACTTAACAAACAAATACATCCAGACTCAGAACATTCGTTCTCTACACATTTTTTTGTCCCGTTTGAGTCAACAACCATGAAGTCAATTGTCATTGAAAATAAAAGTCCAATTCTATTTATTGAAATATATATTTACTCGTGTATCGCTATAACCTCTTATTGGGGTTAACAGAGATATCTAGCAATGTAATGTTATGACGTACGAAAACTATTATAGATGCACACTGTAATCATTTTTAATAGCTTTATGTGACCAATAGTGGGGGATAATTGAGCCGTGCAACTAATGAGATAATCCTGATCGTAACCTGTCTGAACTTTACAGGTGACTGCAGTGACAGTAGGATGACAATCTTGTCGCGCATAAGTCCTAAGTTACTCATTGTACATCATACCATTATCCGTAACATTGTTTATTCATATATCATTGCCCTAAGAGGAAGGCGGGCTTTTCCGTGTATATTCAAATATAGAGCCTTATAAATATACACGTAACACTCAAATATAATACGTAGGTTGTAATTAAGAGATCCCAATCAATAATAAGCCTAAGTTACCTTTTTTTAGGGCCGTAGATGGGTGACATTTTCTGAAAACATCATTTTATGTACTTTGTGTAAGTAATTAAACTATGTTATTAACCGACGAAAGAATTGAAGAGGTTCTCAAGTAAACCCTTATAATATGTTTTTTATGTGTGACCACGCATAAGTTTTTATAGGCATGATAGTGTAGAGCGTTTTAATTTTTTAATTATGCAACTAATTCTAACTTACGTCAACGTCATTAAACAATCTGATACAAGTTATCGAAACATCTGAATCAGGAAAAAAGTACTTTAAAATATAAACACAATAATGCAATATAAGCTCATTTTCCAAAGATTATTTCAACTAAATAATTGTATGTTGCAAAATTGCATCTTACGAAATATCACTGTCTTGGGTGGTGAGAAGGCGTGGTTATCATTTCTATAGGATTCAGCTTCGCAAAATCTGCAGGTTTACTTCCAAGAAGTGTCGACGTGAGACTTTACCGAGAAGAGGGTTTTATTTAGTCATCAGATTATAGTGATTACTTGAGAGTGAGTCTCGAAATTGATATTGTAGAAATCCCATTTCGTTTAGATTCAATAGAGTAAATGTTTGTACACTTAATAAAATAGCGATACGGTCAGCTGCAAAGAAAACTAAACAAGTTATTTAAAGTGTTCCTGACATCGGAACTAATACAATTTTAAAATAAAATTTTAATATAATAAAATCATGCCTGACGGAGTACGTAGAAGTATATGACACGTACTTTTCGGTTTCATGTGATAGTTGAAAATCCCTTGTATCATTCCGAAGTATATAATTATATTTGGAATGCCAGGGCATTCCAAAGTCTGGGCTGATGAGTATTGGAAAACCCCAATCCTATCTAAACTTGGATCGAATATACATCTTATATCATCTCATCAATTAATAAATACCACTGCGCCATTGAGGCAGTTTAATAATGCGTTGATTGCATATACATTTTGGAAATCGAACCCACAAAACTTATAGCATTATAAAATATCAAAATCGCATCAGAAGTTTCAGAGATTATCCCCTACATCCAAACTCACAAACTTTACTCTCTTATAATGTTAATGTAGATTATTTATTAGCCTGAATGACGTTATCTGACAATGTATAATTGCTAACATTCCTATATAGTCATCTTGTAATGACAACAATATAAAATCCGCCCAGTATATAATGTATAGCTTACCTCAAACATCCTTAAAGTAACATAATAGCCTTTTTGTAACAAATATAACCTAGGCAAATGTATTATCTGTTGGTTAATATACTCGTATATTAATATCTACGTGTGTGTAGGTCGCGTCTTGGTTCTAGTTGCACTGTTTGCCACCGCGCCGCCGCCGACGACGACGACGTCGGAATCATTTTTTGCTACGTGTCTACTTTTTACCGCTTAAAAAGCGTGTTGGGCATCGTTTTTTCATCAAGCCAGTCGCGTCGTGACCTCGGCTGACATTAAAAATGGTTATGCTTCGCGCACACGTGCCACTTTCTGCTGAAACAAACTTATTAAAATGTCTGCATATCTACATATAATATGCAATATTTTCACGACTTATTAGACTTGACTGTTAGGTACTGCTGTTGACAGTATTCAGTCAGCTGTCATCTGTTGATAGAATAAAATAACACTGAATTTTTAAAAAAACGATACTAGGATTTTTCTTCTTATCCCGCTTATTTTAACTTATTATTGTCTTCTGCATTTGAGAGCAAGCCCGACTAGGGCTCTAACTTCAAGATCACAAGCATATTTCTATGTATATTTTATAGTAGTAGTCATTTAGGGATGCGTGTCACAAAACCCTGGTGTTAATATTTTGGTCTGCAATACGCGAATTGTGCCTCAGCTAATGCAAGCATCAATAGGCTACAGTAACTGCTTATAAACGAGCAGAGCATAAAAAACCTTTTTTAAAACTATTTTAACTAAAATACAGACTCCAAAATATCATTTTGGGCTACAAGACAAGAACTCACTCTCTCACTCTCGATTACCGTTATCTCTTTCTACCCCTCAGGGACTCTACTATATTACTTTCACAAAGTTTAAAGTTTTAATCAAGATACATATTATTATTTTCTTTTTATCAATCATGACCTAAAAGTTAGATACCGATAAGAAATCATTATCAATGATATAAAGACAATCATTATCGAATTACAATGATAAAATAATACTAAGTAGATAATTGCAATATTTTATCTCTGATTTGAGTTTCCCTGCGAGATCGAATCAGTAGCGAGGTGATCTTTAGCAGTTCCAAAGTGATCGATACCTTGGCTTGATTACCTCAATTAAGTGACAATTGTACAAGGGTACATAGCTTCCAGAATTGATGACCGTTGCATAGCAAAACGCAGTACTGATAGTTGAACTCGCAGACGATATGTGGGCGAGCCTCCAAGATAAACCGACTAAAAGGTTAGCTCGAGATCGAATGCTGTGAAAACCTTAAGGAAGGCTATGGACGTCTTTCAGCTAAATACTACTTAGGCGTCACACAAGCATACGGCCTAATGGACGCTTGTAATACCAGATATATCTTTTACGTGTTGCCGACCCATTTTCTTACACTAGGGATTTAAGATAGAGTATCCCTGGAATGTCCAGCAGTGGACGTCTTTTGGCTGAGATGATGATGATGATGATAATCCCTGGAATAGGAAAACGTTTCGTTAAAAACGTATCCCTATATATCTCTGGAAACCTGTACTCATATAATAAATAAATGATAGTGATAATCTTTTTTAATCACACTGCATCTTTCGCGTGTGCTGTGTACGCTTAGCCTTAAGACTGCATATTAGTCTAGCCAGATAAATTGGTTATGTATTGTATGCAAACAGCAATTTATTGAATAATGTGTTTTAAAAAAAATGTGATCGATCACTTATAATATCGTATATTATTATCTTAATATTGTAGTTACGTATTGCGATATACACATCTATATATTGATAATATATAGTGGTGTACATAATATCTATAGACCTTTTATGTTAGAAAATCCCACCTCGCTACTAACACCGCGCCAAGTATTGTGGTTTTGATATCCACACGGGACAACGTGGTTTTAATACAACTTTTTTCTTGATTTTTAAAGACATATCACGCACTAGGCTACAACGGTACAACGCTGTGTCGCGGGGAGCTTTACAAAAATACAATTAACGGACACAAAGAACCTACACCCAGACTCCGGATAACCATTTATAGATCACACAAATTTTGCCTGTGTGGGAATCAAACCCACAATACGCCACGCAGTATTAAATAAACCAACCATACAGTCAATACTAATATCACATTTGTATAAGGCACAAATAGCTGCTCTAAGTCTGGGTTTAGTTTTTGTCCGTGAACTCGCGTGCAATCGTTTGATATCATGTCCATTCTCATAGGCCGTGGTAGCCAAGTAGGAGAGTAACAGACTTGTAACAAATGGTGTGAGTTCGAACCCGAACAGTGCGGCAGTAGGTACAATGGTACATTATATGTCCTTAACAAGGGATTTGCCATATTTTAATTCTCTAATCTTTTTATAATCTAAATCTAATATTTTTTATACCAGGTCTTTAAGATGAAGTATCCCTAGGATATAAAAACGTTTATTTTAAAACGCATCCCTAAATGATCGCTAGAGACGCACACACTAGCATGATGCCCTACCTCTCTTAAAACCTTTTGAATCTCATTATTTTCTGATTTACAGCTGAAGTTGTAGTATGCATTCAGTCTTGCCTAGTAGAAATACAAAACCAGGCAAAATAACACTTTCGAATAAGTACTATACCTAGCAGTAGACTGCTGCAAATAATGATGATGCGCATTCTTACCAGTAGCATACCAGTAGTATTCTTACGAGTTCATTGCCATACCTTAGAAACAAATAAAGTCGTATTCTGCGGTTTGTGAAGAACTTCCGCCCAGATACAATAAGGCTGAAGTTGGAGGTTTCCCCATGAAATTACAGAACGGGGTTTTCCAAACATAGATGTTTTAGTTATAGTGGGCTCGATTCTAATCTCAACAATAAACACAAACAAATCTCGAGTTTTGAGTGTGATTCATTATTTTGTGTTTAAATGATATTATATCTTTATATACGTTATCATGCAGCATAAGTCAACCTCCCTATAGGTGAACAGATGAACTAGTCAAAGCTGCAGGCGGATACTGAATGAAAGCCACTTAGGACCGGCCTTTTTAGGAACATGAAGCTACAGTGAACAATACCAAACTATGATGATGATCTTCTTCTTCTTATCATTGAGTTAGTGGCCAAACTGTTGACGAGAGTATTTAAATCGCCCATGTTTAGACCTCTGTCGTGATCTAATGACTGTTAACACTTGGGACCGACTTTTCACGTGCCCTCCGAAGCACATCATATCCCATCTATAGGGTTTCCGCGCCCTTGGTAGCTTAATCCGATGATCGTTTACCGGATATATGTGCACCTGGCTATAGGCACCCCAATGCTGTGATGATGGTGATGATAGCCTATACATATATGCTATCAATACTTCACAAAAACTAAATATTCGATACATTCCTTATCGAAGTAAAGCCTCATGATCATTATTTTGGTTGAACAGTTTGGGTCTTTTAGGACCAAGTAATTCTCATTCACCAATTATAGGGTGTATAAGTTGGGACATGTAGAAAAAAGAGCTCATTATTTTAAAATGTCTGAACCGATTCTGTCGATCTTAAATCGGTTGGTTGTTAGCCAGTAAAAAAAGCATTTAAATTGGTTGGTTTGCATCGTAGCTAAGATGCGTTGGCGTGATGTATTCTTTGGACTAGAGACAATCTATTAACCACCACTTAATTTTTAGAAGTATTACCACCACGCAAATTATTCTATAAAAACTGGTTAAGTCTAAATTTAACGTTTCTATAGTTAGGTACATATAAAACTAACTTTCTAACTAATCTTTGCCTTATCAATTTGGCGAGGTCCCAAAAGGCATGGAATTTCAATTTCGCCTAAAATGCCATGTTTGATTGCATGTGTGTTAGTGCACTGCGCGATGTGTTGTGGGTTAGATATTTTCCCGTGATTTTGCTCCATGTGGTGACAAAATTTATAATAAAATATTTTACCGAGTCTAGGTGTACTTTAATTCCGTGATATTAAATATCTAAAATATACAAAAAAGATCTTAGTAAAATCAAATATTATTCTTCGGCATAGCGGGCGCCATTATTGAAAAAATATTTTTGAATTTGGAGTTTTTGTTGTTGCTATATTTATTACTAGCGTCACGTCCCGGCTTCGCACGGGTGGACATTCAGTTTCTTAGGGATCCCTTTTTTTCCACAAAATATAGCCTATGTTACCCGTTGATAATGTAGCTTTCGAATGGTGAAAGAATTTTTGTGGTCGAGTAGTTTTTAAGTTAAATCGTAGGAAACAAACAAACAAAAAAATCATCATCTTTCCCCTTCATAATTTTAGTTAAGATTTTAGCTTTGCACGCTCCTCCTTTACATTAACTTAAATAATGGCAAATTTCCAGCAGTTGATGTCTTTTGGCTAAGTTAAGTAGTGTTAAACACTAACAAACTTAAAAATAACCTTCTTTTTCATTTATATAGAATAAATAACCGAAAAAGTAATACCCACTAAAATTTATAACATAACGTTCTCCTATTTTATTGTATCCAATTAACGATAAAGATCGAATTTTCATTACACTTATACAGTAGACAGTTAACGAATTAGGGCCCGATTGGAGATAAACAAGAAGTCATTGACATATTGAGGAAAAGTCTCGGATACTTGCCTATAAAGACCGTAAAATCTACGTGACGAATCTAATGATTTTGCAATACGCTTTGAATTGCTTCAGGCTGATTCATGATTAGAAAATTTACGTTAAGTAAACCAATACAAAATTGATCACAAATGTTCAAATAATAATCGATACATGACGTAGGTATATCGGTATACCCAACACATGAGACAGTATAACCTATAGTGTGTATAGTAACTAGACGAATTCACAGACATTACAGACAACACAAGGCCAGACTATCTTTAGTGGTCAATGAACTCGCGTTTCGACGTCTGTAAGGCAACAGCCGTTAAGAGCGTATTCACACTTTTCAGTAAAATAAGCAAAAATACGCAGTTTTCTAAGTGATAATTATCGGCTATGAAGTGATGCAGGTTTCAATTTCCAAGGTTTAGTTATAGATATGTCGTTGACAAAGGGGCTAACTATAGTCAAAGTCTACTAACGTGGTTGGTTATTTTTTAAATAATTATTTTCCAACACACGAATTCGTAATGGCGCAATTCGGGGCATCGCAGACAGCATATTTTGAAGAATTGGTTATACCTATTACTTTAAAACATATATGTAAGTACTAAGCATATAGTCTACAAGTGATTTTTTAATGAATAATTTGCGATTTTATAAGGTTTAGAGAACAACAAACATATTTATCCAACAATAATTCGTCAAAAATCGCGTGTTATAAAACATGCAGCCAACTTTAAATTAATAAAATAAAGCATAAAAATACTTCACCTTATCAAAATATAGTGCTTTATCTTGAAAATAAAATATATTTCTGATTAATTCATAGTATATTTTTTTTGTTATATGTGATCAAACATAACGTATAAAACTCGCAAGTTCGCAACACTGACATGATGCATGATTCAGTGCCGCGCGTGCGCCTTTAGAGGAAGGACCTATGTCGCTCGCGCTCCTGGCCGCCGAACCTCAGTTTACGTAATTTATTAGATATCGTCAACAGTGGGTACAGTACTCGTATCATACTAATGTTATTATTTTACTACTGATAATCTTATACGGTCATACTTTTGTCAAATAATTGAATGATTTATGTTTAGAATGTGATTTTAACGTTAGGCTCAGTGGTGGATGTGTGTGACTGCTGATCACGAGGTCACGAGGTCCCGGGTTCGATTCCCGGGTTGGGCAAATAAAATGAAATGAAATAAAATAAAATAAAATAGAATAAAATGGAATAAAATGGAAAAAAAATGGAATAAAATGGAATAAAATAGAAAAAATGGAATAAAATGGAAAAAAAATGGAATAAAATAGAAAAAATGGAATAAAAGGGAATAAAATGGAAAAAAATTGAATAAAATGGAATAAAATGGAATAAATAGAAAAAATGGAATAAAATGGAATAAATAGAAAAAATGGAATAAAATGAAAAAAAATGGAATAAATTGGAATAAAATAGAAAAAATGGAATAAATTGGAATAAAATAGAAAAAATGGAATAAATTGGAATAAAATAGAAAAAATTGAATAAAATGGAATAAATTGGAGTAAAATGGAAAAAAATGGAACAAAATGGAATAAAATGGAAAAAAATGGAATAAATTGGAATAAAATAGAAAAAATGGAATAAAATGGAATATATAATGGAATAAAATAGAAAAAATGGAATAAAATACGAGGTCCCGGCAGGACCTCGTATTTATTATAGTTATTTATTATAGTATTATAACACAAAAATGGAATAAAATGGAATAAATTGGAATAAAATAGAAAAAATGGAAAAAAATGGAAAAAATGGAAAAAAAATGGAATAAAATAGAAAAAATGGAATCAAATGGAATAAAATAGAATAAATAGAAAAAATGGAATAAAATGGAAAAAAATGGAAAAAAATGGAATAAAATAGAAAAAATGGAATAAAATGGAAAAAAATGGAAAAAAAATGGAATAAAATAGAAAAAATGGAATAAAATGGAATAAATAGAAAAAATGGAATAAAATGAAAAAAAATGGAATAAATTGGAATAAAATAGAAAAAATGGAATAAATTGGAATAAAATAGAAAAAATGGAAAAAAATGGAAAAAAATGGAATAAAATGGAATAAATTGGAATAAAATAGAAAAAATGGAATAAAATGGAAAAAAATGGAATAAAATAGAAAAAATGGAATAAAATGGAAAAAAATTGAAAAAAAAATGGAAAAAGAATGGAATAAAATAGAAAAAATGGAATAAAATGGAATAAAATGGAATAAAATGGAATAAAATGGAATAAAATGAAATAAAATGGAAAAAAATGGAATAAAATAGAATAAATAGAAAAAATGGAATAAAATAGAAAAAATGGAATAAAATACGAGGTCCCGGGTTCGATTCCCGGGCCGGGAATCGAACCCGGGACCTCGTATTTATTATAGTTATTTATTATAGTATTATAACACAAAAATGGAATAAAATAGAAAAAATGGAATAAAATGGAAAAAAATGGAAAAAAATGGAAAAAAATGGAATAAAATGGAATAAATTGGAATAAAATAGAAAAAATGGAATAAAATGGAATATAATGGAATAAAATAGAATAAATAGAAAAAATGGAATAAAATGGAAAAAAATGGAAAAAAATGGAAAGAAATTAGTTCGATTCCCGGGCCGGGAATCGAACCCGGGACCTCGTGACCTCGTGATCAGCAGTCACACACATCCACCACTGTGCCTTACGTTAAAATCACATTCTAATTCTGTTAAATATACATATGTAGTAAGTAAGTAGTGTAAGATACCCACAAGCCTACTACTGTCGAAGGAGAGTAACGTTAGGTTCAGTGGTGGATGTGTGTGACTGCTGATCACGAGGTTCGGGGGTTCGATTCCCGGGTCGGGCCAAAAATTGATATTGGTTTTTTCTAAAATAAAATAAAATAAGTAAAATAAAATAAAAAAATAAAATAAAAAATAAAATTAATAAAATTAAAATAAAATAATAATGATGATAAGCAGTTACCGTAGCCTATGGACGCTTGCAATACCAAAGGTATCACTTGCGTGTTGCCGACCCATTTTTTTAACACCAGGGCTTTATGATGGAGTATCCCTGGGATAGGAAACGTTTCTTCCAAAACGCAGGAGTACTCACACATAAGATCACAACTACACCGCTGTGTGTAGTAATTTAGGTGAAGGTTTGGGCTCTCCTCGCTGATGAATCGCCGGAATTAGTACGTCTAACACTTTCATAACAATTTTGTTTATATTTATATATTTTATGTAAGTAGGTATATTTATTTTATATATTATATATACCACAGCATATATATTCATTATATTTTTTTTAGATGTTGTTGAATCTATATCCTTATCTTAAATTTGTTTCTTTGTTTTATCCATTTTTTTTTGTTTTTGAGTGCACCTACTATGTTCATCTCTGTATCACCCAAGGTCAACTGGTAGAGAATGCCTATGGCATTAAGTCTGCCTGTGTGCGATTGTGCATAAAGTTTTAAATAAATAAATAATTTGGCTGTGGTGTATTAATATTATAATCCTTTTTTGTTTTTTGTACCTACCTACCTAGCCTACAAAAAACCACCTACTACTTTTTTGTAGGCTAGGTATCATGTTATGGCATTAGTTTCCACCCACGGCTTCACCTGCACTTACAACCCCAGGCAGAAACAAGCAAGAAAAAGGTCCATAGGTACTTAGGTACATCAATTCATCCAAACATTCGCATTTATAATAATAATAATATGTATTAGAATAGATATGGTATGCCAAAGTGTTCCTTTACTTCTCTAATAATAACATATTCTACAAATTTACAATACAAATACCTATTATAACACCAAAAATCTTACCGTAATATAACAATAAAGTTTACGCGGCCCTGCACTGTGCCGAACATACTTCACGAACAATGTATGTGTGCGAGGATCACGCACACACGCGCACTCGCCACGCGCACGCGGCCGGCCGACCGATAATTACCTAATCTGTAGCTGCGCTATTTTGTGAATACGCTCTTAAGCAAAAAAAAAGAAATTAAAAGCGTAAGTTTGTAAATTGCATGCATTCAACCTGAAATTATGTATTTAAATTAAATAAGTTCAATATTTTTCTATTAGGTATGTTTTTTTTTATTAGTAATGATAATAATCTAACTTTTGCTTTTAATAAATGGGTGCTAATTAAACAGGCTTCTTTTTAGTATCATTATTCGCCCCCAAAAATGTATGTTGCCTTCTAAATTACTAAGTCAGCCACAATTAACGAGCATCAAAATAATACTATCTTAGCCACTAGTTATCTTCTATGTGAACCACTCTAAATACTATTCAGCATAATGATTATTTTTTAGCATCTAAATTTGTAGCATGCATTCTAATAGTAAACTTCTAAAATACTATTAAATGACATCAAAATATATATTTATTTAGCATCTAACTTTTTAACTGAGTACGTTTAAAATGTAACTCATCCCATATAAATCGATAGTCAAAATTTTGCTAAAAATGTCATCAAATAGTCGGTATATTGGCCACTAATTACTGTATATGGGGTACAGAAATACTAAGTGAGCTAAAAACTGAGGGCGAACACAATTTATAAAAATTAGCGCTTCGCCGGCCGCTGCCGCGGCACGCTCGCTTCGCTCGCTCGGCTCGCGCGTTGTTAGGGTCACAGTTCTAACCTAACCTAACCTACTTGTCTGATAGCATCTCGTTTCTGGTAGCAAATGCATGAATATATAATAATATTCAAATGCATGACTTTCTAGTCGGTCACTTAGTAATTTAGTCGCCCACCTATTAATTTAGTCGCAGGGCTAGAATTTACAGTATCTTATTTCACGATAAAAGAATATGATGTATTATTTTACATGCTAAGTTATAATAAATGGTGCTTTCTGTAGAAGCTTGAATTATATTTTTTTGAGGACATTGCGTAGAAGCTGTAAAACGTAAAATGGTGACGAGATGTAAAATCCGTGGCCGAGTTAGTAAATTAGGTGGTAATGCATAAATAAGAAGGACAAGTCACAATAATTGATGATCTTTACTTGACGCTTTCTATAGAATATTTAGCGGGCGTTGTAAAAAAGACGAATTAGTTTATTAGAGGCTATGTCATTTTCCCGTTGCTTAGTAATAAAATTAGAAGTTTAATCACGTGTCCAATAAATATTTTTGTGGCTAGACTTATAATTTCCCTTAATAAATTAGTTGCTTGTAAAATATTAGCAAATATTATTAAGTACATGCATACATCATCACGCCCGTATCCCATTGGGGTAGGCAGAGACTATAGTGCGACAATTATTTAATACATTTTTACATAATTACATTTTCATAAAATTAGAGACATTTTTTAGTTATAAAATATTCATATATGACTCCAATAAAATGTACATACACTTTTATTTGCCATGTTGTGGTACTCTTTCTCTACCGAAAAAAAAAAAAGTTTTAAATTTAAAAAATAAATATGGTTTACAAAAAAAATATACTTAAAAATATAGATTTAATAATATCAAAAATGTTTTTATAAATTTTATTACTTTTAAATGTTATGCCTAAAAAGGTAAAGCTGTCTATGTTTAACTGCCAAACGTGCTTATAATATAAAACAGGTTAGACATAAAATATAATTTAATCTATGACACATAAAACCTTATCGTGAACAATAAGCATCGTGTAGGCTCCCGTGTCGATGCCCAGACAAAATATTTTTGGTTCAAAAGTATTCGGTTAATGCCCTAGCCAAGGTAAACCTACGTCCAATTTATTTTAAAACGACTTATGAAATTCATATTGCTTCTAAAACTAACAATATTTCAAAAAAATATTCTTAATATTATTTTTAAAACGTGCGTTGTCATCATTGGGGTTTTGTGTTATAGGTAGCCCTGGGATAATGTTATCCGGAATATCGCATGACACTCACGCAATTCCTTTAAAATAATATTTCGTAGTTTAACATTTCAAGTCTAGACGACGACAAAGTTCTCATGTACCTATTATACTCTTTATCCATAAGTGAACATAGAATGTACACAACAAATAATATCTTGTGCTCGCGGTAAAAGTCAACTCTGAACATGGAAGAAAGTTTTCACCAGTTGTGTGTTGCTACACTTGTAATTTTTGCTCACCCTATCCTGAACTAAATGAGAAAAACACAATAAATGCATATTGTGCTTTAAAGTTTACCTAACATAGTATCACGCCTTATTCTTTATAGAAGTAGGCAGAGGTGTATGTCATCCACGTTAAGCTGAGCCGAAGCTATTACCATATTTTAACTACAGGCTCATAGTCTAATGGAACAACAATCCGACAGGATCGAAAAGACATCAAGCGTAGGACCAAGGCACGACCTAACACTGGAAATTCAATCCGATTTCGAATCGAACTCTGATTATCTAATATTAATTTCTTAAAAAAAAAATACCGACTCGGTAATCAAACTTGGGACTTTATGATCAACAGTCGAACTCAACGACCACTAGACAAACAAAGGCAATGCACACTAGAACTGAATCAAATTCTATCAAAGTTCTTTTAAAGCAAATTACTACCATATATATCAATATAAAGTATTAATAGGCCGACGTATAATTGGTGATCCTACCCACGCTGACAAACGTCGACGACACCGCCAGACGCATCTAATAGACTGTATTATTAAATAATTTTATAACGTCCGAGTGGCCGCAAATGTATTCAAGTGGGTCGCCAGACGCATTAGCGCGAATTCCTAAAACCGACTAGACGTGTTCATATGACTTCTTTTGTTAGGTGTTTTTCGGGCTGTCTGGCCGACCACAAAGCCTTGAGGTCGACTCACACATCACCGGCCCGTTAAGAAAAGCTCGCTTTTTTGTACTCGCAGGCATAACATAATTATAAGACACAAAGTTGATTCATACTAACAACAGTCAACGCAGACAGGCTTACATAGACAAAAGATACTTAGACGCAGATTATTCTATACACATGCATCCATTATACATGGTGCATTCATTTGTCATGTTAGGAACTAGTTTTCAAACTCAACCTAAATAATAAACTTTTTATACAATGTGACAAATAATCGTACAGCCCGTCTGACGGTAAGCAGTTATCGTAGCATATGGACGCTTTCAATTTCGGCATCACTCGAGCGTTACCCTAAAATTTAACCATGATTTTGTGTCATGGGGAACTCTGTGATAAACGGACAGTTTTTTATACTAGTACGGTGGTTAACAAGCATACCATCTACGTAATAGAAAGCAGTTACAGCCTATTAATGCTATTGAAAACTTGTATTTTTTCGGTCAGCAATCCGCAAGTGATTCCGTGAGTAAATCTTTGATCGTGGTGTTCTGTATGGTAGAGGTCCGTACCCAGATGTGTCGCGTGCTCAAATAGTATTCTTCCTCTCTTACCCATGTGTGTGTACGTGTGAGTACTCTTCTTCACATCTATGTAAACTTATAAGATGCAAAACCTTAAGTAATTAGCAGGCATGATCAACGGCTTACCTATAGAGCATACTCTATGCAGAATTTTTTGTCACTACTAGAGATAAATATGCATATGCCTGAGGGGAATCATATTTTAAATAATGAAACAGACGAGACAGAGAGCCAGACGGAAATCATTACTTTTTCAATACGCATTATGTTTTATTGTCTTCATTAAAAAATATAAAAAAGGACAAGAACCTCACTGATTTCTTTTGCAATTTAAAGCATATTAATTTGTCTGCGGCACACCTCTTTTAACTGCATATTTAGACATAAAAAACGTCTAGCAATATGAAATTAGAGACACATTTCGTTGGTTCCGCGGAATAAGTTTGCTTAATATTTTCGGCAAAAGTATAATTTGGTTTTTCAGTAAGTCTGATGATAAGCCTCATATTTTCTAAGGTGGCTAACAAGCATACTTTGGAAACTCGCATTACCTGGGCATCATTTTGGTTTTGTCATATTAACGAATACACTTAATAAGACTGGATACCTGTATCGGAAAATATCTTAATTACTGTGTGTAGGTTAGTCATTTGGCAGTGTTATTCTGTAAAACGGAGGTCCTTCCTCTCTTTAATAAAATTCATGGCAACAGGCTTCTTCCTAATACATAGGATAGCTGGCAAAACGAAATTATTCCACGTCTGCCTACCCTTTTGCAGTAAAAGGCGTGATGCTATCTAATGTGACTTTCTCGGTGGCTCAGTGGTCGATGTGTGTGACTGCTGATCACGAGGTCCCGGGTTCGATTCCCGGTTCGGGCCAAAAAACAATATTGGGTTTTTCATCAAGAAATTCACAATAGATGCCCAGAGTTTGGAAATTGGCGGTGTTTACATCCCCGTGCCTAGCACGTAAAGCCGTTGGTCCTACGCCTGATCTCTCTCCGGTCGTGTCGGATTGCCGTCCCATCGGACTATGAGAGTGAGGGAATAAAGAGTGCACTTGTGAGTGCGCACACACTTGTGCACTGTAATATCTCCGGCGCAGATGACTAGTATCCGTTGAGATTAGCCGCCGTGACCGAAATTCGGTTAGGAGGACATTATTATTTAATACTTCTTTTACAAAAACAGGTAATCTTGATCTGAATTGCATTATCTTTTTGAATGCACGTGAAATTTGGATTATATATTTTCGGTACGTAAGTAAATATGTATGTTATCTATGAGCTCGAGTTGTCACTCACTAAAATAGCCACGCAACGCGATAAGAGCATCGTGACACCTGCGTTCGCGAATTATGTAAAGAGTATAGTCACCCATCTATGAGTATAATAATTTATTATAATATTTTTGACTGCCTTCGTAATTCCGCTAGTAGTTTGGGCTTATTTTTACGGAGTGTTCTAAGATTTAAGAGAGGTAGGACACCATACTAGTGAGAAAACTTAAGTGAAAAATTTCCTTCATTTTACAAAGTATAATTGGCGGTGTTATGCCGACGCCATCTCTCTCCAATTGTATTGGATTACCGTTCCGTTGATTAAGGAATAAGAATAGCTCCTGTGCTTATTCTTACACTTGTCCACTAATTCGGAATCAGTTACCGTAGGCTGTAGACAATTGCATTACTAGCGCGGCTAGCGCCATCTCTCCAGCTTGCCACGACCAGTCCGTAGATAAGTGACCATTTTCTAAATATACAGTGAGACTGTTAGGATCTGAAACCATTGGTCCGGCGATTATATCACTTCAACCGTGTCGGATTGCCGTCCCATAGGACCATAAAAGAAAAGGAATATAGAGTGTAGCTGTGTTTGCGCTACAACTTGTGCGCTATAACATATCTGTTGAGTCTGGCCAACGTGATAGAAATCTGTCTGGCGGATTATAACTATTATTGAACAAGCGAGCGATGGTCTACTGGGACACTGGTGTTTGTATGTATAAATTTATTCTTTGACTATAAATCGAGTATCGTTTATAGGATCGTCTTGAAATTTGGCAGGCGAATTATGAGACCAAAATATTTTTTAACTTCGAAGATGAGCCAAATTGGTACAGTGGGTAGCGCGAGTTCACAGTTTGGGGCGACCCACTAGTTTTTAATACCGTTTCCCTCAAATGAATACTGGAGATTTTCCATTGAAACTGGCTGCTGTAGTCGAAATTTTGCCAGGAGCATTATTAGGTATATATCGGCTTATTTAAATATACTAGGCCTTCAGCACCAAATGTCAAAACAAGTTGTTCGCAGACAGTTTACTTTTACTTTTCATTATGCCAATAATATTGACAGCTGTACAAAGATAACCTTTAAAACAGAACTAGACAATATTGACATTTAATGAAAATTTGGGACTGTCTACACGCACCGGCGGCGCGGGACTTGGAATTCTGACGAAAACGCCGAGACGCAGGCATTTTATTCATGTGGTTAAAGTTACACTAGTCGTTCGTTCAGAACTATGAACTCGTGATTTCCTTGCTCGTGTAACAACCACTGTTCGGTTTATCTCTTGTTCGAACTTAACATTTCTTTTTGTGTCATCAATTTCAGGTTATTACAATCAACGATATTATTGTCGAGCCAATATTTATACATATATACAGACGAATTACGCTCCTACGTTTAATAACATAAGCCTTCGTATCCAATGCGCTAGGCAGAGATGTATACCCACCTTTTAGCTATGTTAGGATTCATGTAATTGGCGGCACAACTCTAGGGTAAATGTAGTTGTGGTCTCTTTAAGCCTTATTTGAAGAACGACACTTCTTCAACAAAAGGAGTTGTAATGTTTTTATGGGGTCGGCAACGCGCGACTGATATCTCTTGTGTCGCTAGCGACCATAGGCTACTATAACTGCTTACCATCATATTATATTATAATAAACATACTGTCCTTGTTTGCCTCCTGAAAAGAAGGACGTAAATGTCAATAAATCGTGAATCAATTTTAGCAAGGCATAATATAAATCAGGGCGAGTTTGGGTGTGTGAATTGTATAGATATACAATTCACATTATTTTCATTAAAAGATTTTAAGACCCATGAATTAGAGAGCGTCATTCTTAAAACACACAGTATAATAGTAGGTATCCGTTCTTGTAGTAAAATAGAATATTAGGTATGCAGTGAATAATTATAATATGATACTATTTTATTGTAGCAATGGATGTGAGGTTAAGTAGCATATGCAGTTATATCAGTTTGGCCACGACTTACCTTGCCCTTGTCGCTCTACTCCCATCTTTTAAGACCGCGTCGACTTTGGTTGTCGAGCCTAAACGTTATCATCGAGGCAAAATCATTTTGGAAAAAAGTATGTAGTTTCATTATACGTAGGTAAGCACGTAATAGTATAATGTATTTGTTGGTTCTTTTTGAAGTTCTAAAATAAATCAATGTTGTTCTTAAACCGCGCTCATGAATTGTCTGACGTCACAAGTGAAAAAGCGGGAAACAAAATGCATAGCTACGAACATGTGAGCGGCTCGTATGGAAAACGAAAGTCTTTCGACGCGAGTTTCATTCAGGCAAAGTTGGCTCGCTCGCGGCTGCTGCGAGACGACAATGTTAGAAGCAACTGAGCAGACAAATTACTTGGACTCGTCTTACAAATAAAATTTTAGATTCTCACTTAAAAAACGCTTCTTAGAATATCATAAATATCTATGCCTCCCAGCCAAATAGAATGTCCGCCTTATGTGGAATTAATTGCATACTGTTAGGAACCGTGTCGAAATTCGAAAGGAGTCTGTATTTTTACTGCATAAATGATGGTAGAACTCATTAATATAACGTTAGATTTTATTGCATTTATAACAGCATATAGAAATTGCATTTATACTGATCATAAATTTATGTAAAATCATCGATTTGGGGAAAGATGTAAATATATGCAAGCTTATCTTTTAGTGGACCAAAAATAGATTAATCTCTTCTATCTAATATTTTTGTAACAAATTTTTAAATTAACTAATCGTGTCTTTGAAAGTAAAGAAAACTACGGTGTCGGTTTAGGTGATATTTCCGCGTTTCTAAATATTACTTTGTAATAAGTAAATGCGTGCAAATATCACGACAACTATTCAATATTGCGACTTAACCAACCATCGGGGATTTACCGCCTGTGTTAGTGTGAATAGACTTGCTTTGCTTCTTGTCATCTACTATTGTAGACCCTTCATAAAAACGCCAAAAGAGTCGTTCGTTTTTCCTCTAAAATACTAACTTGAAATTCTAAGAATTTTATTTTACATTCACTCAGATAATTTAACAATTGCTTATCATAAACTATAGAAAAGAAACAGACGGTACTTTTGTTACTTATCAATTTTAAAATACGAAGACAATTTTATTATATAGAGAATTCTAGTAAGTCAATAGATACAGTTTCTTTACAACAAATATATTAAATCCAACTTTAAGGCTTGAAACGACATGTTTTTCTATAAACCCAAGCAATAACTTTACATTTTTACTAATTTATTTTTCAAATATTTGTTAAAACAATTGCTGAAGATACGATATGATTGACCGACGTGTTCTTGTGTGGAGACCGTGGCTCCGCTAGTGAAGAACGTTCTCAGATGAGTTGGAGCGACAATCTTCACAGTGGCTGGAAGCAGCTAGATGCGAGATGCTGAGAATCGTACTTATTGACGTGCACTTGGAAAAGCCTATGTCTAGAAGTAGACTGCGAAGGCGTGATGGAAAAATGAAATACATAATTTATATATTGACTAACAAATACGTTGACCAAGACCCTGGTGTCAAAATTTTGCATCGACAACACGCATATATTACATTATCACTGGAGCCGTACCATGATGAGATATTAAAACGTAAGTAGTTCGAGTGAGAAAGAGGAACGGGGCTATACAGCTTGTATAACGCCATCCCAGTTCCTCGCTCGAAAGACTCACTTACGGCCCCTAATACTGCAAGCGTCAATAAGCTACGGTAACTGCTTATCACCAAACAAGCCCTATGTATGACATCCAAATAGTGTAAAAAAAATTACGTTACTAAATACTTACGTATTTAATCTACAAAATGCACCTGCACAATACCAGATGGACATGTTGACATCGTAAACTGTAGCCATCAACATTGATGCTCGTGAAATGATTACGTCAGTCTAATATATTAACTACGAGTACATAGGCGACGTATTTGCACTTAACATATGACTTTGATCGATACATGTTTTATAGGTGGTAGATACTTACTTACATAATAGTATTTGACTAAGGCATAAGTTTGAGTTTTATCTTGATGGACTGCAAACTTTAATGTGCTTTCTGTCGGTCTGCGTGGTGATTAAAGTCCTTGCGGTGACGGATTAAGTGTGGGTCGTAAGAGTCAACTCAGGGATTAAGTCAGGCAGACAACATCCACTTCAAGAGAAGGAAAACTCAAAACAAACCCTTCACGAACTCGTCTGGCCAGCGTGGTATAGTAGGCTAATATAGGGATATTAACCTACTATACCAGTCACTTGAAGGGTCAAGTGACTGGGTTGAGATGAGGAGTCGCGGTCAGTCCAAAGATCGAAGACCGTTTTCTTAAAACACAAAGAGATTCTTCCATTCAGTTTAATCTCTATCTAGTCATGTCAGGACTATGAGAGTGAAGAAATAGATAATGAACCTGTGTTTGTTGCCTGTGTGTTTGCACAGTAGGCTCATCTCCGCTTTTGATCTTATTCATTATAGTAGTACATTGCGGACATTTTCAAAAACACTAGGCAACCATAAATAAGAAGAATACATATTACGTTATGCAGTGCTTTAAATTTAAAAAAATAAAATATTTCCGTAAAACATATCTATAATTTCATACATCCTTGAAGCTGAACTTCACCAGACTCCAACTTACTGTTTAATAACCCCTCCAAACAAATTATAGTAGTGAATGTTGCCAGTGTATTGCCCCACTGCTCTACTTGAAGGAAAATATTATAAAGCTATGTACATGAAATTTGTTTAACAACAACATTTTTATTGTTTGGAATAGTTTGATTATGCATTTTTAAAGGTTTTGGTATTAGTATTGCGCCTGTAGGGTAAGTAACTGCTTACTGTTAGGCGGTGTGCTTGTTATAACTCCTTCAGGGTGTTGCTCTGAAAATTAGCGCTGCTGCATGAAAATGTAGCACCACATGGCTAAGATTGGGGTCTACTCTGACATCAATAATATAATTCTATGTTTGAATAAATATTTCTTTTTCTTTTTACTTGCACGGTTAATTCAGTGGCTATCTCCATTTACCACAGCGCGGTGTGTTGTGGGTTCGATCCCCAAAAACACTAGACGGATTAGAATAGAATTACCCTTTTTTTAAAGATATATTTAAGAAAAAATACCTTAAAAAGGGTAATTCTATTTAACCAAAAGAGATCATCTGCTAGACATAGCCTGGGCCTCTCACAAAGATTTTCCAGCTTTTGGTCGAATCGAAAAGTTAAAAAAACAAATGTGTGGGATTTGACGTAAGTCTAAGATATAATGTCGTAAACTTACGTCAAATCCCATACATTTGCTTTTTTGACTTTTCGATTCGACTATCGCTTATGCCACTTGTCTAAAGGGGCAGAGCTGCCATCACCAATAGACTCCCTGCAGCCTTCACCAGAATGAAGAATATAATAGTAAGTAAGAATATTATATTAATTGAATACTTAACTCTAATACTGTCATTTATGACTATATAGGCGTAGTATCAAGTGTTAGATCTAGAAATAAACAGTATGTGCATAAATTTGTATATTCGAAACACAATGACCTTCACTTGAATTACGAATAGCTGTATCTATAATATGTATGTGTAAATTAAAAATTATGTCGTCTACATGTATGCACGAATTTATTCACATACCGAGCGTGAACTCGTGATGAAACCTGCATGTCTTCTTCAAATAAAATATTTTATTACTTGGATGGCAAACAAGCATAATTGCTTCGAGCCGTACGGTAACCCGTAGCCTATGGACGATTGCAATATCACTTGGATATTGCCAACTCATTTTCTTACACCTTTAAGATAGACCTGTACACACACACAGGCACTAAACTAAACCGGTGTCTTTAGTTATTTGGTTATGGACTTCAGTATGGTGGAGCTTCTTCCCTAATCGAGCTTGCTCTCTAGTATGGTGTCCTACTTTTCTTTTTTTTAATTTTATCTAATAAACCGCATTAGGCCTAAGTTTTAAGTTTTTTTAAATTATTTGCTTTTTATTTGCTTTCAACTTTCTTAATACAGGAGACATTACCAGCAGTTGAACAAAATAATAAGACTTATTTGTAATACGTGTTTTATCAAAAAATAACAAGAACCAAGATTTACTATCAAACATAACTTAAGAACTAGGTCAAATTTTTATTCCTACTAGTCACACCTATAGAACTGAGTGTTGACACAAGAACAAAGGAATCATCCACAATCGCAAGATTTTAGAAAAAAATAATTCGCAGACGCCCTGTTACCCCGAGGGGTGTATAACATGTATGACAGACACGTTTCACTAGCTATGTTAAGGAGCGAGCCTATTACCGTATACCAGGCATAACTCTTTACTAAATGCTGCTACTGAAAACCTCTTGCCCCAATGTTGGAATCCAACCCTGGACCTTTGAATCAGTCGCAAACAAAAGTGCAAGCCACGGGAACAAAGAGATAGACAAACACAACAGAAAACTGTTTATGCTGTTATATTTTTATAAGGGTAAAGTACTCGTAACATAAATTTAGGGTGACATCAACATAAATCTGCTGCACCATAAAGTTTCATTGTCTTTACTCTTTACTAGATATGGTAATAGATACATATGTAAGTATTGGAGTGACAGTAAACTATAGTGTCAATGTCATGAATTGGGGGCCCCCATATATTATGTACTCATGCTAGTACATAAGTGTACATAGACTAGCACATAGCACTATTTCTATGAGCGCACCCCACCGATTGTAATCTGGGTGAGGGGCGAGCGGTTGAGGCGAACGGACCAATCGCTGTGCTCCCGTGACCAGAAAAGGGGGTGGAGTTTCGCACCCCTAGTTTTCTAGGGGTTAGTGTGCTTCCGCGGCCAACCTAGTTTGCCGTAACCCTCCGCGCGTCTCCCAGTCCCCGCACCCACTAATTTAGGGTTGATCAATCGGCCGCGCCACCGGAGTTACGTAAGCGACACCAGACAAATTTCGTGCACTGCAACGGTTCGTCGCAAGTCGAGACAGCTCGGTGAGCGAACACATTACTCCTATACAACGTACTACCTTTACTTATCAAACTCATTGACCTAAAATTCAGATGCTAATACTTAAAGTTCTTAGATACTTCATTTGACTGCCTTGGTGGTCCAGTGGCCGCAGTATGCGCCTGCTGTGCACGAGGTTGTGGGTTCGATTCCCACACAGGACGAAACTTTGTGTGACCCACATAGAATTGTTCTGAGTCTGGGTGTAATTGTTACACCACTTCATTATATTGTCACTTCAAATGCTCCAAGAGCAGCAACAAAGCGAGAACAAGTCAAGATGTTAAGAGGAAAGCAGTCTGGTTTGAAAGGTATAGCAGTTGAAAACAGGATGATTGTTTAATTGAATAAGATCAATAGGACTGCCATATTTTTAATTAAAACGTATTCATCCCTATAACTGAACACAGTCAAATAACTACATACAGCGGTGTAGTTGAGTTCCTGTGTCCTGTGTGAGTATAGGTCTCCAGCGCTCATTTAGGGATGCGTTTTGAATGAAACGTTTGAACATCTTAAAGCCTTGTTGTAAAAAATGGGTCGGCAACATGCAAGTGATACCTCTTGGTATTGCAAGCGTCCATAGGGCGTAGTTACCGTAGTAACTGCTTAACATCAGGCAGGCTGTATGCTTATTTGCCACCCAAGTAAAATAAATCTGACTTCTAATGGAAAATCAATACTCGTGACATATGGGTACCAGTTGCCACCATATATTGTTAGTACTGTTTTCTGTATAATTCATAGCCTACCCATGTCGTTGACCAGACTTCCACTATTTTTATGCTAAAATGTATCAAAACTAGGACAGCCGTTTTTGTAAAAATGTAAGAAGTAGACAGACATGTCGCATTATGTATAAATTAGCAATTAACTATTCAGTCAGATGCACGTCTTAAGACATTAAACAAATATTACAAAAACTTCAATCACTCACACACACTCACATCTACACGTAATATGCATCATAAGTATGTATACACACCTATTTATAATCTCATCATAATATTTCTATCTTACCAGTTTTTTCTACATAACGACCAAGTAGGCTATTTGCTAAAAGAAGGGCCAAATTAAAAGCCCCCAGAATCGACGTTCATGCATGAAGAGATTGATGAATACATAGAAAGCGAAAGAAGTATTTACTCTTTACTCTTGTCTTTTTTTTTATAAAGACAACTTCCGCACTAGGAAAGCCCTGTGTCGCGGGGGACTTTACAAACATACAATTAACGGACACCAAGTACATCCAGACTCAGAACAACCATTTATGGAGCTCACAAATTTTGGTCCCGTGTGGGGATCGAACCCACAACACGGAGCGCAGTAGTAAATGGCGAGGTAACCACTAAAGCCACTGAACCAACCATGCAGTCAAGTATGTTTGGATCGAAGCAATTACGTACCATAGTCTTTGTCTACCCTAATGAGAGACGGGCTTGATGATATGTGTCTACTTTTATTTTATGTTTTGGATGCTTCACTATATTTTTGGCTGTACTCCATGTGTAATGCAATCACAGAGACCCACAGCGCCCTATCCCTATGCGGTCGATAGTTGAATTAACACCAGTCTTAGATTTCAAGGTTGTGGCTTTGAGCAATACTATGTTTAGTCTATCGTTCAAGGACTTCCACATTTGAAATAACGTTTATTTATAATTAGTTATTGCCGACGTTTGGCGCGTGGTGGATAACGAATAGCCTATGTCCTTCATCAGAGTGCAAAACAAATTATATCATTACGCCTTTTATCCCAGAAGGTAGGCCGAGGTGTATAACAATAACATTTCATCAGCTATGTCAGCTTCTTAATAGTCATCAACGCCATGAAACAGAACGGAGTTGAAGAGGATCGCCATGGCCGAAATCGGTGGAGGAAGTTCATAATAGTCATATACTAGGTACACTACAGACTGCACGGTTGGTTCAGTGGCTTAAGTGGTTACCTCGCCATTTGCTACTGCGCGGCGTGTTGTGGGTTCGATCCCCACATGGGACAAAAAATTGTGAGATCCACAAATGGTTTTCGCGAGTCTGGGTGTAATTTGTGTCCGTTAATTGTATTTTAGTAAGGTACCCCGCGACACTGGGCTTGTTCCGTAGTGCGGAAGTTGTCTTTTGCAAATAAGAAGATTCTAAATGGATACTGACCATTTTCGAACGGAAAGATTCAATACCATACAGCCCAATCAAATCCTACACCTCTTCACAGCAATCATAACCACTGGCACTGTGCTATGGAAGCAGTCTTCAAGCCATCTTTATATTGAAATAGTTTTCACTAGCGGCTTTGCTCTTGTGGTATGTCGATGAGTAGTCTTTAGCACTTAGAATTTATGTAGCTATTCCAAGCCCGATTTGTGAAAGAGTTTTCAGGGTCGTATCAGTATCAGTCGTATCAATCGTTTTCCTATCCCAACAATAAAAAAATCCTGGTATAAAAAAATGGGTCGGCAAAGCGAGTGATACCTCTGGAATTCCAAGCGTCCATATGCTGTAGTAACTGCTTAACATTAGGCAGGCTGTATGCTTGTTTGCCACCTAAGTAGTATAAAAAATAAGCAAAGTTACTTCTGCTGCCCTTGCATTATTAATGGTTATTATAGACACGCCTATTACTGTTTCGGGGGAGTCTAATCGGTTTCTTTTCTCCCCCTATGTTTGCTACCCTATACTATTGTCTTATACTAGCGGCACGTCCCGGCTTCGCACGGGTGGACATTTATTTAGTTTTTATAGGGATATTATTTTTTCAATAAAATATAGCCCATGTTACCCGCTAATAATGTAGCTTTCTAATGGTGAAAAAAATATTCGTATCGGTCCAGTAGTTTTTGAGTTAAATCGTAACAAACAAAAAATGAAATTATTCTTCTTTATATTATTATTGTTATTATAAGCCTGTATTGTCCTACTGCAGAGCCTCCCCACTCTCCTTCCACTTCTTTCTGTCTAAAGCCGCTGAGGACCAGTCTTGGTTAAATGAATCCAACTCATCCCGCCATCTCCGTCTGGGTCTACCGCGACGTCGCTTGGCATTTAGAGGCACCCACTGGGTAGTGAGTTCTTCTTTATAATATTAGTTAGTATAAGTACACACATACACTAGAAACCACCTAAATAACGGAAATAAAATAAGTCAGTATTCCTAGTACGAGTTTGTGATTAAAAGAAGTTTACGTTTTGGACATCGATTATCGTGGTTATCTTGTCAAAGCGACAACTTGTAAAAAAAAGTTACGTTATTTCATTTCGAAAAATACTATCAAAACTCGTACCTACTAGAGGTGCGAGTATAAAATAGAGATCACACGGAAACTTAAAACCTAAACTACCCTCTTTTTGCTTTGGAAACAAAAACCAATCAAATAAACCACATCAAGTGACAGCACTAAACATAAACTAGGAAAATGACAAGCATCAAATTCGTCTGGAAATTGTCTTCAGCGAAAAAAATACGATAGCACAATACGGAAGATACTATCACTTTTGAACGTGGGCTTTTCCCACAGACGGTAACAATAAAAGATCTATGCCGTCTACAAAATCTAACTTTTTGTGGTACACCAAAATATGTCAAAAAGATAAACAAGGTAGATTAAAAATAGCAATTTGTAGCAAGACTAATTTGCTGGTATTCAAAAATAATCGATCGTGATTGAAATTAATACTTTTTGTTGAAAATTTAATTCTTTAATCTTATTAAAAATAAATCACTTAGTAGTTAGATAAAAATGAACATATGAAATGTAAAGCCTGTGCGGGTTAAGAATATATTGTATTTATAATTATGGCCTGTTAAACTTTATTCTAGTTATAGGAATCGCAAACAGTGATGCCACGGATATAACGAGTTTATAATAGGGAGGATGATTTTATTACTAGGTACTACTAGGGTTTACCCATGAGTTTCCCTCGTGCCCCCTTTGATGGAACACTGAAATGATGAAATATATGGCTTTTACAAGTGTTCCATCAAAGGGGGCACGAAGGCTATAATGCTGAGCTTGCGATGTCTTATAGCAACTCACGCGTAAGTACGGCATCAAGTACTAAGCAGAAACTTAAGTTATTTTTTTTTTATAATTTTGTTTTTTAGTGTATAAAAACAGAAACAAAATGCTGACTAAACCACAATTTCTATCCTACTCTTCATAATCGCCTCGCACGGTTTGTAAAACTTTTCAGTAGAAACTAACGGTAGAAAGAAACAGAAATCAAACATCAATCTTCACTTGTAACAGCTAGTAATACAACGCACGCAAATCTTGTATTGTAAACATTTTCCTCAAACGAGACCCGCTAACTTTACAAGCGCCTTTTGAACACAACAAAAAATGGCAAATAGATAAAAAAAAACAATGGCTACTTGTTGGCGCGTTATGCCGATAAAAATAAACTAATAGAAACAATTTAGGACAACAGCGAGACCGATGCGACTGTATAAAGGTTGCTTCACACCAAAGGAAACAGTTGATAACATTTGTAACAACAAAAGTTTATATAATGTTGGGTCTCTACTAAAAGAAAATTGACAAAATATTTATTAGTTTCATGAAAGTTGTCATCTTTTCTCCAATGTGAAACCACCTTACGTAAATACGTCCACTAACTCGTCTGGTTTTCGTGACCATAAAATTATAAGACGGTAGCTACTTGACACGGTATTAATCAACATTTTCAACTTTATGATGAAGTCTATGAAATCAATACTGTATTTTAAACTATTTTGACGCCATCTAATTTATTAAATTTGCTTTGCGATTCGTAGAAATGCTATTAGGTACCTAAAGTTGATTTTAGGTTGTTTTAGAGCCGCACAAGTTTGCATCGAGTATAATAAGTACTTGTAATTAGAAAGGTAGACCTCGTAACAAAAAATCGTTGGACAACCACATTTATTAGATTGTCTACAGACAGCATTGAGGGTTTTATTTCACTTTATATTGGAAATTAAAATAAATGCACAGTCAAATAGACTGTATAAGTATACATTATTTGGCGCTTTTCATCTTTATATTTACGCTAATCGCCATCATGTCCGACGGTCGAAATTCAACCTTTATAAACAAATTCAAATTCAAAATCATTTATTCATATAGATCACACTGTGATACTTATGCAGGTCAATGAAAAATGCCAAATGAGACGTCAGCTAATTTGCCTACTGCCGGATTCGCTGACTGAACCGACAGGTGTAGAGCCCAAGGAAAGAACCGGCAAGAAACTCAGGCGACTCTTTTCAATCGCCAGATATGTGATTACAATTTTATTTGTGTTAAAATAAGTGCAGAAAGTGATGCAACCAAAAACACCATACAAACACAATAGGGTGAAAAACTGGTAGGATAGAAAAGATGACTGTCTTGTCTGTCGGTAGCGCTTTGCTTAACATACTCTAGCATTTTTAAGTCAAAATTAAATTTAATTATATTCTACATAGTGTAGTAATGTGGTAGCTTCGCTTTAATAGAATAGTGTGAGTATAATTCAGGTAATACAAACAATTCATTATATCCAAAGTGCGGTAATTAAACTGTTTCCAATTGTTTTTACAGTAAATACAAGATACGCCTGTTAAACATAGCTAACCCTTATCTTGCAATTCAAGTAAAAAGAAACTGAATTAAAAATTAAATGTTTTTAAATGTTGCAGTCTGCAACCATGGCAACCACACGGTAAGTAAACGTACTTATAAATTTCTAAATATGTTTAAAAATAGATAATTAACACCCAGACTAAATTAGAAGAGAAGTAGAGCACCATACTTGCAAGCAAGCCTGACTAACGAACTCCATCTTACAGAAGACCACAGCCAAATAATAATAACTTAATAATAAAGTTTGAGATAACATCCTTACTAATATTAAAAATGTAAAAGTTTCTGAGAACGGATGGATGGATGTTTGTTACTCTTTCACGTAAAAACTACTAAACGGATCTGGATGAAATTTGGCACAGAGATAGATTATGGTCTGGAATAATACATAGGGTACTTTTTACAGCGATAACCGACATCCACGCGGGCGGAGCCGCGGGCAACAGCTAGTATACAATAATACACATAACAATGGTCCAAAGAAGCTCATAGTGATTTGTAACGTTGGCACCTGTGCTAGTGAAATAATTGAAAAAAAACACACAAGTGATACCTCTGGTATTGCAAGCGTCCATAGGCTACGGTAATTACTTAACATCAGTTGGGCTGTATGCCTGTAAAAAAAATACAAAGCGACGAATTATGCTCATATCATAAAGATTTGTCTTGGATAGGAATTGAACCAAACACAGCAGCTCAGCAATTACAGTCAGTGTCACTAACTACTAGACCCACAAACGTGCCAAAATATAATATAAAATTATTTATGAATCAGAACGATATACGTATTACCGATTGCAATGCGTTGTACTACCCAAGTCTACTACCCGTCTACCCCAATAGCAGAGCCTAGGTCAGGCGGCCAGACAGTTAAAGAGGTCAAACGCAAGCGTTCAATGTAAGCACTTAAAATTTCATCATGAATAAAGGCAATGCCATATAGTATTAGGGTATATAAATATATTTTTTAATAGATTTAAAAGCAAATAGATGCGACATTATGTCAAAAGTGTGAACCTAAATGAAATTAATATTCATTATAATGCCTGGCATAATGCCTAGCATTACTGCCAGGCATTATGGTGAGCTGGATCCCATTTTGGCGTAAATATGAGACACATAATATTCCTATAATTAAGATTTTTTTTTCTTTTTGTCAATTTTGTTTGTGTTGTTTCTAAATTACTGCCAAATAAAATATTCTTTCTTTCTTTCAAAAATTACAGAGAATTTGGACGGAGACAACACTGCTGTTTTGTGACGTCACACTCCCGTAACGCTATGCTAGTTAACAGTTTTGCCGTATTTATATTTGCAAAAATATATATTTCAGAAAGGGGACCAGTAATTTACAACCTTTAAAAGCTTATATTTTAAGGAAGTATTTACTTATGTTTTTATGTGAATATAACATTAACTTATGTATACAATTGATTGAATCGTTTTGAATGGGTACTATAAGAGGAGAGTATGAGAGAATACTAAAGAGTGCGCTAACACAGGTTTGCGCACACACTTGTCCACTGCAATATCTCCCGTGCAGATGGCGAAACTCCGTCTAGATTAGCGTCCGTGACCGAAATTCAGTTAAAAGGACATTATTATTATTAAGACAAATGTTACCACTTAAAACAGTGTTCCTTTATTAACAAAGACTACTCTCTGAACTTAGATATAAAATATTGAGACACTTAAGACTGGCCGTACACGGGCCACAGGTACACAATAAGTCAGTGGCGGCGTTTTGTGGCTGTCTCCTGTGGCCCGCGTGCGGCCAAAATTTGTTCTAAGTCAGAATAAGTCTTTATGTAAATTTAAATACTTAGCATAATTAATTTATGTAACCATTCTAAATAAATTAATTGAAAAATAGGACTTACAAAATAGCCAAATAACGCACTGTTGTCTCTTGGTTTCAGTGGTTTTCCTGTGTGTAGCTCGCAAAACTGATGGATTTTGGGGTAGAGAGGTTCTGGAATGACGACAATGAAGGAGAAGAAGTAGCGTGGGCAGGCCTTCTGCAAGGTGTACTGACGACCTGGTAAAGGTTATGTAGCCGATGGGACCAAATTTTGTGGCAATGTCCAGCATATTATGTCCAGCAGTGGACGTCTTTTGGGTGATATTGATGATGATATGTATAGTGCACGTTATGACGTGCGTGATACGCCTTTTTATCCTTGACGGAGCAGGTAGAGCTGTATGGAATTCGCTTTTCACCAAGTATGTTAGGTCCCATGAATATGCGAGCCTATTGGCATATACCACAATTTTAGACTCCGGGCTGATATTAAGAGTTTCCCTTCCTAACAGAAAAACCCAATAACGATTTTCTCGATCAAGGAATTATACTCAGGACACACAATTGGTCACACATAAGCGCAATTATCGATTTCTATGACAGCGAGACCCAGAATTATTTAAAAAAGAAATAGTTTATTGTCGAAAAATTTCTAAAACAATATTCACAAAATTTACTAAATTATTTTCTATTTACATAATTATCTATACTACGTTCTAAGATGGACCCTAATGTGGCTCGCTAGATCACAGAATACTTAATAGTAGCTAGATTGAACTTAGTCTTATAAACTTATCGCAAAAAATGTCGTAACAAAAGTCGCAGTGAAGATGACTTCGTGAGTTATTGGCGTAGTTGTAAGAGGCAAGACCTCTTGCAACTACGCCTTTACGGTCTTGACGAATTTGGCGTATGCCAAGAGATCAACAAGACTGCCAATATTTCTTAACGAAACTACACAAAAGCTATAAATAGTTTTAATAAAAACAACACTGCTCTATTTGACACGCTTAATTATTTAGGTTGGTCTAAAACTTTTTTATACTACCACGGTGACAAACAGGCGTACAGCCCGCTTGATGGTAAACAGTTACCGTAGTGTATGACCGCTTGCGATCATTTATCGCCAGTATTCGTAGCTCAGGTGACCGGATGCAGAAACTTATTATACTACTGGTTCGCCCCGAACTATGAACGTGCGACTCATTCTTGACCAATTTGGCTCATATTCGGACTTCAAAAATAATTGTGTCTCATTAATTTGCCTATAACCTGATAACCACCAGCCGTTTCAAGACCATGGAGGCGCTCCGGCTGATCATGTCAGACTTGGCAGGGCCGCAGTACCCTTTCCTTTCGACTGTTGCAGGTTTTGTCGATACAGGGCTTGTTCTATAGTGCGGAAGCTGAAAATTAATAAATATGTGTAATGAAACTACACTAGTCCTACCATAATATTTTTGGCTTACTTGCTTGACCTTTAGAAGTATTACTTTGTAACCTTAAATTTCATGTTTAAGTTTCTTTTAATAATCTGATATCTATCAAAAATCTACATATAAATGCTGCACTTGTATAGCTGCTTGCCTCGGTCACACTATAACCTAATTTAAACAGTAGCAAAGAAGCCGTCCGAAAGTTATTAATTTGGGTTTTAGGGTTCCGCGTACAGTCCAGGGATCGTATCGTGACGTCCGTCCCTATAACGACTTATTTTCGATTTAAATTTCAAATTCATAAGATGACAACTTTAATACCTAGCTTGACATAAGCTAGGTATACCGTACCTGCACATATAATATTTTAGACTACTGGTATACCCCTTACCTAAAAATAAGTAAATGAAATTTCTTATTTTTAGGTAAAGGGTCCCAAGGTTTGCCACATCATTCGATCCTGAGCTGACCTTGTCCATCGGTTGCCCGCGACCTTTATCAGGTCGTCGGTCCACCTTGTTGGAGGCCTGCCCGTGCTGCGTCTTCCAGTTTACCCTCTGAGAAATAGGCTTGAGTCTGCGTATGAATTGCAACTAATAAAGTTCCACTACTAGGCACCGATCTCCTTTCCTTTATAAAAGAAACTGAGAGTTGGTGAAGCCTTTATAATTTCTTCTAATGTGGGTTTCCTCACGATGTTTTTCTTTGCCGTTTGCAGATAGCTAATCATCAGATGATTAATACGTACAATTTCCACAAAGTAAACTCACACCTCATGTGTAGAAGTCAGTTATTTCCCCCACTTGCATGCTACAATTACTTTATTATTTTCACATTAAATATTGGAATTATGGCGCTCGTTTCCAATAACCCCTGTTTACAATTACGTTGGGTGACCATAACAGATATTATCTGCTATGAAAAAGCAGTTGTCGTGCTTTCACGCTTACTAATCAATAAGGGCAAAACATCATTTACTGAATAAATTATCGCCTTTAACAACCTTAATAGGTAACTTGTTGGGAATTCTTCGTTGACGCCAAGGGTCACTGGTTCAACCCCCACACTGAAGGTACCTATTATGTACGGTTGTACACATCAAAGTCAAAGTCAAACTTTTTTATTCATTTAGATCGAATATATGATACTTATGAAAGTCATAAAAACAAACGTGACTTTTTTTTCCTACAGCCTATTCGCTGACTGGGGTAAGTTTGAGCCCTTGAGTTTTCTGGATACTACATAAATTGTGTATAATTTAAATCATTAGCAATATTTTAAGCCAACATTCAATAGCTACATAATTTCATTAGTATAAAAAGAAGGGGGCAGACAAGTATACGGCCCACCTGATAGTAAGCAATTACAGTAACCAATGGACATTTGCAACACTCATCTCTTTCGCTTGTTGACACGAGAATTAGTTAAACCGACACAAAAAAATCTTACACTAGGGCTAATGGGTAACTGTGGGATAGTAAGTCGTTTTACGTTTACGAAACCCTTACTAAACACTTAGAGTGGTGGTGGCCGAGTGGGAAAGTAACCGACTTGCAAGCAAGAGATGCGAGTTTGATCCCGGAATTTATATGTACTAATCATAAAAGGCCTATGTCCAGCAGTGGCTTCTTTTGGCTGAGATGAAGATGATGATGATGATGATGAATCATATGATTCGCCATCTGCTAACGGTGAAGGAAAACATCGTGAGGATTGTCTTAATATATATCGTATAATAGTAAACTAAAAACAAAATATACAAAATGCCGACACTACAAACACCCAGACTGCACTTGTCAAATCTACTTTTTTTGACATAAAGAAAGATCTCCAAACTATTGGCGTACGTACGTTACGCTTTCGCTAATAGAACTTTCATTATTTGTGGTTTGAACTTTCCCTCTGAAGTTGAATAATTTGTCTGGGTCCTCGTATTACTTTGTTCAATGGAACACTCGAGCTACAGATTCGCTTCGCTCTTGACTACATTTCAGTCATTAAGAGTGATTTTTTATAAGCAGTGGATAGTTATGCTTCGTTGAATTAGGATTTCCCGTGATCGAGTAAAGTCTAGGTCAATGACTGTCTACCATAAGCCCAAATAATAACAATATGAGTTATTACTTATTTTTTTACACGCTTACTATCACTTAGTTGATTCTAATTATATCTACTATAACGATAATAATGTAGTATTTGTTTTTGTAGTATTAAATTTGTGTAGTATAACTGCAGAGTGAGTTATAGGCCGTTTCGCCCGATGGAGGTTTTATTACTTTTTATGTATAGACAGTATCAAAATCTGTCTGTACATGAAAAGTAATAAAACGCCCAATCAAATATTATAAATTTTGTAATTTGGTCGTTTGGCCCGCTCGGGCGAACAAATGGCGGGCGAAACGACCTATAACTCTGCAGAGTTGGGACAGTGGCTTAAATACCTACCTAGTTAGCTCGCCATTTAGCATTGCGCGGTGAGTCGTAGGTTCTGGTCTTCTGCAAGTTGGAGGTCCTTCCCCAGACGGGCTTGCTCACTAGTATGGTGCCAATCAAAAATCAAACCAACTACATTAACCGTGGCGCGGCGCCAGCGCAATGTTGTAATAGAAGGAGAGCTAGCAACATATTTACTTTTGTCATTTCATAAGTCATTAAAATTCACAAACTAAGTGTTATATACTTGCAGAATAATAAAACGCTCTTGTGGCGATCCCCTGCGGCCGGGGTGCGGCCTATAATAACAAAGTAAAAAATTAAATTTTAAATTAAACTTAATTTCAAAAAGAAAATCTGACAATAACATTTACTACAACCGTTGCCACGTGTATACTCAAAATAGCGAATGCATAAACTTGAAATGTAACTGTACAATTTAGCCAAGAAACTATAATAATAAATTAAGTACATAACTGTAATATTATAAATCTATCATAATATGAACCTAGCCACACTACAGTGATTTTAAAAATTATACTATAATTAACAACATACAATAAAAACAGACATACTCGTAGTTAGCATAAATTGTTACAATATTGACGTATTACATTTTAACGTTTACTCTTGCAAAAAATAATACTACACTACCACAGCTGACACTACGTAACTATATTTCATACTATAAGGAGGAAGAAGACAAGCATAAAAATGGTGTATATTAGAAAGTAAAAGGGCAACAGATAGACAGAGTTACATTTTCATTTATAATAATAGTAAAAATTCATTATTTAACGCAATCAATCCTCTTTCACACATTATCCCAAGAAGCAAAAAGTTAACAATCTTTTGAATTCATCATTAACCTAATACTCTGATATTTACATAAAGATTATATTAGTTAATTGCCTCGCTTTAAAATCACAAAATATATGAAGAATAATTATGATGTGTTAATGCTATCACCGCGCACCGTCGCAGGTGCATAGATAAAATATTAATTATTATAAATCAGTCACATAACATAATGGTCATCGGCTAGGGGGGGTTACTTTCTTTTTTTTATTATTTATAAACGTTTTATTGCACTGTTCTCATTGCAGAAATATTTTTAGGGTTCTGTAACTCGAAAGAAAAACGCACTGAAAAACTGTGAGCACGAAGCGATCTTGCCTACCTGTGTGTGCATACTGTGCATGTCAAAAATTACAGTTCTTCTGCACACTTCAGAGATATGATTACTAAGTTTTCTTTCTTCCACAGGTCACGATGTCCAGTACGCAACGTAGTGGGAGTCCAGTTCATCACGCCATAAAGCTACGTTTATTAATGGATACTTCATAGATACATATTTGAGGTATCCATCTAGTTGTGGGTTTTGCCCACAGATCATCAGACATGCGGTAAATATATCAGGACCATTTCCACTTCAGACTAGAGGCGTTATGTCTGACGTCAGTGATTTGTAGAGATTATGGGGAATAATAGTCTCGATAGAGTAAGCAAATAAACATTTTTAAATTTACGCGTTCACAAGATAATGAATTGCGAATAAATAGTGTAGAAGAAATCGAAACAAAAATAATGGAATCAATAGTAGAAGTCACGTATTTTATATTCATGTCATCATAAATGAAAACATATTTACTAATGAATAAAGGCAAAGGTTTTTCAAAAGTTCATATTACAGCAAGTTGCCAACCTTTTCAATCATGAAGCCGGTAACAGATGACACCTTACTTCAAATGAACTCAGTACTGTACTCGTTGAAGTGTATCAAACTTAACGGCAAGGGAGTCCACATGAAGAAACTTAATACAAGTAAGTCCTAGGTAATATTTTCGAATAACTAATTGAACACTGCAAAGCCTCAGACAAAATGTTTTCTATAGGTCAGAGACATTAAGTCGAGTACAGCAATATCTTAAAACTGAGAAACTAATATTGATATGAAGAAGATTTATCGAAATAAAAACCAATACAAACAAGCAGCTTATCACCAAGCTTTGTTTTACAACTGTAAAACAAAGTTTGGTGATAAACAGTCGGGGGAAAAGAGATAACGCACTATAGATACAAGCAAGCATGTCCGAATGGAGAATGACTAAACTTAATAGAAAATGACAGCCAAATAACTACTGATTTAGATATTGGACGTTTTTAGCACTGCGCAAGTAACGCTCCAGGAATTGCAAGTATCCTCCGTCCACTATAGCATGGGGTTCTTGATGAGAGCTGAAAGAAATGAAAGAGCAAGAGCTCATTTCGAAACCCGATTGAAACAGTTAAGGTTCTTATTCACATTTTTCAAAAAGAAAAGATACAATATTATCTCGTGCCGCCTTCTACCCACGCAAATTTTATATCTACTCGTTAGCAGTGGTGAATATGTTGTTATAATTTCAACAGGAAGATTAAGAAACTACAGTTTCACGTATTAGATACATTTTCACATAGAATATTAGTTTTTTTTTATTCGGGACAATCCCACCCACATGCCCACCGCTGTGACTCCTGTGAGCCAGGGTTAACAGCGGAGTAACCAACTAATACACCGAGCTTTGACACTCGTGCGTCCTGTGGACAACTAAACCTAATGTCTTGGACCCCGCGACGAATTTAATCAGAAGTAAATAGGAGGAGTTAGAAATAAAAGTTTCCACTTCCCTCCATAGCAAAGCGGGAGACAAAATAAATCTGTATAGGTTGGTAACCTATGAAAAGGAGCACCACGGAGGACCTTAAACTACGGGACCTATGTGAGCTAAGTTTGATTGCTATAATATGTATGGCAGAAACGTTTAAACGCACGGAAATTCCCTCCTAATGAGATTAAATCCCCATAGTAGGCCGCTCCAGATGATACATGTAAGCTGTTCAAAATAATAGTACGATCAAGACTACTATTAGATTAGACATTATCATTATTTCTACAGTTTCGTGTGATGTGATGATAATAAGCGGTCGAATGGACTCACATGAGGTGTTAGTTCAATAACGATTGTTAGTACCAATGTTATGTTTTTGTAGAATTTATACGTACTAATCAAATGATTTACCATCTGCCAGTATTGATGGAAAATATCGTGAGGAATCCTACATAGAAATTCTTAAGGCATGGCTAATTGACCATCCTGCGTTAGGTGAGCGTATGTGGAGCCTCTCTCTCCATCAGGATAATTAAGATGGCTTATCTATTTTTTTTTTAATCTTCTTTTTTTTATTTCCAAATCTTTTTATTATTATTATTTTATTTCCAAATCATACAGTGTATACTTTTATTACCATCCGCCAAACTGCACAGCAGTTTGTTGGCAGAATCTCAATTATCCTGATAGAGAATTGACCTGTGTCCAGTAGTGGGACAAATATGGGTTGCTTTCATCATTTTCTTTATATATAATTCTTCTGTGCGTGTGTATGTCACTGAACTCCTATTAAACGGCTGGACCGATTTTAATGTTTTTTTTGTGTCTTCAGGTGGATTCAACAAGACAATGTCTGTTGTGTTCGCTAGTATAATAATATTATTCGAGTGTTGTAATGACGTAGTGTCTAGCTCGTCTGGAATATTGAGTACTAACTTTCTGGTTGAATTATTTTTTGCCATTTTCCTAATAGTTTTTGTCTACAATCTGACCTATACAGGTGGGTGTTGTAGATCAATGTAGGTCCTGACCTGTAACCTGTAGACTCTAGACCAATCACACTAGAATTGCAAATTGTGAGCTTGAAAAACAAGTCTATTTTTCCGATTGCTGTGAACATTTATTTCTTACCAGTCACCCACTACCCACCACAGATTTTGTCTCCCAAAAACCTAACTTGTTATATTTTTATTTAATCTTAAATTTTACGTCTTATAGTATCTTGTTAAGGGCTGCCATTGACCCTTTGGACTCCTTTTGTAGATTCCGTTTTGCTTATCCTGCATTTAAATTCCAAATATCGCTTGCATGAGTACAGTATAATATTTGATAGGGTTACACCTTTTATAATTATACTAAAGGATCAATGAAACCATCAGACATAGTCCTACCCGCACGTAGTAAAATTAAAACAAAAACAATGGATTGCACTCCGGGAGTGCCGGCAGAAGTGAAAACTTGAACATAAACGTTGTGCATTTTTTGATATTTTGGAATGGTTAGGGAATAATTTCGCATGAATTGATCAGTATAAAAGTAATGTAGAGCCCCCGCCGTCGTCAGCAAACTCTCCTCTTCTCTAGCACGTACCATAGGAAGCGTATACTCCAGATGTATGTAGCTGGTACAAGGCCGGACGAGGGGTGCTTATCTTCATCGACAATTAAACACAACTGGATAACTATATAAATTGTTTGTTATACTTTTCCCTACTTATAATTATTTACATTCAATTACGACTTGGCTTCATCTAAGCCCGAACCTGAACCCACATGACAACCCTACTATAATTTATGTGGTGAAATACAATATTGATTTATTGCGCTATCGTGACATAAAAATATTCTATACTCAGCGCTTATTTCACATCAATATACTTCTGCCAAACTGTTTAGCAGTTTGTCAGAAGATAAGTTGCTTCCAATTATTTTTTATTTATTATGTGTCCTGTATTTTTCTATAGTTTTCAGTAAGGTGAAGGTTCTTCCAATAGTGGAGTCGTGAGTGTGATGGCTCTCAATCATTACTTCAATTTATTAAAAAAAAGATAATAATAATTATCTTCCAAACTAACGATAATTATACATAGACAGTATGTCCTACTTGCAACTGGTATAAAAACAATGTTTCTCCGCCATTTTGAATGCATCACAGAATGAGTCAGAATGAAGTTTTGTGTACGTGTCTAATCGTATTGACAAAGACGAATTTTACATTAGTGTGTGTATGAATAATGTATTTTATTTGTATTATACAACTCATCTCTAAAAGTGACTCAAAAGTATGTGTACGATCGGCCAAGTTGGCCATTTTAGCCTTATCGGCCAAAATTGCTTAACTAAAATATTTTTGATTTTACGAAGTGAAGTTTGAACAAGAATAAGTCGATAATAAGACTTAAGTTCTATGTGATGATTTAATGTTGCTAATTATACATGAGTACTGTGTAACTTTATTTATTATATCCATTTTAAATCTTGCGTAGGTAAACATTATACATTAGACAATAGGAACGGCCAAGTTCACGCTCGGCCAAATTTGCGTTCACGATTTGCCAAGTTCGAACTTGGCCGATCGTACTTATAATATTTGTAATTGTACCGCTTATTCCAATTGAAATTAATTAGGTAAGTAAGACAGAAAAAAAAAATATTTATCAGATTAGCACTTTTCAAATTAAATATTTAATTTTTAATTTCAAATATTCTACCATTTCCGTTAGGTATACAAATATTTTCATATTAACTACGTAACTACATTTGTTAACTATTTAGCCCTAATCATATTCTGATCGTTGAGTGATTATTTATATTATTCATATGTCAGTTGTGTTTAGTGTAACATTCAGTGGTCAAAATAATCATGCTCTATTAATAATTTATGGACCATATCTATATTATGTTTGTTTGCTTCCTTAGTTATATTAAAAGTATGCTATTACCAATTATTACCCTTATTATTTCTAGACATCAAATTATTTCATTTTATTTTGTCATATTGCATTCATACTACTAATATTATAAACGAGAAAGTTTGTAAGTATGGATGGATGGATGTTTGTTACTCTTTCACGTTAAAACTACTGAACGGATCTGAATGAAATTTGACACAGAGATAGGTCTGGAATAACACATTGGCTACTTCTTACAGTGATAACCTACATCCACGCGGGCGGAGCCGCGGGCAACAGCTAGTATATTATAATTACCAAGAATATAATAAAGACACACTAGTTTTATTATACTTAATTAAAAATTGAATAATAAAAAATTTACTTAATTCACAAAAAATATGCAGAATTGACTAAAAAAAACCATTGTTAAAAGCTAGCTCGTTTATCCCCGTCGGTTATACAGTACTTTATTCACGGCCGATAAGAATGCAACATCATTAGGTAATACGCGGCGTCTAGACAAGTCTTTGACTTGCTCGTCTAGACGGCCATGCATACGTAACACTTCAGATATAATAATACACACCTACTCAAAATTATATAGGAAGCATTGAACCGTCAACGAAACCGAAACATAAATTTAATAATAATTACGCAGAGAATATCCAGAGGCTGCGTCAGAACGTCAGAAACAAAAATCGATTTAGACTGTATTAGGTCAATAGTCTTTACGTAGCAAAAGCTGAGTGCGCAGTAGGGTTGTATTTAATAATATTATAGTTCCAATATCGGCATCGGGAGATAGTGGAGATCGTGACGCGGCGACTGCGACGCGCCTTATCGCCGCATCGGCTTCGTGGCCGTCGTAAATAATGTGCAACTTTTCCCGCCACGCCCCCACCGACGATAGAACAAAAAAGACTGCAGTCGCTAATAAGTGTTTTCATGCGTAACGTTACTTGTCCTTGCTTAATACATAAATGATGCATGCAACTCCGTCTGAAGGCTAACGAATAATTTTTGTCTATACGCTGCAACGTGTAAAGCATTGCATATCTAAATATATTTTTGTCACTGTACATATTGTATGCAATATGTAAATTAACAAATGTATTTCTTAGGTAAAATAATTTCTTAAAAGTGGTAAAGTAGGTATTATTAATAATACATCGTTAACGATATGTTTTTTTTTATTTTCGCCTAAAATTTTTCCCCTTACATAACTATATGCTATTTCTAAATTGTATCATAGGTTTATGTATGTTTTCAGGTTTTAGAGTATCCAGTAGGTATATAAATTTTATAGAAAAGTAAAACTCAAAAGATATAGTAATAAATGTATTTTGTAGAAGTTAAGAGTGGAGAAGAAACAAAAACGAAATTTCATTTTTATAAATTTTATTTTGGGTGATAAATACAGGTGTGAATTACATTTATTGCTCTTGATAAATATTTAGGAGAAAGAGCTACTTTAACTTTGCAGTTCCTATTATAAAATGATCATGTTCAACAAAAAGTTCCACATTTCAAAAATACCTATAAAATACTTTTTTTTATATTCCCTCGTAAAGACACACTAGTTTCGTAATACATAATTAAAAATTTAATAATAAAGAAATTACTTCATTCACAGAAAATAATTGGACAAGGTCACCTCAGGACCGAATGATGTGGAAGACCTTGGGGGAGGCCTATGTCCAGCTGTGGACGTCTTGTGGCTGAGATGGATATTCCCTCGTAAATTAGTCCAATATAACAACTAAAACGTTGAATATTCCTTACATTCACATTGGTAACGGTCGCATAACAAAAACTAGTGGTTGTATCGTGGTCACGCAAGTTGTTGGTCGTCTCTACGGCATCGCTGGGCGACAGGGCTGCACGGCTAGGCTAGTGCGGTCCGTCGACCAAACCGCGCCACATTCGTAGTCGTGGCCCTGACGTTGTTTTTGACTGAAAACGGTGCACGCGCGCTTCTTGCTTTATAGAGAGCCACTAAACTTCGACGCGATCAGCGAAATTGAACTACTTTGTTGGCTGTTTGAATTGGTTTTCTGTTTGATCGGTAAATGAAGATTATAACGTAGTACTTTTTTGTTTATGTGAGAAATACCATTATCCGATTTTAAGCAAACAATGTATACGACAAAAATGACAAACAAGCATACGATAGTAAGCAATTACCATTTATTAGACCAAAAATCTTGTACTGCTAGGTCGTACGACGCGGCGCGCGGCGATGCGCCTTACTTGTGTTTACATCGAGAAATAACTCAATACTGAGATAAATAAGTAATAAAAATAATCCTAACTCAAAATGATGACCTACTGGTACACTGAACTTCACAGATTCACTCCAATCTCTAATAAGACATCGAAGACTTAAAACTCAACTGCTATATTAAATTCAGAGTAGGTCATTATATGTAGACACTTTCATACGTCGTCTACCGCTATTCTGCAGCCACGTCGAACCAATACGTATATTATTTTCTTACTGCATCGTAGGTCAAGGTTAGGCCGGTCGAATTTGGGCGTGATGCCGGATTCATATCGCAACTTCACCTGTCCAAGTTTTATGCCTGAATTTTGCTAATCTATACAATACACTTTGTTGAGATTTATATTATAAGGACCTAAAAATACAGATACATTGACTGCATTATTGGTGGCTGCCATAAGGCTGGCGTTGGGACATGCAGGGCATGATACATTACACTTGAATCAATACTTGTTCTTACTAACTGACTAATGATTCATCGACACAGAGCCTAAACACTTGTGCTAAAAACTTTAAATTATGCACAGAGGCTCCTTAAATGGCGCACTAAGAAGAGATTTTATGAAATTTAGTCCTAACTTTAAAAAATGTTTAATCCAGGCAAAGTCTTCGCGGGCTGCTTGTTCCAAATATGACTTGAATGTAAGTATACCTACCTTTTATGGTACCTAGTTCTGTATTCTTTGGATTACGTGTTACACCTGTCTCGGCTAAGGAATGTATTTGCTTGTAAAAAGTAAGTATTCCTAATGACCTAAATAAACACGCAAGTAAGCTTGGTACTAGTTAGATATTAATAATTCTGATCTGATCGGAGGCATTTAAACTTTACTTATAATGAGGAGATACTTCTTATTCCATAATTTTATAGTATCTATTATTTAAATTACTTAGCTACCTAACCAGAACAAGTTTAAAAACGTAGTTTGTCTAAAAACGTATCGGCTCCATGTTAAATTTAGATAAGGATATAGATTTTTCTTTTCAATATTACTTATGTGTTAGTACTTCCTAAATTGTATTATATTAAGAGTGTTGTTATAATAACTTAACCAAATAAAAAATGTTATGTTATTACTAATAATAACATAACATTTTAATGTTATTATTAGTAATAACATGTTTTAGGGTGACAATACGGGCTTTTAATCATAATATCTAAATATTATTAAAAGCCCGTATTGTCCCCCGCAGAGCAAAGGCCTCCCAACTTTTTTCTATTATTATATACCTATATATATATTTCTTTTCTATTTACTATCTTGTCACTTCCTTCATCTGACTTTTTGACTTTGTCTGAACGGCTAAAACCGAATGGACCATTGATAAAATTATTATTTAAAAGTACAGTCGCACATTATTATAATTGCATAAAGTTTTGCGAGTGACGTAGGGTATTTTTTAATCAACCAACTGTTTATAACTGCACAATATGTTGTTTGAAACTTAATCCTCGTCTGTTGTGGCCACACAACAACCCTACGACTGCTCACGAACATTCCGTGGTCGTGGCCTAACTAAACGCGCTATGTTTACTTGAGATACTGACCACTAGCCGACGGCTATGAACAAAATCCTAAACGGATATTAAATTTATATCGAACGTACACACATCTTATCTAAGACAACCTACACGGGTATGTACGAGTAACTGCTATATGTATGTGTTTGTAGAGGTTCCTAGCTAAGTAATAACCGAGTAGATCGATAGATTTGAAAGATTAAGCGAGCTTAACGCGGTCAGTCCTTGGATGAGTGACCATTTTCGAACAGACTAAGACACCACAAGGTCAAGGTCACAAGGTCTTCAACATCCCCGTTTTCATTCACCCATGGGGAAGACCACAACAAAATAACTACACATAGCAATGTTGTATTCCTGATTGTAATTACAATTTTCCAACCATTATTTAGAGATGCGTTTATAATGAAACGATTCCCTTCCCATAGAAACTCTATCACAGATCCCTGTTGTTAAAATGATTTGGTTATGTTAACCCCTTTAAGTCAAGAGAGAAAGAGTATCCCAGGGTATCTCAGGGTACTCCATCACATTCACTAACCCTGGTGATAACATCTTTAGTTCGGCAACACGCAAGTGATACCTTTGGTATTGCGAGCAGCCATAGGCTACTAGTAACTGCTTAACTTCAGGCGGGCCGTACGCTTGTTTACCACCTAGCGACCAACAAAAAAAAACCAGCCAAGTGCAAGTCGCACTCGCGCACCGAGGGTTCCGTACAAACCTGTATTTTTATTATATGATGTAACTACATATCTACGGATTTCGCAATTTTTCCTTTATCTGTGTTATAAGACGTTATTTTGTACCAAATTTCAAGATTTTGAGTTCACGGGAAGTACCCTGTAAGATTTGATTCCCTTGTGATTGTCGAAAATTTGCGGAAATTAGCGGCATAAACGGCTGTATCTTTTGATTGCGTTGGCTTAAAAGTTTGATATTTCACAGCTTTATTCCAATAAAGCTTCAGGTCTACTGTCCACAGTAGACCTGAATATTTGATATAAATTTCAGCTTGAAACCTCCACGCGTTCCTGAGAAAAAGGGTCTTGACAGACAGACGGACGGACAACAAAGTGCTCCTATAAGGGTTCGGTTTTTTCTTTTCGAGGTACGGAACCCTAAAACAGCCGTAATGTGTATGTATGTGTGTTGTGTGTATATTAACTATCAATGACGTTAAACCTGTTTTACTAGGTGTAGGTCTATCGCTATGCTATAATTTGAATGTCAATTACTAGGCGCCTGAAATTCTTGTGTTTTATCTCAACTTATATCTTTCTTTTATTTTTTTTCAAAGACAGTTCCCTGTGTCGCAGGGTCTTTACAAACATACAATTATCGGACACAAAGTACACCCATACTCAGGACCGCCATTTATGGCTCACAATTTTTTTTGTCGGGTCGCACCCACTACACACCGCGCAGTGGAAAATGGTGACTTAAGCCACTGCAATACCAGAGGTATCACTTGCGTGTTGCCGACCCATTTTTTTTACCAGGGCTTTTATATCGAGTATCCCTGGTATAGGAAAACGTTTCTTGCAACTACTAGGCGAAGGTCCCTCCCCATGCTAGGTACCTACAATGCTATTCTACAGTCTAATTTCAATGCTTGTAAAGCATTCTTATTAAAACAAATATTTCATTGGAGCTGTTACTTTTCATTACCTATTAAGAACCGGTTTACACGCATAGATAAAACATAAAAAAAACCTTTTTCGATCGTTGCAACTGAATAATTTTGGCTCTATCACGAGGTAAAGAAATCTTGAAAATAGATACATTTTAAAATGCAAATTAATGTCTGTCTGGGTGTCTACTAATAATTATTAATAAAGTTGTTATAAAACTGACTAGTAATAAAAAAATCTTGGATCTCAAGTTGTCATTCGCGAAATTAATAAAAGCCTTTAAATGCAAAATTTTAATACTACTTTGGTGGCAAACAAGCATACGGTCTGCGTGTGGGCGCTTGCAATACCGGGTGATTCGTCAATTCGCTGAACACAATCTCGCGGAGTATGGCGAGATGGCACTTTTCAATTTTATTTTTTGTTGTCTACAACTCGCTGACATGCATAAAGTACAATCAAGCCCAAAAAAGTGTAGATAGTGGTTGGAATATACATCAAGTCACATAATGTCTATTATTGTTAATCAATTATAATCTTTTTTGAGAAATTTTGTTATATTTTGGAGTCACAGTATACCACATGGTTATTGTGGTTTACTGTACAGAACCTCTATACATTTTTACTATTTCGCGAGTTGACAACAACAAAAATCGGTAAAATCGAAATGTGCCAACTCGCCAAATTTAGCGAGTTTTTCTTTAGCGAGTTGACGAATTACCCGCAATACCTGGACCTATTACTCGCGTGTTACCGACCTAACAACTTTAAAGGGTTAGCTTTTAAGGGTTTTATGAGCAGTGGACGTCTTTCAGGTGTGTTAATATTTGTGCATTATTATATTATAATCAGGTTAGATCTTTTTTTTAAAGGCTAATATTTTTTTATCCTACTTAGGTGGCAAACAAGCATGCCCGTCTAATGTTAAGCAGTTACCGTAGCCTATGGACGCTTCAAATAACAGAGGTATCACTTACGTGTTGCCGATCCATTTTTTTACACTAGGGCTTTAACATGGATTAGAATACGTATTTTTTCAAAAAGCACGCCTAAATGAGCGCTGCAGACTTGTACTCACACACAGGAATACAACTACACCGCTTGGTGTAGTTATTAGGCTGTGGTCTTTGCAAGGTAAAGGTCTTTCCCAGTCAGGATAGCTTGCTAGTATGGTACCTCTCTTAAAAGTTAAATTAAAAGTCTCTAGTCTGATGAATGTAGAATTGTAGAGGAAGCGAAGGGAGTGGGTATGTCTGGATCGAAGAAATTGGCGTACCATAGTCTCTGCCTACCACAATGGGAGATGGGCGTGATAATATATTTATGTATGTATATTTTTTATTATAAACGACTAGCTGTTGCCCGCGGCTACGCTCGCGTGGATGTCGATTATTGCTGTAAAAAGCTTTAACAAAATAACACATAGGATCTGGATGAAATTTGGCACAGAGATAGATTATTCTATCTCTGTGCCAAATTTCATCCAGATCCGTTCAGTAGTTTTTACGTGAAAGAGTAACATCCATCCACTCACAAACTTTCGCGTTTATAAAATTAGTAGGATTCTATCGTTTAAAGTAATGAGCTTATTATCGCAATTCAAGGCTCCACGTGTTTGAGTTTTTTTTTTTTATTATAGGTACTTGAAGGCAACACGGGCCGACGCGGCGACGCGACGCTTTTTAAAATTAAATTAATTAACTTAAATTAACCATAAATATACGATGGTAGTTAAGTAGGAAAATAAAAAAAATTGTACACACGAGGTGAGGCTTTGAATCCAGGTGCAGGTCTAACACCTATGTCTATCTGTGACATTGCAACGGCAAAATAAATGGTCTAATTTCAATGCTGCTGTTCTATTTCGAACTTGTATTATCAGGATAGATGTAACGATTATATTATTTTAATGTTATGAGTTTATTATCGCAATCTTCTACGTGGTTGTGTTTATTTTATAAAACTTCAAGGCCAAGGTATTTTAAATTAAATTTAAATTTATTCAAAATTTGATATAGAACTGTGCAGTTGGATCTATCAAAACAGTTAGGTTGAGATGATTGAATTCATTTGCCCGCTTCCCTTCCTAACTCCCTGCCAGAACGGTTTAATAATACCCTTACTAATATAATAAATGTGGAAGTTTGTGAGTAAGGATGGACGGATGGATGGATGGATGTTTGTTACTCTTTCACGTAAAAACTACTGAACGAATCTGGATGAAATTTGGCACAGAGATGGATTATGGTCTGAAATAACACATAGGCTACTTTTTACAGCGATAACCGACATCCACGCGGGCGGAGTCGCGAGCAACAGCTAGTATTTATATAATTTCGTTTTTATAATTTCGTTCTCACAATGTTGGTTCATACACAATATACACATTTTTATATTATATGTATATGCATTAATTAAACAAATTCGACTGTTAATATACCTGATGGCCTTCTAAGTCTCACACGAAACAAACCAGTCTGGAGGTAGGCTAGATTTATCTATTTATTACCTAAGATTACAGTCTAACATTATTTTGTTGCTATTCATCTCCTCAATCTCCTGTAATCACCCTAAATAATAATAACTGCAGATCTTAAATTAAGTAAAGCCTATACTATGGCAACTTAACAAGATTATTATTGTATAATTTCGCAATAAATATATAGATACATATTATCTATATCCTTACTTATATTTCAGGTCTTCAGCGCTCATTTAGGAATGCGTTTTAAAAGAAACGTATTCCTATCCCAGGGTAACTTCCATCTTAAAGCCCTGGTGTAAAAAAATGGGTTGGCAACACGCAAGTGATACCTCTGGTAATGCAAGCGTCTATAGGCTACGGATACTGCTTAACATCAGGCGGGCCGTATGCTTGTTTGCCACGCAAGTAGTATAAAAAAAAAAAATATAAATGTGAAGGTTTGTGAGAATGGATGGATAGATGGATGGATGTTTGTTACTCTTTCACGTAAAAACTACTGAACGGATCTGGATGAAATTTAGCACAGAGATAGATTATGGTCTGGAATAACACCAAGGCTACATTTTGCAGCGATAAACAACATGCACACGGGCGGAGCCGCGGGCAACAGCTAGTAAGAAATAAAAATAAGACAGAACTAGAAATTAAACCGCTATCTACCGAGTCTAACAGCAAATCATAAACACAACATTTTAAATAAGTCGGTATATGAAAAGTAAAGTGTTATAGATAAACAAGTGTCTACAAAAAAAAATTACATCATCACACACGAAGTATCGTGCTCATTACATAAAAAGCTGTCCTAGTTGGGAATCGAACCCACGACCAACGACTTAGCAGTTAGAGTTACTAACTACTGAATCAATAATCCAGTCAAAAATCGATTGCTTTTTGCATAGGCTTTGAACTGATAGGAATCCAGATAATAGTGTCGATCAATCAACGAACATCTAGCATATCTTTTTTTTATTTATTTTTTAAATTAACATTCCATACAATCACGTTTGTATAAATTGTTCTGTTTAACCAATTAGAAAACATTAAAATTATATCAAAAATACTTTACGAGATTTCTTAGCGTCCATTTGTACAGTTATAATGTGTGTTTGTTGAGGATCTATAGCTTTTTTTATACTGCCTAGATGGCAAACAACCATACGGACCACCGGATAGTAAGCAGTAACCATAGCCTATGGACGTTTGCAATATCTTGGCCATCAGGTCTTACCTAGTAGGGCTTGTTTGTATTATGCCCATCTCTCTTGTACTTACAGCTACATATTATTCTTATAGACAAATCAGGACTTATTACAATAATAGCCAAAGCGCTTAGTTGCAAATCGTTTCCACAGATCAAAAAACAGTACAAGTGGCCATCTGTGGTCTTCTTCATCAGTATTCTTTTTTTTTTTTTTTTTTTTAAAGACAACTACCGCACTAGAGAACAAGCTCTGTGTCGCGGGGGACTTTACAAACATACAATTAACGGACACAAATTACACCCAGACTCAGAACAACTCTTTGTGGGCCACACAAAGTTTTGTCCCTGTGTGGGAATCGAACCCACAATCTCGTGCACAGCAGGCTTATACTGCGGCCACTGGACCACCGAGGCAGTCAAACAAAAAGGCAGTCAATCAAAAAGTTTTACTTCATCATATTATACTTTCTGAATGCAAATGTTTGATGTGTTGTTAAAAATATTGAAATTACTATATTCCTCATGGATCCCATCATCAGAACTTTCTTTTGATGAAAATAGGACCAAACTGGAAGTGTGTCCTCTCAGACAAAAAAATATTTTTTAATACACACGAATTGATAACCTCCTATTTTTGAAGTCGGTTAAAAAAGAGATCTTATATAATAGCAACCCGTATAATTTTGTGCTACTGTTAGGCACAGCTTTTCTCTCCTCTCTATCGGAGAGCTGGGAGGGTTAAAGCCTTAATTCACACACGCTAGCCCATGCGGGTTGGTGGATCAAACGGCATTTTTTAAATTTTCTTTCAATGATTTCTTTCACAGTAAGCACAATTGGTATATAAAAACGTTTGATTCAGTCGCTTAAGTGGTTACCTCGCCATTTACCACAGCGCGACGTGTTGTGGGTTCGATCCCCACATGGGATAACAATTTGTGCGATCCATAAATGGTTGTTCCAAATCTAGATGTACTTTGTGCCCGTTAATTGTATGTTTGTAGTTCCCCGTAGCACAGGGCTTGTTTATTAGAGCGGGCGTTGTATTTAAAAAAATAAAAATAATTTAATAAGTAGGTAGGTAGGTACTGACAGCTGGGATCGTACTCACACCTCATGCTCGTTACTTTCTCCCACGGCTACTACCGCTTTTAATAAAATCTGAAGCAACACAAAAAATAACAGCGTTTCATAGCATCATGTGCAAGTCGCGAAATGTGCAGGCTATGCAAAATAGGTATGCAAGGTACCAAACAAAAAATCTTCTTATATATAAAAATGAATCCCTATTTCCCTTGATCACGGCAACACGCGTGAACGGCTAGACCGATTTCAGTCATTCTTATTTTGTTGTGTTTTTTATTGTCAGGAGAAGGTAAAAAAAAAAGAAAGTTGCGCTAAAAATAGTTTAACCCGGACGAAGTCGGGGCGGGCCGCTAGTGTACGATAAAAATATAACATTAAGATAACACAATTGTAACACGAGGTACCTACGTGTACGTCTGGGGCATTGCGCTTCTTTCAACTAATCTATGCTAATTTCAAATTGGAATACTATTTTGTATAATACACGGAAAGCGCATTTTTAAACTGCTTTAGATAAAACTTACATATGTGTTTTTTACGGTAGGTAATTATCTATCCAATATAATATTATAATGATTTCCTGTGTCTTACATTTATAAAATACTAGCTGTTGCACGCGGCTTCGCTCGCATAGATGTTATCGCGGTTATCGCGATAAAAAATAGCCTATTCGCTATTCCAGACTATAATATCTATGCCTAATTTCATCCAGAGTAGTTTTTACGTTAAAAGAGTAACAAACATCCGTACATACATCCTCACATTTTCACATTTATAATATAAGTAGGACTAGGGGGGGTGAACATTTATTCTTTAAAATATAGCCTATGTTACTTGCTGATAATGTAACTTAGCATTTTTCTGTCAAGATATTCACAACAAATGCTTGCAATTAGCAATATTTACACCTCTGTGCCTCGAAAGACGCGTAAAGCTGTCGACAGGGAGTTCATCCTCACATCTTAGAACCTCGGACGTGCCCTACAGAACGTTTCTATAGGAATTTCCTCCCACCTACGATTAGGTTTTGGGCTAGCTAGGTTTTTAAAAGGCAACGCTGGTGTTGCAAGCGTCCATAGGCTACGGTAACTGTTTACCCTCAGGCGGACCGTATGCTTGTTTGCCTTCTTAGTAGTTAAAAAAAAAAGGTTGGACATCTGATCTTTCTTCCAGCGAGTCAGATTGCCGTTCTATCGGAATATGATAGAAAGGGAAGCAAGAGTGCACCTGTGTTTGACTTCACACTACTTGTAATTGAGCACTGGAGGCCAATACTTACGCACAAAAGCACAACTTTTTTACTGTTCATAGTTACTCTAGCTCTCGCTTACCATCAGATAGATCACAATGTTTATTTTTGTTTGTTTTTATAAAAATATTCTCTTCCATTTATCTTATTATATCCTATACATATGCAATCCTAAACATAAAACGAAACATCTATAAATTATAAACTTTAGCAAAAAATCATATTTTTTGCATTTGCATTCAACTAATCTAGCATAGTGATGGCAGACAATTTGTTGCTAAGACATGATATATTAATATAAACCAGACAGTCTGGTGTTACTATACGAAAGTATACGAAACACGTTTAATTAAATTCACGATAGTTATAAAACTGGTCTCATAACTTACTTTATCTTAGACGCCACGACCCGAATTAAATGCTTAGAAATGGGTATTCCGTAAGAGCGACAACCGAGCGACCGCGAAAACGGAGCAAAATCTGGCTGTCAGATTAAAAATCGGTATTCCATAAGAGCGAAAACAGAGCCTTTTTGACGTTTAGCAATCGTGTGAGCCGTCACCGAGCAATCACAACTGTCAGTTTGCAATTGCTGTTTCTAAGAGAAAAAACCGGCGGAATTTTTTATACCACATTTAATTAAGCGTACGATCCGCCTGATGTTAAGCAGTTAGAGTAGCCTATATGTGTTGCCGACCCATTTTTTTTGCACTAGAGCTTTAAGATGAAGTATCCCTGGGATAGGAAAACATTTCAAAACACATCCCTAAATGAGCGCTGGAGACCTGTACTCACATGAAAAGACAACGACACCTCTGTTTGTACTTAATTGGCTGTGGTCTTCTGTAAGGAGGAGGTCCTTCCTCAGTGGGGTTTGCTCGCTAGTATGGTACCCTATCTCTCGTAATATATGTATATTGCATGCTGTAATACTGCGGCACCACACGCATGAAATGTGGCCGACCCATAAACTTATCACATCAGGGTTTTGTGTTATGAGTAACCATGGGATAGAAAAACATTTGTTTAATAAAAATGCATATCTAACGACTAACGAGTATTAGATTGGCACAGGAACACAACAGATAAGAACTTAATTAGTGACATTTCTAACATTATTGTTTCCTTTCCTATTAATTAGTAATTATAGTAGGTACTGTATGTTACTTATACTACAATAAATAAAATAATCGATGTATTGATTATTTTATATACTAGCTGTTGCCCGCGGCTGCACCCGCGTATGTGTCAGTTATCGCGGTGAAAAGTAACCTATGTTATATTCCAGACTATAATAATATATCTGTGCTTAATTTTATCCAGATCCATTCAGTAGTGTTTGTTTGTTTGTCAAAGAGTACCAAATATCTATCTATACTAATATTATAAAGCTGAAGAGTTGGTTTGTTTGGTTCAAAACGCTAATCTCAGAAAGTACTGGTTCGATTAGAAAAAATATTTTTTTGTTGAATAGTGCATTTATCCAGGAAGGCTATAGGCTATATAACATCACGCTATGATTAATAGAAGCGGAGCAGTAGTCAGATATGTTGCAAAATCGGGGAAAATATTTTAAAATACCACGCCGATGAAGTTGCGAGCGACCCCTAGTACATTCATATTTACAAACTTTCACATTTATAATATTAATACTCGTAGTACGTGTCTAATGACATAATTTAAGACAGTTGACATTTGCTACGCAGGGGTAAGACAATCGAACACTCATAACTTTTTTTTAAACTTTTATAAACAGCAGATGTTGGCAAAGGCCACCGGACTAGGCATAAGAACGATTAAAGGTTAATACTTTTGTTTAAAATGTTTCAATTATTGCATACAGTTGGGTTAGCTGCCATATTTGGCAAGAGTTGAATGTGAAATAGTTTGTTATTATTAGTGTTATATAACTTGTTTTAAAAAGCCGACGCATTCCTTAACAAGACAATTATGTAAATAAGCAAATAAAGATTCTTTGATTTGATGGTTTTTATTTGTTATTGTCCTTGTGGTGATGGATTAAGAACCCGTTTCATCCCGAAGGTGTCGTATGACGACTCTTACGACACCCTCGGGATGAAACGGGTTCTTAATCCGTCACCACAAGCCTAGCTTACTCCCTGAGTCGACACTCAGGGAGAAAGCCAGGCAGACAATATCCACTGCAAAAGAGGTATATCTTGAAACAAAACCTACACCAACCCGACTGGCCAGCGTGGTATAGTAGGCTAATATCCCTCGAAGTGTATGGAGGAGACCCGTGCCCAGCAGTGGGACGTTTCTGGGTTGAGATGATGATGATTTGTTATTGAGCGACGACCTAATTAGCAGCTAGATACGAAAGCTAGGATCGTGCTAGTTGGCGTGCACTGGAAGAGGCTTATGTCCAGCAGTGGATTGCGATAGGCTGATGATGCGGGGGATTTTTTAGCATACAAAAGCGGTTTTTACTAAATATTTTATTTTATCTACTTTGTCTTGTAAATTGTTTTTGGATATAATAAAGTTAATACGTATAGGAACAATGTACCTTTCCAATGGTAAAAGAATAATTCGAATAGGTACAGTGATTCCAGAGATTAATCTCCAACAATCAAACTTACAAAATTGACACTCTTACTTTATACTCGTAATTAAATATATATATTTTTATAAAGACTACTCCCGCACCAAGCCCTGTGTCGCGGGGGACTTTACAAACATACAATTAACGGACAAAAATTACACCCAGACTCAGAACAACTCTTTGTGGGTCACACAAAGTTTTGTCCTGTGTGGGAATCGAACCCACAACCTCATGCACAGTAGGCGCATACTACGGCCACTGGACCACCAAGGTAGTCAAATATTGAATTGTTTAGCTTCATACTTACCTAAATTGAAATAGATAAATGTAATGTTTCTGTACTGGCTCTAAGCCAACATGTTTCTTTTAAGAGAAACTATTATACACTAAGATTGTCTTTATAAATCAGTGGCTATTCCCGATAGACCTCTACAATGTTAAGTTAATCTGGTATTAATCACCAATTTTATTCAATGGCAATTGAGTTATTAATACAAAGAACCTACATATAGACGTGGAACAACCATAATTGTTTATTTCATCGAGGATCTAGCTCTCAACACGTTGCTATAGATAATTCAAATTCGACCATGATTGTTGTATTGATAATATTAAAGCTCTACTCTAATAAATAAAGATAAAGAAAATAGGTTGAAAAACAGAAATAAGAACTGAATTGTTTTGTTTTTACCTATTTAAATCGACAAGTCGACGGTGGTCGAAATTCGAACATGATAGCTTTCTGCAGTTCATCTTTGTATGAACTTGGACTGTGCCAAATATCACAGTTTCTCCTTGCGCTCAATGTGCTACAAAAAGGATACAAAGTGTTTTCTTCACGTATTAAATATATTACGTTTTCTTATTTAAGGTTGTTAAGTAAGTTCGCGGTCGGAAAAGCGTAAATTATTACAAGCGTCCATAGGCTACGATAACTGCTTACTATCAGGCGGGCCGTAAGTTTGTTTATATTTCTACAATAACAAACAAATGAACAGCAAAAAATATTGTAAATTTTACCTCATAATCGTCGTAAAATTTTGAGTAAGTATACTTTTCTCAGAACAATTTTTTGTGGGATTTTATTTACTAACAATGAATAGCAGTCGTTCAGCTTTTGCCTTCAAAGTCTAGGTCTCAATGCCGAGTCTTTGTATACCATGAATAGATTGCACTCCAAAAATAAATACTAATATACTAAGGAAATGTACATTGTACAACACATTGTATTACACATGTAAATGTATTATTTTTATTATTGCTGCTAAATCTTAGAAATCAAATTATTTTTTGTTTCCCTCACTATTATAGCACAGTATAAGGAACTCTTTCATATAGTTAGAAGTTCTTTACACTGTAATTATAGTAACAACTTTTTAAAACAATAGCTACCATTATCAGGATATATATTTATTAGTGGAAACATAACTTAAATTAAAAGCATAAAACACTATGCGCACAGAAAATGCCTAATAATATTAATAGTTTCTAAAAATCCTTCAATTTTTTTCTAGAAACATGGTAAATGTTCAAAAATTCTTATTATGGCTTAATAAGAAACTAGATACGTTCTCGGTGGGATATAAATAATATAATATAATGTGCATACCTTCTACTAAGCTAATAGAGATAGGTACGCCATCTCTGTTTCAAAACAGAAATGGCGTATCTCTATTAGATTCTATAGAATCAATTTTAGAGAATAGATACAAGGACGAATACAAGCAACATTTAAAATTTACCCATAAATGACTATGCATATCCTATCTATAGATATATAAAAATGGAAACTTGTGTGGCCAGTAAAACTGGAATCAAAATAATAAAAAAAGAAAAAATCTCATTAAAATTCATCAACAGTAGGAAATGAACGAAAAATGCAAACATACCTAATAAAATAAAATTAATCTGAATGTTTTAAAATATAACAATTCTTTCGATTTCGGAATTTTGTTGAAAAAGCAAACAAGCTGCTTAAGATGGCGATGATAATGATGATAATCTAAACCGATTCAATCACAACGAATTCGTTTTTGAGGTTCGTGCGCTTACATGTATTTACATATTAGATCCTCACACATTGTGGACATTGGGCATGTAAGCATTTTGCATACATAAGTAACGCTTGATTTAACACCACAGAACAGCTCTTTCATGTGTTCTGTGTATAGCACTCAGGGAGCAGAAACGAATCAGTTGTTTCAGAGATTACCATCCACATGCAAACTTAGATACATACTTTATCACTTTATATATTATATACTTAATAGTATAATTATAAACCTTACATAGTAGATATAAAATAAAGTCACTTCTCCCTGCCGTTGTTTGTACGCTTAGATCTTCTACGAAACGGATTTTAATGCGATTTTCAATGTAATTTAGAGACTTTCTTCCGGAAGGTTAATATGTATAATACATGTATATTATTATAGAGAAACCCAGTAAAAAAACAAAGCGAAGCGAAGGCGGTTCGCTAGTTAAGTAATAAAAACTAAATATAGTTTATTTAGTTATATTAATTGTGCAATAAAAAGTATTGTACCTATCTGTCTGTAGATATATACTTTAACAGTTCTATTAGGTATAAACCAAATTTATTATTAAGGTGGGTGCAGGCAGTGTTAGTCTATTTTTATTGAATGTCAACAACCTATTCTCGAGCCATTTATCAAAAATAAAAATCCATGAAGTCATTTTTTATGTTAAGGATATAATAACTTATTCAAATTGCAACACAAAAATGCATATAGCTTAGAAACTAGTTTGTTCTGATGTCATGTAACTGTATAACTTTAATGAATTATCATTTCTAGATAGTTATATCTAATAAAAGTCATTAGGTATTAATTTTAAAATATTGCAGATAAAGATGCAGTAAGCGAAATATTAATGTTTTAGATATATATAAAAATGTACAATTTATTAATTTTATTGACATTTTTATTTTATAATTGCACTTAAGTAGGTGATAAAAGAAATCGAGTTCTAGCTAATTAAGGATTTTAATAAAATTTTGAGGCCAATATCGCATTGTCATCTGATCCGAAACTAGACAGATCCTGTACCAAGGCAACCATTGCAACTAGTAAATAATATCCTTACTAATATTTATTATAAAAGTAAAAGTTTGTGAGTATGGATGTTTATTACTCTTTCCACAAAAACTACGGAACGGATCTGGATGAAATTTGGCACAGGGATAGATAATAGTCTGAAATAGCATATGGGCTAGTTTTTATCGCGATAACCGACATCTCTAAATACAAACTCATATATTTAGATAAACTAAGATAAATATTACTTTATAAACATCTTTAGGTATCTATAATTTCTGTCCATCCTAAGGTTGCCTGTAAGAAATTGCTTTTAGCGATAAGGCCGCCCATTGTGCATTACCATTTAGGCAAAACTATGTAAGCAATATGTATTTTGGTGTACAATAAAGAGTTATCTATCTATCTATCTAAATATTACGCTCAGACACATAACAAAACATTGTTTCATCACACAAAGATTTATCCTAGGTGGGAATCGAACCTACGACCTCTTGCTTAGCAGTCAGGGTCATTAACCAGTAGACCAACAGGTCAGCCAAAATAATGATGTATTGAACCTTGCCAAATCCCCTAACTTTTCAGCTGGAACATATTTTTTAAGACCGTTGTTCTTTATTACGAGCATACGAGGCACGTATGCACTTATGTTTGCAAAAAATCGCGAAGTGCCGCGTTCGATTCTCAGAATGTTGACTTTATTGATTTTTCCGTGAGATTTTCATGATTTATTTTATTAGAATTCTTAGCAGCAACACAAACTCGCCCGGGTTGGCTGCTCTTCTGCCACGGAGAGCACCTAATAATTAGGTTAGCCTAATCTATATTCGGTCATGTCGGACTTTGAAAGAAAGGGCATAGAGTGCATTTGTTTGTGCACACATTTGTGCACTATTGTAATTATATCTTGAATTCAAACTGGCCGGTGTAGCCGAAATACGACCAGAAGCACTCTATTATAATAATTATGATATACGAGCAACTGAATTTCAAAAGAAAAAATATATCTTTCAATTTTGTCGGTTTATACGTGCGGAGACCACCCGTCGCCACTTGAAACTTGTTTATTTTTTATAAGAGAGGTAGGACACAATGAGATTTCTTGCTCAAATTGGAGCAGACAGACTGGGGAAGTACCGCCTCTATAAAAGACAGCTTTTTAGAACTATTTTGTTTTATTAACCTACACCTACACTTAGGAAAAAACTATGTGTGGGGAGAATCTGCAAAAATTTAGAAATTTACGGCACACTTCGTTTTGTTTACTTATAGTTGTTCCAAGTTATAGATGGTAACCGTTTTCTAAAAACATATCAAGACTTATTCGTGATCCAGAGAGCATGTAAATCTAGGTATCACTGTGACCGACTCAAAAAAAATACACTAGAGCCTTCCGATGAATTCCGCGAGACAGAAAAACATTTCATTAAAAACGCATAGTATAAAATAAGTGTTGGAAATCTCTATTTACACACAGGAGCAGGACTACACTGCTGTGTAGTTATTTGGCTGTGGTCTTTTGTAAGGTAGAGTAGAGGTCCGTACCCAACCGGGCTTGCTTGCTTGTGTGGTGCCCTATCTCTCTTTGATTTAATTTACTAATAGATAAATTAATACGGTGTCTATTCTTAGCAACCATGTAAGTTATATTATCATTTAAAGTGATTGTTTTTTTTCGACCAACGACATAATTTATGGTATAAGTAATAAATAATTGCGCTTCTTCTATGTTGTATAGCCGTGTTAGGTGGGTTGCATGCTAGGCCCGAGTAGTAAACACGCAGTGGCCACTAACGCTGCAACTTGCGTGTCCTTAATGTTTGTATTTAGGTTGCAAACGGGTCAAAGATGGATTTTACAATAAAAAATATAAAGTAATTATTCAACGCCATTTGCGTTATTACAAATGTTTATTAAATTTACTTTTTTTATACTAACGATGTGGCAAACAAGCATACGGCCCGCCTGATGGTAAGCAGTTACCGTAGCCTATGGACGCTTGCAACACCAGGGGTGTCACTCGCGCGTTGCCGACACTTTAAAATCCTTATAACTCCCTTCATAAAGAACCCTATGCTATAGTCTCTTGGAAAAAATTGGCTAACTTTACTAGTGACAATATTTAAAACCTAAATGTTGCGGTGATGTTAAGTATAACATTTTTATACCACAAAAGTGGCAAGTATTCGGATTTTCCCATGATAAACGGCAACCGTGGCTTATAGACGCTTAAAATAATTATCAAGAGTATGTGTGTAGTACGACCGGCTAAGCCAGAGTTCGTGGGTTCGATTCCTACACGGGACAAAACTTTGTGTGATTCATAAAATGTTTGTTTTGGGTATAATTAGTGTCCGTGCAAAGTATGATTGTGTCCACCGTGACACAGGGCTTGTTCCCTAGTGCAGGATTTGTCTTTTTAAATAACAGGAAAAAGTATAAATTGTTCGTTATTAAATCTTCTAATTTTATCAGCATGGTAACGCAATAGACATTATTTTCAATACGAGTATTACACCGGCAAAACCGTGAACTAGATTTTAATGTTAACTTACCTCGCTATTTACTATGTTGTGGGTTTTTATTCCCATAAAAAAATGTGATCCACAAAATGTTATTCTATGGGCGTTATTGTATGTTTGTAAAGTAACCATAACACAGGGCTTGTTTTAACATCACGCCTGTCTCCTATTGAGGTAGGCAGAGACTACAGTATGCCAAATGTTTCCATTAGACAATCAATATGTTCATGTATAAATGTCGGTTCTAAGAACTTTCAATTTGTTCCTTTTCAGCGCATCGCTAACTTAGTCAATATATGCTCGCCTAGGGCGGCCTCTACCGACGCCACATCTCCATTAATTCTCGCTCTGTACACCTTCTTTGTTATTCTTCTTTTATCTATCCTTTCTAAATGTCCGAACAACAAAAATTAAAAATGGTTTCGATTGGATTCTTTATTATACCTATGTTCGCATTTGCTTGTACGTCGAGTGGTTTATTAGTCTAGTGATTCTAACTACTGAACTAGAGGTCGTGGGTTCGATTCCTATGTAACCAGATTATAACATGTCTAAACGTAGTTAAAAATACATTTTGTAGTATGTTTACTACTTGTTTAGTTATAGCACAGGCTGTCTAGTGTGAGATCAAATAGACTGCACGGTTGGTTCTGTGGCATAAGTGATTACCTCTCTATATACCACTGCGCGGCGTGTTGTGGATTTGATCCCCACGGAATAAAAAATTGTGCGAACCATAAATGATTGTACCAAGTCTGGTTGTAATTTGTGTCCGTTAATGTGTGTAATACCCCCGCGATACAGGGCTTGTTCACTAGTACGGGAGTTATCTTTTTAATAAGAAAGAAAGAAAGCTATTTGTGAGTTGTCTCAAGACATTATAATTTAGTTAGTTCTCACGTAAATACCTGTAAGAGATAGTCACAAGTTTTGCATATAATGACGCGTATAATTGCGTTGCGTTACATCCCCAATCCGAGGTGATCCGTAGCACAGAGATGGTCGTGCGCAGTTCCCATGGTGCATGCCTGCCGCGCACGTCCGCAGCCATTATCAATTAGGCGGCGCGCGCGCGTGCGGCCTGTCATTACTGCTTGCGCACGACCACGCACTCGGACGCATCTATACAAAATATTGTTGCAAACAAGTTCTGTTCCAAACCAGTATTTGTAGAGTATTTAAATTAACGATAATTTCATTATTATTCATGAAATAAGATGTCAACTGTATATATTATACCTCAAATATTATTTCACTATAACTTTTACAAAAGGTGATTATTTACAGACACTAGACGGTATCAAACTGGATTGTTTATGCGGTGAATGTAACCCAAAAGTTGTCCAAACTTTTGCCGACCAATCGTGCTATGCGTGTCCTAACATTTTCATGAGTACTTCCTCACAATTCCAGTATTGCAAAATTCGATTAAAATGTTATTATATAAAAGTATTTAATAATAACAGTTTTTTATTTGGCATATTTTACTATCGCAAAGCTTTTATGGCCAATGTTTTATAATTGTTAAATATAAATAGTTAATTAAAGTAAAATAAAAACTGGACATTAAATATTGATTTTATTTGCAGTTTACAGTTCTTATTGACTTTTTATAAACATAAAGCTAATTTTTATTGCAATTTATCAACCGTATGAATCCGTTTAGCTTAAAATAATAATAATAGTATTTTTATTTTATTTGTTCACATAGAATATTTTTACATTACATGACACATCATTTGCACATTCATTTTAGTCGTAAGTTTATCTAAGCGAGAGCCTGGTATCTGTACTAGGAGACCTGTATGACAGATCGCTAGCCTCTCTCAATTCTGGACAAGTGCGTATTAAGTAGTACTTGTAAGTAACTACTCCTGGATTAAGTCAAATTAATTGACTTGCTAAATATTTCATACTTTCAAGAATGTTCACATATTTTTATAACAGAAAAACAGGTTTAAATAAAATAGACAAAGGTCGATATGAAAACCTATAAAGCATTATTTTAGTTTCTCTAAATATGAAAGTAACGTATGAAACGATTGAAAGGTAAAGTAAAAAGTGTAATTGAGTTCAGAGCAACACATTGAGGCTGGGGTTTGCACGTCGCTACCGAGACGTTGAATGCAAATGGCGAGATTGAGAGATAGTGCGCGACCCGCGTGCATTCAGCCACAATCGTGTGTGGTGGCCCTTACAGGGTTTACGCGACCATCAGATATCGTGTCTAACTATTTAAATTAAAACTCATTTTTACTAGAACAGGTACCATGACGACTTTACAGCAATTTCATATCGATCTTAATTTTAATTTCGTACAATAATAACCGTTAACAATTTGACATCCTAGAAATCTGTAATTTGGATTTTTAAAAAAATGATATTCATCATGAGAGGTTATGAAACATTGTTTGGATAGACCTTTTTGTACCTAATTGTACTGCACAAGCAGTACTTTAATGCGTGTCGAACTTCCATATAATTAAGGCTTATCACGACCTAATATTAACAATAATTTATGCACGCTATAGCAATGCAGAGTAACTTATAGCATTTTAATATTTTATATATAAAAATATATACGCTACCTATATCCGTTCTTTAAATTTTTTCTTATTTCATTTATTCAAAAACGATACAACCGTGTTTCAAATTCTTTATACTAGGTACGAGTATGTTATAAATATAAAAAATAAATGTCTGATTAATGGTTACATATTACAATGTCAGAAAACATAATGCCTTTACTTAAAATGCACGAGCCCAAAATACCCGAAATCGAAATACCTTACTATTCATAATTCCTTAACCCAGTACACCTTACTGTACAATTCCGTAATTTTAAATACTAATAATTATTTTGTCATATTTTATAATACCGAATATTCAAATTATCAAATTTTCAATAATCCTTAAAATACAAAACCGAAATTAGAATGTAATATATACATGACGTGTCATTGTCATAACTGCGTAAAATGTAACACATATATTTTATCATTCATTGAGAGGGTAACCTAACCTAACCTAACCTTAGTAACCTCTAATTAATAACTAATTAATAATTAGAGGTTAGGTTAGTTTAATAACTTTAGTCTCCAAACAATATTATAACTACATATTTTCATGATGATTGCTATCTACGTAAATTTTTGTGTTACCTTTTGTGTATACGTAAATAATCGTACATAACAATTAATAAATGTAAAAATGATTAATAAATATAAAAATGATTGATTGTCACTCATCTTTTTTTAATTTGCCCTGGTATTTTAAGGTTCAGTCGCAAATTTTACGCTTGAATATTTTAGGGTTAAGTATTTAGTACATTTAATTTTTGGGCTTCGGTTATTCGACCGTAAGGTATTATAAATCATTGGTACTATACATACTTGGCATTTTAAATATAAGATATTTCGATTTCGGGTATTTTGGGCTCGTGCATTTTAAGTAAAGGCATTATGTTTTCTGACATTGTAATATGTAACCCTGATTAATAAATAGTAACAAATGGTCAAACTAAGTTATTAAATTTCACAATGACTTTTTTACAAAAAAAATGCTAAATGTTCGCATGATCTTCAACTTGATATAAAAAGAGAAGGAAAGGTAGACGGCATCGTAGATGGAAGATGATATTACAAAGGTGGCAAGAACTGCTTGCGCAAGGAAAGCAAGAGATAAACCTCTGTGGAGATTATTTGGGGTGGCTTATGTTGTAAAACAAGACAATCTAGAAACCGGATTATCAGAGAAAACCGATCGTAATTCTAAAACATTTTTAAAGGACAGTTCTGTAGCAGTAAATCTCTCAAGATATCATAATTTTAAATGGTATGTCATTAAATATATGCGAAACGTCTAAGCAGCTGATAAAATCAATGTCAAACACAACAAGAAAAGCGTGAGAGCAGAACGCATTGTAGGCACAAGTACCTACTAACGTCTACATTTTACGATCTACGTGATTTATGTTATTTTTTGCGTTAATCATCTTTGCGTCGAGCGCAATTTACAACATTGTATTAACAGTGCTATAAAACGGGACTAAGACTTTGCAATGCTCACATTATAATCGATTAAAACATATTGTAATAGGTCATGGCTGAACATTAGTTTTGTAGACCATCGACCGTTGTAATGAAATACGAGGATCTGGTGAGTATACTGTCTTAAACACCATCTTAATAACATAGTAACGATTCTTTTATAAAAACCTATACAGTTATTATCCTTTCCTTTATCCTACAAAATTCTTACTTGGAATGTTGAACTTTAATTCCCTTGGAGTAAGGCGTAATTACCATTCGCTCATTTTTGCAACCCAGGTTTTGCGGGGTAATTCTGATTGTCCAGAATTAGTAGCTCAGCTGGTGAGGCTCTTTGTCCCCACCGTACCTAAAATCGAAACGAGGCCACGCAACAACAAGCTGATAGCTGTACCTTCCACACGTACAGTGGGTCATGCCAACTCACCACTGGTTCGTGCTCTGGCAATGCTCAATATGCTTCTGGCATCAGAACCGAAGTGTGATTTGTTTGCTTCGAGATGGTCGAATGTGTGCAGTGACTGTTTGAGATTTTGTGAGATAAGAAATGTAAATTAACTTAAGGTACCTAATATATATAATAAATATAGTAAAGGTTTATATAATATTTCTTTGTTTATAAATTATAATTTACCTAGTCTTTACAACATTTGTTAATATATTGTATAATAATAGCTTTAAGATTTAACTGTACATCGCTTTGGTTTTACACTGAAATGTTGTGCATTTATTGAAAATAAATAATAATAATAATAGTATGAAACAGAGATAGGTGGCATAGTACTTTGGTAGTTTGAAAAGTTTTCCGGAGTTCTGTTAATGGACTACATACAGTGGTGTAGTTGTGTTCTTATGTATGAGTACAGGTTTCCAGAGCTCATTTACTGATGCGTTTTCACGAATACGAATCACTTTCGTATCCCATGGAAATTCTATTATAAAATCCTGGTTTATTTTTGGATCGGCAACACGCAAATGATACGTACCTCTGCAAGCGTCAATAGGCTACGGTAACTGCTTATTATCAGGGCCGTATGCTTGTTGGCCGGCTCAGTAGTATAAAAAACCCCCCAATTGACTGTTCTAAAACTAATAACTTTATTTTCAAAATATAGGTATTTTTTACAAGCTTTTATTTAACTTGCAACGTACCTATGTGAGTTAGTTAGGCAGTTTGTTTAAATTTGAACTACTTTATTTTATTAGATGAAGCTGAAATTTGGTTTACCTACCTTAACTTCGGTGCAAACATTGCAATCTATATATACTTATATTATAAGGCTGAAGAGTATGTTTGTTTGTTTGAACGCGCTAATCTCAGAAACTACTGGTTCGATTAGAAAAAACATTCAAACATTTTTTGTTGAATAGTTCATTTATCCAGGAAGGCTATAGGCTATATAACATCACGCTATGATCAAAAGGAGCGGAGCAGTAGTGAGATATGTTGCAAAATCGGGAAAATGTACGTTCCAAATTACCACACGGATGAAGACGCGGGTGACCCCTAATAATATAGTAAAATTTACTTAATCTAATGACGCAATCGGCGGTATGGACTCATCAAAAAACAAGATATCTGAAGAAGGTATCAAACACCGGAAAGTAGTTTAAATCTTGCTTGCAAAATTTAGCCTAAACAAAATAGCTACGTAACATACATTGCAAGTCAAATAAAAGCTTGTAAAAATGTACAATACAATAGTAAATATACGTCAGATAAGATTAATGGCGACCAGCGACGTTTCATGTTTGATTTACAAACTTATTCCTGGTTATTGTTGTCAGATTTATATGGCTAACACCAAAAAAGGCCAAACATCTTAATTATGGTAAGTAGTTACCGCATCCAAGTTACGCAAGGCTTTGTCGTCTTCTTTCTAATGTCAAATTACTGATGAAAGAAAGAGAGATGATAAAATAAAATTACATCTGTTCTATTCCGCGTTTATTAAGGCGGTAGGGTATTGGTGGTAGCGTTAAAGAAAAGGTTTCCTATTTCAGGCATATTCCCATAACAGCGGCCACGATAACTGCTTACTATCAAGTGGGCCGTATAAGCCTTGTCTGCCAACTAAGAACTATAACCACGTTTCACCAGTTGTCTTTTTTTTTTACCATAAAATAAAAATTAAAAAAAAGGATCGGCCTAGTTTGGGATCAGACGGCGGTGTTTTTTTTTCATAACCAGCATAGGGCTCACCGGATGTTAAGCAGTTACCGTGGCCTATGGATGCTTGCAATACCAGAGGTATCACTTGCGTGTTGCCGACCCATTTTTTTACACTAGTGCTTTAAGTTGGAGTATCCCTGGGATAGGAAAACGTTTATATCAAAACGCATCTCTAAATGAGCGCTGGTGGCTTGTACCTGACCTGTAAACTACTTAATAGATACCACAGTCAGAGTTGCTCGCTAGTATGGTACCTCTCTTAAAAGAGTTAAAATTCTATGTATTGACTGACCTTGGTTTTTTAGGTAGACGTTTTTTAAACACTGAACAAATTTTAATTCAAAACCTTGTCAAATTAAATGGAAATAGGCCAGGTGTATCAATACTACGTAATAATGTAGACTTAAGAGTAATAAGGCTACATTTGTGCATATTTAACTGCAAACAACTGTGCTTCTATTTTTAGTTTAGCATCAGAATAACCTACTGCACTAGCGCCACTAATATTTTATTAACTTTGGACATTTTCGGCGGAACGAATTTAGCTGCTACAGATCGATAATGATTTCATTATAGCTGCCCAATTACAAAGCCTTATTTAAGTATGACTAAAGACAGTTGTGTTTTTAAATGGCAACTGACTTCAAAAAGAGGAGGTTATCAATTCGTGTGTATTTTTTTTTTTTTTAATGTTTGTTACCGCTTAACTCCGTCATTTATGGACCGATTTGAAAAATTATTTTTTTGTCTGACTGGACATACTTCCAGTTTGGTCCCATTATCATCAAAAGAAAGTTCTGATGATGGAACCCATGAGGGATTGAGGGAACTCCTCAAATGATATAGGCACATATATAGCAATTTCAATATTTTTAACAACTAATCAATCATTTGCATTCAGAAAGTGTAATTTGGTCAAGTAAAACTGATGAAGAAGACCACAGATGGCCATCTGAACTTTTCAATAATAAGTAGTTTACTGATGGCGATTAGATAAGTTTCGGTTATTGTTGCTAAGCAACTATTAATAAGAAATAATGACGTGAATGAATTGAGCGCGGATTGCACAGATTAAATATTGCTTTTAATACCTACTTGACCTGTGTTCAGCCCGACGCTCAGACGATTTTATTCGATTGTAACAAACAAATATTTGAAAATTTTACAATTTGCCGTACTGAACTTTTTTTTTGTTAAAATTATTTAGGACTGTGCTCACTTGTTGGTAAAGTGACATCCTTATGACTTATGATTTTAGTGGGTGGTAATTTAATAAAAACTTCTCTCCCCCGTACCTTAGAAAGTAAAGCCGTTGGTCCTAATTCGGATCTCTTGCTGATCGCATCGAATTGAAGTCCTATTGGGCTATGATGGAATAGATTGCACCTGTGTTTGCACATATCCTTGTGCACTATAATAATAAGTTGGCTAATCTACGAAAGAATGGCCACCGTGACTTAAAATCAGTCTGGTACACTATTATTATCATCAGGAAGCGTACTTAAACTATTATCTAATTAAATACAGAAAATGCAATTAGCTAAAAACAAAGAAAGATTAAAGCTCTAATACAGAGGGCACCCATAGCCATCGCCGTCGCACAAATAGTCGCCATAGTAGGCACGGCTACGTCGTGCAGTGCGCGCTGCGTGTTCGTGAGAGCGCGCTGAGATAAGTGCGAGGTCGCTCGACGTCACGAACGAGCACGACCATCCCAGCCTACCTCGCATCACTAACAATAAGTACTTAGTGCATGAACACTCATCCGTTAATTTATTAATTTAGTATTATAGCTAAACAAGTCGTTTCGTTAGAGAGGATTTAATAAAAATTACCTTCTATTTGTAAAGATATTTCTCACAAAATAACTACCTTTGTCATTGGCAATAATTACATTACTTCATAAAATAATACATACGTCATTGTTGCGTATATTAAAAATAGTTTATGTATACATAGACGTCATATAATTTAATTTTTATAATTAACATACGAAAGGGTACTTTATTAGAAGAAAACTATTCAACAGTAAAAGTTTTGGGCAAAATCGAAGTACAATAGGTGATTATAATCTTGTTAGAGGCCTGACCACGCTACATCGGCCACATCTTACAGTTCGTGGTCGCAAGCCATGAACCTTTCTGCCCATGTGGCTATCGGTTCTGCAATTCTACGAATTGAGGCAACCCTTCAAGCTATATCGGTCACTTTACTTTTGTTACAGATGTGGTTCTGATTAGATTTCACAGGGAAACTCCAAGCATAACTTTTTTCAATGCACGTTGTGTGACTTTGAGCCTCCATGCTTTATACGCAATCACTGTCAACACATTGGTCAAAGTCATTCGTCGAATAAGTTTTGGAAAATATGTTTTTATAGCTATACTACTAATATAGTGATTAGTGTAAAAACATGTATATTGTTTCTGTAAATAAAGTATATTAATACCTAAAAAAAAAAAATTGGATTCTTAAAAGGTACATATATAGCTGTGGGTGGACGCATTGACGACTTAAAATACTGCACTAATTAAAACAAATAAGTGGACAATTAACATAAACAAAACTGCTATTATTTCCTTACAAAACACATAAGGAAATAACTTATTTAGATTTCTGTTTTTTTTAACAAAATTTGATTCTACTGTATGATAATATGGGGGTCTGGTGATTTAAGTTAGAAAGACGTCTTTACAAATGATTTTTCCGAGTCTGAGTCTACTACGTACTGTCAATTTAAGAGAGGTAGGACACCTAGCGAGCAAGCCCAACTGGTAAAGGACCTCTACCTCTACCTTACAGAAGACCACAGCCAAATAACTACATACAGCGATGTAGTTTTGTTCCTGTATTCACATATAGGAACAAAACTACATCGCTGAATAAGCATCGCTGAACAAAACTACATCGCTAAATTTAGAAATGTGTTTTAAAAGTGCACGCAATTGATACCTCTGTTATTGCAAGCGTCCATAGGCTACGGTAACTGATTAACATCAGGCGAACCGTAGGCTCGTTTCTCACCAAAGCAGAATTTAAAAAATGTAGGTATATCACCTGTATCAACAAATTGTTTAATATTAATTTCTCTACATAATTTAAATTGCAATTCAAATTCCCCGAACATAACAAGCAACTAAACTTAAATAAAAAAGCCGGTAACCTCAAGGCTTTTCCATTATAAAATAGCTTTACAGATCAATGAACTAAAACTTACAGACGACACGTAAATTACCTGGAGACTGAAACTCTGATATTATCTTACTTTAGAAATTGAGTGGGTAGATTGACTTCAGTTATTCCTTTTAGTACATACTTAAATACACTCACGGATCTTTCCCAGAAGGGTAAGCAAAGACTATGGATTTGCACTTTTTTATACTATCTAGGTGGCAAACAAACATACGGCCCGCCTGATGGTAAGCAGTTACAGTTGCCTATGGGCGCTTGCCACACCGGGGGTATCAATCGCGCATTGCCGACCCATTAGAAACCTGATAACTTGCTACAATCTTGAGATACTTCTTTCGCTTTATTCATACTCATAACATTAATTGACTGCATGGTTGGTTTTGCGTGTTGTGGGTTCAATCTCCGCACGGGACAAAAAATTGAGTATTTCATGAATGGCTGCCTCGAGTCTGGGTTTACTCTGTGTCCGTTAGTTGTATGTTTGTCAAGTCTCCCGCGACATAGTACTGATTCCCTATTGTAGATTTAAAAAAAAAAAAAAAAAAAAAAAAAAAAAAAAAATGAATGCTGTCAGTTCAGGATTCTATCCCTCAGGTCTTTACCTTCTAATTTTCCAATTCACACTTACCTTACACTATTCATTACACCTGGCATTGTAAGTGACCATCAGTTACGGTAATTGTAAACTATCCAGGGTAGGTCCATGTCGTCCATATAGCTATTTGATTTTGTTCTTAATTGTAAATTCGTAAGATGACAATTTTATTACCAAGCTTTAAACTAGCTTGCATTTCAAACTAAAATCGGAAATAAATCGCTATAAGGACGTCATTTTACGGCCCTTGGCTATATGATGCCTTCTCAGTGGAACATATAAAATTATACTGACTTAAGTAGGTGCTGTTTCTGTTTGACAGAGTTCACACACTTGCAAGCACATTAATGCATACACCACGCTTTCCTCCAGTGTTAAATATTAAATAATTATTAATAAAATGTATGTTAATTATCATAAACATGTGTACAAGCTGTGAAAGTTTAAAACAATACTAAGTCCATTGTATTAGTGACTGTCTTTAATGTTCGTGTTTACAACATGATAGGAATTTATAATTTTAATGGAATACAAAATGTTGCTTTGACAAGGGTAATAAAACAAACCATTATTGTATACCATTGCTCAAGATAACGGGTGGTGAGCTTACTTTTTTCAAGTTGTTCCTACCATGATTAATTCATAACAACTTCAAAGCCCATTTCACTCCACGACTGCATACTCAAAAATGATAAAAAGTTTAATTTGTCTAACAAAAAAATGTATCCGTATTACGTTCTAGTTGTTTCCCATAGAAATCTAGAATGCAGAGTGGTGCATATTTTTCAATTAAAAGGTAGAAAAGCAGTTGTACACAATGGGCAATTACTAGTGTTTGTAAAAACGTCAGTCCATCCGTCCGTCGGACGGCGACATTTTACGTCTAAATTGGAGCGTAATTTGCGGACCTTTCCTCGATGACAATTTCGTAATTAGCCAAGAACTGTTTATTTACTTCGCTAGTTTTATATCCTTCCTTCTTAGTTTAGACATGGAGACACGGAGAACGATCTTTAAAACTACCTAAGTAGATACATGTAAAATTAGTAAATATAAAATTAGATTTTTATACCTGCTTTGTTTTACTGTTGGACAAAGGTATCTCTAATGGTCTTTCACATCTTTCATTTTGATACCACATCTTTCAAAAGGAAAAATTAAAAATCTTATTTAGAAAGGAAATATGTGGTGTCAAAATGAAAGATGTAAAAGAAGAAGAAAATAAGCAAAAGCAAAGACATCCAAGTTATAAATTTGTTGGCTACTTTTGGTCCGTCAGCATAAGTTTGGCAGTTATGTTTGTGGCCTATCCTAAGGTTTTGGGTCAGATTCCCGGGTCATATAACCATGCTATTAGGTTTTTTTGTTAGAAAATTATCAGTAGCAGCATAGAGTCTGACAGACAATGGGCTTGCTTTCTGGGACCATTACCACCTGGGGCTGTATAATATAATAGATATAGGCGGCAAGATATGGGTGTATTCCACCTAGCCCTTCAGGAAATAATACCAGTGAAAATATAAGATTTCTTTTTAAATCTATTTGACATCTATACAATAAGAAGCAGTAAAGGTAATAGAAAATATTCTCCTTATGTTTTCAATTAACCTTTCAATGTAAGCTAACATTTGATTGTTGTTCACGTAGCTTCTACGTCGCCGTCTCGTCTTGAATATTAAGACACCCGTCATACATAATTATAATTACTTACAATTACACATTCCTGATAAAGCATTTTTTTCAATGTCTATAGACATTAGGTAGGCGCCGTAAAACATGTTTACTTAGACCCCCAGTGTCGCCTTCATGCAGTAGTTTAATTATAAAAGACCCGTGTAAGTTAAAGGTCATATTTTTTCAAGAGTAATTCGCAATTATGCGTGAGTACCTCTGCTTATACACGAGCAATTAAAAGAATTAGAGCTATTACGTTTAATGCATGCGATAAAGATTATGATAATAAAAATGTTTCCGTTCAGTTAAGCGTAAATTAAGTTTAAGTTACCGACTTAACTTATAGAATACTAAGTGTTATGGATTTTTAAATAATAATATAATTCAATAAATGAACGTAAGCAAAGGTAGCCGAGTGGGGAAGTAACTGACTTGTAAGTTCGATCACAGGTGGCAATTCCAATGTCAATTACATTTTGTGGAACTTATACGTATTAATCAAATTTACCATCTGCTGATGGTGAGCAAAACATCGTAAGGAAACCCACATTATATGTATATATTTAGGAGAAATTCTAAAGATATGTCTGATCCACCAACCCGGTCAGCGTGTATGGATATAGGCGAGGAGAGGAGACCCGTGCCCATCAGTGGCACACACAGCTACTAACATTAATGATATCACTTTTGTGTTTGTCTGTGGAAAAACATTTGTTAACTGCACGAGCGGTATTGTGGCTTAAGCGGTTTACTTGCTGTGAGTTTGACACACGATTGTTTTACCACCATACAAGCGAGCAATCCCGACTGGTAAAGGACTTCTACCTTACAGAAGACCACAGCCAAAAAACTACACACACGTTGTTGTTGTGTTCCTGTGTGTTTGTGAAAAATACTCAATTTTCATCAATAGATCTTTGCTTTTGTCGGTTTTGTTTTCACTGTTCTCACTTCGGGGAAAATGACAAGATGCTATAGGTATTATGTAATTTTCGTCTGTCAAGTATAATACGAATTCTTGTCGCTCATTTTCAAAGAAACATAAGGTACTTCTTAAGTTGCACTCTCACAATTGTTCAATCGGAAACCAATATAAGCTATAGAAAGTTCTGATACTCTCGATTACTCATACATAACATTTGTCATTCGATTCTTTCGATCCAAGTGTCGATCGCGTGCGATGTCGGTTACCACATAAAAAAATAAACGAAACGCGTATTGACTGTCTCGTGTTCGATCGAATACATTGCTGTGAGTGTACGTAAAGTATTTACAGCGGTCGGGTTTTAGAGTCAATGGATAGTAAAAGTGTAAATTTAGAGGTTTGTGTTCGATTTCAATTTATAGTGTCGCATACTATGCCGCATTGGTACCATGAATCGATTGTCCACTGCAGTTACGACCTCGACCACCTAGCAAGCACGCAATCGTCTCGTTCTGAACCGACTAATGATTACAATGTACATTTTTGACGTTGAAAACACTTAAACAAACATTTTGTAAGCGATAATTAGTTTTTTTTTTTTTTTTTCATTTTAGAAATCGATTGTTGTACTAACAGCTCCGTAGGGATTTTACCTGTCATTCATAAACACAAACCATACCCAGACTGGTAACTTTTATCTGTAGGCCACATAAATATTTGCCACAAGTAATCATCAAACCCACTCACTACACTCAACATAGTTTCAGTGGCGAGACACGACACTTGCTACATATATAAGATTTCACGTCTATCTATTACAATATAGATAGGTACATAGTGAGGTAGCTCGTCATTACATTTCAACTTAACGATTTTGATATCAACGGCCAAAATTGCCAAACTAAAAATCTTAATGATCTATGAGGAATTTCATTGACCTGTAGATATCATTTGCATCGTTCGCAATTTTGCATCGTTATATCATAATTATTATGTTTAATTATTTTTGAGTGGTGGAACGTCAACTTTTCCAAATGTGAGGTACAATTATTTACCTCACAGGAAACTGTATACAGATATCTAGGAGAAACATTTAAAAGCAACAGTGCCTATTTAATCCATTACACAATGCTCAAGGACCATACCAGGACGCCCTTATAGCAATTTATTTTAGATTTTAATTTAAATTTCGAACAATGACAATAAAGTTGACATCTTACTAATTTCAAAAAATCTAAGATCAAAAATTAATCGGTATAAAGATGATATGGTGCGGCTTCTGGAAACATTTTCAAAAATAACAAACCGACACTCAAAAATGTTATCTCAACAGCAATAAATAAAATAGGCGTAAATGTAAACAGGTTTACACGCATTATTAAAAGTGTTTAACCAAACAATATATTATATCTGTTGTTCTTATCTCTCGAGACAAAATAATGATATCATAACATCGTTATGCCGCTCCATGTAAGTGAGGGGAAATTTATTATTTTACCCGAAGGCAGTAAAGTTAACGCCTTTAAGAAAAGGAAATCTGCATACAATACGTGAGAGCCGATTTTGTTAGGTCGCAGCTCGGTGTCTACGGGACTTGGTGTTGATTTATGTAAATAAATAATTAAATTCTTACACCTGCTGTATTGTTTAAATATATAAAAACTATAGTCTAATAAACGCGTTATTCGTTCCTTTTGTTAAACACGACATCTTTACATTTATCTTCTCGTATCTATTGTGTAAAGGGCTCGCGTAATCTTGTCCGGTCGGATCATAGCAGGAATGTGTTTATAAGTTTGTAAATGATAGCATTAAAATAAAGTCGTTTATCCTGACTGACGATTCGATCAATGCATAGCCAATACTAACTCAGTCTAGACAGCTGAAATTTTGAATATAAGTTTATTTTATAACGTTAGCACCCGCTGAAAAAGGATTTGTGGTAGTTCAATCCCTAAAGTATAATATCTAATATATATAATACTAGCTGTTGCCCGCGGCTCCGCCCGCGTGGATGTCGGTTATCGCTGCAAAAAGTAGCCTATGTGTTATTCCAGACCATTATCTATCTATGAGCTAAATTTCATCCAGATCCGTTCAGTAATTTTGTACGTGAAAGAGTAACAAACATCCATCCATCCATTCTCACAAACTTTCACATTTATAATATTAGTAAGGATGCTATGGCGCGTGTTGGAAGAGGCCTATGTCTAGCAGTGGACTGCGATAGGCTGATTGATTAATTGATTTTTTATTAAATTACCGTAAAATAATACAATCTTACCTGCCTTTCTGGCATAAGTTTACAATAGGATTTGACAAAAGTTTAGGATATAATGACATAAATTAACGTCAAATCGTCTATACGTTTGCTTTTATTTTATTGGATTCGACTATGTATGTATGTATGTATCTTTATTAAGAAAAAGTTTTACATTTAAACTTATATCTATACACAGCCCCACAAAACTATTTTCACAGTTTGTCTGTGGGAACGATCCGTACAAATGAACTTAAAGTTAAACACTGGTAGTGCAGATACATTTTTGCATTATTTATATATTGTCGTGGTAAAATTGCATTAGTAATTTGGCAAATTTACCCTTTTTATGCTCTTTTCTTATTTTAACAGGCAATCTATTGAGAAGGTATGGTACTCGTTTATCAAGCGTTCTGTCACCAAAGTAGTTATGCACTCTTGGTACTTCAAATTTCCCTGAGGATATTGCCCTAGTTGGGTATTTATAGGTAATTAACGAGTAACTATCCAAACTGCTATGATTGTTTACTAGAAGTAGATATTTATGTTTTAAACTAATGGGAAGAATTTTACAAATTTTAAATAATTTATTATAATCTCCGTTGCAATTATCTTTCGTTTTCTTATTGACTAATAATTTTAAAAACCTAATTTGTTGCGCTTCTAATTTATCTAAATTAGTCTTAAATGTGAGTCCATAACAGTCTAGTGCGTAACTTATTATAGGATCGACTAGTTGCATATAAAGGCACTTAAGTGTACTGGCAGGTATTCTAAAGCTTAGGTGGTAAAATCGTTTATACCACTTGTCTAGACGGGGATCGAACACAGGACCTCTGCGCGGCAATCGTACATACTGTCACTACAGACAGACACTTAACAAGCAACATACTTTAAGGTCGATTAATAAGTCTTCAATGCGAATTTAGGGATGATAATTATAATATTATGACATCACATACAAAACTACGGTGTATACATTTTTTAGTCTGTAATACGTGTACCTACACCACACAACATCGTAGTAAGCGGATCGTTTGCTTGTTTGCTGCCTTAGTAGTACATACAAAAATCTGTCTGATAGGAATTCCCGTCATCCTTTCTTACCTATTAATCTTAACATAAGTTGTCTGATGAACTTAAGCTTACTAAAAAATAGTCGAGGCGACAATATTAACAGTAGTAGGAAAAAACCTGCCTGCTAAGTTATTTTCAACAAACTTCATTGAGTATTTTTATTGTAACCCAATCCTGTCTTCACACGAATATGAGTCACTTCACAATGTGCGGCCCCGTTCACACACGATACGGCTCGGTTCTCAATACCGAGATGCTGACTCGATACATTCTCGGATCGTCAGGAATCGAGTGACAGAACACCTGCGCTTGATTCAACAAGTCAATGATGTCAATGGTCACGCGCACACATGATTTTATTATTATTCCTAATCGGTATATGAAATAATTATTTTACCACCTGTTGGTAACGGTTGGTAAGTTATAGACATAGGGGAATAAATTACACGCTAATCTTTTTGCTCATTATTGTAATCTTCAAATATAATCTGTAGCAATTTTCTTCCTACTTGGGCAGTAAAGCTGTATTTATACAATTTATTATTATTCAACGACAAACCAACAAATTTCCGTTTCTTTTACATTGTTTATAATGTTACAATGTTTATAAAACATTTTTCGATACAAACATTGCTAGTGTCGGAAGTTGTTAATCTGCCAATTCCTTTCAAACAAAATGGAATAGTTTCATTGTGCGTGTGTCTTTGTAAAAACAATTTCGACTAAAATTCTAAAATTTACATCTATAATGTAATAGATTAGATTCGAAATTCTTTATTTTTATTTGTGGAAGATTAATAAATAAGTATAATTATGTATCTCTTTGTCACAGACATTCTTCTATTATCAAGAAAAATATCCAGGCTTTTGGAAGGTTTACGCGGGGAGATTGGTCCAACACGCGGAGCCCCTTAGAAAATTTTAATCTAAAATGGGATGAGACACTTACTGTAGCCATACCATAGCTGCACTATACTGTTATACAACTATGATACGACTAGAGTAGGTGTAGAGCTATTGTAACACTATTTTGGTATCTAACATTGCTGGGCTATGGGGTTGAGTGTTTCATGGACTGGTTTTAAAAATCTACAGAATAGAACGGCGCCTGCCATTGTTTCACTGACTTTAAATTTGGAAACGTCAATTAAGCAGACGGTGACTCGCCTCTACACTAGATGGGCCCCTTGAAACAACCGACATGGGCAACAGCCCACAGGCATCAGGACAACACTATAATGCGCGGCTAGGGGTATCGAGCGAGCTTTCACCATCGGGGTCTGAGACCCGAGAGCAGGTTTCCCCGTAGTTATGCCCTTGAAAATTACACTTCTACCCCGAGCATATAGCTCTGGCGACCCCTTCCTGATCAGCCAATAAAGGCAAGCCATAGCTAAGAATCCTACAGGCGCTCTTGTCAGCCCACTCCGGACAGCCAATAAAGGCAAGCCGGAGACGAGGCTCTGACCGACTCTCTGGGGCATTCGACATCGCAGTGTCGCCACTCACATTATTATTATTAATACACAAAGGTAGCACTAGATTAGGTACATAGCTCGCAAAATCGATGGCAACTATGGGAGAAAGGTTTTTCAAATAGCGACATCAAACAGATAGTCGCACCGAGGATAGGACTCCTGGTGACGGTTGCAGGAAGCCGATGGATAAATTCAGCTCAGGACTGAACCCTGTAGAAATCCTTGGTGAGCGCAAAAAAGCTAATATAATGATGACGCTGAGGTCTCCCAATCAGCTACAAAATGGTAACTCTACAACAAGATAGTAATTATAGTCAAAAACTCTGCGTATTTAACACAAAACATGCAGCTGTATTTTTCTAATCGAGTCACGTTGTCATCAAATCAACTAGATGAGTTTTACAATAGATTTTCCTGTTTAATCTGCAAGTTATTCTAAATCAGACATTTTAACCGTTTAGTAGATCAACCATTAAGCGTTTTTTGACTAACTGACACGTGATTTTAAGTAGGTTGGTATAAAATATACTTTACCGACAGTCTGACACAGCATTGTAAAAAGTACTACAGAATGTTAAAGCATTTTATTGTTTCAACGTGAATTTTATTCAAGTAAACATCCAGCAAGACTATGTCATTTTCATTATAAATTACTAACTGTTCCTTCGCATTTAATTTGAATTTCTCCTTGTGTTATGTTTATTGTAAGTGACATGTTCTCTTTAGGTTGTAGCGTAATGATATATACCCTATAACCTTCCTCTTCTAAATTGACTTCTGAAAAAAATAATTAAAATCTGATCGGTAGTTTCAGATATTATACATCTATTGTTATAAGCGAAACTAATTGATAATAACATTATCTACCGAAATTTATTGAGTCAAAGTCAAAGTCAAACTCATTTATTCATATAGATCAAATACATGATACTTATGAACGTCATAAAAACAAATGCCAGCATACTTTTTTTCCTACGGCCAATTCGCTGACTAGGGTTGGGCCTCGAGAAGAATTGGCAAGAAACTCGGGCCACTCTTTTTAATTGCCAGAGTATAACATTTACAATTTGGTATGAGTTACAATATTAGTGTTAACAAAAAGGGACGGAACCCAATATTCCATACAAAATTAAATTTAAGTAAAAAAAAAATTTTAATAAGGAAACAATGAAGGGAAAAAATGAATTTAGCTTTCCACTGTATGGCAATGAGGGATCCTTTCCTTTTGGTGTGGCGCAGTAGGCACAGGTGCAATAATCATATTTCACAAGCAATATCACATGACCTAAACGTGATACTAAGCACAATTGTAAACTCAGTGCTGTTACTAAGTATGTAATAACATTTTGACCGCCCCGAAAATGGTATTCAAGTGGAATCGGCTCCAAACATAAGCACAAGCTCATTCCGAGGAATCAACGAGGCCGTCTTACTGGAGGGGCTAAAAAAGGTAGCCAAGTAGAGTTTTAGAGGAGTTTGAATAATTCCCACAGTCGCAGCTGTACTATCATCATTATTATTCCAGACAAAACTACATTTGTCAGTAAAAAAGATTACCCTGCCCTCTAAGCTATCTTTAGTCTGCAATTTGACCTCTTTATAAACCAGTTCTCCCAATTTGTAGTAAAGTAAAACTAAAATAAAAGCAATAGAACTATATACAGGTGAACCAATAAAAAAACAATATTACTACTTTCATTTACTATTTTTATAACTCGATGTGCAGTCCATAAATCCATAATTAAGGCTAGCGAATGATTGAAAGGCGTAAAGTTGGCGCCGCCTGCGTGGGGCGGCGCGTGCGCATGTTCACGCAATTGCGTCAATAAAAACAAGTATTCATACCAGCATTGCTTTCTGTCTTGCGAACGAGAACGGCACTCATTTAAAACCGTAACAGGTAGGCATATAGAGATCAAATTGAATTGACTTTTTGTAGTTTAAGTAAAATAGGTTTTTTAAGTTTTTGCTACATTACCTACAACTATGTAAGTAAAACGTAACAGAAAGAAATCTGTTATAGCATTGAAACAAACAGTAATAATAAACAGTTTTTTTTTTTTTTTTTATTCAAATTGCTAAGAAGAATTTTGTACAGTGTGCAAAGGCACACTGTACAAAATTCTTCTTAGCAATTTGGCGGCCAACGTCCTTAGTCAAGTCATCAAGTCTGCCTGCAGGTGAAGGGGCATGCCCTGCGTGACCATACACGATGTGAGGTTGGATTACAGATCATAACATCCCAGATCGGTACCATTGCGTCGTCTGTAAATCTCCACCGGAACATGTTATCTTTACTCCGGTCGACCTGTGTCCGAAAACTATTAACACTTCGCATACTCATAGTAGACGAAGAAACAAGCTGCCAGATAAACAAATACTATTATTATATACAAGATTACCTACTTAAACGTAGAAAAAAACAGATATATATTACACAAAGAAATTAAGCCGTAGCTTCGTAGGTCTAATTTTGTGTCATCAAACCCACAAGCACCGACACTCGGCAACAGTTAGGATCACTAGCCACTAGAACAACAGACCAGGAAACATCCTATCATAACTTACATTTATTTACTAAACTTGCAACGCTATGAATATTCCATATGCGTCCCGTTATGTGGACTAATTCCGAAAGGGTCTGACCCTAATAGACTACATAGGTAGAACAACCGCCTAGCACTGGCATATATTCAACCCACCTTGTAGTAATACTATTCAGTATTATGTATGCTAGCAACGTTATGTATCCAATACAATATTTAACTAAATTAATAATATTAGGTGAAAGGCTGATTCTACAGTGTTACTAAATAATGCAGTAAATATATTTACAGCTATTATACTATAATATGCTTTATGTGCTTTTGCATTTATTGCTCATAATAAATCAGCTGACTGGAGAGTTCAATAGTCAAGGTCGCGCAACAGCTGCACGACTGCAGCACACTACTAAGTAGGTACGGTCGGCAACGAAGATAGCTGTACATGGCCGCTATATAAAGATTAGTTTTTTAGGAAAACGAATCTATGAATTTGTGTGAAATATATTTTTATCTGTAGGTTTAGTCTAATTGTACACTGTTACCAAATTTCCACAGAAATATATACAATGGTTTTCTTAAAAAACTAATCTTCATACTGCGGCCCTGTACAGCCATTTCCGTTGCCCTGTGTACCACCGCGGTCGGTAACCCATCGTATAACATCAATAATCACTGATGCCGCCATCCCTTTTTTTGTTTTCAGAAATTGACTGTTGTTTTGTGTATTTTAGGAATTTAATAAAACAATATTTTAATTGACATATACATTATACATCGTTAAAGCTGTAACATGGAGCTTGCAAGTGGCACCTGTCATTATTCTGATCATGATCATGTTTTACTCGCATATTTTTCGACGATGTGTGCGTCACTTTAAGCAGCTAATATTCCACAGATAATTCTATGTATGTATGTGGATAAGCTAAGGGTGCGTGCAGCGTACGCGCAGACATTTAATTGCGTTTATGGTGAAATTCAAAAGGTTAAGCCTATTAGAGTCAACCATCTTGTTTTTGTAACATTTTCAACATACTTGTAAGCAAACCGCCTTTCTAGTAATCATTGTAATTAAAGTTCTATCCGATTTACATAATAATATTCTTATCTAATAATGTTCACTAAACGCAATAATAGTTTAACATAATTACGCATTTTAATTGCTGCTTTAATGGCAAAAGAAAAAATATAAACATGTGCACTCGTCGTATCTACATTAAGCTTCAATTATAGCCTGTTCGCTATGCAAAAAGGCTGTATTTATCACTTTAAATGTGTATTACATAGTAATATTATAGTGGTGGTCGCAAAATGCATTCAGTCGTGTGATTATATTGGCAATCTGAAGAGTGGCGGGCCTAGCCCACCTTGCCAAAATTAACCGAGACCGTTAGCAAATCAATAAACAGACTCCACCGCTGACCCAGTGCAATGAAACTGGGACGATACTATCTATAAATAAAACAGTTACGTCTGCAAATTTTATACAAACGCCAATCTGAATTTCCCTCTTTATATTGCAACACGGAAAAGCTTTTATTGTGCACTAATATTATTGTGACTATAATTACTGGACTTTTAATTAAATCGTTTCTCATGGAACTAAATAGATGCAATAAATTGATCAACATAAATAGTGAATTTTAGTAGGGTTTGTAGAAAGGCTAGTGTAATTAATATGTAATTAATAGCATCTTGCTTAGATTTTTGACTGTCTTATCAGTCTAGTGGTAGTCGAGTACTGCTAATCGTATGGCCGGATTAGGTCATACTTAGTTAATGGATATTTTTGCCAAGAAATGATCAATAGACGCAGGAAGTTTAGAAATTGATTCCTGAATCGGTGCATTTCTTATGCATGTACTTATGAAAAACAATAATTAAAAGCCGATTACTTAAACTATTATAATGTCATAAATGCAAAAGTGTGGACGGATGTATGAATAGATAGAAACGGCTGAATGAATCTGGATGAAATTTGGCACAGAAATAGATTTATAGTCTGAAAATTACAAGCAATTTCTCTATTCCCATGGGATTGTACACGCAGGCAAGGCCGCGGGCGAAAACCAGTCAATTATAACGATATGGCAAAAGTAGCAGTTTACTGAACTAAACTGTTCCAAATCACACATACGAAGCACAACTGACCTATTATCACGACGTGGTTTAACCCAATTTGATCAAACCGACCACAGCCACCGGTCACGTGTATCCATTGAGGGTGTCCGTAAATTTGCTCCACCGCATGCATACTACGAAAGCGGCGATCCGGCTCATGCATTATTAAACACATCAAAGGAGAAAAATCGAAATGTGCATCGACTAGTGAAGCGGTTTTCCGCCCGATTAGAGGCACACGGATGTATCAATTATCATGTGCAATCTCGCCCCTACGTGATACCGCACCCGTTAAGCTTTTAATGTGTATTTTATAAAACGTGTGAACACGTTCCCATCATTTTTTTCCTTTGATAAATGCTTCATCTTAAATTTATTAATCGAGTGGTTACTGGTCAACCTAATTATAGAGTTTTATAGAATGCCCATATATGCTTAGTCTACCATGTTCGGATCGCTTGGACATTAATGCTGGCGTACCGCAAGGCTCCGTTTTGTCCCCGACACTGTATCTGCTGCATATCAATAATATGTTGTCCATCGATGACCTGCATCTAAAGACTGATCTCCGAAGCTTACGGGGACTATGGAGACGCATGAAATACCACTATGCAGTATACCCATCGATAAGGTAACTGCGCCCTTACTAACTTAACCTCTGATCTTTTACTAATCAGTGAGTGCTCCCATTAAATTAAATTAAATTAAAAACCATTCGATCGACCAAGACTGACTGAGAAACAATGATATTACTTATAAAGAAAGATAAGCTATTTTAATACTGAGCGGCGGGCGTTCAGTTTTGTTCCCATGTTTTGGTACCTACATATAGTTTTCAAGTATGAATGAGATAGATAATACGGAACATAATGATACATCAGCTTCTGGTGACAGTAACAATTTCCGTACGCTAGTGTGATATCTACGTCTTTCTTACTATAACATCATTGCTAAGAAAATACCACAGCCAACACACACAGCCAAGGTGTAGTTGTGTACAGAAAACTCTGCTATAATAAACATTCAAAGGCTTGTATTTCGGTCGGCAACGCGTTAATTATGTGCCAGTATTGAAAGCTTCATACGTTCACCGTCTTCTTTGTCAATATCACTCTCGACAGAGTGGTGGTGGTCATCACTTCAGGTGTTGGTGGCAAGCTTCACAACACGCCGCCACTCTACTCTGATGGCCGCCTTTCTCGTCATGTAGTGATGATGAGCCATTTACTGCCACTTTTATCTGGTCAGTCCACCTCATAGGCGATCTTCTTCGTGGCCTGGTACCCTTTATCTTTCCCTGGACCACAAGTCTCTCAATAGCCACCATCAGCATGTATTAAAAAAGAGCATTTCTAAATTTCCGAATCAATAAATAATAAATATCAGTAAATACGTAATAAGTACTTAATATTCTACTCTTATAAAAAATAATGTACTTTATTAAATTTTAACGCAGCTGCAGGATCTTAATCTAATTAATTTGCCTATCTCGCTGGAATTAATAACTTATATCGTAAAATCATCTTTATTCTAATTATTAAACACGTATTAATAAGTTTTTATAGTCGTTAACTAAGGTTTAAATTAGTTTAAGACCATAAACACGTTCCTTTATAATTAAAGTAAATATTGATATAGACTTATGGTATAGTAAGTTGTGATTGAGACTGAAAACTATTCATAAAAAGAAATTTGTGGTATGTCGATTAAAAGTATCCTATTGCAATGAGGGATAATGCTGCTTCCTCATTTCTCATCATAATCAGATTAGTAGTTTTAGAGATTGATTGACTACATTAAACTTCACATTTTATCTAGAAGATTAATGTAGATAACGTCCGCCTTTATGTAAATAAACCTTATTATTTACTTTTACACAAATTTATTTCCTTCGACTCTAAATTCGAACCTTTTCGTTAGCTACTATTTTATCATCTTTGTAGTCAGCGCGTCCATTGAAGCAAGAAAATGCCGTGTTTGAATACGGGGAAATAATTAATTAACATCTTGAAGCAATAAATATAAAACCACTCAAATTCGAAAACAATGAAAGAACTTTTTTGTTTATCATTTCGCATTATGACCAGTTTTATATACATTGTAATGTAGGGAAATGCAAAGTACCCAACCGTCCGCGTCGGAGTCCTACGCGGACTGAATTAAGTCAATAGAGTATCTATTATAATATTGCAAGGAAATTAAGCACTTTTTATGAAGTAATTTTAAAATGTTACTACATCATTTGTAAATATTACTATGGGTAGGTACGTGAAGACGGTTAGATCAACCTTGTTGAATTCGTAATCTTTTAGTTTTTAATTGAAATAACAACTAATGAATACCAACTTGTATGTTAATTGATTTTCGCAGTGCTTTGAATGTAAATGAAATGAAGCAGTGGTAGCCGAGTGAGAAAGTAACCGAATTGAAACATGGTGTCAGTTCGATATCGACTTGTGGTATAAATGCAAAAATTATACGTACATATCAAATAATTAACCAACTGATCTCAGATCCACCATCCCGCATTGGGTCAGGGCGTATGGATTAAGGCACTTCACCTTCTGCTCCCTTGATAGAGGAGAGGAGATCCTCACCCAGCAGTGGGACATATATAGATTATTATTTTATATATATACTAGCTAAACCACACTTTACTGTGCCCATGTCTGATATACCTACTTAACCATTCCCGAATGTTTGTACAACTTCATGAATTTTCATTTTTTTGCGCGAATCTCTATTTTTTCCTAAAATAAAAGTAGCCTTTATTACGCCCCATAACATTAGCTATCTGCCAGTGGAAGTCCCATTAAAATCCGTTGCGGAGATAAGCGGCAACAAACAGACAATTTTTTATAGATTATTTTAATGCAAATGCATAGAATTTTTACTATTACGTAGTTATTTATAAAAATAATATCAACTATTATATGAAAGATGAGTATTTTTATCATTACCCGAGTTAATCGCTCGCGTGCGTTTAGAAGGTGCGTGCGAGCGTTCGCAACGAGCACGCCTATTCAATTACGAAAAGGTCACGCCGTTTGTAGGCGCAGGCGCAAGATTATCGCAGCTCACCTGTCGGTGCTCGAGCATTGGATTAATAGGCGCAGAATGGCGCGGCGCGGCGGGTAAGCACAAATAACGCGTTTGGTTATTAAAATTTATTCCCGTTAGAAGCAAAAAATACTACATTTGCAAATTGCTATGCAACGCGTGTATGCAGATATCGGTTGTATTAATCTTTTACGTTTTATCGTCCCCGCTCATCATACTTTTCATGGATTTCCTTTTAAAGTCCGACCGTTTTTAGATAGACACGGGCCTAATATTTTATTATCTAACTAACTTCCGCCTATGGCCTCACTCGTATATTTTTGCAAGCTAGATAAATAAGTATAACATTTCCTTACAATAGGTTAAGTGGTTTCGGAGATTAGCTTTAACTAACATAGTGCGAACAAAAGATTTTTGTGTATAAAGATACTTAGATATCATCTTAATCTTATATATAAAATTCTCGTGTCACAATGTTCGTTCCCGTACTCCTCCGAAACGGCTTGATCGATTCTCATAAAATTTTGTGAGCATATTGAGTAGGTCTGAGAATCGGCCAACATCTATTTTTCATACCCCTAAAAGTTAATGGTGGTCCTCCCTTATTTATTTTATTAAATTTTTTAGACAATTTTTATTTTTTTGTGATTCAGCAATAAAAAATACATACATCCCTTAATTTTCACCCCTCTACCAACAACCTCTATTTTTTAATAGCGATATTACTATTTTAGTAGCAAAACAACGTTTGCTGGGTCAGCTAGTAATACCTATATAAAAGAAAGTGATGACATAATTATTTTTTAAACTCTAGTGCACCACTTCTTCACTTTTAGTGCTCTTAATTTGACTACGGTGACAAACAAGCATACACATCTCTCTGATAGTTAGCAGTTACCGTAACCTATGATCCCTTGTCCTCCACACAAAAGAGTCGGGCAGTTGTCAGGGTCGGGCTTGCTCTCTTGTGTGGCGGTGGTGGTGCCCAACGTCTCTTAATTCCATTTTCATAGGCGTCTAATTAAACTTACGTAAGAATTAAACCAAACTTTAATTAATAATATTCAATATGGCTGCAAAGTAATGCAGTTTTAAACAGCCTTGAATGTCTACTGCGTGTTTGTGAAGATGAAAAATAATTAGAATTATTTTGCATAGAAAGTCTATTTCGTTTAAATTGTGCTTGTCATTTTAAAATCCCAGACTGTATTTCAATGTCACAAAAACTGCATTCATATAAGTTTTACAAGCATTCATAACCAGAAACACAAGCTACTTAGTATTCAAATTGATATGTTAGTCTTTAGAATTTTTAACACCAAACTGAAATAGGTACGAATTGCCAAAAAACTTTATGTCATATTAAGAAATGACTTCCTACCGTGCAAAGCTATCAAAAGTAGCCTTTCTAATAAAAAATGTTATACTTCAAAGTCGTAAATAACAGATTACCATTTGAACAGGTAGATAATGACACGTCGCCGTCGCCGCGTCGGTTTCTCGGTCGATGTTTGGTTCTCATCAATTTATTATCCAAAATTGTGATTTCACTCACATCACGTGTCTTTTCCACATTAACCGTGGAAAACTTGCGCAAGTAATGTTCAAATAAATAAAATAGAACTGTAATGTTATTGACAACGATCAAAGAACCAATATTCGGCGCATGACAGACGCAATACCATCGTGATTCGGTTTCATTAGATACTTCAAAGCAATATACATTATAATTTGAGACAGTGGAAAGATTAAAGTGATAATGAGAAACGCTGTTGAATTTCTAAGTAAAGTTTTGAAGGCCATTTAGATAGAAACAAATGTTTTATTCTTTGAATTTTACTTCGTAAATAAAATGTAATGTACACCTGAGGTATTAATTACCTAATTATTTCTTGTCTACGTGCTTTCGTCGCAGACAAGAGGTGTGATGAAAAAATACAGCTCTAATAAAAGTTCTACATTTTTTAAATGTTGTAGTAATTCATAAAGTTTAAACATGTTACTTATCAATATTTCAAGATCTTTATTAGTTTTTCTTAGAGGCCCGAACGTGCTACACGCTCATATTGACTTAACAATCATTTAGTGTTGTGTTGTGTGACCTAGGCTATTAATGCCAGGTGTTATTTTATTAATTTGTGATGCAAGCCTTTCATATTTTTTTAAGACATGGTCATCATCTAATCCTATCACTACTCATCACCTATGAAAGGAAACAATCTGATTTTAAATTAAGAAATAATTTCATTACATAAACTCATACTAAATGCCTGGTACAATTTGTTTGCTGTTAGTAATACAATGTAGAAAATATATGAAATTATTCATGCATGTAATAAAGCAGATGCCTCTTAGTGAATTAGTTTAATATAACACTTTGTTAAAATTAATAATCCAAGATGAAAACTCCATTTTGCAAGGCGGTTCACGCTGCGTTCGTTGCTTGCGGGGTCGGGCTCGATGACCCGAAATAAGGCTCTAGGGGGTGGTATTGCACCCCCACCCTCTTACAGCCAGCACTCCCTCCACCCGTTGGGTCCGTACGCCGACCTCTCATTCATTACGCAATAAAAGTGTTCCGTTAACTTCTATACACAGAGACCGGGGACCTTATTGCAACTAACAAAATGTCATTTTTGAATTTGTTAATTCATTAAAGAAATGTATGATTAATATATGCATGTGTATGTGCATATAAATTTGTTATTTGTTACTTTAATTTAACATGAAGCTAAGTAGTTATTGCGTAGTGAGGTACAACAAAATTTACGTTCATGATAAATTTTAATGCATGAAAAACAAGACGACATCTTCATGAGTAGGTAGGTGGCAAACAATCATACGAATCGCCTGATGTTAAGCAGTTCTGTAGCCAACGGGTATTGACGACTAAAAAATATGTAACAACAGGATTTTGTCATGGGATATAGGAACGATTTTTTCAAAACGTATCCATAAATGAACACCTTTTAGGAATGCGTTCAACGTTTTCCTATTCTAGAAATACTCTATCTTAAAGCTCTTGTGTAAAAAAAGGGTCTGCAACACGCAAGTGATACTTAGTATTGCAAGCGTCTATGGTGATGAAAATTGCTTACTATGCGGGTCGTATGCTTGTTGGCTCCTAAGAAGTATTCAAAAAAAATACACTATTAAAATAAAAATGCATTAAAAACAGGTACACAGTTATAAGAGGAAGCTATGTAAGCAATATGTTTTTTGGTGTACAATAAAGAGTTATCTATCTATCTATCTATATATTTTTTCAAAGACATAATTAATTAACATCAGATAAGATCTAACTTATAATTGCATATATAATAATTCTAGGAAATCTCGTTTTTCTGCCTGGAATTGTAATCTAAATCTGAAGAATTCACCATTTTTATCAGTAAAAAATTAACCATTAATACTAAACTTACTTACCTAAATCCCTCTCAGCTCTCTTAATACTTTATTTATTTATCTCCCACAAAAGACAAAGAAACGAAAAACTTAACTTACAGGTTTACATTTCAAAATAATTTTGATAATTATTTCCGATATTTGTGGGAGTCAGAAATCCAAACTATGGACCCTGTGCTATGGATTATTATATTTTCCATAGCACAGGGATATTATGTACAACCTAAACTCTTAACTGACATGGTTCTGCCAGATAAAAAAAATGCACTCCAGGAGTGCCGACAGAAGTGAAAACACTAGGCAAAACAATTGTTATAAATTTTATCGCAATAAATGTTTTTTTAAATTTATCTAGACGCGTACGCGGTCTGCTATAATTATGTACATGCATATATCGCCTCTTTGCTTTAGTAATGTGACAGTCTAAAATTATATCAATATTTATTTTATTTTGTTGTCTGCTATATGTACACACAGCAATGGAGTTAGCTGTACAGAGCCGCTATATGAAGATTAGTTTTTTAAGAAAACCATTGTATATATTTCTGTGGAATTTGATAACAGTGTACAATTAGACTAAACCTACCGATAGAAATATATTTCACACAAATTCATACATTGGTTTTCCTAGAAAAACTAATACTTCATAGCGGCTCTGTACAGCTAACTCCGTTGCCGACCATACATGCATATATCGCCACTTTGCTTAATAAACATGACAGTTGAAAAAAGATTTTTCGGATATGTCAAGCTGCGTCTCGTAACGGTGTCGCGAATCCAGAGATTTTATCTCATCTTAAAATATGCGTACCGTGCTAAAAGAAGTTTTCACTTCAAAATAGCTAAATATACTATACATAGGTTGCCTACGCTGAGTGGTGTAATACGATACCTCACTGATTGAGTTATGATGGTCTTGCATCCCTCGACAGACTCTAAACGTATTTAAATACTAGTAATTGAGCCCGTTTCGTGTCGTCTTCGTGCAAATCATAGACTTAAATCAATTATTTCAGCCATGATAGTACCCTTTATAACGAAGTCTAAGTTTCATAATACACATTTAGCTAGAAACCATGTTACTTGACAGAACTTGCCCTTTATAAATAAAATAAAATTAAAACAAAAAGTGCAATTTTAATTACGATCACTAAAAATCGTTAACAAACAACAGCTTTATTTCTTAACTAGCTGTTGCCCGCGGCTCCGCCCGCGTGGATGTCGGTTATCGTTGTAAAAAGTAGCCTATGTGTTATTCCAGACCATAATCTATCTCTGTGCCAAATTGGATCCAGATCCGTTTAGTAGTTTTTACGTGAAAGAGTAACAAACATCCATCCATCCATACTTACAAACTTTCGCGTTTATAATATTAGTAGGATTGTATACATACTTGCAACTTCGCTCAAGTGGTATGTCAACAAGAATTACCTATAAAACTCAGGGATAAATGAAGCTTCTGTTAAAATAAGCATATGGCTAGCCTGATGATAAGCAGCTACCGCGCTTGTTTGCTTTCCAGGAGCATTACCTACTCGTGCATTGTGGACCTTACATTTTGTAACACCTGTTATATTTTGTTACGTGTAAACCTGGGGTAAGAAAAACGTTATTATAAACAGGCACTGAAGACCTGTACTCATGAAAGAATGAAAGCAAGAGAGGTAGGGCACCGTACTAGCGAGCAAGCTTGACTGGGGAAGGACCTCCACCATACAGAAGACCACAGCCAAATAACACAGAGGTGTAGTTGTGTTCCTGTGTGTGAGTACAGGTCTCCAGCGCTCATTTAGGGATGCGTTTTGAACGAAACGTATTGCTTTCCCAGGGATAGTCCCATCATAAAGCCCTGGCGTAAAAAAATGGGTTGGCAAACGCAAATTATACTTCTATTCATATGCTACGGTAACTGGTTAGCATCAGGCGGGCCGTATGCTTGTTTGCCACCAAAGTAGTATAAAAAACAGAGGACATCAGTCCCCAGCTAGGTTTTGCCTTTTGTATGGTTAAAATCCATCTTGCTCTGACCCCAAATAATATGCAAATAGTAGGAAAATTGTAAAATAGTAGCGTTATATAGACTAGTGAGAGGTCTCCGTAAACTGGTCTGGTTTTCCACGTATACAATGGTATGTCGGTAAACAGCTATTGAAAGACGGCTATGTAGGTATAATACCTACAAATGTTTTCAGTCTGCCGCCAACCTTTGACTGTTTGGGTGTTAGTGTACCTACCTAATAAGCGATCAATATAATCTGTTCTATTTATAACGAAGTTGTTTTCTTCAGTAGCTTAGCATCCTGTATTAGAATTCAATTTCCAAATACATTTATAGATTAGGATCCTTTCTGAAATCACACAGGATATTTATTTGTGTTCTTATTATGTGTTTATTTTCGTTTACTAACGGATATCCTGTGTATGTTCGAATAAATGCTTTTCTTTCTTTCTTACGTATATTATTGATATTAAACCCCGATACTTAATAAGAATACTTAATTAAGTTCATTACACAACGACCCTGTGTAGGAATTAGATTCATGACCTCCAGCTTAGGTCACTAGGGTCATTAATCGCTACACCAACAGACTTTGCAAACGAGTGTCACTCCGATTTCAAAATAACACCTCATCATCTCAACCCATATACGTCCCACTGCTGGGCACGGGTCTCCTCCATACATTTGGAGGGATATTAGCCTACTACACCACGCTGGCCAGACGGGTTGGTATAGGGTTTTGTTTCGAGTTTTCACTCTCTTGCAGTGGATATTGTCTGCCTGACTCATTCCCTTAGCCGACTTTTACGACACCCACGGGAATGGGGTGGTGGCATTTGTATTCTTAATCCGTCACCACACTGTAAATAACACCTCACTTCAGTTAAAAAGTAAAAACTTTCTAAGGTCTGGGGACACCCCCAAGTAGGGTACTCCGGGGATCCAGCGCGGTTCCTCTTCCACCTCACCTAACTACACCACTGATTAATATTTTATTTTATAAATACTATGGCAAATAAGCATACTGCTTTACTGGGTTTATAAAAAAGCGGGCGTTAATTCCCGAGTTTATAGGAACAATCCAGTGTTTGTATGTATATTTATTTATAACTTAATACACGAAAATATTATGTATAAAGGCGGACTTAATGCGTGAAGCATTCTCTACCAGTTAACCCAAGTTGGTACAAAGGTGCAAGATGGTGTTTTGTTTGTTTTACGATTACTCCAGCATCGTGTAATTTGGTAGGCAATATTGAGCCAGAAGTTCGAACATGAGCCAACTCGGTCAAGGGGATCGTGAGTTCACAGATCGGGGCGAACCAATAACTATAATAAATGTCATAAAATATTGTAATAAATACGGAATAATTATTTGTTCTAGTATAATCTACAATATTATAATAAAGATTTGTACTTTTGTATATAACGAATAAACTCAAAAACTACTTAAACGATTTTAAAAATTCTTTCACCGTTAAAAAGCTACATAATCAGCGGGTAACATAAGCTATATTTTATTAAGGGATCAATATCCACCCGTGCAAAACCGGGACGAGTCGCTAGTCTACAATATATGTACTGAAACCTAAAATCTTTTTAATTTATCTCAAACATGAATACATTATCAGAATCATTTTCTAATAATTATTCATTTCGTAGACATTAGATTCTCTAAACAAGATAGGGTGTATCCATGATTGAATCGCAACAAATTACAGGCCCTGGGCTCTGAAACGGCGCCTCGCCGTGATGTTATTAGAAGGCTTTTTTTTTTTTTTTTTTTTGAAGAGGGGAAATGCTTTACGCATACCGCCTTGCCTGGGGCAGCGAGGCGGTTATGTCGGACTCTCCGGCTCAAAGATGGTGGGCGGCCGGCATACCGACTAAAACCCCTCTGTGCACCAACACCCGCCTTCACGGGTGGACCACTGGAACCAGATATGACGTCAGTGGTCCACCCAGCGGCTGCCCGCTTCACGCGGACTCCTTCCCCGTTGACAGCGTCCGGGCGCACCGGGAACACTGTCCCTCCGCGGAAGGGTGCGGGTGAGACTCTGCTGCCCCAGTCTCTCCGCACCCTCACTATGGCGGCATCAAACGCTCGTAGGCGCGCCGACGCCGCCCAGTTCGCCGGCGACGGATCGGATCAGCGAGGAGACTTTCCTCTCTGATCCGCTCCGCCGCCTCCTTCTGTAAGATGACGTCCTCGCAGAAGGATGCGACCGCCGTCCACTCCCTGTCGCTGGTGACCATGGACCGTGCCACGGCCGGCAGCGACAGGTCTACTCCAATGACTGCGACGAGGTCCCGGCGCTGCCCCGCCCAAGCCGGACACGACTCAAGCGTATGCTGCGCCGAGTCGTCGTCGCAGTCGCAGTGGTGGCAGACAGGACTCGGTTCCCTCCTAGCGACCTTGTGCAGGTAGTGCCCAAAGCAACCGTGCCCGGACAAAACCTGCACCAGTCGGAAGGAAAGGGTCCCGTACTGCCGCCCTGCCCACTCCGACAAGATCGGCTGGAGCGCCTCCACGGTCCTGAAACCGGCCCGTGGAGCCCCCAGCCGACCTGACCACTGGGCCATGATGGCCCTGCGGGCGGCTTCGCGCCACTCGCGAATTTGTTCGGGGAGAGGAGACCGCTGCTCTGCCCGAACTGCAGCCACCCGCCGATATACTTCGGCGAGCACCTCCGCCTCCAAGTCCCACGGGGGAGTTCCGGCTAATGCGCACGCCGCGTCTGTGGACACGGTGCGGTAGCCGCGTATGGCTCTGACCGCCATTACACGCTGCGGCCTCGCCAGCAGCCGCCTGCTTTCGGCGGTCAGAGACCCCGCCCACACCGGTGCGCCGTAAAGCGCCATTGACCGGACCACCCCCGTGTACAGCCGGCGACAGGTGAGGCTGGGCCCGCCCAGGTTTGGCAAAAGCCGTCCCAAGGCGGACGCAGCCCCCACAAGCCTCGGCGAGAGACGACGAAAGTGCTCGTCGAAGAGCCATCGCCCATCCAACACCAAGCCCAGATACTTCATCTGGGCCTGAACCCGTACGAGGACCGAACAAACGGATATCGAGGCGCCAGCAGGTGGGCCACGACGGGGCCCATGGAATAAGAGGGCCTCCGTCTTTTCAAGGGCCACCCTAAGCCCCAGCGCCGCGATCCTCCCGACCACTTGAGAGACCCCAGTGGTGGCCAGGCGCGCCGCGTCTTCAAACTTACGACCCCGAGCTGTGACCAGTGTGTCATCGGCGTAACAGAATACGCCCAGCCCGGGGGGTAGAGCACCGCGCAGGACCCAGTCGTAGCCGATGTTCCACAGGAGAGGGCCAAGGACGGACCCCTGCGGAACACCGCTCGAAATGGTCCTGCGCCGGACGCCGCCTTCTCGGTCCTCGTACAGGACACACCTCCTCTCGAGGTAGTCTGCCACTAGCAGCCTCAGGTATTTGGGCACTCCATGGAATCGGAGCGCCTCCCTGATGCTGCCAAATGGCAGAGTGTTAAAAGCGTTGGCGATGTCCAAAGACACCGCCAACAGCACCTCGCCGTTCACTACGGCTTCCTCGGTCGCGGCCCTAAGCGCCAAAATGGCGTCGATCGTCGAACGCCCAGCACGAAAGCCATACTGGGCGTCCGACAGGTCGGGGCCGATCTCGTTCAGGTGCCGGACGATGCGGGAGGCGAGAATCCTCTCCAGCAGCTTTCCTGCCTCGTCCAGCAACACAATTGGCCTATAGGCCATGTTATTAGAAGGCTGCGTCAACTAGCCTAACGTTTGACCTGAGGGTGGTACAGTATACGTTGTTGAATAGTCATGTGATATTTACAGGTATACGTTTTATAGGAGCATGGTAAAAAGTTTATGTTTAAGTTTTCTTAAGATTTTGTAATACTTCACTTGTAACTTTAATATAATCGTAATCTTACAGAAAATCACAGCGAAATAGCTACCCTCCCAGGGTTTCTCATATCACATAACACAAAACTATGGTGTTTGCTAACACCATAGTTTTGTGCATAATCATAGTATAATGGTATCATCATAGTCGCATCTATATGCTACAGTATTACGCTTACTGCTTTTCGCCAGACTTGCCGTATGCTGTAAAAAAAAGAGAGTAAGAATCGAACTCGTAATTTCATTTAAATCATGATATCTATGAACGTCATAAAAACCAAAATAGTTCAGTATTTTATCACAAAAAGAATTGGCAAAAATCTCTAACCACCCGTTTTAGTCGCCAAACATATTATATTATAATCCTATAAATTTTAGAATGCTTCCATTATCGTGTCAAAAAAACAAAGATGGTTAGCAACTATTCGAAACCTTTTGTCTATAGCCATTGTAGCAAATGACAAGCCGACGGGAGCCTTCTCCATTATTGTTAAACTTCAACGGGCTCAAAAATATTATTCTTGGCATTTACTAGCTTGCCGAGAAAAGTCTTCCAAAATCAACCCATGAAAATGCCAAATGGGTTAAGCTCTCGTGAAAGCACTTGAAAAGCAATGAGAGAGAGTTCTTCTTACGCTGGTAGTTGTTAACCACTCATAATAGTACGTGGAACAGCTAGGCGCAGACATAAAGGATCAATCGATAAGTTTCGAATGCTTTGTCTTGAACAAAGCTCGTCAAACATCTAAACACGATCATGAAGCTATCAAACACAGTGTATAAGCCGTCTACAAGCAATTCTATTTGCATGGATGAGCTATTTTCATTTTGGTATTGCAAGCGTCATAGACTACGCTAACTGCTTACTATCAGCCGTACGCTTGTTAGACACCATAATTAAATAATATTAAAACGCATGCGCTTATGTTTGCAGTCGGTCCCAGGTTCGGTTCTCGAGTCGGGCAAAATTTTTTAATAATAGTATCTTGGGGCAACAGACACATATAATTATGATACTAAACTAGACAGAGCCTGTACTATAGCAACCACACAACTTATAAACATCATCATCCCCCTATTACACGGGACCTTACATAGATGGGGAATCCTGTATATCTGTATACCCCTTCGATTAATGAGGCGTGCAGCTATATTATGTAATAAAAATTTCTATACGTTTTTCTATTTAGTTTTATAATAAAATCCGAGTTCACGACTATCCATATACTTACATATCACGTAACAAACATAAAATCCGCTGCTTCAATACAACTCGCTCCAGACTAACACAAAGCTAGGGACGTTATATAATCTGTATAGATGTCAACTTGCCTAAAACGTACATCTAAGTCCGTTCACCTTACACACGCAACGTTATCGGGTGGTATCGCACCCCCACATGCAGGAATTTTGAAGCTCCCTTTACGTCAATGCCTTTATGATTCGAGAACATCGCTCCAATTGCAAGCTGGTCAATGAACTCTAAATAACGCATACATTTTTCCATGTCTTTTATTCTTTTTATTAATACTTACACGTCACTACATTTATTCACAAAGCTTGGAAAACCTTGCTGTCTCAATGTAAAAATATTAGAAATTGTTTGTGTAACAATGTTAAAAATTTAAAATGTTTTCTTTTCTGAATAATAGAGTTGAAACATTAGAAGTAGGTGTATAATTAACATTTTCCTGATATGGTTCCAAGGAGACCGTTTCATATTAATTCAGTGGAACAATATCTAGACAAAGCACGTCATGAGTTAGTCAGGTGTCGTGCACCGCATCGCGTCAAATCTTATCTCAAGTTTTAATAACAGCCCTCACCTCTCAGTATAAAAATTCATGTAAAAGTTAACGAACATGGAAAAGTGATGTGAACGTTGCAGACTATACAGTGCTTTGAATATATTTGTGAACTACATAATTTATACACTACTCATAAATTTAAATTAAATTATTAGTATAACTTTACTTATTATAATTGTTATTTGCATTTCAAACAAGTTAACACTTTTCTCATTAGAACTAGTTGAAGAAGTATAAGCTTAAAATTCGGTCACAATTCTCAATTTACATAACGCGTGACTAGGTAGATATGTATTGGACTATCTGTACTTGTGGGATCTGTGTCCCGAGTAGTTAAAGCTGAGGGTAGTAAGGTTCAGATTGGGTGCGGTCGTGCGGCAGGGTCCGCGACCCTGCGCCCTCGCTCCCGATCCAGGTTATCAACATCATGTCCCCCCACGCCTCTGCACTTCAGTACTCCACCCGCCTCAGAACGCTGCAGGGATTTTCTAGAACATTATGTGGAAGACGCCTCTAACATAAGAGTGCGTTGACTTCTACCTACAGTGCTCTGAATATAAATATCAACCGTAAGTTTTAAATTATTTTTTCACATTCATTTCAAAAAATATTTAGAGATGATGATAAACCTAACTTAAAAAATTCTTTGTATACTATTCTGATTAAGTTTGTCCATTAATTTATTCATTTTTTTATCAAATAATTCAGAATATGTGTAGCAACTGTTTGGATATTCAACTACTATTAATTTATTTTACTATCGCATTTGACTACCACGTTATTAATTTAGTACTTATTCAAACAAAAGTAAAGTTGAAAGATTTTATAAATTTGATTTCATGCCGACCTGCGTGTTGCGAAGCAGTTTTTAGTATTATTCGGTATTTTCTAATCTGTTTACTCGTACTACATGACAGATGTCAAATACTAGACACACGTAACAACAATGTGTTAGTTATAACGGGTGGATCCCACTGGTTCCATCGTTGGAAATACTGGGATCGTTTACCCCACAATTTACGTGGCGATTGCAATTTTTATTTTATACTGTGTATATGTTGACGTACACAGGTAAAACTGGCAATTATTTAAGAGTAGATTTTATACGACCTCCCTCCATAGAAAAATGATAACTTTTAATCTAACTCTTTGAATTATTTGGATAAAATAATATTTATTGTCATCAAAAGAAATTATAGGATTTACCTAGTGAGAATAAAAACACTAGTCCCAATTTAATTATTATACATTTTATGACAATACTTAATGAGATCTATCCGTTTTACAAGTAACTGGAATTGTGGGTTCTTTCACAAAAGGCATAAATCAAGAGTTATAATTGTTAATAACCTGTTAACGTCTTTCATCACGAAGAAATAATTAATGATAAAAACAACTCTAGCCTGTTATATATGTTGTCTATGATAAACATGACATATTCAACTACACACAGGTGTCTTAGTATCAAATTTAATATTTTTGCCAGTATAGCCGTTATTCGAACTACGTTCTAAACCGCAAAAAAGTGTTCCTGACAGGCCATTCCGCTGACAGGACGCAATAACATGATCGGTTTAGTATATGTCAACGTTTACCCATACCTTCATATTGGGTATTTTCTCGATATTGTATTCCACCCTTTTACACACTACGAATTACATCGAATCAAATGTCATACAGTCGTGAGACATACAGGTCTACCTTCACACACGACGATCTTTTGCATCAATATAGTCGCGTTACCTTACCTGGCGAAATCGCAAGTTTATCGATATCGGTGGTATCGAAGTATCGTTACGAGTATCGATATACAGATAGCGATTTATTTTCTTAATTATAAAATCGTATAACATCAATTTTACCACCAAGCTTTAAGGTTGTCATTGTACCAAATTTAAATTAAGATCGAAATAAATTGCTATAAAGACGTACACACGGTTGGTACACACGGTAGTGCGTTCGTTTACATTGATACAAAAAGCCATAGTGTGTAACCTCTCTTATATGTTATTTCTAATGTGTTTGTTTTTCTTGTAACGGCTATGTCAGTTATTAGATCATTACCTACCATACACCGACCTAAACCGCTTAATATCTCAATAAATATTCACTTCAGTTGTTGTTTAACTGATAAAAATTCAAACACCGCGAACAACAAAGCTATATAGAGCAGTAGAATTTTCATTTTAAAATTAATTCCACATTAATTACTATGATCAATCATATATGCATTTTTTACACCCCTATACACCCTGCACATTGAAATTGCGATATTGCATGACACTAGTTGGGAACCGCGTGACATTGCGTCGTCTATAACACGTTAACGATAAACTAGTTATACTAAAAAAAGTATTTTGTGTAAAATATTGAACTAAATGAAATTTTCTACATATACTTGTCGACTGCAACGAATACTGGACCTATTCTGAATACCTGCTCAAAGACTATATAGAATGTAATGTAAAGCATAAAGAATTTAAGGTTACCTATGACTAATATAAGTTCCTTTTAATTACTTTATTTCAATTTCAAGTCTGAATTTGAGGAAAAAGAAAAATGTTGTTCTAAATGTAGGAAAATGTGAGATAACTGAAATGCTTTTTCTTGTATACATTTCAATGGTCTAATGGTTTCAAATAAATAATCTTAGCAAAACTAGACTACCTATGTATATTTACACAAACAATCCCATTGTCAACAAACACTAAAAAGTATGACTTTCATTCGTGAATACACATAATCATTTTATTTTAAAGTAAACAACTAGCTTACTCAGATATGTTAAAGGTGCAATTTCCACAATGGCATGGCCATTAAAATAAAAAAGGCAACTGAAAATCGCCCAAGTTCTGTGTGCATTAGGTGCATTCGGCGAGTGAGTCACGCAGACCTCGGGTACTAGCGACACGCAATACCGTTGTTGTGACCTGACTGACGATGCTACAGGTACTATATTTCAGCAGTTCTAACTACTATAACTTTTATTTTATTTTTATATTTTTGGAATTAATCGGTATAATGTCAAGGACCTCGCAAGAGTTCAGATTTCTGATTGTTTTAATACCGTTTTTGTCAGAAGGTTAATTAAGGTTGATATGTGTTATATTGCTGTATAGTACAGGTCTCCAGAGCTCATTCTGGATGCATTTTTAATTAAACGTTTTATTCTTATCCTATCCCAGGAATACCATAACTTAAAGCTCTGGCGTTAAAAAGCAATTAGCGTACCCTCATTATCATCATTAGCCTATCGCAGTCCACAGCTGAGCATAGCGTAGCCTATGGCCACACTACCAAGGGTACATGTGCGTTGCTAACACTAAAATGTAACACCAGGGCTTTTGTTACACGACAAGATTACTTATTTCATGACATTGATGTAAACTTAAAAAACCTAATTTAAAGAAATTATAGCTCTGCCCATGCTGTATCTAAGGTATAACGTACTTAGTTTACTTATACATAATAATAAAGTTTATGTGCCAAAGCAATAGTGACTAATATAGAATATAAAATAATATAGAAATTAATTAACTTACTGTCCTACCTACATACAGATTAATTTGCGTGCAGTTACCGAATTACATTTTCATTATATACATATAAAGCATTGTAACATTTTTTAGTCCTTGACAATACTACTACTAGTCATAACTCAGCCGAGTACTTTTACGAGGCAGATAAATACGGTGTAGCAATCTCTAAAAGTTTTCCAAAAATATATCTATTGTAGGTTATTTTTCGAGTGCAAAAAGAACGCCAGTTGCACAGTGCACGCTATGATTGCAGTATTGCATGACAGCCCACCGACACCCCCCTCACCCGCTTAATGTGACGACAAAAGGACACGTACCTATATTTTAGGATTCCGTTGTAAAACAAAGAATCTATATCGCGTTATTCCTGCACGGAACAAAAATTTGTGCGATTCGTGTTCCCATAGATTTATTAGGGTTTTAACCTCTCGTCTGCTGGCAGAGCGGACACAATAGAAAAAACATTGTGTCTCGCGTAGATCTACGTACGGTATACGAGAGGTTAACGATGAATAGTCTAATTACTAATAAATGTGGTTGTATTTTTTTACTTTACTTTTCAATCAAGATTTTTTTAATTTTCCCTTTTTGATATAATGTTGCGTCTATTTTGTCTTTAATCAATACAAATGAAAAAAGCTATATAAGCAAATACGCCGTTCTTCATAAGCAGGACAATGAAATAAGAAGTGAGGTTTATGACAACTATTATTAATGGTTGTATATACATAGGCATGTTAAAATGTAAACTATAACTTTACATTATAATATATATTACGCACGTTATATTCATGAATTAATAATATGTGTTTGCCCCAAATGGCCACTGAAACGTCTGATTAATTAGAAACGTACAAAACTTTAATAAACATGCCTTGCTACTCGGTTTAAGCAGTTTGAGCCTTGGCTTCTTAGGTAATATTTATGTCACACAAACTTAAATTTGATCTGCGCATTTGGTCTAGTCGTAACTAACGTAACGTCATAACTTGGTGTGATCTGTCTGTCTTTGTAAAGTACCCTGCGGGGGCCATGCAAAGGGCTTGTTTCCTAGTTGTCTTAAAATTAACTGATGCTACTATATAAACAAATTGAACTAGGGTTAGGTAGTAGCAAACAAAATAATACAGCTACTTATGTCATTGAAAAATAGTTTCGATCAAAACGTACTAACTACAATTACTTACTTCATACTTCAACTTTTTTCCAACTATACAAAAAGACATGACATTAAATTCATACTGTGTTAAAATTCAGAAATATACGACAAATATAAAGGACTTGCATAATGTGAGTTGCCAGTTTGCAAAATGTCTGTAAATATTTATTGTAACCCCATAGTAGGAACCTTCATGTTTATTTTAAAGATTACAATATCCAGCTATCAATAAAAACGTATTAACATAACCTATGCTATATTTACGCCAAGAGAAATAATTAGAATTGAAACAAATTAAAATGGTTTTCCTTTTTATTGGAATTATGATTATGCAACATGCATCCATCTTAACTTTTCAATTACATTTGTTGTTTACATTTTGCTCCCGCCAATTTTATTTATATTTTTTGCATTAGCCGTGAGATCCTAAAATTAATTAATTAATTTTGGTTACAAACTACACATATTATGTATTGGTTGGGAATAATGAATATATCAGGATATCCACAAAGACAACGTTATAACTACAGCCAGTGAAGAACTAGAGACAAATTCAGGCCAATTATTTAAATACCTGGATAATAACAATATTTTGTATTCCTAAGTTACAGTTATTTTGATAGCCACCAATTTTGGGTACAACCAAAATACCTTCATCATCTTAGCCTATCGCAGTCCTCTGGTTAACATAGGCCAAGTGTACGCCAGCTGTTCCCAACACTTTGGGAAGACCATTGTTGGTTCATTCAAAATATATTTAAATTAATTATGATCAGCATTTTAAAATTCATATTCTATTTACGTGTTGGCCGAAACCACCCTCAAATTGCAACAATAAAATAAAAAGTTTAAAAACTATTCCTCGTATATCAACATACTTTTTGCCGTGTCATATTGTTTGCTTGTATCGTCGTCGCTTGTGTAAACGCCCTGTTACACGGTGATGCATTTCGTTTGGTTGCGAATTAATTTAACTAAGCATCCATGTAGACGTCTAGATGGCGCCGCTGTGTACGAGCTCATAGCTGCAAAGCTTATTTGCTTGTATTGCATATTTCAACGTGATATTTATGTATATCACACATCTAAACAAATATTATAAAGAGGAAAGATTTAATTTTTTGTTTGTTCGATTTAACTCAAAAACTACTCGACCGATTTTAAAAAATCTTTTACCATTAGAAAGCTACATTATCAGCGGGTAATATAGGCTATATATATTTTATTGAAAAAAATTGAAAAAACTAAATAAATATCCACCCGTGCATAGCCTGAACGTGCCGCTAGTTCATATAATATTCATGTAAAAATAAATAGTGGTGATCTTTTTATGTTACTAAGGCGATAACCAAGCTCACGATTCACCTGCTGGTAAGCAGTTACGACAAACGTAAGCATGATGCCTATGGACGCTTGCCAAGTGCATCACTAACGCGATACTGACTCTAAAATACAAAGCTTTTAAAATATGTATTTGTATTATCATGGTTTTGTTTAATGGGTAGCTAACCTTAACACACCTTAGTAAGTACCAATTTTTTGAAACGACATAATATGACCTTTTTGCTACACGAATATTTATATAAATATACTTACATAAGTAGTTATGAATATTTTATAGGCAGTCTGTTCGTAAATTCCATGGATTACACAGGTAATCATGCAGTATTTTTCAACTACATCGGCAATTAGGAAAATTGGTCACGCATGTCATGGGGTAGGTAGGCAGTAGGCGCAATTACTTCATGTGTCGCATATACTGCACACTGTTAGGAACACAATAGGTACATATTATATAAATTATGTATAGCATAACCTTGTTTGGTTCACGTCATTTTCTATTTAACGTGTTTTATTTATTTACAAAATAGAATTAAATTTTATTTAAATATGTTTTTTTTAATGTATGGTAAACAATATCACTGGCCTTTTGGTCAATTGGTTAGTGACCCTGACTGCTAAGCCGAAGACCAGAGTCTCTAGAAAAGTGGCATAAGCGATAGTCGAATCGAAAAGTCAAAAAATAAAATGTATGGAATTTGACGTGAGTCTACGACATATTCTTTTTTGACTTTTCGATTCGACTATCGCTTATGCCTCTTTTCTAGAGACTCAGGACATATCTTCCGAATAGAAATCAGAAAATTCTTCAGCTGAAATCTAATATACTGTCGGACACATTCACTGGACCAAAGTAGAGATGGATTTTCAAACTATAAGCCTTTGCATAAATTAATCAACCTGATAAGTTAATACATAGATACATAAGGATTTCAGAGAGGTAGGGCACTATACTAGCGAAGAAGACAACAGCCAGCATACCTGCGTAGTAGTCTGTGCAGGTATGTTTTTTTTTGCCTGTTCCAAGAGAAGGTAGGGGAAACAAAAGAAACCGTTTTGCACGGGTAATGTTTGCATTTTGGATAAATATTTTATTTATAAGTCATTTTGCACGTCTATCGGTGTATATGGTTTCAATAAAATTATGTTTGAACTATATGTGTGTGTGTATTTCTAGGCGTCTAGGAAATTCAAGGTATATATTCTTTACGTCATTGGGAAACTTGCCTGTAAAGGCTTTTATTCATTTTGTATCCAGAATTTTATATTTCTATTGAAGTACCTACTTAACAAAAACTGAAATCAGTGTAGATTAAAATAATATTATTTTAATCTACACTGATTTCAGTTTTTGTAACAGAAAATATTTTCTGTTTCATCTTACATAATATATTCGTGATTAGTCTATTTTAATTCATAAAAGAATAATTTGAACGGATGTTTTTAGAAATTTCAATTAATTCAAATAAAAATCAATACTTTGTTTTACTTTGCTGCTATTCGTTCCATTCGCATCCTGGGTGGGGCAAAGTATTATTGGGTCTTTTAAGGGATTTCTCAGTAGAAGTGGTCTACAATTTGCTTAGTATATTATTATGGCAATAAGCTGGCTTGCTTGTTTAAAATATAATACATATGATTTGAATATCTACTATTAACAACGCAAGCGCCCTATTTACTTACACCATTTTATTCATTATTTATCATCTGCTTACAGTGAAGGAAAACGCCGTGAGGAAACCCACATGTCTTAGAAGTAATTCTAAAGACACGTTTGATTCACCAACCTGCATAAGATCAGCGTGTGTGAGTTAAGATCTAAACCCCTCCTCTCTCTCTCTCTCTCTCTCTCTCTCTTCGAGGAGAGGAGACCCGCGCCCAGTAGTAGGACACATATAGGTTGAATCTTATAATCTGCCTACCTCAGGCGGGCGTGATGATATGTATATATTAATCTTACTCAATTATTATGTAACATAATCCTTTATCAGCTGCACTAATATAACATTAGGCATTGTATCCATGCAATACGACACGTGTGAAGTTCAACAAAGTAAAACAAAACATAAATATAATAATTACGACTCACGAACATTTTGCACGTCTTTTTTTCAAACATTGTTGGCAAAATCGCACCTTAACCGTTAACTGCTTTGACGATTAACATAGGCTACATGTACCTTATGTGTTTAGATAGATAACACTTGAACGCTCTCAAGGTAATGTCATGGTGGGAAATAAATAGTAGGTATAGTAATTAGAACCCGCGATACTTTGTTCTGTATTGCGTAATGAAAAATAAAATGTACCTATAGTGGAAAAAGATATAATATATCTTATATAGTGATACTTTTGGTTGCAAGCGTCCATAGACTACGGTAATCGCATAACATCAGGTGGCGCGTATGCTTGTTTGCCACCCAAGCAGTATAAAAAAATACGATTAACATGAAGACAGGATCCATACAATAAAGCAACTCGAAATGAAGAACCGCCACCTTACAGAAGACCACAGCCAAATAACTACACGCAGTAATAGTGTTCCTGTGCGCGAGTAAAGGGTTCCAGTGATAATTTTAAGTAAGCGATTTCATTTTAGAGCCTCTAGACAAGTAGAGAATAGAATCGAAAAGTCAAAAAAACAAATGTATGGAATTTGACGTAGGTCGACGATATAATGTCGTAAACTTACGTCAAATCCCATACATTTAGTTTTTTGACTTTTCGATTCGACTATCGCTTATGCCACTTGTCTAGAGGGGCAGAAACGTTTTCCTATCCTAGGTCCACCCATAACATAAAACCCTAATATTAAAAGTTTTTGGCTCGGCTACGCCATAGGCTACGTTAATTAATAACCTTCAGATAGGCCGTATGCTTTTTTAAAAAGTTATAACGTTCCTTGTACTAATAAAAGTAACTTATTTGCCATCCGACGGAATGCCGGCTGCTTCTGAAAATTTGCAAGCAAATAAACCAAGTCTGACTCCTGAAACCGTCGCGCGGATAGACGCCGAGTTAATGACTAAGGACCCCTTACTTAAATCAGACGGCTATCTCCTAAATTAATATAAGAGTTAAACGATTTTCTAAGTAATTTAATGTATACTACTTACTCAAGTTTTGCGCTTTGCCCGACCAAGAAAAAAACCAGTAAGACCTCGGAAATTGTTGGAATAGACAAAAACAAATCCATCTCATTTCTAAATAACAGTCTATCTCGTTCTTACTTTTAAATATTAGTTTTTATATACCAGCCCTCTACGAATACTTGACGGCCAGTTTACTAAAGCTCTGCATGGAATTAGAATTAGTTATTATATACATAAACGCACCTTCGGAATATAATGATCAATAATAAAATTATTGAGACAGTATAAAATAGTTGTATCCATTTGGTGTTCTTATACCCTTACTAACTCACTGAATTAATAAATAAAACAACCATAATAATGAACATACAACTTTCTTAAGTCCCGCAAAAAACTAAGGCTGGCCAAAGCTTAACGATGTAATAGCCTTACATAGTTTTATTTCATTAGCATAGCTATCTGATATTCGCAGGTAGGCAATAGAAAATAATTGTATCGGCCATATTTTATTTACGGAGCTTCGCAACCAACGACGGTAATTAGCGATTTGCATGTAGTCGATGGTCAATTAGTTGTCTCCGCTCCACTTGCCCCTACTCCTCGTTCCTACTTTGTTCAACGTTCAAATTAGACTACCAAACGCGTAGTAACTGCCACAGAGTAAAAGACTCATTTCTTTGTATACCACAAAATGCAGTATAATAAAATATTGCAGGCAACCTTTCTACTCTATGTAGGTTTTTCAGTTGAGGATGGTGGCGGTTGAGTTTAGTGTGACAATATGAACAATTGGAAAACCGCCGGATTTTACGAGCACTTGCGACTTCTAACGACATTCGTCTCCCATTAAGTAGGGAAATTGGAAGGATAATACCCCAAATGCGATGCAGTTTGTGGATTTAAGTTTGGTACCTACATAGGTAAATTGGTAGCTTTATACAATTACTTCTATGCTTTAAAAGACTATGTGCATCTTAGACTTAGACGCTTCAAATATATGGCTAAGTACATCTTGATACCTACCGCTAATGTAAGTCTGTATAGCCGCCTGTGGTATCATAAAGGATAGCATATTTTTAAGTTTATTTAATTGGTTAGGTCCTGGGTTATGTTATATGCCGAACGCAAACTGTCCAGGGTCTTTATTCGAACGAGCGAGCGATGCGAGCTACGTTTTATGATTTTACTGGAACAATCCAATGATATGTCCAGCAGTGGACGTCTTTTGGCTGAGATGATGATGAATCCAATGATTGTATATATGTAAAATAAATATTTGTTAACAAAAAGATTTTTTAACTTCGAACAAGTCACAAAAAAGGTTGTGCTATTTAGTTCTATAAATAATTAATTAACAATGGCCATTAGGCCTTAGTAAAAATTAAAATACAAATTTTATTCAAATACCAACCCATGGCCACGCCATCGTTCATCTCAGCCAACGTAACGAGATGAACGATGCGTGGCCATGGGTTGACATTTGAATAGACTACGCACTAAACGCACTAACATTACTTACCTACACCTTCTAAAAGGCAATTAGATTTTATACCATATAATTTTTTTATGAAATATTCTTACAATATGCCACATCTTACACAAATATTCATGATTAAATAAATCTCATATAAATGCACTAGATATGGCGATAATTTTTAGGGCGAAAATCTAGAAAAAAAACGCTATAATATTTTTTTTCTGATCATGTAATCGTACAGGACAAATGCCGCTAGACAAAAACATAATGAAACAACGATCCAACGTAGAAATGATTCAGACTATGGAATTTATTTTCTATCATAATTTAATTTTTAATCAATGGCGACCATAAAGATAAGTAAATTTCAAATTAAGCTAACCGCTATGAGGAAGTCATAGTAGAGCCGCAAGGGCTAATCAGGGCCAACTATATCGCATGATTTCAGAGACAAATTGTGGTCTCAATGTGTTTTCAAAACACGGTCACACCTCTAAGAACTACCCACGACAGGCTTACTTGGCTTCGAGCCCCTCAAGATTCTTGTAATTGTAATCTATATAAATTCCAGTCACTGCTAACCGTAGCCCTCCTATAGATATTGTAAAACAAACTTAATAAATACGTTACAAGAAATATGCACATGGAATTGTTTACTATTGTGTGTCTAAGCAAAGAATATGTGTTTAATTGTTCATAATTGTAATGATTAAGAGGTCTTATATGCAGAGACGTGCTAACATGTGTCTACAGGCATAGTATAAAGAAATAGGTAGTACAGAAACTGCGCCTAAATATCAAAAATGAATACCTACTACTCAGCGTCAATTCAATCATTCTAGAAGTACGTGCAGACATCGTGGCGGACGGAGCGCCCCCCGGTGTGCGAACAGTCGGTAGCGCATCGGTTAATCACAACTTGTTTTTATATATTTATTTTGATCAAATTTCATATACTTAATGACAATATTAGTAGTACCTATAACTCTTATCTCATAACAACAATTAAATAGTCTTTTATTACAATGATTATATTATTGCGATGTGTCAACCCTATGCGTTACAAGGGCGCTTGCGAGGTAAAACGCGCTCTAGGTATTTATCTGTCAGCTTTTGCGCAACTATAATAGAGATGCTCTACTACCTATTTCTTTACATGTACAAGGCATACCTTGTGTTTAGTAGCGTTACTAATGTGTCTTATTCGAGGCATGAGCTACACCTACCAAGAAAAACTTTTTCAAGTTTTTTTTATTTTATTTATTAATTACAAGCGCCGCTTCCGAGTTAAACCGCTAAACATAAATTAGCGGATTTATTTTCTTTCGTACTCACTTTTATGCTTACCTAGTAACAAAAAATAAATTATACACAGATAAGGAATATCTGTGTATAATTTATTTTGTTAGTAGGAAACTAACATTACAACTATGCGAAAGTAATGTCTGTCTTTCTAATAAGCGGTGGTGGCCAGATGGGAACCGAATTGCATGCATTAGAGTGCGAGTTCAATCCCGGATGGCAGAATCAATGTAAATTTGACTTTGTGGAATTGATATGTGATAATCAAATAATTGACCCAAAAAAATAACATCCGGTTTTTATGATAGACCAAAATAGAAAATGTTTTCTTTAAAAATGCATCCGTAAATGAGCACTGGAGATCTGTACTCACGCACAACACACAACTAAACCACTGTCTGTTATTTAGGTAACTGTTTTATAAGGTAAAGGTAAAAGATCTTTCATAAGGTGGACTGCTAGCCAAGATAAAGGTCCTAAAAGCCTTAAATAATATTGAGCAAACAAAAAACCACGTCTACAAGCTGTTTTCGAGAGTCATTACGAATCGTCTCGCGTTCAGGTTTGACGACTTCCAGCCTCCCGAACAAGCCGGTTTCCGAAAAGGGTTTAGTACCATAGACCACATACATACGCTGCGGCAGGTTATACAGAAGACCGAGGAGTATAACCAGCCTCTATGTCTAGCGTTTGTGGACTATGAGAAAGCCTTTGATTCGATCGAGACCTGGGCTGTGCTACAGTCTCTCCAGCGGTGCCAAATTGACACTCGGTACGTCGAAGTGTTGAAGTGCTTGTATGAAAACGCCACCATGTCGGTCCGTTTCCATGATCAGAGCACGAAGCCTATCCAGTTGCAGCGAGGTGTAAGACAGGGTGATGTCATATCCCCGAAACTCTTCACCGCTGCACTGGAAGATGCTTTCAAGCTTCTGGATTGGAATGGACTCGGCATCAACATCAACGGCGAGTACATCACTCACCTTCGATTTGCCGACGATATCGTGGTCATGGCTGAGACCATGGAAGACCTTGGCGCAATGCTCGATGGCCTTAGTAGAGTCTCACTACAAGTGGGTCTTAAAATGAACATGGACAAGACCAAGATTATGGCAAATGTCCATGTCGCACCCACCTCTGTCACAATTGGAGGCTCTACACTTGAAGTTGTTGACGAGTATGTCTACCTGGGACATACAGTCCAGTTAGGTAGGTCCAACTTCGAGAAAGAGGTCACTCGTCGAATCCGACTCGGCTGGGCAGCGTTTGGGAAGCTACGTAATATCTTCTCGTCCCAAATACCGCAGTGTCTCAAGACGAAAGTCTTTGACCAGTGTGTGTTGCCAGTGATGACATACGGATCTGAGACGTGGTCGTTCACTATGGGCCTCGTGCGAAGGCTCAAAGTCACCCAACGAGCAATGGAGAGAGCTATGCTTGGAGTTTCCCTGCGAGATCGAATCAGAAATGAGGAGATCCGTAGGAGAACCAAAGTAACCGACATAGCTCGGAGAATTGCCTCCATTAAGTGGCAATGGGCCGGGCACATAGCTCGCAGAACTGATGGCCGTTGGGGCAGAAAGGTTCTAGAGTGGCGACCACGAACTGGAAGACGAAGCGTGGGCAGGCCTCCAACAAGGTGGACCGACGACCTGGTAAAGGTTGCGGGCAACCGATGGGCGAGGTCGGCTCAGGATCGAGAGTTGTGGAAAACCTTGGGGGAGGCCTATGTCCAGCAGTGGACGTCTTTTGGCTGAGATGATGATGATGAATATTGAGCAGTTCTTTACAGTAAAATCCTATTTTTTTTACCCTCTGTAATTCTGTATAACATTTACATATTATCACGGCCGTCAGGACAATGGTACGCCAGACATACTTACTTGCTTCCTCTGCATTTGCCAATCTCTTCATGCGTGAACGTAGGTACATTTAATTTGGCCCGTTTTAGCACATAACCTACTTGGTCGATGAATAGCATTTATATGCACTAATTATACATAGAAGTAACTAGACTGTCCTGATGGCAACGGCCAGACAGTCATTGTAATATTCTTGTTAGAAAAAATATAATAATAATCTGTATACAACTAGCGTCATCTCTGACCCGTCCCCACATCGTTGGCCATTTCCCGGTTAAATGTATATACTATGACATTCACAAATAACGTGGCTTTCTATTGGTAAAATAATTTCAAAATCGGTTTAGGAGATCCAGAGATTATACACCGTACAACTTCACACACTTTATAATTTTAGTATAGATTATGGTTGTGGTCCAACCTACATTTTGATTATAGAACCTTGTCTATGATTCAAAAAACTACTACATTATAGTCTATGATAAACCACTACGCGTGTTTTATTAGTTCCAAAAAATTTATATAAATAAATTAGTAAAAACGGAATAGCACTGTATGGCTAATTGATAAATTATGTGCATGATTAAAATGCAGACTGACAATGGCCTTCAGATAGTCAAGTCTACACTACTATCTAACACTAAACAATTTGATATAGGTATACTTAATTAAGTCGCAATTATACCAATTTTTTTATTCTACGATGGAGGCAATCTAGCATACGGCCCGCGTGATGGTAAGCAGTTACCGTAGCCTATGGACGTTTGCAACACCAGAGGTATCACTCGCGCGTTGCCGACCCTTTAAAATCTTATAACTCCTTTCTTGAAGAACCCCATGCTATAGTCTCTAGGGAGCTCATTCCTCAACCTAATCGTACGTCAGAGAAAATTCCTCTGAAACCTTACAGTACGGCACACTAAAGGGGCCAAGATATAAGTACGAACTCCTAGTCGATGGCGCGGGGTGCGTAGATAAAATACAACATAATATCTTTAAATTTTTTTCTTTCTTAAAATGTAAGCAGAAGTGAATTACAAAAACACGTCTCGCGAGTTTAGGAGGTCAGCCTATTGCCCTAAACCAGAGGCCGTATTATAGTGACCTTATAGCGATTTATATTTTGAATATCGTACAGTAACAAGCTAGACGCTAGGTTACAAAGTTGACATCGTAGTTTTTCATTTGTAGTTTAGGAGAAATTAACATTATTGACAATTGGGCAAGTATAATATTTACTACAAAGCATTACTGTCTGCAGAAATTTATTAATAGAACTAAATATCCAACGGATTCGCACAAATCAATTTGTTAGGTTAATTAAATATACCTATGTTATGTGTGTCGTCTAGAGAATCTAGAGACCGTCTATACAGGTACCTATGAATGCACGGTTAAATGAACGCCCCTTAGATTTCCTCATCCTAATTGAAATCTCTTCATGTATATTCAGACTTCAATTATAAGTACTCGTATAATGTATTGAGAGATACCTACTTTGGTTTTCTTTTTTATATAGCAACTAAGCCGATGAATGTCGACTGCCGTACTTATGTTTGTTTTGCGGATAGTGGATAACAATATCCCGATTCGCAAACTTGAAAAGCTTGTATATTTATTATCTTTTATTTTAATTTAAGAACATGCAAACACAGTACAGACGCATACTACAAATTAATGAATAGACAAATAAAATTTGAATCTGACAGCCCATAACCTTCCTCAAGAAATAAGCTATCGGATAAAAAAATATGTTTTCCAATCCAATTATCAGTATCAGAGATTAGCGTGTTCAAACGAATAAACGAACATTTCAGCTCTATATTTCTGACTACTTTGCCATAGGTCGTGGGTTCGATGTCCACCCAGGACAAATCTTTGTGTGATGACCACAAATGTTTGTTCTATGTCTGGGTGTTAATTATCTATAATATGCATGTATTCAGAAATATATATTATGTTTATCAGTTGTCTGCTTGCCATAGTACAGGCCTTGCCTAGTTAGGGATCAGATAGCGGTGTGTGAGTTGTCCCAAAATATTATTATTATATATTAGTCTGAAGTATATAGGATACCTCTGGAGTTGCGATCGTTCATAGCTACGTATGCTTGTTTGCATGCGTAGTAGAACAATAAAACATTTATACAAGTAGATCATCATCTCAATCCATATACGTCCCACTGCTGGGTACGGGTCTCCTCCATACACTTGGAGGGATATTAGCCTATTATACCACGCTGGCCAGACGGGTTGGTATAGGGTTTTCTTTCGAGTTTTCCCTCTCTTGCAGTGGATACTGCTGCCTGACTTACTCCCTTAGTCGACTCTTACGACACCCTCAGGATGGAAAGGGGTGGTGACATTTGTATTCTTAGTCCGTCTCCACACGGGCAATACATACACATATACAGGTAGATATCCAAATATTTTATACTATTCTTGTCTAGAATAGAATCATTTTCCACTTTGTTCCCTACCATTTCTTTAGTGTTAGTTAGCTCACACGCTATGGATGCGTTTTATCGTAGTAAGTTAGACGGTCGCCGGGTCTCGTCGCCGTCGCCCCGTCGTCGGTATAAAACGCGCACCGCTTGGTAAGGTACTCAGTAACACCATCTAGACGTCTACATTGGCGCCCTCGCTCGCCATCCGCTAAATTAATCTCAGGAGATTCGACGAAGCACGCCATCACACTGAGTTTTTTTTTACTTGGACATAATATAGCATCACGCCTTTATCTACGAATGTAGATAGATGTGTACATGGCACCCAGATTTCACTAGCTATTATAAGAATATGTAGAAAAGAAAGAGCCCTTGCTTATCTCCATACCACCCGGGGATTGATCATCGGGTGGTATGGAGGTTTCTGGATTCGAACCTGAGCTCCGTGCACGACAGGACTACAACTGCGCCATTAAGATAGTCTCATACCTTATTGATAAAACATGACTATTCCATAATTTTATTTGGTATTTAGTTTTATTTTCCCTTTTGAAACGCACATGTCTTAGAAGAAATGCTAAAGGCATGTCTGATCCACTAAACCGCATCAGGCTAGCGTGTGTAGATTAGGGTTTAAACCCTCTTTATCTCTCGCTGGAGGAGAGTAGGACTTGTGCTTAATAGAAGGAAATAGTTAAATGGGTTGCTATTATTATTATTTTGGAAAATACTTCTCATTACTCCCAGCACTTGAGACACTAGGGAACGAGCCATAAGTTTGTCACATGGGACTATACACACATACAATACACACAAAGTTTTCTCCTGTATAGGTATCGAAGAAACAACACTAGGTACGCACCTTTACCACTAGACTACACATACAGTCAAGTTCAGTTGTCTATACAATGTCATAGCTAATTTAAACCATGCCGTTATCTAATGCAGCTCTGTTCAAAGCCTGAAACGCATTTACACACACATCCGTACTTTACAATTATTTTTAAAGACTACTTATTACTCCCAACACTTGAGACACCAGGGAACAAGCCATAAGTTGGTCGCAAGGAAATATACAATACAAACAAAGTTTTCTCCTGTACAGGTATCGAAGAAACAACACTAGGTACACACCTTTACCACTAGACTACACATACAGTCAAGCTCAGTTGTCTATACAATGTCATAGCTAATTTAAACCATGCCGTTATCTAATGCAGCTCTGTTCAAAGCCTGAAACGCATTCACACACACATCCGTACTTTACAATTATTTTACAACACACACGTAAGATTACGATACACGTGTTTCTAATAAAATTTTATATTCACGCCTGTATTCTATTGGACTATAACTCTAAAAATATATAGGTGATTCTTATATACTTACGAAGTATGCGTTAGGTGACATAACAATGCATGTTATGTAATATGTTGTGTCATACAGGATGCTCAGTGCGTCATGGTCACGTTATCTGTACACCACCTACTCGATTAGTTATTATATAAAAAAATTACTTTTTAACGGTTGTGAGGCAATTTTTTTATATAATAATAGGCGGCATGCGGCACGTCCGGGTTTAGGGCGGTTTATTTAGTGTTCGTAGAGGTTTTCCTTCTTTTTTTTTAAATACTAGCTGTTGCCCGCGGCTCCGCCCGCGTGGATGTCGGTTATCGCTGTAAAATGTGTTATTCCAGACCATAATCTATCTCTGTGCCAAATTTCTTCCAGATCCGTTCAGTAGTTTTTATGTGAAAGAGTAACAAACCTCCATCCATCCATCCATGCTTACAAACTTTCGCGTTTATAATATTAGTAGGATAGCCTATGTTACTCGATAATATTGTAGCTTCCTATAGGTGAAAGAATTTTTAAAATCAGTTCGGTAGCTTTTGAGTTATATGTATATTGCAAACAGATATATAAATCTTTTCTCTATATTCTATTAGTATGGACTGGTTTTCGCCCGCGGCTTCGCACGAGTGATATGCAATAATAATATTTTGGGACAACTCACATAATTTACACAGAACAAATAATAGTACTCGTCACACAAAGATTTATCCTGGGTAGCAATCTGACCCACAGATAAATCATTAAAACAGGAAAATCTACATGTCGATAAAAATAAAAAGTAGTAGTACCATTAAAATTTTTAAGATTTTTCAGCAGTTTCCCAAACCAATATCCCAAAACTTGCAATTATTACGGTTTTTTTTACTCACTTTAATAAACATAGATTTATCATTATATTCTTTTTTTCTATGAAGGCTATGTCCATTTCTGTACGAAATGAGAAACATTCGCATTCATAAATAATAATTAAGATGGGTGATAAGTAATACCTATTCATTAGATACAGCTAACATAAATAACGTGCGTCTCTTGTATTTTTTTCAGACTTTATTTCTTGACTTATAATAACTAGTAGGTACCTAAGTTACAATTGTGATATAATATGCAAACTAAAGCTGCTTAAGCCAACAAAATTTGTAACTTCTTTATTTTTTTTATGTATTGTATTGTATTTGTATTTTAAAAAGAAAACTCTCGCAATGAGGAGCAATCCATGTGTAGCGGGGGACTTTATAAACATACAATAAACGGACACAAAGTACACCCAGACTCGAGACAACTATTTATGGATCATATATATTTTTGTTTTAGGGATCGAACCCACCACACGCCGAGCAGTGGTATCAAATCAAATCATTTTCTCACAGATAGGTATAATACAGAACAACCTTGATCAAATTTGACTAGTTCCGAAGGTATTAGCAAGCAAATCAAGTAGTTGACATTGCGCCAAACTGCCAACGCTTCTGACGCCCCAGTTTTGATTTCCTCGGGTCAGACGACACATGCACATTGTTCTAATCGAATATAGATTTATGCTATATTATTTATGATAAGCTTTCTACGTACACATGAATCTTGATACATTTAGTTGCAAGTATCAAAGCCGGATATTTTTGCAGTAGTAAGTAGGTACTTTAATAAGGGTGCAAGTAAAAAATTGCTTTTAGCGATAAAGCAGCCTTTTGTGCATTAGTTTTTCAATTTGTTATGTTATTATAGACTATTTTACTATGAGTATACTACTGGTGAAAGAGTTTTTAAAACCTGACCATCTTCGATCATTGCTTAACCATTAGTCTTTCGGTTTATTTATTACAAACAAAAATACAAATCTTTTCTCTTTATAATAAATTCAATCAATTACCATGGCGTGCTAAAACGTGAGTAATTCGAGCGAGAAAGAGGAACAAAGCTATATAGCGCGCATTGCTCCATTCCTCTTTCTTTCTTGAAAGACTCACTTGGTAAGGCCCCTGGATATAAGTCTCTCCTAAAATGTATTTAAACGCCGTATTTCTAACTTCTACTTGACTACATTTATGAAGATTTGCTTTAAGCATGGTCAGTAAGTAAGGTGCATCTGCTTAAGTAAAGCCACAAGCTCGAGCCGAACTACGCGAGTCCCAACCCGCTGCGCCAAGATTAATTTAGTTTGGAGAACGCATTCGTTCCCTGTCTAGTCACTTAGAACAATTTCATGCGAGAAATGAGAAGAAAAACTATTGGGGTTAAAATAGTAATCATAGTATGACATATTACTTGCTGCAATCAAAGGAAATTGAACAAATTAATATCTGTCATTAAATTTGCATAACAGCAAGGTTGGTGATTGACTTACAATTTACTATTGTCCAGTGTGTTGTAACTTTGATCGCCCGACGGGACAAAAAATTGTGAGATCCACAAATGGTGTTTCCAAGCCTCGGTCTACTTTGTGGTTAATATAATAATTGGAATGAGCTCCCTGCCGAGGTTTTCCCAAGAGACTATAGCATGGGGTTCTTCAAGAAAGGAGTTATAAGGTTTTTAAAGGGTCGGCAACGCGTGAGTGACACCCCTGGTGTTGCAAACGTCCATAGGCTACGGTAACTGCTTACCATCAGGCGGGCCGTATGCTTGTTTGTCACCATAAAAAAAAAAATTATAATAATGGATGAAGTCAAAAGTCGCGGGTCTTTATAGCCCCACCGGTTTTAATTTCATCCAAGTGGTTTTATTAGAGAACAGGAACAACCTAACTTACTTAAACTATGTGCTCGTCAGTTATTACACCTAACAAACCAATTCCAATAGACTCGATCTATTACTCGTTCGTTGCTAGGTATGCAGTAAGAATTTCATCAAAATTGTTTCGTTGTGGATACTACGAGTACTTCGACCCATGATCCGTGTTTTAAAACCCACCATAAACAAATTCCATCAACTTTTTTTAGCTCGCACGCAGTTATTTTATAGTACGATGGAACGGTTATCCGATAACACTAGAAAAAGATCAACGGCACGTGCTTTTAGACAAACGGAGGCAGCTCGATGTATTTTAGAAAACTGTCACCCATCCATAGACCGACCTCGACAAGCTTGCCTGGGTTCGCAGATGTATTCGATCAGTGCGGCCATTACTTAGTTACGATAAGCCGCCATATATAATACATCACATACTCACTACTAAGATGCTTATATCAGAAGATGCTAACAGTAAAAAGATCGTTAATTCAAGCATTACATGGCGTAGGAACATTTCAAGAGGAAAATCCGAGCGCAGTTTTTCCACTATAATCTCCTCGCTGTCCTGCGACCGACGACGTTGATGGATGCAGGTGCAGCAAGAAACCTGCCTTCACACTCCAGAGTATTACAGTCTTAAAGCAAACGAGCAACTTTTAAACTGTTCACGTGAAAATGTTTCAGTTTTACTTTTTGTGTAATCATGCGAAGCTAAGTTTAAGGCATCTTACTAATCTTACTGTTATAAATGTATAAGTTTGTGCGCATGGATGTTTGTTACTCTTTCACGTAAAAACAAGTGAATGGGTCTAGATGAAATTTGGCATATTGAAAGATTAAAGTCTGGAATGGCGAATAGGCTACTTTTTTCACGCGGTCGCAGCCGCGGGCAAAAGCTTATTAATTATAATAATAATATATATTAATTGGATGGACAAATGATTGTTACTTCTTCACGCAAAAATTACTCGACAGATTTTGATGACACTTAACAATGTAATACCTTATATACCAGAATAGCTCATAGACTAATTTATTTATCAATGTAGGTATCCATACTTCCGTAGCAGAATTCGCGGGCGAAAGCTAGGAAATTCTACGTGTCATGAAAGTCAATAAAAACTTTTAGACGAGAAAGCATCATGAAATAGTTGATAATAAAGAACATAACATGACGACTTTTACCCCATAGGGATAGGTAGAAAGTCATAATTCATAACCACGTTTTGTCTCTTATCTTACGTCGAGGCGAGCCTATTTCAAGATATATTTATCTTTTATCTGTATGAATATAAATTAATGTACGTAAGTATGTTTGTCCAAATTTATTATTACATTTTAACTATTATTAGAATTACAACTGCTTATACATGTTGAACTATTTCTCAGAATAATGCATTGCAACTTTCATAACATAAGGTTCGCATTGGCCCCATAATGTGATATTTTTTGCAATACAAGAAGTAATGCCGGATGGATTGTCAGCTAATTTAATTTGCCTAAAGCCAGTTTCACAGTATTAACTGAGTAAAAGGCACGTTTAAGAAAATAACGAGCTAAAAACTCCTGCTAGTCTTTTTAATCGCCAAAGAATAACAATACTATGTACTAACCCTATTCTTTAATATTCAAATGCCTACGAAAATTTAATACGCAAGCTTGTGTGAAAATGTTTGTTGCTTAATAGTGCTAAAACTGTTTAACGGATTTTAATTAAAATTATAGCTTATATTCTGGAATAGGATGTAAGTTCATATTTCTTTTTTTTTAAAGACACCCACGCGGGCAAAGCCACGGGCAAAGGCATACTTTGATTTACATAAAGTAGCAAACAAGCATATGGCAACCGCGTTATGATAAGCAATTACCGTAGCCTATATATGATTGCACTAGGGGTCGCCCGCGACTTCGTCCGCATGGTAATTTGGAACGTAGATTTCCCCGATTTTGCAACATATCTCACTACTGCTCCGCTCGTATTGATCATAGCGTGATGTTATATAGCCCATAGCCTTCCTGGATAAATGCACTATTCAACAAAAAAAGATTTTTTCTAATCGAACTAGTAGGTACTTTCTGAGATAAGCGCGTTCAACCAAACAAACTCTTCAGCTTTATAATATTAGTAAAGATTACTTGGTAGATCACTTGCGTGTTTCCAACTCAAAAACACTAGAGTTCTGTATGTGTAATTATGAAATATCAAAACTGCGTCATAATATTATATATAGGTACCTCTGTAGAATTACAGAAAATAAGTCAACCAAAAATCCACACATAAAAGAATATAACTAATAAACGATGAAAATAAGTTTATTTTTGCTGTAAATACATATAAGCAAGAGAATTTCTCTCGATGAACATAGCATTAATTATAGTGAAGGCCATTTTCCGAGAACCCTGTGATACGATGACAAAGCATTGAAGTGCGGTGGCAAGCCCACGCTTTGATAACGCTCCACGGATCATTCTCAAAGTCTCTGTAAATGTGATATATCTACGCAATACCTTCTAGGTAGCTTTAGTCCATCATTATGTAAGGACGCTATTGTTTTATCATGTAGTGTTGATAGGCTAATGACATGACGGAACGGTTGGTTTATTAGTTCTCTCACAATTAACCACTGTGCAGTAGGTAGTGGGTTTGATTCCCACAAGAAACAAAAATTTCTGAGACCCAAATGGTTTTTCCAAGTCTAAGTAAACTTTGTGTCTGTTAATTGTATGTTTGTAAATTCTCCGACGACACAGGGCTTGTTTCCTGTTGCTGAAGTTAGCAATAAGTTTTCAAGAAATAACATAAATCAATATGTAAAAGTTGTAACTCATTTCTTTTAAATATTCACTATTTAATATACTTAAGTATCTAGGCGACCGAGCTACGCTGTTTTTTTTTTGCCAAATCACATATTTTCAGAAAAGAGTCCTCAACTTAAAAAGTATAACCTAATCTAAATACTAAATTAGCCTCGTTTCCATAGTACCTACTTGAATAACTATAATTCGAAACAAATAAAATTTATAGATAGATAGATAAATAGACATATAACTCTTTATTGTACACCAAAATACATATTGCTTACATAGTTTTGCTATATACTAAAGTTCTTAGACCTATTCAGTTATTTGCACGAATATTTTCTTTCAATCAAGCAGACAAGGCGCGGTCTCATAATTTATAACCGAGTGCCTTTCATATACTTCCATTTGTCTCTCCAACTCTTTTATTTGTCAAAATATTTTTAGGAACCCAAACATGTTTATATTGTGGCGCCCGTTCTCCCCTTTGTAGAGAGTCAAGCCAAGCAAAGTGTGTTTGTCGACCACGACCGAGGCGGAAGGAACCGACGCGCCGCAGTTGTCAAACTGTCGAAGATGCCACTGAAAAAGTAAACTTACACAACGTACCTACAATATGCAATATGGAAAATATTTAAAGTAAAATTTTGTTTAATAGAATGTCAGCCTTTGCGTTTTCTTGGAAACAGTTTTGTGTCGCGTCCATCTCGGTCGAACTTGTGGTCGAGGTGTATGTTTAGTATAAGTAGCGCCATCTTTTGTGTAATGTTGGTATTAGAGAAACAAAAATCTTAATGTGTGTTTTGTTTTTTTTTTGTTTTTTGCTATTTTATATGACTCCCGCAGAAAAGAACAATCCCTGTGTCGTGGAAGACTTGACAACCACGCAATTCTTGAATATTTTATACTTAGAGACAAAATATATTGACATCTTACATTATTATTAATACAGGTATGTAGATATCCATGCATTTATAACTCTAATTGGTACTAAACCGAAATTCTAGGAGCTCACTAAAACATTGAATTTAATTTCCTAGAAGTCCGTTTACCTTTGTTAATTTATTTACTACGTTCTGACGATCTAAGTTAGACTGAAAATCCCTTTACCCCATTTAAACTTAATTCCTATTCACTTTATCAACTAAGCAAACCGTTTTAAAGCTTCCACTCGTATATAAAGGCGCAGCCAAACTGGACAACCCCGTGAGAAATCGTTTTAATACTCAAAATCCGCTTGCAGTTTCAGCGTTTAATGAATTACGTCGGGTGCAGCCTCCGGCGCAAGACGTGCATCGATCAACGTCGCACCCCTTCCCCGTGTGGTGCACTAGCCACCCACCCCCTTCTACCCCTACTCCCCTGTGGTGGATAGGCGCAGGGAGACTACGACGTCCCCGCACTGCCCAAATAAAATATTCGCACGAGCGCCGCACTGCTCCAAGCTTAGATGTGACACTAGATGTCACTTGTCAAACTTGCAACTGTGAGAAATTGTTGGTGTGTTGGCACCACTATTTAATGTATACCTACTGTTTGATGTATGTTCTAGGTAATTTGTTAACTAGGGTAAGAATTATACGTAGAAAATTATACGTAGAACCAAACTACTTATATTGCTAGTTTTGTTTAGTTAGTGGAAATTATAATATGCAACTATACTTAGTTGTAAGTGTGATACAATAAATTAAATTTCATTAAGCAAATGGTATGTATTATACGTACCTACATATATGTTGTTTAGTTATGCTCTTTGAAAATACGTAGCTACGTTTGTGGAAATGTACAAAGAGTTTCATGATCTTTGTAGTAAAGTAAAAGTGCAGACATTGCATTTGAAGCAAGTAAGTGCAATTACTTATAGTACACAAAAATCTAAGTTAAATTAATCACTTTTATACAATACTAGATGTAGCCCGCGGCTTCGCCCAAATGGATGTCAGTCGTCGCAAAGAAAAGTACCTATTTACCCAGGATTATATCTCCTTGTCAAATTTCATTTTGATTCGTTAAGCCATTTAGTCGTGAATAGGCAACAGACATACTTGAGTATTTAGAATATTAGTAAGGATAAGTTTCAATTTCATATAAGTCCTATACCTACCTATTTTTTATAAAATATACGAGTTTTATTCAATCCAATTTTCTTATCTCACTTTATAGGTTCGGGTGTAAGATAAAAAAGAGGTAACTGCAAATTCGCTTGCGTTCTTGTGTAGCTGGGCTTTCGCCCGGGGCTCTACGTACAGGCTACGTGACGCTTCTGAATTATAAGAAAATGCATTTACGACGTTGCACCGCAGAGTAGACGAGACGCCCGGCATGTTTTCGTGCCTAGTACCTACTACGTGGGTTTTACACTATGATTCCCATGAATTTTATATTATAAAACCGGAGACTACTCTGGAGATTAACTGAATTGTAAATTAATAGAATATCCAATGTCTAGGCGTATAAGTAAAATGGAGAGTTCTTATGTACATTTATATTTTTCATAATTAGACTTAATGGGAAATTTTGTGAAGATAGAAAGATGTATGTTACTTCTTCACAGAATCGCTGGATGGAATTTGATTAATTTTACAATGTTTAAGTTTTCAAATAAGCTTTAATTTATTTTTTTAAATACAGGCATCCGTCACAAAATTTAGGGATGAAGCCGCAAGCGAAAGCCAGTTTTACATACTTAGTATAAAACAAGGTCGCTTGCATAGATTATTATCATACGGTTTTCACTATCATTAAGATAGTTTCTTGTGTTGTTCTGGTGGTTTATAAATAGGTATAATACATGCATTTAATATTAACAGTAAATATTTAAAAAGTTAATGTTAAAATCATTCATAATGATGACATCATCTTTATGGTAGAGATACCTGTTACAATCAAAACGTATATGCTTTATATGTTTTACTTCGGGCAGTCGTTCCGTGTAAGTATGTGGTTTTGGTATTGGTATTTTCTACCAAAATGCTCAGTATCAACTATCAGCCTGTGTCTGGAATCGTGCCTGATTATTGCAATAGGCCCCCTATTACAACGTTTGTGCCTACTCCTTCGGGGAAAAAGCGTAGTATGTTATGTTATATAGGTACCTACTGGATTCAGTACCTTTTCAGGCCGTGGAATATTGCAATTTGCGATGTTGTATTAATTCACAATATTGCAAATAGCCGTTGAATCTTTGGTTTATAAGATAATTTAATTAATAAATTCAGATAAAATGTAATTTAATTTCTCTCACAATAATTAGACAATTTGTAAAAATAAAAAGATTATGCTTTAGCGAGAAACTGTAGCAAGAAATGTATGCAGCTTACTTGCATCCGAGCTTATCGCATCTATCAACGTCCGAAGGCTTTCACGGAAGGCTTTGTTCGCACGGCGTGGGCGCCTCCCCCTCCCCTTCCATCTCCACCAGGCACCCACCGCCCGCCCTCAGACGTTACAAACAACTTCAGCTAACTCCGACAGCCGCCCAACTTTCTTTGTGGGTTGATAGCCTACCGAAATGTAGCCCATTTGTTAGTTTAAGGTAATTATAATACTAGAATTGAACTTTGATTAAATATTGATTGTCTATATTGATTGACTGCCTTGGTGGTCCAGTGGCCGCAGTATGCGCCTGCTGTGCACGAGGTTGTGGGTTCGATTCCCATACAGGACAAAACTTTGTGTGACCCGCAAAGAGTTGTTCTGAGTCTGGGTGTAATTTATGTCCGTTAATTGTATGTTTGTAAAGTCCCCCGCGTCACAGAGCTTGTTCTCTAGTGCGGGAGTTGTCTTTATAAAAGAATGGTATCTTCTAAACAAAGCAGGTTGTGCTGGCCCCTTCTGCTGCAACAGCGTAGGGTCTCTAAGGATGAAAATACAGCAATCCTTGGAGATTATATTTAAGCCGTTTGGACACAAAAGGAGTGTAAGGGGAATGCAAGTGCTCGCTGTTTTCACGACGATTAATTTAAACAAACTTTAACAGAATGTTGGCATATATTTGGTACAAAGAATAAGCATTATGACTGAACGGAGCAATGCTGCCAGTCTTTTGACAGCGATGATTTGATAATGCCTACTGAAGCGGTTTTAACCAGTTGTTGTCTATAATAATTTTCGCTCTCTACTCAGTTTTGTTGTTCTTTATATGTAATTGACTGCAGTTAGTTAAGTTATTATCATTATATTACGTTAGCTTCGAACGTTGCAAATACGTCATGTGTATGACATTGGCAGAATGAATGTATACGATGAGTGTTTTATTTTATTAGTAGCTGTTGCCCGCGGCTCCTCTGCGTGGATATCGCTTATCGCTGCAAAAAGTAGCCTATGTGTTATTCCAGACCATAATCTATCTCTGTGCCAAATTTCATCCAGATCCGTTCAGTAGTTTTTACTTGAAAGAGTAACAAACATCCATCCATCCATCCATTCTCACAAACGAATTTCGCCTATAGAAAGCTACATTATCAAGTATTAGTAAGTAAAATAGGCTACATTTTATTTAAAAAAATATAGGGATCCCCACTTAAACTAAATAAAGTCCACCTATCCGGAGCCGGGATGTTGCACTAGTAAAATATAAATAAATAGTACTAACTCTTTTGTTACAAAACTATTGCAGACATAATTGTTTTCATTATATAATACTAGCTGTTGCCCGCGACTCCGCCCGCGTGGACGTCGGTTATTGCTGTAAAAAGTAGCCTATGTGTCATTCCAGACCATAATCTATCTCTGTGCCAAATGTCAACCAGATCCGTTAAGTAGTTTTTACGTGATAGAGTAACAAACAGACACCTATCCATCCATCGCACCAACCATACTCCCAAACTTTCACATTTATAATATTAGTAAGGATAATTAAAGTACTTAGAGTCACTTAGACTGCATTTGGTTGATAGTTTTTTCGGTAAATATCTAGACATAAGTAAGCTAGGTAACGCATCGTGCTAAGTGGCGGGTGCATCTGTACGTAGAGGGCGCCACATCGATCAACGTCGTCGCGCCGACCGATACTAATGGGAGCCGCGACCAGGCAAGCCCAACGAATACCTAGCTCCGTGCTCGGCTACCTTCATCCATGTGGAACCTACACCTACTTTTAAATAAGAATTTTATTTGAAATTTTACAGTCTTTCGAGCATTTGTTTGTTTTTAAGATTTGTTTTGATGTACGTCGTGGTTACTTTGCAATTTATCATTGCGCAAGGTGTTGTTTATAATGCTGTTTTTTATAATGATTTCTAATCTACCACTCTAAGGTTTGCCGGTAGAAAACTCATTATGAATTAAGCTCGCCTTTGTACATGATATTTTTAAGTATATTAAGTATTTTGTTATTTGTGTGTATACAATAAAGAATTAAAGAACAAATATACGGCCTGCCTGATGGTAGGTACGCAGTTACCGTAGCCTATGGACGCTTGCCTATCACACGTGTGTTGCCGACACAAAAAATCGTAACACTAAGATTTTGTGATATGAAAAATGTTTCCTTGAAAGTGGATCCCTAAATAATAAACAGCACTGGAGACCCACACTAGATAACAAGCTTTGTGTCGTTAGAGACTTGACAAACATACAATGAATGGACACAAAGTACACCCAGGCTCGAGACAACCCTTTATAAATTACACAATTTATGTCCCGTGTAGTGATCGAACCTACAACACGCTGCGCAGTGGTAAATGGCGAGGTTACCACTTAAGCCGCTAAACCAATTGTGCATTCAAAATAAGAAATTAAATTATCAATTAATCTAATAGTTAAAAAGACCACAAATTCCTTCCAAACCAAATCTATTCAGCTTAAGGACGTCCACTGCCTGACATAACCATAGTACATAATTTTCTTTGTCACATGAGGCCATATACGTCTTCATACAAGTCTTGTTACAGTAATAAAGCTAATGCGCTTTAGCAAAGCCTTTTCGGATGCGACGGTGCTCGTACACGAAGCGCTGCGGTGGTGTGCGACGTCGCACTCACATCGATCACCTGCAAGATACGATCACCACCCACCGCTAAACACGATCGTACTACCGAAACTAGAGAATTAGCAAACAGTCAAAACAAGAAAACGAAATATACAATATCAGAACATTTCATGAAACTGTAGCATTATATGAAATGATCGACAAATGTATGATCGAATCGAATATAATAGAAAGCAAATGAATTTGACATAAACTTACGACATTATATAGTAAGTTTATGTCAAATCCTAATCTGCCTGGTAATCATCCCATATGAGAAAAGGTCTTTTAGGTATTAGGTCGTAGTCACCTATAGTGTATTTCGAGATTAGTTCCAAACAGCCCGGAAGGAATTTTACGAAATCGCCTCTACACTACACTACAATCGGTACTTAATAGTACCTATAACTTTATGAAAGCTTGTACCTAGTCTGTTCGGTGTCTTTAAAGACATCGAATATCATAACAATACAACAATGGCATATTGGATTTTTAGTCCTCGTCAGTTGTGAATTTTGACTTTGACTGCCTCGATGGTCCAGTGGCCGCGGTATGCGCCTGCTGTGCACGAGATTGTGGGTTCGATTCCCACACAGTACAAAACTTTGTGTGACCTACAAAGAATTGTTCTGAGTCTGGGTGTAATTTGTGTCCGTTAATTTCTATGTTTGTAAAGTCCCCCGCGACACAGAGCTTGTTCTCTAGTGCGGGAGTTGTCTTTTTTAAATACAAATACAAATACATTTATTTCGTACAGAAAATTTGATAATGGAATAGGTACTAATTTTAGTTGAAGGATAAACAGGTCCTTGCACTTCAGTGCAACTTATTTAACTATGTAAAGCCACGTAGTAGAATCTCAATTCATGATATAAGCCATTAAAGATAGATGACTTCAACATATCATTTTCAAAACGAAATTGGAACTCCGATAAGGACGCAGACAGATCGCGAACTCTCCGTCAAAGGGATCACCCGTTCCGCGCGAGCGTTTCATCCTTCTACGTCGGGCGGGCGTTTAATATCCGAACCTCCGAACGGTTGTGGCCGTCTCTGCCGTCTTTTTACTGCACGCCGAGCGAAAAATAATTGATCGATTCCACCATTCCACAGTGCAGCTTAATGGCGGTATGACGTAAAAGGAACGCGCCGCGTACACCAACCGATGCGGATATTCTCTTTCACCTGCTTTGAAATTTCCTAAATGTATCACAGAAAAGCAATTTGGTTGTAAGCCAAAGTTACTTTAAGATACGAATTGAAATGTTTTTGTATAATCGAGATGGGTGCTTGGCATGACTTTCATTAACTTATCAGAATATTCTACGTTTAATCAACTTATATACACTGATGGACAATAAAACTGCATGAAGTACAGAAAACTATTTATTCAATATGCAAACATATCCAGCAGTTAAAAGCTGTCTATGCCCACCCTTTTTGGGAAACAGGCGTGAGTCTCTGCAGGTATGTATGGACTGACACTGGCTGGTAATTGATGCATAATAGTTTAAAAGTCCCTCTTTTTTATACCACTTGGATGGCAAACAAGAATACGGCTTACCTGATTTTAAGCAGTTTCCGTAACCTATGGACGCTTGCAATACCAGAGATATCACTTGCGTGTTGCCAACCCGTTTGACACCAGGACTTTAAGATGGAAGTAACCCTGGGATAGGAATACGTTTCTTTCAAAACGCATCCCCAAATGAGCGTTGGAGACCTACAATACTAATAATAGTACTCACACACAGGAACACAACTACAACGCTTTGTGTAGTTATTTGACTGTGGTCTTCTATATGGTGGAGGTCCTTTTCCAGTCAAGCCTGCTCGCTAGTATGGTGCCCTACCTCTCTTAAATCATCCATATTGCCATCTCTATTTTATGCATTTTGTGTCAGCCGGTATAATTAAAACCACATTGAAAAGATCTGATTAAAATCAACGTAAATAAAGCAAAGTACGGTACCATGCAAGCCAGCCTAGTCAAGCTTGCTCGCTTCTATAGAGCCCTACCTCTCTTTAAACCTATGTCGGATTAGGTAAATTGATATAACAAAGGATAAAACCATTTTGATATAATTATAAGCGTACCCTTTACCTAAGCTTTGAATATAACACAAAGGATTCCACATAGGTATATTTATTGGCTTCGTTACTAGCAAAAGCTTGAAGCACGATAGCGTAGTAAGCAAGATACACGGGACCTAGGTCGGGAGCTCGCGGCCTTTTGAGAGATACGAAGCCATTGTCGGTCCATTGTCAGCGAAACAATGCCCATTTCAACACCTCACAATAGCATGAGTTAGCTCCGTGAAAAATTAACGCGCCCAACCTGCGTACGATGAACGTTTCAAACAAGCGCGGCGCGTAAACTAGTTTAATGGTAAATTTAACTTTTTTAAGTGCGTGTTTGCTATTAGATGAACTAGAGCGTACATTTCATTCATGACGCATGTTTTTTGATGTAAGACACTTTATCATTTAGTTATCTTGTTTTACAAACTTGTGATTGACGTCTCATTATATTTTATCAGATCTAAACAACAAGTCTTACTTTATTTGTTTGACCAAGAGTTTTTACAATACGTGAGGAAAGCAGCAGAAAAGTTGCAAGTTGGAAATGCGAATTCTTGTTACAGTAAAACCTATGTAGATATAGGTCTCTGGTGCTCATTTAAGGGAAACTCTTTTTAATCAGAGCTATCCATACAAGATGGTCGACAACGCGCGAGTACCTAAATTATTATACATATATATAAATAGATATATATATGTATAATATAAACATGAGTATGAGTAATATATATATATGAGTATATAGTTACAACACCAATGTGAGTTATAGACTTCTGTAAGGTGAACGTGCTTCTAAATCGATCTTGCGAGCTTGAGGGGAGCCATACCTCACTTGTACTAAATTGGAGATAGTTAATCATATTAACAAGATTATAATTTATTGTATTATTCAACGCCAGTGAAGGAAAACGTTAGGAAACCCACATGTCTTAGAAGAAATTCTAAATAGGTACATGTTCACAAGACATGATCTAAAAAAAAATTATGGCCTAAAGCTCTCTTGATAGAGAAGAAACCCATTCCCATCAGTGGGACATGTATGGGTTACTTTTAATATATTCTTGCTAATAAAATAAAATTGCAATATTACAATATTAATATAAAAATATTTTTTTATTAAAAGAACTTTCATCATAACAACGATGCTCTTTCTACAAGATATTGATTTAAATGACGGGTCACCGATTTCAGCAAATGAAATAAGTACGGGGTGAACAAAAGCTGAAATATCGATACGATAGTGCTCCGTTGCGGTCTCAATACAGCCCAATTAGTCAGCGCAGACTTCCGCACGTTTTTGCCCGACCACTAATAGGCAAGATCTCACTGTGGAGACGTTTACAACTAACGACATCACGTGTGCGTGATCTGTTACACAAATTAAAATGTATTATTTCTTTGTAATAATATCCATTTGTCTTTAATTAAGAGAAATATTTATTATAAATAGCCATAGTGATGCATAGGTAGCTCTGTTTCTAAGTTCACGAATGTAACTTTTCTTTTTATCTAATCATTTAAATAACTGTGATCTGGTATTCTGCTGATTTACTTAAGGGCCATATTGTTAAACATTAGGTGTAAGTACCGAAAAAAAATGTCGTACCAGTTCAATTTTATCGCAAAGTAATGTTGCAACACGAAGCACCACTAGCGTCTTGCCGAACCCAAAAACTTGTAACAGGTTTTGTGTTTTAGGTACACCTGAGATAGGTTTCTTTAAAAGGGTTATCCCTAAATGAACTCACGCACATGAATAAAGCTAAACTGATGTATTTGACTGTGGTCTTCTGTAAGGTGTAGATCCTCAGTCGGGCTGGCTTGCTTTTATACCCCATCTGGAATTTCTTCATATAGTTTTAAAGCAACAATGCTCTCCGATGTACGTCGTACGGTATAAATAGTTTGTCAGAGTAGTAAGGGATTATAGGCTCGGCTCAGCACACAATTACGCAGGTCAAGCGTGCACTCGCCTCGTACTGCCACAATTCACAAAGCTAACGCTAGACGACTTCATACTATATACCTACGTATTGATATATTTATTGTAAATCCGCTTTATTCACTTACACTAAATAATGGTTTGTTGTTTGAGATTTGACTTAATTAAATTCGTATTTATATTTATTGTGCTTTGAGACTTTTTGTATGACTCAGTGACATCTGTAGTATCTTTATTGATCACTGGTCTGCGTGTTGATTTGATTCCTATAAGAGACAAAATATTTTCTCAAGTCTGGGTGTACATTGTTCGCTAGACCGGGAATATTCCCAAGAGCTGTAGTAATTTATTTAATTAAAAATAGAAACATGTACCACGTAGGCACTCTACGTAAAAGTACTTCCACAGTATACTTACTAGTACTGGAATTACATACATAATGTATTATAGTAAAAGGGCTGACAAAATAATGACAAATGAAATGAGTTTTTATGTAATAAAAATATATTAACCGGATACATCCTACATAGTAGCGAATCGTAATGTTCATAGATTCAAAATAAAATCTCACAATTTTTTTTATACTTTGCATACTAAGAAAAAAAAAACTTCTGTTATGTTATTTTTTGTAAATAAACCTATTAACTTTCTCTATAAGATAATCTCTAAATATGTATGTTCAAGTTACCAAATGCACTTTTACATAAAACCATATTTAACTGTTTTTATTTGATTTGTTTCAGTTTAACAAAGAAGAAAACATGGCCTACAAATTACTATAATCAATACAAAATATTGAATAGTACCGCAAACAATGATGAGCTTCAAGGAAGCACGCAAAACCCGACGTGGGAAAGCTCATCTCGCAGTTATCTAGCCGTTAACATCATAAACGTCGATCCATTTCACTTAACTGTAGTGTACGAAGTATACGCATGTAGCTGGAATTCTTGAAATATGTATGCAAAGCGCACTCACGACTAAGAGCAGCTCCGCAGCGTAGGTAATAGCGCGTGAGACGCTCACAGCGCTAAATATCTAGCTCTAAGCTACGAAAGGAAAAATCTAGACTCTCATCGCGTTAGCCGCCCATACATTACGAGCTATTCGCTGATAATGTGCTCAACGTCGTGTTGAGTCATCACTTAATGGCCTATAAACTTGCTAATATAAAATTAAGACGGAATAAGAATTGTGATACGTTTTACTATTCGATGTGAACTTTAAAAACGTTTGACTAAGCTTGTGAAGGCTAATGCAACTTCGATGTGCAAGTTTAAATAAAACTTGCCTTAAAATATGTTTTTGTTACAGTTATGACCTGATTTCAAAGAGTTAAAAATCTCGGCCACGTATCTTCTGCTCAACAAAAACCTAAAAAATTGAAAAAATACATCTGCTGTTTGGCCGATACAATATCATACACATATGTATGTATTTACATAAACATAAGAGTCTAACACTTACAATACCACCTTATTTTTCAAGATTGGGGGTTAAAAATAAACTATAAGAGTGACATGCCAATCATGTCAACTATAAATGAATCTAGTAATCTAAAATATTGTACCTATGATAAGTAATGACTTTTCAGAATCCCTAGGAAAAATGGAAAAATGAAGACAATCGAAGGCGCGGCCAAAAGCAATAACTTGCAGTGGATAACACGTACATAAATGCCACAATATGTAATAAAAATACTTTAGACGATAGACAGGATAGGAGATTTTATAAAGTGATCTGATTTCTTGCTAGTTCTTCTCATGACTATCTACCCTTGCCAGCGAACTAGCCTATAACTGACGTCATGCTGTCTAGCTTTCCTGTTACTTTTATAAGTTATTGTCTTAATAATTGTTACTCTGAAACATAATGAATTTTGACATACAAACGTGTTTCTATACTCAGAAACTATTGTAGTTCCTAGGAAGTGGACTCACAATAAATCGTTACACATAAATAAAGGAAAGGTTCAGTTCTCTAGTTTGTAGCACGCACGGCGGCGCGGGCGCGGGCGGCGTGGCGGCGTGGGTGCCTCTCACCGATATGTCTCGGTATAAAACAAACGAGACGCTGCGATTGCGATGCGCTGCGTGAATCGTGACAGGCCCGCACACCCTGCGCGGGACCTTCGTGGTTCAGCTATACGTCACATAGATTCTATTTACTCTACCTACGCCTAAGACGAGCGTTACGTCGAAATATTCAGTTTTTTATTTTGTTTCATAGAGTGGTTTGTACCTCATATAGGCCTTTGCCATGATCTAATGACTGCGCCGTTCATAGCTGCACTTGGGTATTATGTTGGCCTTAAAATACGGCATGAGCGCCTCAATAATATTTTACTGTTAAATTACGATTTTGGTCTTAGCTAGAAGACCAAAATTGTTTTGAGTTTCTTGCCAATTATTCTACAGCAAACTGGCCGAAGATAAAATGTATCTCTTGGCATCATCTTTCTCCTTGAACTGTTACATTAATACGTATAACTTTTATAGGTGTTACTTTGTAACCTACATGAGTAATTGAAGTTGCGGCTGCGGCTATTTTGTATTTTAGGCTACCTACATATACCACGAGTGGCAAACGTGGAATATAAAACGACGAGATGCCAAAAAACTGTTAGATATGATTACTGGTTGTCAAAACTTTACGAGTATGCTGTTAGCCTCTGTATCAACAATGAATAAATAAATGAGTAAGGTTCAAAATAGGAATATATTTTCACTAAAATGCTAGCGTATGTTCGCAAAAGTGGCACGCTGCTAATGAACATGACATTTTCAACTTTTCTATAAAACCACTTTTTATTTGATTATTTTATATGCTGTTTGGGCACACAGCCTTTGCCATTGGTCCTAGCACAAATTGTAACAGTCTAGCAAATGAAGAGTGGCTTGAGTTCCTGACAGTTTTTTAGGCTCTAAAAATACGGGGCGTATTTGTAGTCAACGAATCAACAAATTAAAACAAATTAGCTGAAGTCTCGTTTAGAATTTTTTATCGACCTTTATAAGCAAGATTTTTATTTTCAACTATTATCTGCTAAAGCAAATTATACCAAAATCATTTTAAATACTGGTAAACTTAATAATACAAACCGTTAAACAATATACAATAGCCACCTGTTTAAAGATATTATCTCACATGAGCTTAAAACGTTATCTTCAATAAAGTACGTTATTATTCGCCTAAGTAACAACCAAGTTACTGCAGTAGTAAATCATATAAATTAATAAGCTCACCACTCGGTAGTTAGGATTGTCTTATCGTATTGCGTCCGCGCAGAAAATACGAGTGGGTACTGGCCTTTACGCCTCGGGCCGAAATAAAATAATATTTATTTAATTTACTGAGATGTTTATCTGTAACCCTTATTGTTTCATACAATATAAACTTTATAATCGTATATAGTTTCTATAATACAAATATACTTTACTCAGGCATAGTGCAACCTTCCAAAAAAAACCACTAAAATTATGTTTATTTATATTACCTACTGTAAGTTACATTCGATATATAATCTTTTTTTACATTCTTTTTTAAGTAATACCTACATTGTATATGTATATGTTATCATATTAGTAGACGTGTTTTTTTTTCTAACGATGAAGTTTGATAAAAGAAGTACATATGTAATTTTATCATCGTAGCAGAATTCCAGAGCTGTTTTTTTATTTAAATGTTCTTTTAGGCCGACAAAAAACATTTAAATAAAAAAACATTAACTAAGTTATGAAAATTAATTAGGTTAATATTTATTAAATAAATTCATAATTCAAAATCAAAAATCAAATTAGCCATAATCACACTTTACTACCTACTCATGAAGTATGGCACAGTAATCATAAAATCATATCTAACAGTATTTTGGCATAACACCGTATTATACACAATTAAAAAGCTATTGCGTTGATTTATGCGCATGAGTCGTAGTGCGATAGCGCAAAGGGCGGGGAGGGCGGCGCACGCAAGCCTTCGGCCCACATAAGGTGGCCCACGCACGATGCTATGTATAGACTTTGTTAGTTTGAACGCGTGTTTTATACGTAGGAATATTATTTTTTAATTAATGTTTTTGTTTTACATGAAATGGCCACCCTGTATCCAATAAAGATATAGGGTGGCCATTTTAAATGGCATGTATATAACTTAACGAGGCCTATTATCTGTGACGAGGCATACTATTTCCCTAAAACATAACTTTAAATTTATTTCAATTCATTAAACATGTTATATAAGGACAATTTAATAACTGGAACTACTAGACGAATTTTAAGAAATATTCTTGCTTCATCAATTCATTCAATACTTCAGGAGGGTAAAGGCTATTTAACATTATGCTAAGACTCATAGGGAGCATAGCAGTAACAATAAACATGACACGTGACGAAACCAAATTTAACGCGAGTGATACCACGGGAACAACCAGTCTGAAATAAAAATAAAAGTATGTAGGTACGTACTATTAAGTATTCTGTGATACCACTAAGAAACGGCAAGTCACATAAATAGTGCAGCAATCAAAAAGCAGTTCACAATCCCATCCAGTGCTATTATAAATCTTATGAAGTAGTTAAAATAAAATATTACTAATGCTCACTGAGTTGAATCTTAAAACAGTGGCTATCCAATATACAGTCAGCAAAAAAATATTTTGCTGACTGTACGTATATTGGATATTTATTATTTTTATTAATAATTAAAAACTACGGGATGAAACACGTTTTAGAAGAAATTCTAAAGATATTTCTGATCCACCACCTCGCATTGAGTGTTTAGATTTTTCGACCTAAACCTCTTCTTTCTTACAGGTCTTTATCAAGAGATCTAAATAGATCTCTTGATAAAGACCTGTAAGAAATTACTTTTAGCGATATGGACGCCCATTTTAAATTAACTTTTAAAATGTTATGTATGTATTTTGGTGTACAATAAAGAGTTATCTAAAGGAGACCCTTGTCCAAGAGTAAAGGTATAATAAGTACGATACAATAACAATAGAGAACTATCATCAAATAAAAATGAATTAATTGATTCTTTGCTGACGCTACTTACAATTTTATTGAAATACATTTAAAAAATCAGTTTTAGATATCGTGGCGAAGTATTGGTAGTATTGCGAACTACAGCTACAGAAAATGGGACCTACGGAGCATTTATTTTTTCGAAAAATGCTAAATATCCCCGGATTTTGGAATTTATATATTATTTCTGACTGGACTGAGTGGTAGTCAGTAGCTTTACACGAAGTCCTCACACGGGGCAAACAATAATTGTTTGATCCACAAATGTATCATTTTGTTATTATGAGTAATTTGGTACTAATAAGTATATGTAAATTCATTCAATATTTGGCAAGCCCCTCTGTGATATACCTACGGATTAATTCCTACTGCAATATTCGTTTAACAAATCTGACAATCTTATGTTTTTTCTAACCGAATATACCGCAATAAAGTTGAAAACGATATAATATGTAAATTAATACTTTTATAGCGAAGTAAACAAGGTTTGCTTTTACCCCATTTCGGTCCAATTAGTTTCTCGCGCGTTCCCATTTGTAGTGGCCATTTAAACGGCGATTTAATCCTACACTTGGTTTTGCTAATCTAATAACATTTATTTTTCCGGTTTCTTTAACAAAATACGGGCAACTGGACTTTTAAACTTTTGTTGCGAGAACAAAATTACAGTTTGCCTTAGATAGAGTATCAAATTTATGTAATGTAGATAATGTATGATGTAATCATGCAGTGATACCCGAATGGGACACTAACTAACTTGTAGTTAGTTTCCCATTCGGGTATCATGGTACACATGGTATGAGCTCGATTTCCTCAGCTCTCTTGATAGGGAAGAGGAGACATGGGCCCAGCAGTGGAACATAGGTTGCTACTACATATTTTTTCTGAAATTAGATTTTATTGAAACTTAAACCAAAGATTTGGGTATGGCTGAAATCTATACCTGCTATTATCTTTTGAAACTTTATTTTACATTTGGACTTACCTATTAGGCAAACAGTAATAATCACTTATCATTACTACCACCTTAGCTTGGTGACGAATGATGATCCAGTGACTGTAGAACGTACTCCTATTCATTTCCTCAAAGGCATTTTCCTGCTCAGTTAGCAATGATTGAAAAAATAATTACTATAACTACCTATGCATATTTTTGTCCGACAAAAAAAAGAAAAAAAACACGGTCAAAATAACGTCATAATCAAGAACTCAAACAAAGGAGAGAGAAATTCAACTTGGCGTTTCGTATACTCTGTTAACGAAAACTTGGCTCCTAAGTTATTACAATAATAATCTAGCCAACATCTGATCATTATAACAATAAATTTCATGCAGATAACCTAAAAAATAAAACTTAAATAAAGCTTCATTATAACCTTGTTAAAGAAAGATACATGCGGCCCATAAAAGTCGTTAACGTTTAAATTGCGAAGCGGCTGCACCGACCGAGAGTACCATTACCCGCGTTTGTACCATTCTGCAACAATTAACTGATCTATGAGCCAGTTTATAGTTTCTAGCGCTTTTATTCCACTACATCTATATATGCTGTTATTACCCCATAAATGTTCACCATTGTTCAAATGTTCACGTGAAAGGTAAACTAAACTATTATCGAGTGTGATTTATTACCCCACATTATCACGAAACCTATCTAAAAATCCAAACATGTTAGACATCGGTGGGAAATATTGGCTGCCATCTCAGACCCTCTAAGTAGAGTCTTTGAGCCTCTCAACTAGCAAGATATCACGTTTTAGTATGTGATACGGAAATTATGGTAGCGATATCGCTAGTTTACTGTTCATACATAAAACTTGAATTCTAACGTAAATATAATATTACTAGAAGCAAAATATAGTTAGAAACACAAAAGAAGGGTAATCTTTTTGGACAGAAATATAGAACCATATATGGTTGATGGTCGGTTCTATATTTCTTCGTGACTAGTAAACTGCAAACATTATTTTGTTTATAAAATATTTTCAAGGATAGGACAGATGGGAGCTGATTTTAATGATTTTAAGAGAGGTGGGGCACCATACTAGCGAGTAAGCCCGACAACCACCTACTCCACCTAACAGAAGACCACAGTCAAATAACTACACAGTGAGTACAGGTTTCCAGCACTCATTTAGGAATGCGTTTTAAAAGAAACATATTCCTATTCCAGGGATACTCTATCTTAAAGCCTTGTCCTCTGGTATTACAAGCGTCCATAGGCTACGGTAACTGCTTAACATCAGGCGGGCCGTATCACCCAAGAAGTGCATAAAAAAAGGTGAGCTTGTCTACATAAAGATTATTATATGTTAATTAATTACAATATATAATATTTATACCCACATTATGTAAATATCACCCTCTTCGCACTTGATATAACAGAGATGTCCGGGCGGCTGATTCTCTTAAGAAACAGCGATGGCAAACTGACAGTTGTGATTGCTCGGTGACGGCACAATCTATTGACTAAACATCAAAAAGGCTCGGTTTTTGCTCTTACGGAATACCGATTTTCAATCTGACAGCCAGATTTTGCTCGGTTTTTGCGGTGGCTCGGTTTTTGCGGTGGCTCGGTTTTTGCGGTGGCTCGGTTTTTGCTCTTACGGAATACGCCTGCGGGTCTAGCAGTGCAACATAGGTACTATATGGGTTATTGTTATTATTATTTACATCACACGTACAAAACTGAAATACAAAATAAAGACACAAAATAAACCGTTATTCTATACAATACTGGTTATAACAACTTAGTTACACTGACGACTTGTATTATTTTCGATTTTCTATCGGTGTCCGTAATAGACGGTATCGGATCATAGTGCGTCGGAAAATATAAACTATGGAATACCGTTGAGTCAGATGTTCAAAACATTTAGATTAACATCCAGGATAAAAGAATATACATCTCAAAAAAAGCACAAACAAATGAATGATAATGTCATCCTAACCGAATTTTAGCTTAGCTCGACGGATACTTCATAATCGTATGCATGGTAGATATTGTGTACACAAATAAGTATGTGCGAAAACACAGCAGTACTTTTTGTTCCCCCACTCTCATAGTCCGATGGGACTGCAATCCGACGCGACCGGAGAGAGATCAGACGTAAGGCCAGCGGCTTTTAACGCTTTCTGAAGAACGGAGGTGTGAACACCGTCAATTTCCACGAGACACGTAGTAGTTAAACAAGGTAACAAAGTCCTGACATGACCAACACTACGGAAGCTTTCATAGTAAAAAGGTGAAGCGTGGAAAGTGCTTAATGCAAGTGTTTTTACTAGACATAAAAATGTTGATGACCACTGCAAGTTTTGATTGCTGTCATCAAGTACCTAACTTAACTGTTAGGCCTTCCAAGAAGTTTTTTACAGCACGTTCGGTTCTGTCCTAAATGATGATTTTTAGTACTATACATATATTATGCAGTTTTAATAATAATATCAGTAAATCGCTTTTTTTCCTTAATATATGCCTTCTGTAGATATCTAACTAAGTGAGAGCTTGCAATACTCGTAACTTGCTTGTTACCTAGACATTTGTGGTACCAAGGTTTTGTGGTAAATACTCGTATATCCCTAGGATAGCGAAACGTTTTCTTTTTAAACTGGTACCTAAATGTGCATTGATAATTTGTACTGAGAAACAGAATCAACTATACTATTGTGTGTAGTTACTTAGTCTTGTATGGTGGCGTTCCCGCTTGTAAGGTGCCCTTACTCTGTATCGTCTTCTCTAGAATCTCTTCGTTTCACGCTTTGGGCACCTATTGCAATGGAACATTTTAGTAGTCTTCTACACTAGTGAATGACATAATAGGTGTTATTAAAATGCAGAACACAATACATGATGGCATTTTCGATTGGATCGGACGCCGCATAAATAAACGTTATTGATGGCTTGCTATTTTTGCTAATTGGAATACATAGGCATGGCATAAAAATAGCATTTTTATTAACTATTTTTAACAACAATCAACATAATATTTTTCATCGTATCATGTATATATGAATAAATCATCATTATTTATTTACTTTCAAGAATATGATTTGTTGTTATGAATTACAGGAGAATAACGTTACATATTTGTTACCGGCAATCAGTATTACACAGATATTTTATAGAATAGGTACTTAGGCAACACTATTATTGTACTTAAAATGTGGAAATTCCAAAACCACATTTTTTGCATTTGATAGCCCAATTCTCGTAAAAGGTGCTTATTAGATCGCCCATACTTAGGCCTCTGTCGTGATCTAACGTCTGTTGACAGTCGGAACCGACTGGCTATCCGAAGCACAGATGCTCAGATGAAATACCACTATGCGGTCACCCATCTACAGGGTTACCACGCCGTTAGTTGCTTAACGCGCTAATTTTTTACAGCGGGTGCACCTGGCTATAAGTATTTTTTATATCATTTACTCTTAAAAGTATGATCTTTAAAATAAAGTTATTAGTAATTTTGGAGTCAAGCAAAATATATATTGTGGTGTAAAATCGAACACTAAGCGGAAACACGCCGACGTCGTGCTAAAACAAACTCGGCCTGAAGCTATGGGCGTGTCCAGTGCGATGGTAAGGCACGCGCCGATCCTTCTAGATTATTTTCTATAGCAATCGATGCAGCTTTAGAAACTAACTCGATTATACTTGGCATTATAGATAAGAGTCTTAGTTTGATTCTCAGTATAACAATTTATTGTTTGCGTAATTTATAAGGTGCGTTGTAAAGAAGTAAAATAGATTTTAATATAAGTAGATCTATGTTTGCCAAAAGTTCTAACCGAAACCTGAAAAAATTCCATACATTAAAGTTACGTACGGTATTTCAATATTTTATCGCAGTCCACTTAGCTTTAGTAATATTCTGCAAAAGATCTAACATAGTTCTAATTACACTAAGTAAATCTATCAAGGGTCCTTTGACCCCCCGGATCAAATTAAAACTGAAAATTAATCGCTAAACTCAAGATGAAATTTGAAATAATCGTTTAAAAATACCGGCACAGCAAACAATCAATTGGTATATAATTTGACTGTAGTTTAACATTACGTTGACAAAACTAAAGTAACAAACGATTACACTAGCTTTAAATTCTTGATAAAAATCCGCTTAAAAACCGCATTAATTTGCGTAAAAGTGTAAAACTGAAGCTTTTGAAGTGTGCTTTTTAATAACTGTTATTAGAACCTGTCTAAAAGTGACAGTTGAGATAATAATCATTCACATAGGGCACTTGAGTGAACCTTGCGTAGTCATTTAATTAATTAAAACCTCATACTTGCTGATACACGAGTATTAATCCAAAGTGTCAAGTAAAAGGAGCTAAGTGCAATCACTAATCAAGATGCAGGTGCTTCCCAGGTGCGTTCCGACATTCATTTAGTTAAGTGCATCTAGTTTATACCTCGTATCACCAATGGAAGTAAACAAAATTAGCGTTTTGAACACTGTTTGCTAGTTAATTAGCAATCTGTCAACGTCTAACACTAACCCTCTGCCGCCTTATCTAAATACATATAATTTAACACAGTAATAATGTTATGCTAGTTACAATTGTAATGTGTATTTTCTTGTTCATAAAAACAGAAATAGCAATAGTAATATCACCTGCCTACTTAAACACGAAGTCCCTGTGTGATCTGAATATAACGATTGTTAATGCGTTCATTTCTATTTGTTTAATAATAGAGCTTGGTAACGTTAAAAATAGTACCTGCATTGAATAAAAAGTAATAAAAACGCTTTTTGCAAATTCGTACTACATTGAAACAGAAGTCACAATTTCAAAACACAGCAGACATTCCATAATAAGAATTATATCTATCTACATAAAAGTTTAGCAAAAACTAACTATACCCCTGTCAATAATGAACGGACCTTTTTAGAGCAAACTCTACAGTGTCAAAAAAACTTTTAAAGCATTGTAGCTTGTAAGTATAAAGTACCGGTTAGAAATCTAATAATATGTTTCATTCTACTTTAATAATGGGAAACAAAACTTAAAAGAATTTCAAAATTAAGCCGTCTTGAAAGGAGTGATGAAGACGTTCTGTAATACATCAGTCGCGAGTCGTGTGGAAATCGAATTAAATCAGTCACTGGCTGAAAAGAATCGTTTCTTGGCACGAATGGACAACAATGCCTGTTATTAAAAAAAAGAATGGTGATAAAGAACGTATAATTTGTTCTGTAATTAATGCGAGGCGGTGTGACGGGGCGTGAGTAAAGCTTCTCATTTCGCATGTAGAAAGCCGCGTCTGATCATGTTACTGGTTCAGAAGTTACGTCGATAATGTTACGATAAGAACGCGCTCATTTGTATAATTAATTGTGACTAATTGAGAAGTATTTAAGTGCACAAAATGTTAATTTAAATTAGCGCAGGTTGAACAATTAAGGGGTTGAATATCGCGATTTGAGTAGATTCGAATTTTGTAACGAATTTAAAAACAATGTATGTTACAGTTATTGTCTGTCGGCACGCGAGAGTGACCGGTGGATGAAATCTCATCTCGAATATAGCCGCAGGGTGGTATGTAAATTGAATTGCAATTGTCAGGTGTCATACAGCCCACTCCTCCACTCGTACCACTGACAAATTTCATATAGGTAAGGTCACATTGACAGTTTGTTTTTAAAACTTTTTGTAGAATAAATTTAACCAGATTTTCTACAACGAGTGGAAAATAGACTCTATAAGAACGACTAAGATTGTTTTTGTCTTAACAGGTAGTACAGTAGTAATAAGTATATTATTTTTATAATCCCTACTAATATTATAAACACAAAAGTAGCGTCCTAATGAAATTTGGAAAGAAGGTATTATGTATATCCTTACTAATATTATAAATGTAAAAGTTTTGGATGGATGGATGGATGTTTATTACTCTTTCACGTAAAAACTACTGAACGGATCTGGATGATTTTGGCACAGAGATAGATTATGGTCTGGAATAACACATAGGCTACTTTTTGCAGCGATAACCGACATCCACGCGGACGAAGTCGCGAGCGATTAGTATATAAAATGCTAGGCATTTAATATGTAATTTGTAATATTTTCCCCGATTTTGTTGCAACATATCTTACTACTGCTCTATAGCCTTCCTGAATAAATGCACTATTTAACAAAAAAAAGTTTTTTTCTAATCAAACCAGCACTTTCTGAGATAAGCGCGTTCAACCAAACAAACAAACAAACTCTTCAGCTTTATAATATTAGTATAGATATATGAAAAGGATATTTCCAGCGCTATAACCGAAATAATAATGTGCTAATAATGTGCACTAATGTGCGACAGAACTTTTGTTACAATTCCGACAGAACCTTCGTTAGAATCAAAAGTTTTTCATCAATCATAGAAAACGAACGAACTTTTACGATACCTATTTGCTTCTTTAGGATCGCAAAGAGGTAGATTATAGTCTGGAAAAGCGCATAGGCTATTTATTCTCTAAAAAGTGTACGGTTACCGTGGTATTTTTTTGTTTCCGCGGGTGGAACCACGGATGAATTATACCTCTCTGCCAAATTACATTTAAATTAATTAAGCCGTTCTGGCGCGATTGAATAACGAACATCCATCCACCCATCTAAAATTTCGCATTTATAATATACTTAAAAGTAAGATTGATTTAAAATTTTTGCTGGAAGTCTGATCACACTTCATAATATCTGTCACTATATGTCATAATCACTACCATCTGTCAGCAAGCCAATGATGCTATTGGAGCTGGCCCGTTAATGAGCTGTCAGAAAATAAAATGTGTGTTCATTAGACGCGGCCGAGCGACACGTGTACGCATAATCGTCAGTTGGACCTGTATACCTCTAGCCGTAGGACAGACAGCATGCGGCATTAGTTACCGCGAGTGACGTCCCAATAGCAAGGCCCGTTTGAAGCCGACCCGCCATCTGTCTACAACCGGCCTTATGGTCACATTTGTATAATGCGTACTTTATGAATGAATGTGTACTCTTGTACACAGCTAATGAATGACAGCCTACTACCACGATTTATCTTGTTTGCGTTGCGTATGTAAATCGAAAAGCGTCGTTCGAATGCTGTTAATAATCCATTAATTTCATGAAACTCGTGTTATCTATTCACTGTTTATGAGACATTTACTAATGTCCGACAGAACCTCTGTTAAAAGCAGACGTTTTCCATCAGACATAGACAACGGAGGAACTTTTACGATACCTATTTGCTTCTCTAGGATCTGCAGTTACAAGTTTAGCTAGCGAGCAGATAGCGGGGCGAATGATACAGTCTGACAGTCTGCCAATTAATTCCTACTAAATTAGTATTATAACATTTCTTACGTCTAGGGCAGAACAAACTGCTTTCGCTTCGACCAAAATCGGGGATTTCAGCTTAGGTCGGACACTAATATTCACTCACACCAATGCGCAAGAACAAGCCACATTTTAATACTTAATAATAAACTATTACTAAAGTATAGTAACTCGACTAGTTATTATGCATGCTATTTTTACAAGAAATGATGCACTTTTTTAATAATTCTCAAGTAGCAAATATGGGGTTTAAGTGAGAGCCCTATTTTAACTTGTTTCTGACTCAAATCTGGAATAATTTTGCATAGCATGAATCACAAAAAGGCCTCGTACGTAAAAGATGCATGCACAGCCGGGGCACCGTCCTGATTTAATAGAATAGAGGGCCATAGATGTAGCGACACATGCTGGTCTTACTCTCGCATATTTCCGTTTATTTTATTCAAGTGATTCTTCGCATTTATGTAGTTTACATTGGTGCCTTACTCTTTGTTGTATGGCACAAGTTTATTACATTCAAAATTTAATTAGGAGAACATCCAACACAGCTGTATGCACCTTACAACACGTCTTACTTTTTAAAAGAGCCGTTCCATAAAACTTTTAAGAATTACCTGCTTAAAATAAACTTTCAAACAAAAAATAACGCATTGAATTCTGTCAATTTATATTATGTACCTAAATAATATGTTAAACAGACACGCGAACATGCAGCTACAAAGACTTTTAGATATAAGAGGCTTTTTTGGAATTTGGAATTTTGAATTATTATAGGCAACAAATTTAGAAAATTAATAAATTATGTTTAATTGTTATAATAGAAATTAAAGGATAATGTATACATGCCTGTATACCCTTTATCCATCGGTCAGGTAATTGATAATTACCTGACCGATGGATAAAGGGTATACAGGCATGTGACCCCTAGGTCCCTTGCGCTTAAAGTGAATCACTCCATAATCTTAGTATTCTGTTCCGGGCTCTCCTAACTACCTACTCTTTCTGTCATTCCGTTTTTACATTTTCGTAGCCTGTTTTCCTCCCCAGCTCAAGATTAGAAAGAAAACCATGTTGCACCAACCATAAATAATTGGTTGCGAAGATGATAATTCAATTATAAAATATCACCGTGTAAGTGGACTAGACTAATTAATTTTCCCATTTGCGTTTGTTTTCTTTTTGGAAATTAGTTTGCATTTTAGCAGAAATGTATAAAGTTTCTAAACAAAATATCGGTGTCTATTGTGTAGTGTTGTGTGGTAGTGGCGGGGTCGCGCGTGCGGGCTCTGTGGTCGTTTTGCGGCGCGCATGCGTCGTGACCGCGCGCGCGCGCTCGTCACGCGCCGCGATCTGCGCCCGCGCAAGCCCGCACCACTATTTTATCGCATTAATTATTTGGAAAAGGATTCCCGTAGAGCCAACATTCTTGCGAGCTTGTCAGCTGTGGGAACCTGCCTTAGTACAATTAGTTTTTACAGATAATAAGCCATTAATTTTACTACCTGCATATTAAGATAAACAACATTTATAGTACGTATATGAATAATTACTAATTAGGTATTTAATTTTGTAAACAATAAATATTTTAGTCATATTATGACAAGCGGTGTAGTTTAGGACCAGACAGATACTATAAGAGCTAGTAGCCGTCTGGGAAAGGACCTCCGCCTTACAGGCGACCACATCCCTAACTACACAGATTAATATTGCTATCACAAAGTTGTATTTCTTTGCATGAGTAGGTATTTACCTACTGCATTTACCTACTGCACTGAACATTGAAGACCTATTTAGGTCTTCAGTGTTCATTTAACGTAACCTTTTTTTTTAATAAAGTATCTCTTGTACTCCGGCTACCTGCCCATAACATGGAAGTAGGGCTACTAGTATTAGTATTAGTACTAGTATATTGCAAACATCCATAGGCTACGGTAAGTTCTTAAAATTGGGCAAGCCGTAGATAAGTATGCCTTCTAATTTCTTACCAAATATGGATCTTAAAATAACGGGAAACACAAATGCAGCAGTTAATTTAGCCGAAACCGACGGACGCACGCGTGGATTTAGAAATTAATGACCTACAATATTAATTTCTGAATCCGCGTGCAGTAAGTTTGGGTGACGATTGTGTCCACCAGCTATTTACTTGGTGATTATTTCCTAGTAGTAGCTAGAGTCGTTTAGAAACAAAATAAGACTTGGCTTAAATCTATTTGGCACACGTTTACTCTTCTGTTTTTCGACCAACTAAAACAAATATAAACTTATTGGAGGGATGTCTCATTAAATGTTTGTACCTTTATTTATCATGTAACAGATTTCTAAGACTAACTTCATGTTCAAATACTTTCCCATAGTCAGTCTATGTAATAGATAATAAATTCCGGGTTCCTAAACACAAGATCCCGAAAGCTAAAAACAAATAGCTGTGTCGAGCGTGCGTGTAATTCCCTTATTATTGATTGTAAGAATCAATAAAGGTGTTGCCACAGTGGAGAATTAAAGTCCTTGTAAGCTTTCAAACAAATTATGTTGTTATCATAGTGAACTGGGAATTGTATGCAATATAGCTTTAATTAATAATGTTATTTCCTCCCCCTATAGTACGATAAATTTGCAAATGCCAAGTATTTACCGATAAAATGTTCTTTCTTTACACGCAAAGAAGTTCTTTTGATATTTAAAGTACTTACCTAACAAATATAATAATTCTTTGTAGAATTTTACGTAGAAAGAAAGAAAACAATGTTTATTCCAGCAATACATAAATATACAAAAAGGTAGTTATAGTTTTAATTAGAAGAAACCCATGTCCAACAGTGAACTAGAACTGGCTGATCAGTTGATTGATTTAATTTTCTAGTTTAAATTAAGAACTGCTTTGTTTCTCAACCAAACAAAAACTACTAAACGGATGTTAAATAGGACGTAACGCTTTGAGTTTTAAAATCAACATCTACGCGGGCAAATATGCTGAAAAGCTGGCAAATAATATTGCATTACATTGTAAAAAAATATTTGACTTGTATTTATCCTACCATGTCATATTAATTTGCAGATTAGCTACAATGTTACACGTCCCGCAAAAGTCCCAAAAGCTAAACTGTCCCAAGTCATAATCTTCTCTTTGAACGGTTGATACCTTTGAATTTGGCTTCACAAACATAACTAGCAATAGATTAATGTTTCACAAGACTTTACTTGTCACTGCTCTGTGTAAATTACTTATTAATATGGAGAGATGGAACTGGAGGACTTAAAAACTAACATAGAATTACTTCCCACAATTTTGATTTTACAGTAGATAACTATTATTTCATATAACGTTACCATCACCTATTTTACTCTCATAAGCATACCTTGACACTTGAAAGCTTTTAAAAACGAAAAGGTTTCATACCTACTTAGTTTTAATGGGTCTTTTCTAAACTTAAAATACAAAAATTCTTCTTTGAGTCCTTCTTTTCTAATCAAAAACATTGCAAGAGGAGTAACTTTAACGTTTTTAGAATATTTTGGGCATTATCGCTTTATTTTCAGAACATTAAAATAAATCTCGAAACTATAATATATGTATAACCGTTCAGTGAAATATATAAAATTAGATATAATGAGGTAGTTACCTATTTTAAAAAATATATTGCTACCCCAATGTGGAATAGTCCTACGTATGATTACACGAGGTTCATGCAAAAACGAACAAGTGTGTAGGCTGGTAAAGTGGCCGCAAAGTGGAAGCTTACACACAATGCAAATCGCTTATAGCATTGTACTGTTCACTTTACTTACTTCACTTGCATGTATTTAGTTAACTACCAGATACTACTCGTAACTATCAGATACTGATGTGATGGTAGAGATTAGAGAGAGTATAATTATAATTCGTAACTGACTTATCTGGCTTAATTTTCATATTTTTCTTTTATGTCCATACAGAGGTTGCGGTAAGGCGCCTATCCATACTAATATTATAAATACAATACAGTCAGTTAACAGTCGTTAGATCACTTCAGAGGCCTAGATATGGGCAATCTATATAACTCTGTCACCACATTGGCCACTAGCCAAACGATAAGAAAAAGAATAACAGATACAATACAACCCTTCCCATGTTCTCCACGATACAAAAGTATCTAATGTAAACAAAGTTACATTTTCAAAGTTAACAACATAGTTGCTTCTAGACATCCTCGATGCTCAAACCTGCATGGTGCTATGTTGCAACGTTTTTATATGTATAACTTTAAATACAATTTAAATAACATATTCTACCCAAAGAAACCATATTTCCATATGTAGGAATGGAGAAAAAATTTAAATACAACCTTATACATTGATAAGAAAAAGCTTTTGTGGCGTTGCCGATTCAGGTTGAGTGACGCAGACGTACATCACTATAATAAACTGTTGTAGCCAAAAAACCAATCGATGATTTGTAACATACAAGACTTGTTGTAAGATATAGCAGTATATTTGCTTCAACGCATAATTAATACAATATTCGTCTAGTCTTCAAGATCAATTTAGATCATGGCATGGCAATTTCAACGGACATATTACAATGAACATAATGCGGAAACCCAGGTGCACTCTCTATTCCTACAGACTCACACTTTGATGAGACACCGGACTAACGGTTTTTCGTTTCGTGCTTTCAAAGCACGGAAGTCTCGTTATATTATTTACATAATGTTCCCCCATCTAAAGACTGACCGCTGCAAGCTTGCTTAACCTTGCATATCTATTGAACCAACCGCACCGCTAGTATCTCCTTATAGCTACAAGCCGTACAAGCGCCTCATTAATATAAGGTAGACAGAGAAAATAACGACGATTTGAAAAATAATGATAAAAAGTAAGATGGCCGCGGTTAAAAGGAATGAATAACTTACATATTGGATAAAGCATAACATAAAATCTCATTTTAAAAATACATAAGCTATGTTAAAGTTTAGATAGACTTATTATAATTTCAATAAGAAAATAGAAAATCCTTGAAAAATAGCGTGACTAAAGTCAACGACGTTTTTTGGCAACAAAATGTGGCGTGGACGTGTTTCAGACGGGGCGTGTGGGGCCTTATCTTGTGAAGAACTGAGCCGGTCGCCACCCACCCTTTCTTATCTTCAACACGACGACCAACTTGTACGTTACAAGTTTTGTTACTGTAACACTAATTTGAACGACAAATCCAATAAATTTTTGCAATGTATCAATAATTCAAAAACATGTTTTAGGTATATTTTGTAAAATATACCTAAAACATGTTTTTGAATTATTAATAAGTGGAAATTCTAAATCTTACACCGTGTGAGGTCCGACTAGTAAATTTACCAAGTTATAAGATATTTCGTTTAATCTGAGTTTTTTTTGTTTTTTTTTATTGCTACTGCGTGAGTTTCACTTTGCGGATTTACCAACAATCAGCGGGAAAGAGAAACATCGTGAGGAAACCCACATGTCCTAAGAAATTCTAAAATTTCTTAAGTAAACTCCGGGCTGTGTGGATTACTGTTGATAAACCCTCTTAGTTATTTTGATAGAGACTAAGAGGAGAATAAACTCTGGAGGGTCGTCTACCCTCAAGAGAACAAAAGAGTTTATCCGTTACCGTGTGCCCAGCAGTGAGACAGATAAGCCATCAATATTTTATTTACGTTATATATATAGGACTAAATAATAATTAAACTATTGGCATGTGGAAGAGTGTTTTTATTAACCGACTTCAAAAAGAGGAGGTTATCAATTCGTGTGTATTTTTTTTTTTTTTTTTTTTAATGTTTGTTACCGCATATCTCCGTCATTTATGGACCGATTTGAAAAATTATTTTTTTGTCTGACTGGACATACTTCCAGTTTGGTCCCATTATCATCAAAAGAAAGTTCTGATGATGGGATCCGTGAGGAATTGAGGGAACTCCTCAAAAGTTATAGGCACACATATAGCAATTTCAATATTTTTAACAACTAATCAATCATTTGCATTCAGAAAGTGTAATTTGGTGAAGTAAAACTGATGAAGAAGACCACAGATGGCCATCTGAACTTTTCAATAATAAGTATTTTACTGATGGCGATTAAATAAGTTTCGGTTATTGTTGCTAAGCAACTATTAATAAGAAATAATGACGTAAATGAATTGAGCGCGGATTGCACAGATTAAATATTGCTTTTAATACCTACTTGATCTGTGTTCAGCCCGACGCTCAGTCGATTTTATTCGATTGTAACAAACAAATATTTGAAAATTTTACAACTTGCCGTACTGAAGTCGGTTTTTTTTGTTAAAATTATTTTATAAATGAGTTTTGACATAGTACAAAGATGACATTTTAATCTATTTAATTTATTGACATTATTTATTTATTAATTGGCGTTATTTTTATGCATTGACTATTAATTTATGTATGAACAATTTTAGAATTGGAATGATTATGTAAAATTTAATTAAAATTTGTAATAATGTAATTTATTAAAATAATGATCAAATCATAATACCTGTATATATCATAATAGTAGGATCATTGACATTGGCATGCCGCCAGACAGGCGAGATGAGAAGGACTTCTTAAAAACATTTTGTCAACCATGTTTCTTGCAAATAAAATTTAATGTTAAAATGCAGTCATTCATTGTAACGATAAGTAAGTAGATACAATATAAATACTGTTTGTAAACACCAATAATTTTATTGTAATGTACAAGAAATGTCTTCCCTTTTCTCATAAGATATGATTGACTATCGTGAAAAGTACGTAGGTACTGAAAATGTTTATTACATGCAAAACTGAGACCTGCAATTCTGCTTGCGGGATTACTAGTAACACCACGACCATTATTTGCCAACGGATCATTTCCCCGAGTCATAAGCGGGTCTCTCCACAATTTATCTTAAAATATCTCTATGCAAAACCATCGAGGCCATCCATCTTCAAATACCGCCAAGTCGCAACGATAATCATAAACTTGGGACACACGACTAGTTTTATGAAGCACCTAAAGCATTGCTCTTGACTTCCTCGGTATTAAAATTAAAATATTTTATATTTCTCGTAACTGTAAAATTGTGCGATATGCATGATCAACGATATTATACGCCTCAGGCATTATAATTACATTTTCTGGACTTAGTATTATGTCATCTATAATTCTGTCTCTTTAAACCTACGATATAATGTCGTAAACTTACGTCAAATCCCAATATGTATTTGCTTTTTTGACTTTTCAATTCGACTACCGCTTATACCACTTGTCTAGAGGGGCTGGCATATATAGCAAGCATCAAGTATGCTTGTTACCTAAGTAGTATAAAAGAAAGCCTCTAAAAAGTATGTACGGGTATGTACTTTTTTGGTGAATTTATTTTTTATATTATGATCTATGTATCTACTGGTGCTAATATTGGTTTGCTGGTGGTGGTAATATTGATCTAGTAGTTTATGATTTTTTTTATTACAAACAAACATACAAACAATCAAATTGCTTATAACCGAATGCAGAAAAATAGCGAATCAATCAAAAGCATTTCGATTGATTTGGTACCGTTATTGTTGTGAAATATAACTAAAAAATAAGTAAAAGTATATACATCGTCTCTGTTCTATAAATTAATCAAAGTGGTATTATTGCCGATGGCATTAAGGCGGGGCACCGGCATCTCGTTCACTGGCCCGAAGTCTTTTTTGATATATTTTAAACACCAATTTGTATATTTTTTGCAACACTTTAAGTGGAATTGGCGCCAGAGTACAGTATTATTTTATTATAAAGACGTCACGACGTCTTTAAGTTGTAAATAAATTGCAAGACAAACTTTCCTGTTAAGCGTTGGTCGGGTTAGGCGCGTGCGCTATTTCCTTTTATTACTTACTAGCTGTTTATTGCAGTTTTATCCGCAACAAATTGGGATATCGTCATATATCTCGTTTTTTGCTACTACCATGCTCCCCTAAGGCCATAGCGAGATGTTATAAAGCCAGTGCAAAACAAAATTTCCCAATTGGATGGGTAGAACCTGAGATTTAGAGCGTTTAGACAACCTAATTTTTCAGCTTTATATGTAGGTACGGTTTATATTATACGTGTAGCTATGTCGGTTATCGCGATAAAAGCGAGCATATTATCTATCTCCTTGCCAAATTTCGTTACGATCCGTTCAGCCGTTAGTCGTGAAAAGGTAACAAACAAACTAAGAAACAAATTTACTTTCACAATTATAATATTAGTACGGATTAGTACCTACAGATAACATCGACACACAGCGCTTAACAGCCCGGCCACTAACTTTGAGCGGCGCTGGCGAGCGGTAAGAACAAATGTACATTTGTTGCCGCCGCCGCTCGCCGCTGCAGCTGCCACATGAAGCCATGGCCGGGCCGTAAGTATGTAGTATCTATCAACGTACCAATGCATGGCATTATTATTATGTACAAATTCTATAACTATACTATTTAACTACTTCCAAAGCTCCAATTACACCATGCAAGTTTCAGATAGCAATTATCACGCCGCCTTACAAAAGTCACCTTGCATAACTTAGAACTATTGTTTTATAAGACAACTCCCACATTAGTATCCTGGTATTTATCGCGGGGAAGTCTCCGAGATAAATACCGGCCGGCTGATTCTCTAAGAAACAGCGCTGGCAAACTGACAGTTGTGATCGAAAACTGACAGTTGTGATTTCTCGGTGACGGCACAATCTATGGACTAAACGTCAAAAAGGCTCGGTTTTTGCTCTTACGGAATACCGATTTTCAATCTGACAGCCAGATTTTGCTCGGTTTTTGCGGTGGCTCGGTTTTGCTCTTACGGAATACCCCTGCAGGTTACTAATATTCAAATTCTGGGTATACTTTGTGGTCGTGAATTGTATGTTTGTAAAATTACAAACATACAATTCACGACCACATAGTACACCCAGAATTGGAACAAAGAATAATGTATCACACAAAGTTTGTCCCGTGTGGAAGTCAAATCTAAATCTCTCGGCGCAGCGAAAACCTTAACCTAGACTATTCGTTTATTCATATCCATGGATATGGCAATAGAATAACATAGCTGACACAAATTGTGTGATATATCTCTGCCTACCCCTTTGGAGAAAAAGGTGTGATGTTATAAATGTGTGTATTACTAGCTGTTGCCCGCGGCTCAGCCTGTGAAAACAAAAACAAATCTATCCCACAGAAGCCATATATTTTTACCTATGTGTTATTCTATCTCTGTGCCAAATTTTATCTAGATCTATTTAGGAGTTTTAGCGAGAAAGAGTACCTAACAAACAATCCATCCTCACAATCTTTTTTTTATTTATTTAAACTCTACTTTCGCACTAGGGAACAAGCCCTGTGTCGCGGGGACTATACAAACATACAATTAACGGACACAAAGCACACTCGGCACAACCATTTATGGATCACACTTTTTTTCCCGTATGGGTATCGAACCTACAACACGCCGCACAGTGGTAAATGGCGAGGTAACCACTTAAGCCACTGAACCAACCGAGCCGCCAACTGACATTTATAATATTAAGTAAGATGTACGTTAATGATGACATATTGTCATATACAGACAAATTAATGCTCATCGTAACGAAGACGACTAACAAGGAGATTAGAAATTTATCATAATTGGATATCAACTTAACTGCATTACCAACCTGTATAATACTCATCTATATGCTGCTAATATTATAAACGCGAGAGTTTAGATGTATGGATGTTTGTTACTTCTTCACGCAAAAATTACTGAACGGATTTTTATGAAACATTACAGTATTACTTACAGCTTAACTAGCATGTACTTGTACGTTTTTATACTATTTTGGCTTTAAACGAGCATACAGCACGCCTGATGTTAAGCAGTTACTGTTACTATAGACGCTTGCAATTTGCAACCAGAGGTTTTATAGGAATTCTATAGGTACTATCACTGAATAACTATAGATTTATATATTTTATTGAGAAAGAAATATGGAATCCTTACGAAAATTAAATAAATGTCTACCTGTGCGAAGACAGGACGGGCCGCTAGTTAATACCTAATACATTAATCACATAAAACAATTATAGATGATCATTCAACTGAATGACATATTCAATCGATATTAGAATTACACCTACTTAAAAAGAGACCGTAGCTAAACATCCACCTCTTCGTTCTTGTCGTTGGCAATCATCGGTATAACAAAACGGATGGAGCCATAACTACACAAAAAAAGTAGGTACGTACCTATGTATGTAGTAGTAATAATTTTACAATACACAGACAACTGCAGCCTCGCCTAGGTGGAGAATAGACGCGTGGAATATTGGTTACTAAAGTAACTCTATGGTATTCAAACTCAAACTCGAAATTCATTTATTCAAGTAGGTTACAAAATAACACCTTCGAAGGTCATTAATTATAAATAAGCCAGAAAGATGATGTCAGCTAAATTTGCCTACAGCTGTATTGGTTAAGTCATAGTATATGTTAAGGTATTCTGGGTTCGATCGAACTCCACACAAGAGAAATATACGTAGGTCTGCAAATCGTTCTTAAATTGTGTGTATTGTATGTTTGTAAAGTCGCCCGCGGTACAGGACTTGTTTCTATGAAGGAATCGTCTTTTATAATGATGGAAAAAAAGGGCAAGAAATAGTCTTAGTGCTAATTAACAAAAGAAAAAAAAAAGTCATCTTAGGCTTATCGTTTTTCTACTAAGGCTTAGGGTGCCAAATGATACCTAAACGTGTTTAAAATGTCAGATTTAAAAATTAACTAGGCAGCCAACCAACTAGGCAATAAATATATTTTTTTATTAGAAAGTAAATCAATCAATAAACTCAACAAAACCAAAACAATCGACACGACAAGTTTCAGTAATAGCATTACGGAAACTTGTATACTAAGATAGTATGTATCAAGTGTTTATAAAGCCAGACCCAAGAGCTGTAAACAAGAATCACTTTCACTTCAGTTTTTCTCTATTTTATTAGCGCAATGAATATAAGACGAAATCAGCGAGTACACGATGAGGCTTAACCGTCTGTATTTCACACGGGAGCTAATGGTCTACGGCGTAGCTCCAGGTCTACGTCCGGCCGTTGAACTCGACGTGCCGGCGCCGAATTCGCATGCACCCTTCTGAACTTAGAACCTCAACTTGCGCAGGTCAAAGAGTAATGTACTGAACGATGTCCCTATTGTGATTAATTTGCTATTATAACGAAATTTCCTTTCGGTTCAATGTATTATTTTCATCAGACGACTGCGTAGGCGTAATTCCAACACACACTTTTGTGCAAACAATATCAATTTACTGATGAATATTGTTTAAGACAACAACTGAATTGTGTTCCAACTACAATTGACATTATGTCAGTAGGTACCTACTGCTAATAAATGAATCTAACGGTTGCAAACCAAACAAAGAATGCGAGTGACAAACATTACTTGTAGGTAACTACTGTTCCGAAACCATCGATTGTGAGTGTGTTCTAATCGTTCATTTTTATCGAGTCGGGCCTCGGGCGTGATAGATTATCCTTTAGCTTCCTTTTTCCTTTTAGAGAGCGTCGACCGTCGGCTACGAGGGGGCCCGGGAGGTGAGACAAGGGGGCGCGCGGGGGCTGCACGAACCGCTGCACCGAACCGCCAACGTCATTGCCCTGTCAACTCAACAATACTAAGCAGACGATGTTACGTATACCAACCAATACGGAATAGGTGTTAAACTAAAACGAGATCAATGAACTGTTTTGTCAAGCCACTTTTTTAGTTCTGCCGTTACAGGGTAGGATGGCGCCTTGGCTTATTATATCTTACGTAAAAAATGCCAGTGACTAGAACGAAAAACAGCATCTATTATTTAAACCATTATCCGTTATACTTGACTTTCGTAAACAAAATATTTCATTACAAATTGATTACAAATTATTAGGTGTGCGCGTCTAATATAAAAGTCGTTAATGAGAAAAATAAAGCAAGAAAAGTACAATTACTAGCTGATAAGCAATTAATTAGTGGTTCGTGTTAATGTGGTAAACAAGTAACAGCTGCGGGGTGCAATGAGGCGGCGCGGCAAGTAGGTACACTTATAATAATATAATGTCTAGACTTCAGACTACGGGGCATGCGTCACCCCTGGTTCACACGCAACTCGCTTTGAAAATAACCGCTCTCCACCTTTTTATGAGCTTCCACTAAGACTATATATCATTACTGGTGTTTGCGAGGATAAGAAAGGCAGACTATCATTTTATATTTAGTATATTTACCTTACAAAATGTTATGTTATTACTTTAAACAAAAGGTATGCGTTGAAAAGATATCAAAACTATACTGCCTCGAAATTCATATTATATACAAAATTTTCAAAAGCATTCGAGACCTATACTTATATCACGAATTCTTTTCAAACTTTTGGGACCACTCACACACCGCCATCTGATCCCAAACTAGGCAAGTCTGTACTATGGCAACCAGACAACTGATAAACGATAAATTACACCCAGACACAGAACAAACAATCGTGCTCATCAATATAAAATATTCAAATCAAATCCAATATCAAATATTTGTTCTGGGTGGGAATTGAACCCACGACCTCCGGCGTAGCAGTCAGAGTCACTAACCACTATACTAACAGGCCAGTCCAACCGTAAATATAATAATGAGATATATTACTCCATAAACGTAGCTACGTACCTGTCTAAGGTACGAGTGAACAAAATTACGTAACCATAACACAAAGAAAAAGCTTGAAAACATTCCACAATTTCCACCCAAAATATTTGTAAGCACCTTTAAATTAATCAATGTGTGCTTACCAGAGTATATGCTTAGTTACCTAAGTCTGTAATACAATCTCTATTAAAATGGTAGACAAAACCGAATGCGTCATAACAAATTTCTGGAGCCAGAGCTTACTTCGTGCAAGCCCACGAGACCGATGCGAGGGAGGCACGCCCGCGCCTCCCCCTATTTCCCACGCAACGACCTTTGTGCCTCGGCGATGCACTTTGACAGACTTTACTAATTCAATAGATGGACGCTGTGCGCCTCGGATCTTTCCGTTACATAATTATATACTTATTTGGCTTTCGTATAAAGTCTACATAGCGTTGAGAATTATTTTACATTAATTAATTATCTAATGAAGCGTGTAGTCTATTGCAATTTAAGTCTGATGTTTATTGATTTTTTGTTACGACATAAAAGATACACCATTTAATTGCAGACGAAAGTAATATATATAGTAAATAAATCCTTACTAATATTATAAATGTGAAAGTTTGTAAGAATGGATGGATGGATGGATGGATGTTTGTTACTCTTTCACGTAAAAGCTACTGAACCGATCTGGATGAAATTTGGCACACAGATAGATTATGGTCTGGAATAACACATAGGCTTCTTTTTGCAGCGATAACCGACATCCACGCGGGTGGAGCCGCGGGCAACAGCTAGTGTGTCATAATGAGATTTTAATACAATTTGGTTTAATCAATACGAAAACGTTGGCCTAAAATAAAAATTAAAAGCAGCTCCCGCACTACAGAACAGCCTTTTGTAGCATGTAGCATTACAAATTATAATAATTCACAGACTCGAAACCATTCTATATGGGCCACACTAAGATTTCTGCCGTGTCTGAAACAACATTGTGCGTTATTGATGGCAAGGTGACCACCTTAACCACTGAGTCTCAAATGCAGTCTAATAGGTATAACTTATTCAACGTAAATATAAATGCATAAACGTTGCATATCATCTACAGGGACATAGCCAATTAAACAAGCTAGATATAAATAATAATAAGTAATCAGATTGTCAAATCTACAACGCTGTGTGTATTTGTACAAGTAAATTGGTGTAACTAGGAGTAGCGCGCACCGGCGACGAATTATATCGAAGCTTTGCACGTGAGACGGGATGACGTAAATGTATTTTGTATTTGGTTATCTTTAATATTGTTTAGTTACTAAATTGATGTTATATATTATTATTAAATAAATGTTAAGTAATATCTTCTTCTTTATGTCTTTAAAGTTTTTGTGATGTAATAATGTACTGGGATGGAAATATTCAACAAACAAGCACATAAATAATGGTCAGGCAATGTTAGTTCGCAATAAAATCCAATTTAATTACTTATAAATTACCCTATTTTTATATAGGTATCTAGTATTTAGACAGTAAGTATAGTTACCCATAAAAGTCTCAAGGTATCTACGTTTACTTAACCATTTTCTAAAACAGAAACATTTTAAAGATAAGAATTTTTATTCACACAGTTTACAACTTAGAAATGGGAACATCGCTATGAACATCGAAATGGACGCTCGTCTTTAAACCTAGTGACGTGATCAATTCTATCTCTACTTAATTTCCTTTTCCAGATTGAATGCTTTCGAGCACTACGTCACTGCGAAATTACAAAGACTTCTATTTCAAAGAATGAGATTAAGAATCATTTTATAAAACTGAAATTGTAATTAAATACATGTTTCGAAATAATAAGCTTCGAAACAACTCACGCCTTGAAATACGTTTTACCCCGTACCAGGAACGAAGCACAATTAGAATATTGTCTACCTCTCATAATAAAGCTATACGAAATATTTACCTCCCAATATCGACTATAATATTTGAAATAATTGAGAGCATCCCTGTATGTACCACTAGACTAACACTAAGGAACAAGGTAACGACAAACGGTCGGTCGGCGGGCGAGGCCCGTTCGTTGGGGAGGCTAGCTTGTTTTGGTCTGTTTGGCCCGAGGACGGCCGCCACACAAAGACGACCACCGATCCGCACACTAATTTAAAGGAGATCGATAGTGCACCCACCCAATGTGCCCTTTCATGCCCACCTCATCATGCAGCGATAATTGAAATGCTTTGTGCTGAATAAATATTCGACTCGCTAATTATAACTTGATTCTATATTAGTAGCCTGTAATTCTAGGCTTAGGTATTTGTTGCAGGTATCTTTAATGATATCTACATACCTAGACGTACATAACATTATACGTTTTAATTTAAACAGTAAACACCTACATATTCGAATGTAATTCAGCAAATTGTCAAAAGTATAGCCTTATCTTCAAAAGTAACACATATACTTACTCTCTTTACCGTTTATGAAGATACCTAAAAGACTTAGGTAAAGTAAAGTTGCTCATGCACCCAGTTACCTAATCAAACAGCGCAGCAAGTTTATTTTGAACAAAGAGAAATAACCGAATAACATTTGTTTAACATTTCACATAATGGAAACTTGTATAACATAACAAAACGAAATACTAAATGAAAGTGTTTCGGTGCAGCAGCAGATTCATTTCTTCTGAGAACTTTGAACGACCTTCGAGGAGGGTGGCTGTTTAAGTTTCAGTTTCAGTTGCAGAGGGCGCCACCCACCCATCTAGGAAAATTTGCATGATTAAACGCGCTGTCTGATATATAAAAGAACATAGATAAAATAGAAAGAGGAAAATTACATAGCTACCGGCGCTTTATGAAATTCAAAAGCGTAGGTAGGTACTCAGGTCTATAAAATTAATATAAGTAAAATATTAAATTCATCATGGTACTTAGGTTCTGCTTCTATCGAAGGTTCGCATTAATTTACATTTCTGTGATTTATATTGTTCATAGAGAACAATGGAAATTTACCTCGTCGCGTCTCGGCAAATACCTTCCTAAGTATTACCAATTGAAATGTTAGTAGATACCTACCTAATTACCTATATAAGTACCTATCTATTTTCAAAAAACATTCTTTGTAGGTACGTACCTATAAACAAGTAACATAATTTATAATAACCTTTGTCCATGCAATGACATTACATAACCAAACTTGCACAATATCTAGAGCCATACATAGAAACATAAATTAAAGGCAATATCGGCAACATTTCGCTACATTCCAAAATTGGAATCCACAACAAAGGGACGTCAAAGAAACTAGCAAGTGTACGCGTGCAAGCCGGTATAAAGAGCGAGCTCTGCACGGCCGAGGAGCCTCATGCGTCCATTACCCCCCTCCCAGTGGGGGAAGGTAGCTGCCGAAAGTGCGGGGGTGGCAAGTGTCTCACTCACACCCAAAGATGCATCGAGTTTCTGGACGAAACCGCACTGCCGCTGCATATAATGGTAATGAATTTCGTCTCCATTTTATTTAATACCTACCTAGCTACATATCTTATTGATTTCAGGGGCCACACCATGATGTTCTTCTAGCGGTTTAGTGGCGATCTTAATTTGAATTTTGAACAAAGACAACCATAAAGCTTGGTAATTAAGTTGACATGTAACGCTATACAAAATCTTAATAAATGAAAATACAAAATGTAGGTATAACTATAGCGGCTAATCCTTTCTTACTATCCTACTTATATTATAAATGCGAAAGTTTGTAAAAATTTATAGATGTACATATGTTCGTTACTCTTTCACGCAAAAATTACTGAACGCATTTGGATGAAATTTGGCACAGAGACAGATTATAGTCTGGAATAGCATATTATACGCTAGCGAAAAGGCTTTTTACCGCGATAACCGACATCCACGCGGACGGACGTGGGCAACAACTAGTATTTTATATAATAATGAAAATATAGTTGGCTTCAACATAGGTACATTTTTGTATAGGTACCTAAAACTTACACACTATAAAATCTATGACGTACCTACCTCCCTCGATATATTTTGTCGAAAGTACCTACCCTAGTCACGACATGCCCGTGATGCCCGTGCACCGATAAATCGCATTATGGCCCACGTGTAAGGAATACATTTTTAATCTTGTTTCCTTTATATTATCCGGCTCAGAAAAGCGGTAATGCGCTCCTAAAACTATCTTTTCTATATAAAACTCTCAACTATACTCTGAAACATAATAGTACCTCTGCGAAACAAGCAAGTTCAGACAAAGGTTTTAGTATAATGAACTTTGAATATCTATGAACGTAGATATATAGCTAGAACTGAAATATCTGAGTATACACTTAATAACAGTCTAAAATTCGCTTTAATAACAGACAAAACGAACTACCATATTCGCACGTAAACATATCATCAACGTTTCCAAAAACAAACATGTCAAAACAGCGCGGTAACGTTAATAACGCTCACGTTGCCATCCATAGCTCTTTTCATTCGGCACGAGCCGGTGCAGCCTGTGTCAAAGCACGTAATTAGTATTTAGGAAGGTGGTAAGAAAGGCGAGGTCGTGGGCCAGACGTCGGGTATCGATCCGACGACCTGCCCCACGCTCTACCCCCTAAAAGGGTGGGAAGTGGGGGCCACGCACATCGAGCCACCAATTGACACACTTAAGGTAATACTTGGCACTTACGACGTCGTCCTGTTACTGTTGGTCAGCCGTATCAAGCTATGGCTTCAGTAAGTCTTACTACCCACCTCTATTTATAATGCATCTATAATAGTCACATAAAAGCTGTACCTAGCTAAATACTTTAAAAGTAATCCAATAAAGACAATTATATTGCATTCACAATGATTGTTACCAGACTAACAGAAGTAACTGAAAATTACTGAAAGCTCGACCCAGTTGGCTCGGAGCCCGCTAGTTGATCGCAACGTGCACTTACATATACAAGATTGCTCTACCTATTTTATTTAACCTTGAACGACCGTAAACAATAAAATGTTCTCAAGATAGTGACTTGACCATCGTAAAAGCTTTGTCCTGGCTAATAGGAGCGTAAGAACAGCAGCTAACAATAATAGCTTCTTCATCTTAGATCCACAGAAGTAGGTATTAAGAAGACAAAGATGTAGAAAATAACTTTTCTATGATATTCTTAGATAAACTTACAAAAAACTAAATCTAGCAAACATTACAACTTATATTATTGACTAGTACAACTTATATTGTATGTACACGTAGACTTTTACAACTTATATCTATTAGGTAGGTAGGTAAGTAGGTACCATCCGTTTTGCTAGTTCGATAAAATACACAGCCGTGTGAATAGATAAGTATCTACCTATATACGAGTAGCTATTAGTGACAGTGTAGGTAGAGTAGGTAGATTCTCCAACCTTTATCTACAAGACACTTGCCTGAAGTCTGCTCACGTAACTGATGCCGCTGTTATTGATCTGTTAGACTAGAATCCTTTTACAGATATTTAGCAGTTTGTGATTATTTGTGCAACATTAGATAGCAATAAAAAGCTTTGTCAATTGGCTAAGATTCTTCAGAGGATTGTTGGTTAGGTGTAAATATAATTAACTGCACGTACCTACGTACACTAGTTAAAGTAGATAGGAGACGTAGGTAGACGACATCAACTTATGTGTGAAAGCCATACTAAAGTAAATTGATATCTTATTTAAAGTGACATAAATGACGTACCTACCTATACATATAAGACATAATATAAGAGTTATTTCGACACAGACACATTCAATTCTTTTTATCATACTTTCAGAGACGCTATTCTCCAAAACTAAATTCTCTGTTCTTTATAAAGGCAATTTCCGCAAAAGGAATTACGGGTGAAAATAAGCAGAGCACGCAGATTGTCCGGAGCGACGTCGCGTCGGCGCTGCACTTTGGGTGGCTCCAGGGTGGGTTAGACATCGGGGGGAAGGTGGCTGGGGTGGTGTAAAATCACCCGCAATCATTTATACCCGAACTGCCTGCGGAATTACTAGCCGTCACTAAATTCACGACACCACCCCCTTGCACAACTTATTTTACGGCTAGATCTTATATATAAAATTGAAACAAAGGATAGTGTAAATAATCTTAGTCACGATAGGTAGGTACCTACTAACAAATATAAACTTTTATTACCTATCTGTAAGTTTATAGGTAAGTAGATAGGTACTACCTATTATAAGGCAGCTCGTTTGTTTTAGTAACAAAAGATACTGCAAACGTTAGAAGCACTGTTTACTTTTATCTATACGTACCTACGTAGATAAGACATACCAGTATATATTTTTATTCTCAGTACCTAGGTATTTTGTTATGCAGGTACATAAAGCTAATTCAGTTTTACATAATAACTTTCTAAGTACCTAGAGTTCTCATTTCTGTAACAAAAGATGAAAAAGTACCAAGCCAATTGAAGTCGATATAGATATTTAGCAATCTTACAGAACTCGTGAATAGGTACATAAGTATTGTATGCACGTACGTAAGGAGGTAGGTAGGTACCTACATTGACAGCATTTGAGAGGCAACGCGAGGCCACGTGGTGAGATGCGACGTAGCTATTTGTGTCAGGAGCTTGTATCCGTGACCCACTTCGCTAACACCCCTTCCCGGACCCGCTCGCTGCCGAGACTACCGTATATTTTGGTCTAGGTTATGGCAAGTTATATTGTCGCCATTACTATGTTTTATGTTATCCTTTTGTAATGTGCCGAGTTTTATTGCAAGCTGAATAGTTAGGAAGCTGAGTATAAATGCAAAGTATTGTTACTGTGAAACATGTTCAGTCCCTAATTCCTATATGTGTTGCTTCCTGATTTTATAAATAAAGTTATGAGATCCCTTTTGTAGGAAATAGCCTTAACTACGACATTGATATTAGCTTTTACATGAAAAGGATTATGCTATATACAAGAATAATATTAAAAACTTATTCTAACTAACTATACCTAAATACTTACTAATTAATTAAATCAAAGAGAACGGTTTAGGCGTTATAATATTACTCCGCAACACTGACAACTGGAAAAGTGCCCAAAAGGCTGGCATTGCCACGTTGAATGGCAATGTTGATTTTCTATGCGAAAAACAGCCTGCTGATCACGCGAAGTCGGTCGCTAGTTCCGCATTTCCTAAAAAAGAAGCGAGCACTCGAACCCATTGTCTCCACCCTAAACGGCTCAAAAACGGATAATGTGATTCAGTTGGGCGTGCCTTGAGATACGGCCTGCACTCCTGTTGCAGGACAGGATATGGTGTCCGACACTATCGACGGCTTCACGTTGCGGAGAAACACATGGAGCCCCTAAACGAAAGCAAGTGGCGGAACGGAACATCGATGATTTTAACATCGACATCAACTTAGGTACACTTTCCTGCAAAAGTAACTGCTTTACTACATTCAATGTGCCGTATCTTTCGTAAATTTGGAGTTACATTCATGAACACCAGTTGTCTATTATGAGTTTCTATACCTTTATTCATTTCTAAATAGATAACTGCAAGTAGGTAGTCATAGCGCTACTTTCGACTGACGGAGAGGCGGCTGGACATTTGAGGTATTCCTCGAAGCGCTACCATTTTGAGGCGCACCTAATGAGGCGCTCCTTTTTTATTCCTCGGAGCGCTCCCGATGGCAATTAAAAATATTAAAATTTTATTCCTCCTAAAATTGTGCGCTCCGAGAAAATAAAAAAGGAGCGCCTCATTAGGTGCGCCTCAAAATAGTAGCGCTTCGAGGAATACTTCGGACATTTTGGTTACACGATTGCCAATGTACACGGCTTTTGTCGTAGTACTGTAAGTGGATAAGTACGTGCTGTGCTGTACATTATATACTTGTTTTTATTTAGACCCTACTCTGGAAGTTCACTTATTACTCTTCAGTTGCAGAAGAAAAACGAAGTAAAACTATTCGATGCCAAAAGATGCGGTTGAGGTTGGGTTAGCATGCTAGTTTAGAAGATAATTATATTATTAACATGGCATTATAAATTTGAATACCTACTTAAGGTAAATTGTTATAACAGACCAGTGGCTATGACTAATGGGGGCCAAAGAGCTAAATCCTTCTCTCCTTGTAGGTACCTTTATTAACCAACCGTTACCTTTCTTTTTTCTTGGCCTTAAATATACCTACAACAAAAACTCAGAAAAAGTTCATTTCGTTCGTTTATAGGTGCTAACTTATCAATCTAGAATGGCAATGATCAAGAGTTAACAGTCCATAGAAGATGCGTGACCATCAGATCAGTCGAAATAAAATACTTCTTGCACCAACTGCATTCAATTCTGCATTTGCCTTTGGCATTAAGCACACCTTTGTACATTGTTGTGTATATATATATTTTTTTTTAAATACAGGAGACACGGTCACAACTTTTCTGAAGTCAAGAAGTCTTTGTGACTAGGATGTACCGATGGTTGGTTCAACCCTACGTGCGCTTTCACTGCAGAAGTGCCCTTTTAACTTAGCACTAGGGGTCGCCCGCGACTTCATCCGCGTGGTTATTTGGAATATTTTCCCCGATTTTGCAACATATCTCACTACTGCTCCGCTCCTATTGATCATAGCGTGATGTTATATAGCCTATAGCCTTCCTGGATAAATGCACTATTCAACAAAAAAAAAATCGAATCGAACCAGTACTTTCTGAGACTAGCGCGTTCAACCAAACAAACTCTTCAGCTTTATAATATTAAGTATATAGATTTTAGTTCTGAGGAATTGGTGTTCGTGTTTTCAAGAGTCTCGAGATAAGAAAATAAGTTTTTAATGCATAATGAATTGTTTAAATATAAAAATATATTATTATCAATTTTACACAGCGACGATAGCGAGACCACTCAATATGCAAACATCTACTAAAGTAGAAAAAACTGTTTACAAGAATGTTAAATTACTTTGTCACGAATAAAGTAAGAAATTGATAAAGTATCAAGGCGTTTCTGTAGCACCGTTTACACGAATTGCATACATTGAACAAAAAAGAGTGCGACAACAAAAAATAAACAGTTAAAATAGAAACTTGCAAGTCCAATATACAATTTAAATATGCCACGACTGACTATTTATATAATGTGCCAGGTATCCAGCGGTGCAACAAAGCTTGATCTCGAAACTACTTTTTCAATATAAACAGAAAGTATTCAAAATACAGCTGCGATAGCATGCACATTTATATAAAAAACTAATGTTTGTGCAACAAAGTTTTAAAATGATAAATAAATACCACTACACTATGTATATACAAAATTTTATAAATTATACGCATATTTCATTTAGGTAAATTGCTGCATGATAACCAAGTTTTAAAATGATAAATAAATACCACTACACTATATACAAGCTTTCATTTAGGTAAATTGCTGCATGATGATTGCAACAAAGTTTTAAAATTGTAAATAAATACCACTACACTATATACAAAATTTTATAAATTATACGCTTTCATTTGGGTAAATTGCTGCATGATGATGTATTTTTAAAGATAAACGCATACGCCGCAGGCGCAGAGGACTAGTTAACGGTTCAAATTAGCATTAATAATGGATGGTTCGCACCGAGCAGTGTCACGATCGTCTCTAATTGTGATATCTAATTAAACGGAATATCATAATTGCACGCGGCTCACACCGCCAATCCGACCGGCAAATTAGACGCACTCATTCGATTACTGAATAATTGATTAATTACAGACTATAAGCATACCTGAACTAATCGGGCCTATGCGTTTAAGACGCATCAACATTGTAACAAGACATCACCGTAGTGATTTTTTTCCTAATTACTTACTAAGCTCCAATAACCACAAAAATAATACAACTTTGTATGTACTATAAAATATTTTTTACTTAGAAACACTGTCATGTGTTGTGTCTGGCACAAACATAAATTACAAAAAAAAACTTAAAACTGAACTGTACAATTATAATGAACTTATTGTATGTATGTGTTTCACACATATAAATATACTCTTTATAACACTGGCTGATCAACACGCAATCATATTAACACTTGTAGTACACAAGTTTATAGTCAATAACACAATAATTACTATTTATTAAAGGCTCACTATGGGCCGTGCAATTTCTTCAATACTGACTCGATGTCAATATTTTGTATATTAGTAGAATTAAATAAATACTGTGCTTCAGGTTTTGTTTTCTTATTGTCATTTAAACATTCTTCAGAACTATTACTGTTTTGTAATCTTTTTCTCTTTTTAATATCAGCTTTATCTTTCATATTGGCTTTCTCCTCTTCAACAACTATTTCTATGTCTGTTGTTTCAACTATTCTTTCTTTTGGACTATTTAACTTTAGGGGTGTGTCTAAACTTGTCAGTGTAGAATCGAATATTTCATAACATTGACTTCTGCGGTCTTTGAGAGGAGTGTATAACTTATCCATATCTGATATCGAACTTATAGCTATTTCTGTTTCTCTGAAACTGTATTCTGCTTCCACAATATTTGGTTCATGATCAAATAATGACTTAAAGTTAGTTGCTCTTAACCTAATGGGTACTCCATCATCTATGCAGATCTCCATACTCCATGCTTCCTTCAAGGTGACAGGGTCTCCTTTTGACGTGTCTTTGGCCTCACTTTCACATGTTATGTAGTTATCACTCTCTTCATCACAATCATGTACAGAAAATTCAAAATCATCTTCTTCTTCAGTGTCTTGCACGATTTGCAGTTCCTTTGAAACACTTGTGTCCAATTCAGTGCCCTTTTCTATTGCAGGTACATCTTTTTGCGTTACAGCAATCTGAACATACGATTGAGTCAACCCCATATCTGTCGGCGTATCAAGCAAATCTCGTTCAATAATTTTTGCGGTCTCAGCATCAAAACCTCTCTTTATCAAGTCCACCTGCAGAGTACCTTTAGCTTCACTGTAATCATGTTTAACAAGTGCCGATTTCTCAATGTATTCCTTTATTTTGGATATGTCTTCACATTCACTTACTTTAACTTTAGCATCTTGAGAACCGTCGTCAGACCATCGCAGCGCTATTTGTTCTGTATCCGAATCTTGTGGAGTTGATAAACACTGACTTTTATTGACATTCATTTTAGCATCTGTTACATTTATTTCGGGAGAATCAGCAGAACTTTCAGAATTAAATTGTTTAGTGCAATGAAGTTTTCTGGGTGTTGATGATTTCCTTCGTGATTTTGTAGGAGCAGATGCTACCATAGGCGTTACATGAGCAGACTTATCTTTTCCACTAGTTCTCTTTTTTGTGATGTTTGGTGAATTATTTTGCGATTGAATTGTTTTTCTTCTAGATCTTTTATTGTCTTTAATTGGTGTTGGACGTCTAGGTTTAATTTTCATAAACGTATTAGATTTATCTCTCTTCAAAGGAGATTTCAGTTTCTTACTTGAGTATAATCTTTTCTTTGATTCTGATTTCGGATTTAAATTAGATTTATTGCCCTTAGGCGTTTTAGGAGTCTGAGAAGTTTTAATATTATCTTTACTATGGTCAAAAGAGCTATTTATGCTTGTTGAATCACTGCAAATAGAAGCAAGCTCGACTTTATCATCTATCCCTTTACCTTTTGTTGAACTAGCTTTGTATGAGACATTTTTAGTACATTTTCTTACAGGTCTAGAACTCTTTTTACAGTCAGTTTCTCTTTGTTTTGGTAATTCTGTGTTGGTTTCTTCTTTAGAAGATGTTACAGGACATTCTAAATCAGGAATTCTAAGATAATCCTGTTCATCAGGTTTATAATAAGATCCTCCACTAGAATAATCAGTGCCACGTGAAGCATATGGAGTAGCTTGCGCTGGTTTAGGTGTATCGAAAAATCTAGGCGTAGGAATATTCATAATTTTTATATCTGATATTGGTTCGTCTGGCAAGACGGATCCTAAAAATTTTGGTGTTTCCATTTGAATATCATAGAGTGCTTGCTTATAAGGAGTCTCTAATAAGTCAGAAATATTTAATTTTGCTCCTATAGCATTTTGTAAGGATATTCTTTCTGCTTCTGGCGTTTCATTAGCATCATCATTGTTAGATTTGTTTTGTTTATCAAGTTTTGATTGTTCTGGTTGTGCGCTTCGAAGGTCAGCGGCAACAATATTAAAAGTGGGTTTGAGTGCAACTTTAGCTTCACTAGCCTTATCTCCATCATTGTACTGTTCTTCCTCTTCCTCTAATTTTCTTCTTTTTGACTTTTTACCTTTTGGTGAACTTTTCCTCTTACCCCGCGGTTTTTTTGTTTGTATTGAGTCATCTGTTTCTTTATTTTGTTCTGGTGGTTTTTCGGGTTTTTCTTCTTTTTTCTTTCTAATTCTAGGTTTTTTTACGGTTACTTGCGTAATTTTATCAGTGTTAGCTATAAGTGCACGCAGGTCATCATCCCAATTACTTATTTTTTTCGGGGCCAATTTGACATTGTTTTCATTCAATTTACTAATTTGACTTGTATCTATTTTATGTACTTTAACAGTACTCATATCGACAATATTGTTTACACAATTACTTGTTTCTGTGAATACTATATTCGGATTTCTAGTAACAACTACCTCAACTGTCTTTTCATTGATTTCTTCGGGTACTTTTTCAGGTATTGTTTCATGCAATATTCTTCTAGGTGTAGTGAAATCTAATACTCTGATATGTGAATTTCTGCGAGGTGTAGAGGAAGATTTCCTCAAAGGTGGGAGGACCTGCGGGGTATTAGTTTGAGTTGAATCTGAAATAGTATTATCTTTTGGAACTGAGGCGTTTTTCGTAATGTCTACTGTTTTTACTAACCCAGGTTCTATTCCTGAGTTTTGTAAATTAATTCCTGGTTGAATAGTAGTATTGCTTTCGTTATCAACTACTGCTGGACTTGATGAAACATCTATAACGAGAGGTCCAAGGACTCGATTTGACGAAACTGTCTTCTTCGTTTTTATTTTCTTAATCTTTTGTGACAATGCAGGTTGAGTTTGTTGTAACTTTTGAGGTGGACCTGCAATGCAAATAGGTATATAAAATATTTTTGTATCAGTAACATTATTGTAATACATGCTTTAAGTCAGATACGTACCTGATGTAGGAACAACAATTATTGTTGGCATTGCCATGATTTCGTCTGATGTATAATTGTTATTCGCTGGGAGTTTCTGCTTATAAGCCGGTGTACCATTTATAACGATGGTTTGCATTAACGGTGTTGAAGTAGCATTGTTGATGTTCGCAAATGGACTATCCACTTTAATGTCAGATATAATTTTAATTTTTTGGTCATTAGATTTAGGTTTTATTCTAGGATATGGATATGTGTCACTTTGTTGTATTCCTGTATGTTCGTTTGCATCTTTTGGAACTTCACTTAAAGCATTACTGACATCCCTAGTGTTATCTTTAACTAAAATCCTGGAAATTAAAAATAAAATAGTAATTGCTGATTTAAATATATACAGCAGCAGGCTTCATTATCATTATATATTATGAAAATATAAACCTATACAATATGAAACTGATTAGAGACGCACAAAATAGGTGAACACTTTAAACAGGAATCGTGTTCCTAATGGCAGACTATTCTGGCAATTTGTGAATGACATACTTTGTTATAGACACACATTACAATTAGTTTAAATATATACATAGCTACATAGATGTACAATATTATCAAGTACTTACTGTGCAGTTAGGTTTTCTGAAGTGCTTGAATCAGGTACAGGTACATTTTTGTTTTCATGGCCTATAAAAAACAGAAATACATATAGTACCTTAAATATGCACATAAAAAAGTCTGTTGTTTATTGAAGACTAAACAGCTTAGCAAATCTTATTATCTTATCTTTCTTAGACAAGGACAAACAAGACAGACTAACTTTTGCCTTTACTTTTGCAATATTAATAAGTACTTACCACAAACCCCAGATGCAAATTCTTGAAAACTTGCATTAGCTCTACTGCCTAAAATTTCAGATTCAGGTATGCTAAAAAGTCTTGTGTCAGCATTTGATTTATTGCAAACTTTATTCAGAATGTTATTAAACTCCTCAATCTTTTCTCTACATTCCGGGGTATCTGTTGCTTTCACCTATAAAAACAAATATTTATTTAAACAATATATTCACAACTGGCAGAGCTCCAAGCTGAGCATAATAATACACAACTGTGACTATTTATATTTGAGTTCCATGAAATGAACTGACTATGTATTCCTACCTATAATAAATGGGTGAATACTGATTAATAAAATCAGCGTGACCCTTGAATAAAATGTCATGACTTTAGCTAATTTTTCTACTGTCAGTTATACCTCCTTGTGTGTGTTCTACCGCCTGTACAATGGGCTGTGTTCTGAGGAATTGTTCGAGATGATGCCCACGGCCACATTTTATCAACGCACCTCTCGCCACCGACAGGGAGTTCATCCTCACATCCTTGCACCTCAAACTTGCCGTACCGTAAGATTCCAGAGGAATTTCTTACCACGTACGATTAGGCTGTGGAATGAGCTCCCTGCCGAGGTTTTCCCAAAAGACTAAGGCATGGGGTTCTTCAAGAAAGGAGTTATAAGGTTTTTAAAGGGTCGGCAACGCGTGAGTGACACTCCTGGTGTTGCAAACGTCCATAGGCTACGGTAACTGCTTACCATCAGGCGGGCCGTATGCTTGTTTGTCACCTTGGTAGTATAAAAAAAAAAAAAAAATTATAGAACAGAGACAGAGCAAAGGAAAAATTCAAGTAACACAGTCTCCAGTTATGATTTAGTGATGCGTCTTTTACAAAGATATTTTCCCATGCCAATTGGAGGGATATTAGCCTACTATACCATGCTGGCCAGATGGGGTTGGTATAGGGTTTTGTTTTAAGATTTCCTTTTCTTGCAGTGGATATTGTCTGCTTGACAATACATATTACACATAACACAAAACCCTGAGTGATGCTCCAGGTATTCCAAGCATCCATAGGCTATGATTACTGCTTATCATCAAATTTGTAAAAAAATATAAAATTATACCTATATGTTATAAAAAATTACGCAATCAAAGCATACAAAATAGAATAGAATAAAAATGGTAACAATGATAAGGCGAAACTGATTATTCCGCTAGTAATGTGATGCTATTATACATACATATTAAAAGATCAAACATTATAATGAAAAGAATCTTTTGTAAATGCAATCACATATCAAAAAGATTGGCCTTCTCTTTCACTTGTTCCACAAAACTTCTTCTAGGTCATCCCCTCTCATTTCTTTTATAACTGTCCTCAAAAGGCGATCATATTATTATCATATAATATATATGGCATATTTTAATTTTATTTCTATTTTAAGTGTTAAAGAAGGTCAAGGTTCATTATAATGAAGTCAAAAATAAGGCGAAATTAAGTTAAGAAAGTTGGTGTTGACTCCTCCTACAAGATAAAGACTGCACTCTTAAAAAAGAAAAAATATATAAGTTTATAGTATACTTACTATACTGCTAATAATATTAAGTGAAGAACTTTCATTTGGTTTCGTATGAGTACTGTGGTTATTACTATTAAGTACATTATTGCTAATATTTAATGTATTTGTGAATTGCCTTGTATTTTCACTTATGTTTAAATTTGACTCTGATATTGAATCTCTATCTAATAATCTCACATGTTTTTTCCTTGTTGTAACATGATTTCCTGTAACAAAATTTGCAAATTAATAATATCGGCCATATTTCCTACTTATATTATAAACGCGAAAGCGAGCGTGCCGCGGCAGCGGCCGGCGAGTGCCAGAAACGAACATGCTCTCATGGGCAAGGATATAAAAACCAAATAATTATCATTAAATCAACTTTTATTTATTACAATTACTAAAAAAAAACAATTAAATTAATCATCAAAATTACAACTTTGCAATAATACATTTAGTGACACAATAGTTTTACGACACCACCGTCTTCTTAGAAAAATAAAAAATAATTTCTATTCTACCTACAATATCAAGTGCCTACAAATTTCATTAGAGCAATATTGTATAAACGTGTTAGCAGTATTGTATAGTGTCTAATATTCTAGGTGTTAATAATTATTTCAATGTTATACCTATAAAAATATGTTTTAATGTAATTATGCGTAAATAAATTTATGTTTTAGGATATAATGCTTAAAAAAGTTATGCTATAGAACTTTATGCTTAATATATTTATGCATTAGAAAGTTATGCCTAATCATTGTTATGGTTTGAAAAAATATGCCTAAAACATTATGCGTAAGCTGTTATGCGTAATTATATTATGCGAAAATATAATTATGCCTAACAAAAATATGCTAAGTTATATTAGGTCTTAAAATTTTAGGCAAATGGATAGGGAACCATGGATTTTGTTTGTTACTTTTTCACACAAAAACTACTGAACGGATCTGGATGAAATTTGGCACAGAAATAGATTAATATCTGGAATAGCACATAGGCAGCTTTTTATTGCGATTACCTATATCCACGTGGGCGGAGCCGCGGGCAACAGCAAGTTTGTTAAATAAAGGCAGTACATTTATCCTCTATTACTAATAAGCCATTCGTGCTTTACTTGACAGGTAAGTCATTTCTCCATCAAGAGGGCTGAGAGATCTTTTGTAAGAGAATGGATACAGAAATTCCTCAAGAGCATGTGCATTGCCTGATAGGTAACATTTTGCTTTAGTTAGCTGATTATTTTATATATATTATTGTATCGTATTGTGCTATTCAAACGAGTAACAAGAGTAACAAAAAAGCATCAGGCTTTTTGAATAGCACAAAACAAACGTAAACAGTTTGGGAAGTCTAATTGGCACTGTTATTAGTTGGGAATTATTATTCTGGTATGTTCTCTTACTCACTTAGCTACCTCTAACAAATGTTCAGTACAATAATAATAAGATAAGACATTTTTCTATGTTAATTGGTTTTAAAACAAACATTCTAAAAGTAGGCCATTGACTCTAAAATGATCATAACATAATTATGTTTAATATAAGTAACTAATACTAATTTGTTTAATGAATAAAAATAAATAAATTTTTTTTTTTTTTTTTGCAAACAAGCATACGGCCCGCCTGATGTTAAGCAGTATCCGTAGCCTATAGACGCTTCCGTTACCAGAGGTATCACTTGCGTGTTGCCAACCCATTTTTTTACACCAGGGCTTTAAGATGGAAGTAACTCTGGGATAGGAATATGTTTGTTTCAAAACGCATTCCTAAATGAGCGCTGGAGACCTGTACTCACACACAGGAACACAACTACACCGCTGTGTGTAGTCATTTGGCTGTGGTCTTCTGTAAGGTGGAGGTCCTTCCCCAGTCGGGCTTGCTCGCTAGTACGGTGCCCTACCTCTCTTAAAAATTAGAATCATAATAAATAAGCTATTACATCAAAATTGCAAATAATAACCACATTATTTTTATTCTTCAAAACAATTATTTTATATCTTTTTGTCTTAATAATATGATGTAAAATCAATAAATATAATGTAAATAAGTAATAAATAGTGTGTAATGTAAATAATAAAATATAAAAGTTTAAAACTATATCCTTTTCTAATTATCTTCAGAAGACAGAGATGTATTCAAATTACACTTAGTATACTTATATTTATTTATTTGAAGACTTACCTACTAAATATATACATAATATTAACTGAATTATTGGTACCTATATGATGAACCTTTCTCAGTAAATTAAAGATGATACTCTAAGACATATCAAATGTCGTTTTAAGTAGATTTACACACCCAATAAAAAGTAATACTACTCTAAATTACTGTTATAGAAAATTAAACTTTATTTTGAATGCATTAAAATGAGTAATGCTAAACAAAACCATCTTTAAATATTAAAATAAGTTCTCAGGTATGTCTGTGGCCACAAAACTCGAAAAGTAATCTATGGATTAATGTGAAATCCTTAGACAACATACTATTTTAAAATAAGAGTATTTTTATGAACAAGTACTTTTTTATAATTTTTCAAGTTCCCACAGGAATTTAAAATTCCATATTCGAAAAATAGCCACAAATAGCATTAAGCTAGTATATAATATTAAAACACACATACCAGGCAAATCCTCCAAAGCAGTAGTCTCCACGGAATTCTCCAGACTACTTGTCTCAACATGGCTAACTGAGTGCAGACTAAGTCTACTTTGCTTGCTCTTACATACACAGCTGGGTAAATTCAATGAAGCACATACTTCACAAACATTGTGTTTGGCTAGTACAGATGTATTCTGCTTTGGTACACTGCAAAAAATACATTATATTACTTAGGTATTTCTATTACAGAAGAAACAAAGTTATAAAAAGCTAAATTTTTTTTTTCTCTTTATTGTTTCCTTACTAAAAAAAATTTTACCTTTTTTTTTTTTTTTTATTCTAATTTTTTTTAAGGCTTTTTTCACAATGAAATGCCAGCCTTATCGTAACTTATACTAGCTTACAAACAAAACTGAGATTGGACATTATTGATGGCTAAATAAATCTAAAAGTAAATCTACTATTTCTAAAGTAGGTTGTGACAATATATGTAAGTAGGGAGCAATATCATATTTACTAGTTTTAATTTTACCTAAATTTAATTTTGTATAAAATATTGGTTTCCATTCTTTTTTGTTAACACTAATATTGTAACTCATACCTAATTTTATATACTCTGGCAATTAAAAGGAGTGGCCCAGTTTCTTGCCAATTCTTCTCAAGGCCCAAAACCCTAACCAGCGAATTGGTTGCAGGAAAAAAGTATGCCATGTATGCATTTGTTTTTATGACGTTCATAAGTATCATATTTGATCTAAATGAATAAATGAGTTGACTTTGACTTATAATTATATATTTTTGTAGATAGATAATAAATATGAAGAAAAATAACTATCAGACTATTTTCCAGCTAAATTATTAACAAGAGAACCCTTGTTTGCAAATTAGTTCATAGAATGGCAAGCATCTCAGGCTACTTTGTTTGATCCCTAAATAATTACAATTTAGTATATTTGACCCATAAAATTTAAACATTCACTCCTAATATTAGCCAATTATGAACTATACTATATGATTTTAATACAATTTATAACCTAAAACATATAATCTGACCATTTTAGTTTTATTGCACTTTAGTTTTTTTTTTGTTTAGAAGACAATGCCCGCACTAGAGAACAAGCTGTGTTGCGGGGGACTTTACGAACATATAATTAATCGTAACAAATTACACCCAGAGTCAGAACAACTCTTTGTGGGTCATACAAAGTTTTGTTTACAGCAGTCGCATACTGCGGCCACTGGACCACCAAGGCAGTCAATAGTTGTAAATAAACATACAGTCCATCTTATGATAAGTAGTTATGCCTATGGATGATTGCAATACCTGAGGCATCACTTCACTCCACAAAAAAATTAACAAACAATTGTTATGTGATGGATAGCAATAATATACTAAAAAACAGATCCTTAAATAAGCACTACACCGCTGTGTGCAGCTTGACATTATTATATATTTATTCTATCATGTTACAACAACGCATATTCTGTATATTATGGTTTAAGTAATAAGTTTGGCTGATAAATAAAGTGATAAAAGAATAATATTACCTGACTTTCTCACTAGGAACATCCTGTGACTGTAGTTTGTTTACATCAGTATAGCCCACTAAAAGCTTGACTACTTCTAGTAAATTTGTAGATTGTACCAGTTTTTTTCTAAGCTGTAAGGGTTTACAAGTTTCCACTGAAAAAAAAGGATCATAGTGATGGTCAAAAAGTATTTGGTCTATGTTATAAAAGAGGTTTGTTAAACTTTAGCCGGACATAACACTGGCAGGACGTGAACGTGAATTATAAGATAAAAAAATAGGGGTTTTAAGTTTATATATAGTTTACAATAGCCAAAATACAATCAACAATCCTGTTTGCACTTCTGTAACAGTGACATAACAAATAGTGTTATGAATCTTCAAATAAATGCCTAAAGATGTGCTTACATCTATATATTTAAGTGCTGCTAAATGCAACAATCAATGCGAAGCATAAAAAACAGGTCACCATTGTACCAACCATATATTTTTACAGCCCTATATTCTGCCAGAATATTCTTCAGTGATGTCATAAATATCCTGTCATATTCATTTCTAAGGGCGTCTAAGTAAGGACTCGCTTGCAGAAACTCATCATATGCAGTCATAAGCTGCTCCTCAGCAAGATAACCTGGAATACAAAACAAAGGACATGAACAATATATCCCGTCTGTCCGTTAAATCGGGATATCAGTATTCCCGCCAAACAGTTTACTTACCAAGAACTAGCTTGGCTAAATCTTGCGAAGGAAAAGGTGGTATCGTCATTTTTAATTTAAAATTTCATAATACACTGTACAATTAAATATTGGTAACATGAATATAACAATAATATAATATCAAAATTACAAATAAACATTTAACACTGAATTCACGCACATAGGTACACAAAACAGACACAGACAGCAACAGACAGTAAACTTGTGTGATTTGTGTTGCCATTAATTAACATATAAATATATAATATAAATCATATTTTTGCCTTTATTTGTTGGTTAAATTTTAATTTGATGTAATAAACTAATAGTATATTTTCATAAAATATGTCATATAATATCTTTTCTGTTACATATTAAAACTGAGTCTGAGACATAAATTAACTCAGAAGAAAAAAACATTAATAGGAGTTTGGGAAGACAAAAGTACAAATTTTATATTATAAAAATCATTCATATACAATAAAGAAGAAAAAAAAATGAATTTTAAATAAGTCAGCCCTCAAGAATTCAAGCCTATCCGGAATTAGAATAGCTAGTTTAAGCAATGTGATATGATTTTTTTTAAATCGAAAACGTAAAGTTTAATCAACGGATGGTGTCAGATATTTCTATTAGTGTCTAATGTAAAATATTTCTATCAAGTTCTCAAAACAATTTGTTTGGTTTTATCACAATTTAAAATATCTACATAAACATTTATTTCATAAGATATTTAAAAGATTAGATATTATATTAGATTTGATGTAATAATTTTTAAAAAAAATTATAACTTAGCCAGTAAATTTTGTAAGAGCAGCTTACACTTCCTTAGTGCCATCTAGGTCCTAGGATATAAGCTTGAGCTTACAAAAAACATAGAAAACCCTTCTGTGCAGCTGGCTTAAAATCGTGGACAGAGAAATCCAAGGATCTTATGTTAATTGGGTATAAGTTCCTTGGAGAAACCTCCGTTAAAAAAACTGTAAAATCATTAAAGCTATAACAGTGGCGCTCTGCTAAAAGCTAATATAGCTGACTTTGGCCCATGATGGTAATAAGAGTAATTTTTGGCCATTATTAATCTGCTTCAACGTATTCTTTACTCGAAGTAGTAGTCAGTCAAAGTCAATCGGCCGTTAGCTATTATACACAGTTAATTTATTGAGATAGCACTGTTAATATTATTATTTGGGCTAGAAGTTTGTCACTGATTCAACGTACTTATTTATTTTTAAAATAGGCATTTTTTTGTCAGAATTAGGAACTAGGTTATAGGAAACCTGCGAAACATTATACTATTTATGGTACCTGGTTACGTTACGTTAAATCAATCAAACACGTTAAGTCGACTAGAATCGACTAAAATTAACAGCTGGTTATAAGCAATCAGCATCACTAACATTAGAGTGCGCATCACGGGAGAAGTACTGAAAGTATGGCGCTAGTGTCTTTGGCATTTCATTGATTACATACTAAACCACTACAGCTTTATAATTTTCTCACGGCACTTTTTAAATGTTGCATTTAATTCGCCATATTCGCTATTTCATGGAAGCCATTTTTCTCATTATCAGTTGTTAAATTAACGCGTCAAATGTTATAATTGTTTTTAGTACAGTGGACTTAATTTGAATATATAATTTGTGCAATAATAATTTGATTTGTTATTATTATCATGAGTAATACAGCATCTACACCGCTTTTTGCGTGTTCCCGTTGTTTTTCAAGACATCCTTTTGAAGAACTATCAACTGGTGAACAACTTTGTAAGGTTCGTAAGTTTTACTGAAAATAAGTTTGTTTGCTTGTTGTTAACTGGTATAATTATTATTTTATGTTGGACATGGGAATTCCAAGCGTGCGTCATGGTTTACTGTTATTTTGACGTCAAATACATGACGCGTATATTATTGTACGGTATTTCAGGAATGTCGCGGCTCTTTTCCTGTCGTCAAGTGCACGTATTGTCGCTCAGAATTTCAACAAACAAGGTCAGTGTCGGCTGCCAAGGTAGGTATAATAATTATGTATGCATTAGAATGATTACAAACATTGCTGAGTCGATTACAATTTCCAGATGCAAAAAATGAACTGACCTAAATTTACTTTCTAAATGTTGAATTATAACAAAAGAAACCAAAATTATATTAAATAAACAAATTTTCATTCAATTATTATAATACTTACCTACTGCCTCTGCTTTACAAAGGCCTGTAAATGTCTTTTGGCTGAGATGATTATGATGAAACAACATTAGATTAGTTGTGAAATTGGTACCAAATTGAAAATTAGATCTACCTATTACAATTCATATCAATATATTAACAAACAAATACCTATATTAGAACACTTATTTTCTAGCAAATCAAATACATCATCAATCTGTAAAAAATGTGAGGCAAATGTAAAAGCCTATGGGAAGCCCACAGCCTGTGAATACTGCAATATCATTGCTGCATTTATAGGTAAGTAATATTAACTAACTTTTTATAAATAAGTGGTAGGTATAGAATATTATTACTGATCTCAATTTGTATGTAATTATATTTTACTCAAATGGTAAATAAAAGGTTAAACCCTGTAATATTTGAAAGGTGTTCAATACCTTTTGGTTACTTAACATTTGGCTCAAATTGTGAGAAACTCCAAATGTGAAATGGTGCGGGCAAGTGTCTTTGTCTTTTTGTAAGAAGTTCAGCTTACTTGGTTACTATTTTTATAGCAAGACTTATGAAGACCTAAAAAATATTATATAAATAGCGGCACATTCTATCTTTGCACAGGTACACATTTATTTAGTTTACATAGTGCTCCTTTAATTGCCATAAAATATAGCCTATGTGTCTCACTGATAATGTAATGTATATCAGTCCAGTAGTTTTTGAGTTCATTCATTACAAAAAATAATACAAATGTTTTCTATTTATTGGTATATATTTTAGATTAATTTATTTCAAAAGTTATATGTATTTATTATAGAGATTTTATATAAATATAATACTTGATTAACATTAGGTAACAAATGCCAACGCTGTGCAAATTCTGAGCGCAAATATGGGCCTGCTGTCACATGTGAGCAGTGCAAACAACGCTGCGCTTTTGACCGCCATGATGACAGTAAAAAGGTATTATTCAAAAATATTAATATTGCAGCTAAGAAATTGCTTTTGTAGTTTTGCCAATATTTCCAATAATTTGTAATAATTCCAGAATTTTGTGTAATGAGTAACCATACAATAGGGATAACATTATTTTAAATAACAATTCCCTAGTTTATTTCTATTACATGTCTTGTATGTATGGATTGGATATTAATAATCAATTAAAAAAATTTAGACTTTGTTGTTGTTTTTGATGAACAGAAATTATAACCCTAAATGACTCAATCAAATGTTAATGAAACTAAGTAACTTTCTTCCTTAATAAATTTTCCTTAAGCTACATAACATAACATAGCATCACACCTATGTTTCCAAGAGGTAGACAGAGGTGTAAGACAATTACATCCATGGTTCTCCAGCTGTTAGGCCCCACGAAATAGAAGGTGATCCAATTGCCATAAATGTACTGGACCCCAATAACATTCTCTGTGGTGATTGGCTGCAAGCTTATTGGGACCAGTGAAAAATGTTTGCCTGTGCTTTTCTGTTCTGATTGTTACTGTTTACAGTGTTCAAACAAACAGTCATTGTGAGCAATATTCCTAGTATTCCCAGTACATAGGTAATGGAGCACCAACAATCAGGCCATTGAATCTGCTTAGATTCGGTTAGTGCTAGAATTTGCATGTCATTTCTTAGAAGCAGTTCAATATTTATAAATTAATGAGAATGTAAAATTCACAATTTAAGGAGGGTGGTTAGAATTTACTTTTTTCACAAACTACATATTAGCTCTTGATAATGATAGACAGATTGTAATTTTAAGGCCAACCATGACATCCTCATAGTGATTTATATTTAACATCAGACTAAAAAGAGGGGTGTGTTTATCTGTGTGTCTGTCCATGGCATCATAGCTCCCAGACAAATGAACAGATTTTGATGCAGCTTTTTTGTTTGAAAGCTGATATGATAGAGATGGTTCCTAGAATCTTAATCTATCTTTGAAGATCAGTTCAGGAGTTTAAAGACTATCAGCTATAACAATAAAATGAATCTTCAAATTTAGAAAACAAAACACTATAAGGGTGTCATATGTTGATTGATATTTGTTAAAAATGATGTTAAGAGTTGACCAGCCAAATGGCTTATTTTTTATTTCAGCAATTAAAAACAATATTGTTTCAGGTTGATGGCAAGTTGCTATGTTGGCTATGCACTCAATCACTTAAAAGAGCCCTGGCCCGGACCAAACAACATCTTTCGTCTGTTGACAAACATAAGCACAGATCTCACAAGTTAGTTTTTTCTTTGTTTATTTTTTTAGTATTTCTTTTTTTAGTAGTACTTGTAGCCAGTCTTGTCTGCTATAGAGGAGGCGGCTGTAGCTGTAGAGGCCTCTTTCTCCATACATGTGTTATTTATTTTGTTATTATGTATGTTTAGTTGCTGTAAATTATAACATGCTTTCCTTTTTTTTTGTTGTCCCTATGTATGACGTTTTTATATAGGGCTTTATCTGTCATGTATAGATGACAGTGTAGTCAAAAAGGTTAAACATCTCCTTATTTACTTCTTTATGTTACTTCATGATGGGTGGTGTTTATATATTTATTGTCACACATATTTTTTTAAATAAATGTATTTAAATTAATTACTCAACTACTGATCTACATTAAAAATTATGATTTGCTAGTAAATATGTTGAGTTATGAATATGATCTAGACGAAACTGAATCAGGCCATGACATGGGTGGGTGTTACTCCTAGCGATTGATCATAGGACCAAAAAAAATTGGATAATTAAATCAATACTTTCGTAGAGATTGACAAACGGCTAAATAAATTTGATCAATCGCTAAGTATGTGTATACCTACCATAGCCCATTTTAGTTCTAAATCTGTTTAACATATACAGATCGAAAAACAGTCATAAAGAGAAGCGCAAGTCGGACATGATGAAGTCCATCAACGCCAGTGACTTGTCACTCAATGATTCCCAGCCTCTGGAAAAGAAATCTAAGATGAATCCGATGCAAGGTAAGAAAGGTAAACAAAAACAAAATCCTATTACTGTTGATACATTTAATAAATTAACCCTGCATGACATAATTAAATGTGCTAACTATACAATTAAAATACCTATACTAAATATTTGTTATTAACCTACCTTCTTAAATGCCATTGGGAATGTATCGGCATGCTTTATCTTACATTTTAATAGGCCCCGTGAGCACTTAACGCTTTAACGTCTCGGTCGCGTATAGACGACAAACAAAATGTACTCGCGACGCCCGCCTCGATCAAAAAGATATTAAACATTAAATTAAACCTATATATATTATTAATTAAAATTAATACAAAACTATTCCATTTTTAAAATTTATATAGGTAAATTAGTTACATTTAACTGAAAACAAAGTATAATTACAAAAGTTATACTCGTTACCCGAGGATGCATGGACTTCATTCGCACTTCATCGACGGCGGCAGGAACTCTCAGTAGTGTTTTATGTTACTAGTTGTCTGAAAATGCGATCGTTTCGAATTGCCATGCCATTGGACTAAGCGAAGGAAAAGAGAGTGCTTCTGCGTTCGTACATTCATTTGTTTTTTTACACTATTATGTCCCGCATAGGTATTTAGTTAATTTTCGCTGAAATTGGTCACCGTCACCGAAATAGGTCTGGAGGACACTATACATTATCATCGTATTATGTGCTCTCTCTCCTTGCATTATGTTTATTATTATTACTTAACTTTCCACAGGTGAATTAGACCCAAACAGCTCTGATCACGTTGTTGCGATGACTCAGCTCAAAGAGACTATTGCCAGTCTACAGAAAAAGGTGCAACAAAAAGACAATGAATTACTTTCCAAAGATAAATTGGTATGTATCTGATTGATACAAAAATTTATATTGTTATGTACAACATCATAGATTTTAGTTATAATTAAATGTTTAATTTCAGATTACGGAGCTCAAAGCCCAACATATGAATAACACCCAAGATCTACGGAATGAAATGAAAAACAAAGATCGCCTCAATGAAACAAAGTTCAATCTAATGAACACCAAGATTCAGAATCTCTTGAAGGAGGTTGCTACACTTAGCAAGTCTGCAAAGAAAACTAATAAAAACACAAAAGTGGTGCTAGCAAACACAGAGAATAGCGGCAGCGGCACAGACAGTCCTAGCACTAATTAGAACAATTACACAATGATTTATCTATTCATTTATAGTAATATTACTTGACAAAGCTGTGGAAAATACTTTCCTCTTATTTTTTTACTCTACAAATGATTTTATTTGTAGATTTTTTTATATAATGTTAAGCATAAGTAGGATTCAATTTGATGACATCTTAGTTTTTAATTTATTAATGCAACATTAGAATTTTTACCGTTTTACCTAAAGTACATTGATAATAATTTATTATGTAGCGTACAGCTGTTAATGTTACGAGTATAAACCGATGCGGGTTTAAAGGTATTAAGTCTATGACTATTGAGTTATCAAAGAGTAATTTTGGAGATTATATGTATTTTGTATAGTGTTTCAATTTCTATCTTTTATGTCTAAACTAATTCTTGGAACTCCTACCATTTTTTGCCATTCGTTTCATAATCTGTAACAAAAGCATTCGATTGTGATTAGAATAGTGTGCATACTGGAGTTGTTTCTGCTGCGATCAAAACGGTCTTTGTTATAAATCTGCCCCCTGATAACGCGCGGCCTACTTGTTCGGCCAAACTTATTACTTTGGAACATAGATTTGTTGCAGCAAACACTTCTTTATTTAGACATTTTTTATTTTTTTAGTATTAAAGTATTTAATCAATCTGCATCATATTGTTAATTTTTATTTTCTATTAATCTACGATGAAGCAGTTAATCTCTTAGTAACATTGAGAACTTTGCTTTGTATCTAAGCGACCTTATCAGTGAAGAATATGGTAAACATTGTGGAAAAATCAATGGTCTTGTGTAATATTGATATTTTTAGGTAACAGAACATCAATAAATGATTTCTGTAATTTTTAAAATTGAAGTCCAATGGGGTATTGAAAATAAAAGTATATTATAAAAGCATTGCAATCTTTCGCTATGCTCACAGAATTATCAATATTTTTGAAAGCTTAAATATTTAAGCTCCTATACCGTGTTGGCCCTAAATTCAGGTCCCATGTGACCTTGCGGTAACTGGCTATAAAAGCGAAACGTACGTTTAAGCCGAAGACGTTAAAGGTGTTCTCGGAAATTAAAGCTAACTATTTGTTGGTTGAGTAACAAAATATCTTTCCTCTATAGTGATCAAATGCACTCCCGGACTGAATCTAACTTGTCATATCAGTGTTTAAACAATAATTATGAGTTACGGTTGCAGTGTTGTAAGTCGAATTACTTTCTGTGTGTATGTGTGACAGGTATAAAAAATCATAATAATATTGAACATATTAGACACACTGACAAATATTAACTTGTGCACTCATTATAAACAATGTATATTTCCCCGATATGTAAATATCACACTGTGAAGTTCTTAACCAGATTTCCTCTGAGCTTTAGCATTTTGAACGGCACTATATTAAAATGCATCAGCGTGTCCTCTAAGCCAAGCAGCAAATTTAGCTAAACTTTATTTTTGTTGTCATGAATCGTATTTTTGTAATGTTTTTAGTACAAATAAATATAGTGGCGCACATTTAGCCAGGTCTGCGTCCATTAGTGGATTGCGATAGGCTTATAATAATATGCGTATATTTATTCGTAGTATAAACTTATAAAATAATGTCCTTGGCGTACAGGACATGCTTTTTTACTTGTCACGTATAGATGACAACGGTGCCCAAAGGGTTAAAAGTTCAGATTTTATACAAAATCACTTAACCTTTGACCTATGTGAGTGACGATGTATAAAAGCGACAATTCGCGACGCGACGCAACGCAACCAAACAAGGGTCGGCAACGCGTGAGTGACACCCCTGGTGTTGCAAACGTCCATAATATATATATTTGTAAACGTAAATATACTTCTATCAGTATTGATAAATTAAGTGACAAATTAATCAATTCAAGTCGTACACAAAATAATTTGAGAATTAAAATATAACTAGTGGTTTTGCACTGTAGTAGTAACTTTAATTTTGTGCGATCTACTAATTAGTTATATTAATTATTAATATATATATATATATATATATTAATATTGTTATAATTAAATACAAATTGTTTTCTATAACTAAAATTAACAGATATAAAACATTATTTTACGCTGATATTGTTATTATGTGTCTTTTTTTGTCCTGACTATAAAAAATTATAACTGTCGCTGAGATAAAAAAATATAAATGGAGATTTGATAATATCCCTATTTTTATTACAAAATGAAAAAACATCGATTCGACTGTGTTTGTCATTTCGTCGAATCAATTTAAGGATTTTATGAAATCACTTAATTTCTTGTAAGTATAAGGCACTATCGTTGTTATTTTAACATCTCCGATTTAGCCATTAAAACTCCATGCCGTAAACGCATCGCCGTGCCCTGTACGACAAACCTCTAACACATTAAAAATACGCATCTATAATAGGCATTTTATATCTTGTATTTTTCTTGTAACCTGTTTGTCGACGAGTATATACTTTGGCGTACAGAGCACGCTTGCGCTTGTCGAGCATAGACGTCACCCACCGGATCATTAAATTCTTATTTTATCTTATTACTCTCGCGACTTTACAAATCATTGTTTTGTTAGCATTTCTGCAAATATATATATCGGCTAAGATAATAATAATTGATATTGTAGATAAATACAGTTATTTTTGTAGTCAATTTGCTATATATAAGTGAAAAGTGAATATTTTACTCTATTTATCTAAAGCTAGACTTTTTTTGTTAATTACTGTTCTGCCCTGCTTACAAGAAACCACGCAAATGCAAGACAAGTATCATAGCAAAACATGTCTTAAATCTGATAGGTTACAGACGTTTTTACCGTAGCCTTAATCATGCAGTTACGTCCTTCTTTCGTAGCAGGGCAGTGTTAGCCAATAATAAATGGCTAACAGTAAATCACTGACCTGAAAAATAAACGAAATCTATGTATAGGTACATGCTGGTTAGATACCAGTAAGTTTTTGAATTTGATATTTTGTCATGTGGGTCTGTATGTTTAAGAGTAGGGGTAATTCTAATTAACAAATCCCAAAACACGTTTATCGTACCGTAAATATATGATATCGTCGTTGATACTGCAATACCACGATACTAACTATGTCATGTACTGTCGACAAAGTTGGCGTTCGAACACTATAATATGTTTTCAAATATAAACGGCCAGAATTGTTTGTATAGTTTATTTTTGACCATTTTGTAAACTAAACTGCGTACGTTGCATTGATTTAATGTTTTCAAGCAGTATTAACGACGATATAATATAATGTTTGATGCTGTGGAAAATATATTCCAATAGAATTATGACCTGAAAGAAGAAGTATACTTGTTAGTGAAAAATTGATAAAAATAAAAGTGTAAAAGTAAACAATTGTTATTTATTTACCCTATACATTATTGTTGTTAATTTATTCAGTTTAAATGCAGTTAGATCATGCCAAATGTAAATTTTGTTCGTAATCGTACTGCCTTGGTGGTCCAGTGGCCGCAGTATGCGCCTGCTGTGCACGAGGTTGTGGGTTTGATTCCCACACAGGACAAAACTTTGTGTGACCCACAAAGTGTTGTTCTGAGTATGGGTGTAATTTTTGTCCGTAAATTCTATGTTTGTAAAGTCCCCGCGACACAGCTTGTTCTCTAGTGCGGGAGTTGTCTTTAAAAAAAAAGGAATTACTAGTTCACTCAGTACTATACCTACTAGTATTCTGCATAGTATTTATAATAATATAACATGGTACACAGCGGTGTAGTTGTGTTCCTGTGTGTGAGTGCCTAGTGCTCATTTAGGGATGCGTTTTGCATGAAACGTGTGAAAATAATGGGTTGGCAACAGGCAAGTGATACCTCTGGTATTGCAAGCGTCCATAAGCTACGGTAACTGCTTAACATCAGGCGGGCCGTATATTTGCAAACCAAGTAGTATAAAAAATAAAGTTTTAATGCAGTGAGATGAGATCATGCCAGATGTAACTTTTGTTCGTAATCGTAACACAATTACTAGTTCGCTCAGTACTATACCTACTAGTATTCTGCATAGTATATAATAACATAAGGTGCCTTAAATAGGTACCTACCTTACATTCAAATTTAATTTATTCATTTAGGTTACACAAATTAACAAGGTCACCCATTATGATTGTAACAGGTAGGTACCTAAGCCAGGAAGATTTTTTTATATTAAAAAAATCTACCTAGGTATTACCTAGATTTTTTTATATTAAAAAAATCTACCTAGGTATTACCTAGATTTTTTTATATTAAAAAAATCTACCTATTATTTTTTAATATGAAATTAAAGCTTGTTTAATACCTATTCAATGATACCATATGTAAGCCGTTATAAGTTTACCCTACTGCCAAAAAGAAATGACAACAAAAAACTCCCTTAGGTCATCGCAGTTTGCGAGACTAACTACAGGTACCTATATAAAGGCATGTTTTGAGTTAAAAGTCATGTGCGATTTCATTGCACCCGAGTGTATAATATAGAAATGAAACGCTGAATGTGTTGCTAAGCGCAACACATTCAGCATTCATTCAAATCTCGAGAACAGTTGAACCGATTTCGCTAATTCTTTTTTTGCTATATTCGTTATTGTTAGGAGAAGGTTCTTATGTAAAAAAAAAGAAAGTTGAGTTGAAAATAGTTTAAAGTCCGGGTTTGCCCCTAGTTTTCAATAAAATATAGCCTATGTTACCCTATTGATAATGTAGCTTTCTCACGGTGAAAGAATTTTTAAAATCAGTCAAGTAGTTTTTGAGATAAATCTTAACAAACAAACAAAAAGTGTTCCTGTTCCTAATAAAATTAGTTTAGATTCTTATCGTTTCGATAGTATCCGTTTTTTTTGTAATTTTCGAAGCCATTTAATTTTATTGACGTTTAACAAATCGAAAACTAATTTGAACTTACGAATGTAATGTATCTATGTGGTTTTTTTCAAACTTCGTTAAGCCGTTTTGGATATCTGAAAATCTTTATATATAAAAATGAATCCTATTTCCCTTGGTCACGGCATCACGCGTGAACGGCTGGACCGATTTCAGTAATTCTATTTTTGTTGTGTTTGTTATTGTCAGGAGAAGGTTCTTATGTAAGAAAAGAAAGTCACGCTAAAAATAGTTTAACCCGGACGAAGTCGGGGCGGGCCGTTAGTCATAAATAATTTTAAAACCACAAAGCGTACAAATTTTGCTATTCACAAACAAAAACACGCAACAGAAGCTATAAAAGTAGACTGAAGTGGCTGGCCATATCTGCCGAAGGATCGACGGTCGCTGGAGCAAGCGAGACCTGGACCGCGACTTGGCTTGACTCAACTTAAATCTGACTTGACTCAAACGTAAGGTTGGGCGCCCCCTGGGCAGATGAACCAATGACCGTAAGAATGGCGTAGGAATTGCTGGGGTTGATTAGATGCGGAAGGCGGAGGACCGAGAGTTGTGGCGTGAATTAGGAGAGGCCTATGTCCAGCTGTGGACTGAAACAGGCTGATTGATTGAAAAGCTATATTTGGTGCCGGGGATTATTTTTTTATAACAAAATTGGGTTAGGTACATACATATGTTTTCAAACATTACTGCAGCAAAATCTATTTTTCCCTCATAACTTTTAAACTATAATTCAAACAAATTTTGCTGTTGCTGAACAAAAGGCAAACCTACTCCCCACTCATGATATGCCTCTCTATCTCTGTTGTACTCTCACCGCTCATTTTGCTAGGGTAATACACACTGCCGATATCGAGACCGTTTGGCATTGAGCCGCATGTCTAAGAGGAGAGTGTATGATGATACCTACAGAGCAGCAGAAGTGGGTTCGGCCTGCCACTTCGACAGCCGTGGATTTACTATAGGGGCGACCGACCGGCTGATTCTCTAAGAAACAGCGATGGCAAACTGACAGTTGTGATTGCTCGGTGACGGCACAATCTATTGACTAAACGTCAAAAAGGCTCGGTTTTTGCTCTTACGGAATACCGATTTTCAATCTGACAACCAGATTTTGCTCGGTTTCTGCGGTGGCTCGGTTTTTACTCTTACGGAATACCCCTGCGGGGCTTCTATATTTTCTTGATACTACGTTCCATCCCGCGTTGACAGGTGTTAATTTTGTTCTTTACCTTTTAAGTGAATTTCTAAGTTTGTCACCCATACGTCAAACATTGTAGAATGCAAGATATCTGTGTATTTAAGTGATTCGTTATTTACTGTTAGGTATAGTTCTTTTGGTTCTATTCGCCATGATCATTGTCATGGGGCTCATTATGCTTCGGTTTAAAGTAGGTACCTACTGAATTTTGTGTATGTGGTCTTTGCTGCCATATCCTCCTCAAACCTGGCCTGCTCCGATGACTAAAATTCATCAAGTTTTATGAAGTCTTCTAGATGAATACTTTTAAAAACAGCTTGTGAACATGACTCGAGCGAAATTGGTCGTAGGATCTTGTTTCCATTTTTGAAGAACAAAACTACGATGCTCCTCGGCCATGCCTCTAGAGTTCTCACAGAAAAGAGGACAGAGTTGAAGATTTCTTGAAAATCTCTTAAGCACTGAAGTACGTATTTAGCTTTCAGAAGCTAAGTCATACTCATACTCGTACCTCAATCCTCGCCCTCGCATTTTTAAGTTGTCTAAGAGCTACTTCAATTTCGTCACAGCTTACTTCTGGCAACTCTCCATCTCCAGTAAGGTTGCGTGTTAGTGTGGATCTGGCATCCTCATTTTTAATCTAGTTCTCAGATCTCTTCAGAATCTCCGACTTTGAAACGTCGACTTGATTATTTGCTTTTGCTAGAACAGGGCCGGATTTAACCTCAGTGCCAGGTTAAATCCGGCCCTGTTCTTCGATGAAAAAAGGGTAATGCTAATTTTATGTAACATAGGTACCAACCGTACTATGTTATTGTAGTAGGCACCTGCTTAAATACATCTACCTAGTCTCAATACCGGTAACTAGAACGGTCCTACTTTACTTTTCTATGTTTTGAGACTTTCTAACAACACTGACAGCGTTACGATAACAGTAATTTGAAATAAGCAAAACATGTTTGGTAGTCAAATACAAACAAAGATACTTTTTATTAGAGTGAACAACACGTTCCGAACATTATGCGAGTTGACATGCTGTCCATCTCCAGTCACCGTCATGTCCATTATCAGTTATTGTTCTTAGATGACAGTCACGAAACACGTAAGGCTGTATGTCGTGCGTCGTACCTAATTAGGGCTGTCTCAATGAACCCAAATATTATCATGGAGCGACATAACAAGAAATAATTCTGTTGTGGCGGGGATTAGGTACATTCGGCTTTGTATAGTGATAATGATAAGTTTCAAATCATGGATATTCTTTTTTAAGCATCATTTGGTACCTATCAAAATTTGAAGAAATATTGCACACATATTTCTGCACTAAATCAATTAGCAAAAGCTAATTGATCAGAACGACGAAAACATCGTTCATAATGTTTAATTGCAATTCACAGACGGACGGCGCGGCGGCCGCTCGCTGCAAGCTTTTTCAAGGCACGCGCATCCTCGAAAATCGTTCAGAAAGTACATTTTTTTTTTTTTTTTTTTTTTTTTTTTAATACTATTTGGGTGGCAAACAAGCATACGGCCCGCCTGATGTTAAGCAGTATCCGTAGCCTATAGACGCTTGCATTACCAGAGGTATCACTTGCGTGTTGCCAACCCATTTAAGTACATAATTCATGATTGCAAAGCTGTGTACCCGCTAGCACCATAGGCGATCACACATGTCAGGAATTATCTATGCACGTAGGTAGCAGCTTGGCTGTGACTATGCATAATATTATCTGTGGCTTTGTTCCTGGTATTGCTGAGGGCTGTTGGCCCGTCTGGTGACGGATCAAGAATACAAATGTCACCACCCCGTTCCATCCCGAGAGTGTCGTAAGAGTCGACTAAGGGAGTAAGTCAGGCAGACAATATCCACTGCAAGAGATGGAAACCTCGAAACAAAACGTAACTCTTTAGTAATCTGTGACAAAACCCTATACCAACCCGTCTGGCCAGCGTGGTGTAGTAGGCTAATATCCCTCCAAATGTGTGGAGGAGACCATTGCAGTGGGTCGTTTATGGGTTGAGATGGTTGGCACGACTGTCCCGGACGGATGAGCCATGGGGCCACAAATAGTAATATATAATGAGGGAAAACATAAAAAGGCTTTTCCATGTCAATTGCATTGAGTTTTGAGTCCACTCCTTCGCGGCCCGCGAAAGAGTGGATTCAAAACGATAATGCGATTTAGATCCGTTGTCCATTATAGTTATAATATGTGTACAAATCGTGAAAGTTTAAAAGAATTGATACTGCGATAATTTTCATTTAAGTAATTGCATTAAGTTTTGTGTCCCCTTGTTCGGCGCCCCTTTATTTGTCGATGTTAATTACGATTGCATTGAGTTTTAAAAAGGATGAAAGTTATGTAATTTCTAATGCTTGATGACAAATCTGTGCAACAATAGGTACCTTCGATTTAAAGGAAAAATAAGCGATTAGGTTGGTAAAAGGGCCGGAAGAACTCACATTAGATTTCATAAAAGCTTAAAATAAGTGTCTATGTAGATTTGTGATCGACAATAACTCAATCATGACATCGAGTCATCGACTAATACACTGTCTTAATATAAAAGTTAATTAACAATTAACAATTGTATTTAAAAGAACATTTTTCAATTTTATGTAGAGCGAGGGCGGGGCGCACAGAGAAATCTCGCCCAGGGCGTCGGTAATGCTAAAGCTGACACTGTCTGTCCCCTAAATGATTAGATACTATCATGTCGACAATGGGTGGGGGTAATACGAAATTTGCCGCAAAGCAGGAAATCAATCGAATACTATTTAAGGATAACATAACGAGGTACGTACTGTGTCACGGGAAACACTTGTGGATAAACTATTACGTCTATTTATTAAGGAAGTGTAACAAAATCATTGTAAATTACAATTAATTTTGCATGGTCTAATTAGGTTAGTCGATAATATAATAAAGTAAGTACCTAACAATCTTCCTACTCGGAGGATTACCCGGTTAAGGATCCTTTGTACAACTAATTTTAAAATGATAAAATCATTCATAACATACCTAATCTAAAATATTATATGAACCCTAGCTCAAGTTTTTAAAAGTTATTCCTCAGCCTAGGAGCCGACCCATGACGTCCAATTCATATCCCCGATTTATTTTCGATCTTAATTTAAAATTCAACCCTATCTTTTAATGAAATTAACAATGTAAGAACAGCCCTAATTATTTAGCGTTCTTTCAATATCAATGAACATACTTTTAGAGTTCCTTAAAACTCAATAATTTTCCGTTCGGTTAACAGGTGTTTAAGAAATGCGTCAGAGTTAGTTGGTATGTAACTACGTTGTCCATTTTATGGTTTTCACATTCACATTTTTAGGAATTGTGGCTTATCATTTGTTAATTGTATTTTATAGGTCATTTTATTATAATTTACCTAATAGGATTTTTAGAGTTCCTCATTTTAATAAATCCATCTCCATCTAAGTAAAGAAAATGTTTATTTGACGAAGCACCCAGGAGAGCAGGGCCGAATTTAACTTCAGCGCCGCCCACTGTAAAAATGCCACCCCGTTATAATTATAATTCAATTTGCCATCATTTTGTTTTCTTAATGATAAAATATCTTATTTCTTTTAATTTAAAGAAGTTTTTCACCACGATGGCAGGGGCGGCAAAATTCAGAGCGTAAGAGAAAAAAATCATTCACGTTATCTAAAATAATTAATGTTTTTTTTTTCTTACGATCTGAATTTTGCCGCCTCTGCCATCGCGCATCGTGGTGAAACTTCTTTAGCCACAAGATAGCCCCGGTTGCCCCTATAATAAATCCAGGGCTGCAGGCGAGGCAAATATTTATACCCGTAAATTGTGTGAGGCCCAAAGTTACATCTGTGTGTGCTATACCTATACCAAAGACTCCTTAAAAGAATGTCTTGTCAGTCTGAGACTCAATTTCTTAAACTAATTGGTAGGTCTTGGGTCTACTTAAACTTCGTTAATAGTTACTTACTTTACTTGCCCTAAAGATATTCAAAAATGAAAAAAAGGGCGTTATAGGACAAAGTGAGAAACAAAATTGATGTCTGTCTGTCAGTTCATAACTTCGCCTACTTGCCCTAAAAACCCTCCATGACTCATGACTCCTCTCCATACCACAGACATAAGGGTAATACTTGGTTCCCTCCATGAATCCCGCAATTTCACCTTTAAAAGGCGTACCACAAGGCTCTGTACTTGGCCTGTTCATTCAACATGTGAGTATTTTATGCAAAATAATTATAAAGTAAACGTAGGTACCAAATAAAAATGATGTATTAAGTAATATATAAAATATCATACCCAAAACAAACTTTCTACTTTTTACATTTAGCTCGTAAAAGGGTGCTACTTGTTACGTGAAATTGTGTTACTGGTCAACCTTGGCATGGGGTACTTTCGAATAAACGGAAATCAGTTAATTGTAACAATTTACATTATTTCTATTATGGACAACGGGTCTAAATCGCGTAATCGCGAATTGCACCCACCACAACCACGATCGGTGCAATTCAACCGAAACGTCGGTTAACAAAAAGGTATGAAAACCTTCAAAATATTATGCGTTTACAATAGCAGAGCTTTACTGATTGGAACTTAATTACCATCTGTAAAGGTTAAGTTAGTACCTATCTACCACAAATTTTAAGTTTAGGTACGTACATTGTAAGTATTTATTAACAGAAAGTTATTTGCATATCGTTGACATGTAGTTGTATAGCTACGGAACCTCATTCTACTTATTCGAGTGCTTGTGTCACCGCTTGTACTACATACGCTGTAGTATATATAACACAGGCTGCAGTATTTCACAATAAAATCTTGGAGTCGAATTTGTCGCTTCGCACTTGTTTGTGTACCTACCGAAACAATGAACGCGTTTTGCATTTTCTCCAGTTTTTTGATTTTCGCGACATACATAATATGTTAGTTTGCCTTATCGTTTCTAGTAGTTTCATCTTTTATTTTGTTTTGTATTGTTCTCATCCAGGTGCAGTGTTATATTGTGTAATATAATAGTCAATTGCTATTTTTTTCAGCTGTGAACTTAGCATGCACGGTAGAAATCAAGAAGTTTGTTGATGGACACAATTCTCGAAGGCTGGAAGTTGCTAAAGGAAAAGTGGGAAAACAACCATCTGCGTCTAAAATGAAGCTTATTGTAAGATATATTTGATATTTTATTATAAACGGTTACTTCATTGAGAATTATTAGATTTTGATTGCGGAACTTACGTTACAGATATTAGGTTAATTGATGTACTTAGTTATTCTTTTAGATGGATGATGTTTTCATTTACTTATGTATTGTTAAATAATGTGTGCTATGTTCTTAAGACAAGATAGGGATAGATAAATATTTTGAGGTGTTTGCTTTTTTAACTAAGTACACTTGTGCTATCAATAATCACGATCAGGAAGCATACCATGTTATAGCAGTTTTTTTTCGATCTTAATTTGTTTAATACTAAGTTTGTCTTTGTGAGAAATTACAAAGACAAACTTAGTTGATATTTTACTATAAGCTCGGCAATAGGATGTGTAAGTAGGGAAGTCTTTCTTTTTATCCGGGGGGTTGTCTATCCCTAACATAGTGACATAGGCTTGTAGTAGGTACCTATGTCTATATCATTTTTCATTTTCTTACTTAATAATTTTGTTTTTAATATTGCAGATGTGGGACAACGAATTGGCTGAAAAAGCTGTGTCGTGGGCATCACAAAACAAATATAATCATAACCCAGATAAGAGTGTTCGTAAGTACCTTTGAACTAGATTATCGAACTTGAGCATTTAAAATCCATTATTAGCTGTCATTTAAAAGCGAAAAATAACACGATTTTTTATATAATAACAAATTTAAAAAATGTTGTTCATTTGTTATTAAATAGAAAACCGTAAGTTATTTTAAGTATGTGCGTACACATCGAGATTACGCGGGACATGCATGAAAACAATATTATATTGTCTTGTGTTATCTTGTTATGTCATCTAGACAAAATCTGAACAACTGTGACGTCCTTATAGCGATTTATTTTTGATCTTTATTAAATTTGAAATTCGTAAGCCGTTAACTTATTCACCTGGCTAGAAGATTGATCAAATTGATTAAATATACATCGCTATAAGCAAGGGTGAAACGAAATGGTAAGAGCACATTAGGTGATGGTGGTAAGATAATGATTGTTATATAAATGGAGTAAGTAGGAAGGTAAGAAAGGTAGGTAAGGTAGAAAATTAAAAGGTCTTTTTTAGTTTCTTCAACAGTATTTTCTTGGGACCTTTAGATAGGTATCTATATTTGCTTATGCTAATGTTTCTTTCACTACCATCAAGTCAATGCTTCATGAGATCTATGTCAGTCTCTTTCTTATATTTTTGTGTGTCAGGAGTATTGCCGTTATTTTTGGTAGATCACGCAATTAATGCAAAAACCAAAAACAATGAAATTGAGGTTACTTACATAAATTATTGCTTATTGACTGCATGGTTGGTTCAGTGGCTATTTCGCCATCCTGTGTTTTTATATAGGTACATGTGGGTTTGATCAGATTCGCACACGAAACAAGAATTTGAGTCGTATATGATGTCCTTTGTAGTTATCCGATAATTATAGGTTTGTAGAGTTCCTCGCGACACAGGGCTTTGTCCCTTGTTCCCTAATGCAGGAGTAGATAGGTTGTTGGTGTTATGGTTTTAGTTAGTAGGAATCTATATTATGTTACAACTTGAAAAGAAACTGCCTCCTTCTAGATCTAGCATAAAAACAGAACAGACCAAAATGCTTGATTGACACTCGACTTATCATCCATAGTACCTACCTATATCTAAGTATTCTTATTTAACATAATAAAGGCACCTAATAATTTATTTATTCTACTAGGTACCTACATAAAACTATTTAGGAACAAGTGTAACGATTAATTATGGTTAACGCCACATGTTCAAGTTATAGAGTATATTGTTTGGTATCGACTTCAAAAAGAGGAGGTTATCAATTCGTGTTTTTTTTTATGTTTGTTACCGCATATCTCCGTCATTTATGGACCGATTTGAAAAAATCTTTTTTTGTCTGACTGGACATACTTCCAGTTTGGTCCCATTATTATCAAAAGAAAGTTCTGATGATGGGATCCATGAGGAATTGAGGGAACTCCAAAAGTTATAGGCACACATATAGCAATTTCAATATTTTACTAATCAATCATTTGCATTCAGAAAGTGTAATTTGGTGAAGTAAAACTGATGAAGAAGACCACAGATGGCCATCTGAACTTTTCAATAATAAGTATTTTACTGATGGCGATTAGATAAGTTTCGGTTAGGTATTGTTGCTAAGATAGATAGATAGATAGATAACTCTTTATTGTACACCAAATTACAATCTTGTCTTAATGATAAATTTATAGCTATGTACAATGGGCGGCCTTATCGCCAAAAAGCAATCTCTTACAGGCAACCTTAGGATGGACAGAATAGATGAGAAATAAGAAAACAATATATGTATTAACAGTGGGAAGTTTGGTGCTTATAACAGAAATAGTAGATATAGAACTTAGACAACTAAAATAAATAAATAGTATTGTAGTTGTATGCATACCTATATTTAAGTAAAACAAATAAACATACATAACATCTATTATAAACCTACATATACATATTATAATATCAAATGTACCTATATACATATAAATTATGTAATAAGAGAGAAAAGAACAAAATAAAAAAGAGGTGATCAAAATTATAGAGAAAGGTAGTGTTCGCAGAGCATTTTTTTGAAAGAGGCTAAGGACTGTGCTTTCCTAATAGAAATAGGCAATGCATTCCACAATCGAGCAGCCTGTACTGTAAAAGATTTATCAAAGAATTTCGTGGAATGCATTGGTATCTCTAGTCTTAAATTATCCGCTGATCTCAGGGACCTCACATGTGTGTCATTTAAGAACTAAGCAACTATTAATAAGAAATAACGACGTGAATAAATTGAGCGCGGATTGCACAGATTAAATATTGCTTACTTGACCTGTGTTCAGCCCGACGCTCAGTCGATTTTATTCGATTGTAACAAACAAATATTTGAAAATTTTTCAACTTGCCGTACTGAAGTTTTTTTGTTAAAATTATTTAAATAAGCATAGTTATTTCTCACATCAGGGTATAGTTTGTGTTCATAAATTGTATGTTTGTAAAGTCCTCCAGGTCACAGATGGCTGTGACCTGGCCGCGAGCGGAGGACTTTACAAACATACCAATGACCTTCGGGGGTAGATTTGATGTTTTTTTTTGTACCAAGGAGGCAAACTAGCATACGGCCCGCCTGATGGTAAGTAGTTACCGTAGCCTATGGACACTTGCAACACCAGTCCAGGTCCAGCCGTTCACGCGTGAATTTATAAAAAAATATCTCATTTATTTATTATTTTAGTTGATTATAATAACATAGGTATTTAAAAATAATTATGTGAAAAGAGGACCGTTGCGAGAATTAGGTGAGACCTATGTGTAATCTGTGCCTATGTCTAGCAGTTGACCATAACAGGCTGATTGATTCAAAGTTGTTTGTTATACAGAGCGTATATCCTAGTGCAGTTTAAAAAAAAGTAGATAATAATGATATGTATTCATTTTAGCTACTGGAAGATTTTCAACAGGCGAGAACTTATATTGGTACTCAACGACTAATCGTAACCATAAACTGGACGTCGATAAAGCCATCGAGTCATGGTTCAGCGAACATGTTAATTATACATTTGGACCACTAAAGGAAAGTGACTTCGACAGTAAGAAAGATTATGATATTGGTCACTACACACAGGTGAGCATTATTTTTTTACTTTTTAATAATAGATAATAGCAACCCATATAGGTATTACCCACTACCTATTTGACGCGGGTCTCCTCTCCTCTATCAAGAGGGTGGTGGGTTTGGTGGATCAATTATGGCATTAGAATTTCTTCTAAGATGTTTTACGATGTTTTCGACCTGCACGCAAGAGGACTTGATGGCTGCCTCTGACAATGCAGTCAACGTAGCTAAATTTTGGGCCGCTATAATATAAATTAACGATGTTTGCCAACGAAACGCTAAGAAGAAGAATGTTACAAAATAAATATATACATTGTATGAACTCACACCACTTGCGTAGACACATATATAGGTACATAAGTCGGTAACATTTCCATACAGCTACCACCGCTAATATGTACTTAACTACCTAAGTAGGTATAATATAAAGTTAACTTAACAAACAATCATAGGTACGCCCTGTCTGATGGTTAAACAATAGCATATTAAATTGAAATGAAAAATAATTAAAAAACTAATCAAAACTGTTAAAGGAGAAGTAGCATATTGCCATTTGCCATATACCGGTCACAACCAGACACTATGCTGCTACTGAGATTTTGAAAAAGGATATTACCAGTCTATGTATTAACCTTTCCTGTTATTTGAAGCTTTACACACATACATGAAGGAAAATATTTTTTAGCACTTTGCGCGCACTAAGGAGTGTGAAAGGAGGATTGGTGAAAGTAACTAAGGTGGATTTTCAACCACTGGGCGACCTCTTATAAAAATATTATTAGGGATATCTGTCGAATTGCCAACCAGGCATTGAGATAGTTATTCCTAATTATTTCATCATCATTATCTCAGCCGAATGACACTTACACTGCTGGAAATAGCCCGCAACCTTTATATGTCGTCGACCCAGCTTGTTGGAGGCCTGAACCTTTCTGCCCCAACGGCTTTCGGTTTGCGAGCTATGTGCTCTACTTATTAAGGCGCTGATAGCAGCAAAATAGCCTAATTTAAAAGTTTTTTTAGCAAAAATCTGTTTCATTTATCACAATAAAAAATATATTTTAGTAGTTCTAAACAATATACGATAATATAGTTGTCTACGAAATTCATTAAATTAAAAAAAAAATTATAAAACTAATGCCAGTAATCTTATATACATATAAAAATGCATCCCTATTTCCCATTGTCACGGCATCACGCGTGAACGGCTGGACCGATTTCAGTAATTCTTTTTTTGTAGGGTTTGTTATTTGCTTCTCTTTCATTCCTATGCAGATGGACAGTGACCAAATGACTATTAATTTCTCAAGGTCGTTGGCAGTTATCAGCGTCCAATCCTTAGATCTATGTCGGTCACTTTAGTTCACCTCCATCTCCATCCATCTCAGCCATAAGACGTCCACTGCTGGACATAGGCCTCCCCCTCCTCCACATTGTTATTAGTTCACCTACAGAACATAATTGTTAACTTTATCATTAAATTTCAGATGGTATGGTCGGACACAATCTTCATTGGCTGTGCTGTTTCACAAACCTTCAAAGGCAAATGGAATAAATTCTTCGTCGTGTGTAACTATGGCCCAACGTAAGTACTTACTTATTTTATAATAGTCAGACCATTCTTGGCTTAGTTTAGTTGTGTTGCTGTATTGTGACAAATAATAATAATATTTTCGGGACAACTCACACATCGCTATCTGATCCCAAACTAGGCAGAGCCTGTACTATGGTAACCACACAACTGATAAACATACTTATATATTTCTAAATACATACCTACGTATTATAGATAAATATCAAATAATGCAACACTCGGGCTGGCCAGCGTATAGTAGCATCAAATTCAAGTTGCACGTTGCACGGCGGTTTACTGGTGAAGCTGGTCATCTCGCTGCCAATACCGCAACGAGTGTTGTGGGTTCGAATCCCACATAGTATAAACCTTGGTGTGATCACCATAGAAATAGATCGAGATCTATTTCTGTAGTGATCAGAGTGTACTTTGTGTCCATGAATTGTATCTTATGTTTTGGGTAATTTCCCACAAAAGATTGTCTCTAACTACCTCTGGGATCCTCAAGTTGTTTGCATCACGTCTATTCACGAATCTGAATCGCGTTTACATCGCGACTGTATCGAATCTGTATTGATACAAAGTCGCACTTTTGAAAGGGTCACGGGATGTTTTTTTATACTGCTTAGGTGGCAAACAAACATAAGGCCCGCCTGATATGGACGTTTGCAATACCACAGATATTACTTGAGTGTTGCCGACCCATTTTTGGGCACCAGAGGTTTAATGTTTTTGTCAAAAATCATGTCTAAATAAGCTCTGGAGACCCGAACTCGCACACAGGAACACTACTACACCGCTGTGTGATAATTTAACCTTACTGCAAAGAAATGGTACTAATGCAATGCACTTTTTTTCAGGGGCAATTACTTGGGAGACATACCATATGTTAAAGGTGGACCCAGTCAAAAACTAACATGTGGTTGTGATAGAAGTGACAAACACTGTAATTGTAATATTCGTTACGGTAGTAAATGTTCTACCCCGCGCGTAGCCCCTGTCGAAGACGTGACGGCAATCGCAATCTGATATTTGCCAAGGACCACACTCAAATCGCCTGGAGCTGCCGGCGGCTCCACTTAACCGTTCCATTTAAAACCGATAACATAAATCTAGTTCTAATTGTAATTTGATCGTTGTACCTACTCGTACGGTGTGTTGGGGTAACATCAGTTCAGGGGTAAAACCAACCTATATTACCTACATAAAAAATGAATTGGAGATTGAGGCAGACTAAAATGGCGTTGTGCATAATGCATTTAAATATGGTCAATTTTTGTAAAGAAAGTTTAGTTCCTACGGTCTAACCCATGTGCCGAACTTACCCCTACGCATTATAATTAAGAATTAGGATGTATTAATTTAAAAGTATTATAATAAGCTAGTTAATTTAAGTACCTATTAGGTTTTGGTTTATGTTAACTCCTGGTGATGACCTTCTCTAATCAGGTAGGCATCTACAGACACACCTTAAACAAAATAATAAACAAGCGCCATGTCAAAATAACTAAGAAACAAGCCGTTTGGCAGGGGAATTAACAGACACATTTTTTTTAACTTAATATTTTTATATGACTTTAAGGTTTGTGTAACATGACAAACTTTTTTAATTGTTGTCATTTTTTTTATTTTTATATTTATTTAAAAATTAGCTAATAAATTGTATAGTTTCAACGGAGGGTAAGCCTGGTGATCTATAACTAAAGGATTTTTTACAACATACACCAGTCTCTTAAATATGCACTACATTAAAACTACTGTCATGTGATAATTAGAAAATAAATAAATATTATTATTATTCTCTTTATTAATTTTTATCATACCTTAGTATTATTTACATTTAAAAAAATATAAAAACAAGAATAAAAAACCTATGCATTTAAAAACATAAAAAATAGTTTCCCACCGGTATCGGAAACAGAGTCCAAGCTACCGGCGGCTGGCGGTTAGAACTCGAGACACAGGAACCTCCTTACAATACGCGTTGAGGAGCACTACCTTCTGCATCAGACCCTTGGCCCATCTGCCTAGCGCGAGCCTCTTTAGGTGTTGGTTGAGTCTCTTGACTATTAAACCATTAACTGTTACGCCTATCGGTACAATAATAGCGAAATCCACATGTCGACAATCTCGTGGGCCAAGTCAAGATATTTTATCTGTTTATCTTTCTCAGCCTTCACGAGATTTTCGTCATGAGGAACAGAAATATCAACAATCATTGCAAGGCGCTTTGATTTAACCAGCACCACAATATTATGCTTGTTGGCTACAACAGTCCTATCAGGGATGATAGACATACTTTTAAATAGTACGGTACCTTGAAGTCCACTAGATTGTATCGCGGAGCAAGTTCCTGATGGATTATCCTGGCTACTAAGTTATGCTAACCAATGATGTGCAACCTCATGACAGATGAACGGGGGTGATGCATTCGGTATGATTTCAGCAGCGTAGGGACTCTTCTAACCAGGGCGTCCAATTCGGTCTGAGTCCACTTGAATATGCCAAAGGAGTACGTCAAAAGCGGCATGACCCAACTATTACAGGCGCGCACCTAGTGGCCGCCTGACAACAGACTATTCAATACATTTTTCACGCGGCCAAAGAAACGCTCCTGCACAGATTGTATAATATCTGCCTCCTGGATGCCTAATACCTGTGGCATACATAAGTACTTATACACTTACAAGAAGTGATCTGAGGTGAAAAGAATCAGAGAGTTGTAATCCCTTGATTTCATTTGTCCACTCCAAAATCCGTACTAATAGAATCACTCACAAAAGTTTTCAGTTACCTTTAGTAAATCTTTCACGTCAGTCACGGAAATCAGAGGGCGTCTAGCAATGTGCTGAGAGGATTCAGTGCTAGGCAGAACCATAGAGGACTCATACTGTCACCCTGAAAGGTGTCCCGCTTGATCCTTATCAGTTGACTACCACACCATCCCAGATAAGTTGACACCCTAAATAGTTAAGAACCGTTTTCCATTGCCGCATACATGTCTCCAGGAATGTACATAAAGTTGTTACCTTAAACAAGTTTAGCACCCTCAGGAGGCACGAATGCGGCACGAATTCAAACGCTTTCTTACGTCGCCAAATCTTTTCGGTTGCGGCGAACCTGCTAGCTTATGGCCATGTCAATGAAGAGGAGCTCCTTAGTATCACAGGAACCCCTCCTACATCCGTTCTGAGAGATAGACATGATCGAATTGTTTTCAATTTGTTTTGTAATGTAGACTCTCAAAATAAATGTTAGGAATTTATAGACTGATGGTAATCATTATTATTATATATTTTCTAATTGAGATCTATATCTATATATCTATACATGCAACGTTAGAATTATAAAGGCGCCATAATATTATCAAGAAATGGCCATTAGATAACAGCGCCATTTAGTTTACTCTTAATGTGAGTATATTAACGCTAGATGGCACTGTACGTGTCATTTTGAAGCATTAAATATAATATATTACAAGCACCATACCATCTATTGTATACTGTTAAAGGAAAAAGCTCTCAAAAACAAGACCTCGTGGTAATAATGTGATTAATCCACTGTAAATAAATTTATTCATTCACTTAATTTGTTTTAATTTGCACCTTCCCAGTGCACCTACCTATTCAAAGAATAATTCCAATATAACACCTAGTTTGTGCCTAGAGAATTATTTTCTTGACATATAGATAACTATTTCACCTATTTATCTTGTAACTACTTATGAATACTTACTAAAGTGACTACCTACATATATAATTGGGATTTTCATGCGGTTTTACAACGCTTGCAGTTGCATCCGGTGCATTTTTAATGACCTGAATAAATCCGGAACGAAAACAGCCCAGTACTTATTTACCTAGTTATTAGTAGTTACGTATAACTGATAGAATGTGATATTAAAATATTTTAATCGTTTCTAATCATAATGATAAGCCAAGCGACCCACATTATCGTGTAGGTATCAATTAGGTAGTTACCTACTTGATAAAGAAATAATATTGTAAAAATGGACAAATAATTGTGATTGTTAAACAAATGGAGGTTTGAACAAACATAAAAATGGTAAGTGCAGCAATATTTTTTTTAAAAGTCTTAGATACCTGGGTAGGTGCAACTTATTGATAAATAAAATACTTAGGCTGAACCGAAAAAATCCAAGAAGTGTCACATAAGAGTACCTAACCAAATAATTAAACCCAAATAGCCAGCCAATTAAGCCAAAAATTTGTAATGGTATCTAATGAGTATTTATTGGATATAACAATAAATTAATCATCATCATCTCAACCCATAAACGTCCCACTGCTGGGCATGGGTCTCCTCCATACATTGGGAGGGATATTAGCCTACTACACCACGCTGGCCAGATGGGTTTTGTTTCGAGTTTTCCCTCTCTTGCAGTGGATAATGTCTGCCTGACTTACTCCCTTAGTCGACTCTTACGACATCCACGGGATAGAATGGGGTGGTGACATTTGTATCCACACGGAAAATATATTAAATTTATAATTTGATTTTATGTTGAAAAGAAAGAAAGAATATTATTTAATTGGCACAAAGTACATACATAAATCTTTGTTCTATGAAATAACATAATAATTATGTAAGCGTAATTACATGTGCCAATAGGGTCACAGCTCAGCATATGTTAGGATGCCAAAAGCTCCTAACGCTGGTTTTTGTTTAGCTAGGTAGTCTTTTGGCAGTTATTACCATAAGTTTCGTGTTCAGTTAAAATCTACTTTACCTGGTACCCAGTTTGATCATATAAGAAATAAAACGTGTTTCAGATTGTATTTTTATTAATAACGAGTTTGATCTCGTCATCATGGGCCGTCCAAGAACGTACTTTTGTCAAATCCACTCTGCTAGTGGACATGGAACCACCTCTAGAATCCAGACTGGATACAAGGAACGTCTTCACTGGTTGGATAGACGTGCCGCTTGATCACTTCGATCCGCAGAACAATGCAACTTTTAGAATGGTAATATTCTTTGAAATATTTTGGGGTACGATTCCATTTCGATTGGTCGGGCCAAAAATAGATATTGGATTTTTCCGTCGAAAAATTCACCAAATATGCTCTTAGTTTGGAAATTGGCGGTGTTTACACTACCATACTTCAGAAAGGTAACGACCCTACCCCTGATCTCTCTGCGATCGTGTCGGATTACACGACACATTAGTCCAGTTGAGAGTGAGGGAATAAAGAGTATACGAGTACCTGTGTCTGCGCATACACTTGTGCACTATACTATTATATCTCACTGGCTGATGCCTAGTCTCCATCAAGACTTTATTAGAAGGATTATTATTTTAGCTGGTCTTTACGATAGAAACAATGTCTATGTTTTCAGCGATACATGTTTAACGAAGATTTCTTCGGCGGTAATGGAAGCCCGATTTTTATATTGGTCGGCGGAGAATGGGCAATCGATGCTGGTTGGTTAAGGGGTGGTAACATGTTTGAGATGGCGAGAGAAAATCGTGGCTATCAGATTTATACTGAACATCGGTATTATGGCCAAACAATACCATTCCCGTAAGTTTATTATTTTTTTGATGCTATTTAAATTTAAATAATTATTTAACTCAATCTAGATAACTTCTGCAATATGGCGTAGTCATTGGGCGTAGTCGACATATAGACATGGGACAAATATCAGTACGTATATCACCTAAGTGTTCTTTGTGTTTGGGAATCGTATGTTTGATAAGTCCCTCTCTACACACATAGCTTAGCTATTTTAACGGTAAAAGGAAATCTGAATGAAGTCTGTAAAATGCCAATCTTCACTGGGTCATCGTAGTGGTAGTCAGGGCTGCTTAATCTGATGAAAAGGAGCTCGCACCCAAGTAACCAGCAATAGAGTACCTGATATAATATATTATTAGAGCTGAAGTACTTGTACTATTAAGTATTCTGTGGCTGAAGTTACTAATTGCGCCTGGAATTCACAGAAGGTTATTATAAACGTAGGTATGTTACAGAAATTTCACCGCTGAGAATTTACGTTTTCTAAACATGGATCAAGCTTTGGCCGACCTAGTTTACTTTATAAGGGACCTTAAGAAACAAGAACGTTTTGCTAATAGCAAGATTATAATGTATGGAGGCTCGTATGCTGCTAATATGGTGATGTGGTTCAAAGCCAGGTATCCACATCTAGTGTTGGGCACGGTTGCATCTAGCGGTCCTATTCTTGCTCAAGTTGATTTTACCGGTAAGTTTGATCATATAATCTAAGTAATATATAAAATTCTCGTGTCATAGTGTTCAACTTTGAACTTCTCCGAAACGGCTCGACCGATTTTCGTGAAATTTTGTGTGCATATTGGGTAGGTCTGAGAATCGGACAACATCTATTTTTCATCCCCCTAAATATTAAGGGTTTTTAGACTAAATTTTATGTTATTATTTTTTTGTGATTCAGCATTAAAAAATACACACAACCCTTAATTTTCACCCCTCTACGATCAACCCCTATTTTTTAATAGCGATATTACTATTTTAGTAGCAAAACAACGTTTGCAGGGTCAGCTAGTAACTTTATAATAACCTTCACTCTTTTATTTTAACACGTTCCATACCTAATAATAGACAACCTGGCGACCATTTTAGGAAGCCATACGCTACGGTCGAGGTAAAACTATAGCGATTACGCTACAAATGCCGCCGCGCTGAATGTTGTGGGTTCGATACATACTAGAGTAAAGTAGATATTTACTATGACCCACAAAGGCACCGATACCTGATTTGGTACATACTCTGAGTCTGAAAGTTGGGCCTGTACTAGTGGTCTAACTGTCGCCGATATTGAGTACCTAAGTTCAGAACTTTATTTGCATACCAACATGCAAATAAAGTTCTGAACTTACTCAATATCGGCGACAGTTAGACCACTAGTACAGGCCCAACTTTTTTACAGTTGTCAACTTTTATAATTAACACTAGGGGTTGCCTGCGTTGTAATTTTGAACGAAAAACGTATTTTAACCGCATGGCTCGCGCATTCACATTCCCACATCGTCACCCGCCTTCCGCCTTACAAATATGGTACCTACCTACTTGACTAAATATATGATATCTCCAAAGATATTTGTTGAAATCAAATGATGTAAAGGACAAATTTGTTCAAAATTAAATCCTTATGACGAATAGTGTATTTGTTTGGATAAGGATTAATATCGTGTTCATAAAAATAGCTTCGCAGATAATGAATTATTTTAAATCAATTTTTATTTCCATAAATTACGTTCGTTAGTGAGTTGACCCTATGTGGTAGACATTATGCTGTCGCGGGTCTTTTAAAGGGGAATAAATATATAGTTCTTCACTACATAATTTTTCATTACTTTAACCGTTTAAGCAGCGTACGCGACGGAAACTCGGCAACGCGTGAGTGGCACCCCTGGTGTTGCAAACGTCCATAGGCTACGGTAATTGCTTACCATCAGGCGGGCTGTATGCTTGTTTGCCACCTTGGTAGTATAAGAAAAAAATAAAACTCAGAAAAGAATAATATTTCCCCCGATTATTATTGCAACATATCTCACTACTACTCCGCTCCTATTGATCATAGCGTGATGTTATATAGCCTTTCTGGATAATATCACTATTCAACAAAAAAATATTTTTCAAATCAAACCATTACTTTCTGAGATTAGCGCGTTCAACCAAACAAACAAACAAACTGTTTAGCTTTATAATATTAGTATAGATTAAGGTTGTCTTTGATTAAAATTAAGATCGAAAATAAATCGCAATCAATGGCTATCATGGTATGGTACCCTGTTAAGTCTTGAAAGCTTTGGTAATTAAGTACATACGAGTATGGTATGAATTAGTTCGATTTAAGTAAGTACCTAATAGGTACCATATTTTAGTACTATACCCATTGATTTATTTTAGGTTACCTGGAGGTAGTCCATGAAGCTTTCACATTGGAAGGTGATGCGCAGTGTGTAGCCACTATTAGACAGGGAATAGAAGACACAGTGGCTGCGTTAGAGACTGAGAGTGGAAGACAGACTATAGAACGGGCATACAGGTATATAAATGGGCATGGACCAGTCACCAATATTTAAGTTATTTTGTAGGTAATCTGATCTACGATATTTTCAAACCGTCATTGCAGAAATTCTTGATTCTTCAAATTGACGCTTGAAAGTTTGAGATTAATAGTAAAATATCTCACAAATATGACTATAATCGAATGATGAAATGATTGAACGCCATAATCGAAGTAAAACAATTCAACTATACTTATTGTCTCCAGCGCCTTTACCGAACGTGTTTATCATTCGTCACGCACCGGACCAATGGGAGGGAAGTCGGTACGATTGTTGGCGCGTGTTTGGATTGTAACTCTCAATCTGATCCTACCCTCAACTATTACTTGCTAGTGTGTAGTGACAAACTATTGTTAGCTGGTATATCTCGAGAACAGCTAAACCGATTTCGCTAATTCTTTTTTTGCTATGTTTGTTATTGTCAAGAGAAGGTTCTTATGAAAAAAATAAGAAAGTTGAGTTAAAAATAGTTTAACCCGGGCGAAGTCGGGGCGGGCCACTAGTTATTAATAAATTTATTTGTCATACAGATTATGTGAGGGCAGGTTTAACTTCAGCAACTATTTTGATATGAGTTACTTCTCAGCACTCACTAGCTGGTCGTTCTCCGGTGCAACGCAATCTGCTTATCCTGGCTATATTTCGGACATTTGTAACAATTTCAACAGAAATGTTTACGGTATGTTTAATCAACTTTGATTGTCTTTGATCCACTAAGTGTTTTTCCTGTTATCCATTTCTGCTATTTTCCTTTTCAAAGTGATATGTTATCATATCATGGATACCTACATGTAATCCAATTTCCACACTTGGGTATCGTTCGCAATTAAGTTAGCGGCTACATACACCACATGTTGTTCTATTATAGGTACCTACACTGAAATCGTGGAACATGAAATAGACAAAAAATACCCACAATTCAAGCGTTAGCCTTTGTATTGACGATGCACTTACACATGTTTTAGGAGTCACCCCGATGGAACAAATAGGTGGATTCATAGCTGCTTATCAAGGACTCGGGAATTCGTGTTGGCTTCTTACATATGAAAACTTTATTGCCAGCTATATGCCATCATCTACATGTGAGTAACTAGGAAATAGGTACTTAAGTATAAATAATATTGCAAGTTTCTACTTAACTTCCTAATGAATTCGTTCTCTATTCTTGTTTGTTATATTTCCAGCTCGTGCTTGGTATTATCAGACTTGTACAGAATATGGATATTTTCAAACGGCGCCTCGGTCCGGCACGGTATTCGACCCATTGCATTGGTTGAGCGTAAAGTTCTACGTTGATGTTTGCAAAAGGATTTTCGATCCAAAGTAAATAATACCTTTTTATAATATTAGGATAAGGGCACTGAGGTATATAAATTAGGTACCTACTAATATTTTGGCGGCTTGAAGAGTAGGTCCATACCGCTCAATGATATTACAGTAAGAAAGGCGTAAACATTGCACCAGCGCAGCGCGCGGAAACTGATAATATTAATGGTATCGCTGCTCTGGAAACCAGTAACGTGGCTGGGTAGGTTGTCGCCATTGAGAAGGACAACATCAATGTTATAAAATAACTTTCGGTATAAATTGAGCCTTAGTATGCAAGCCAATTTCATGATTAATTCATAAAGTATCTAGATATAATATAGGTATGGCTCGGCGCTAACGGGCTACCGAACACAGCCACCAGTGGCTGTCGCACGCCTTTGGTACCGCGCAAACGAAGGTGGTCGGTGGCCGCTACATTATGTGGCCCGTTTGCGCGGAGCCTATGGGTCTCAGTCACCTTAAACACAGTTAAAATATCTGAAAATGATATTATAATATTGTTTATTGGCAGATTCGATGAAGCATTCGTGTACGACGCGGTTGACCGCGTCAACTTGATTTATGGCGGTTTATCACCACAAGTGAACAACACGATCAATATCCACGGCCATAACGACCCGTGGCGTGCTCTGGGCGTTTACGAAGAAGATATCAGCGAAACATCACCTACTTACAATGTGCCAAGGTAGAATATTGTTTAATATACTTTGACTACATACATAACGAGGCTGTGGATAAGTACCTAGTGCTAATGATAATTGACATGCTTCCGCATTGATGAAGGGGTGATAGATGACTTACCAAGGCGACGCCCCGCACTAACTCAGCTAACGCAAGAACACTGTACAGCTCTAATTTAACTTGCGTTAAATCCCACGTTTATTCCCATTAGTTCCTTTTGACAGTTCCTTTAAAGGAACTAGTGGGAAAAACGTGCCATTAGTTCCTCTAATCATTTCGAAGGTACTAATACTACTATTGAATATAGGTTCTATATAGGAATTCACTTTGTCTCTTTAGGCCGGTAACGTCACGGTTAGTGCAGCAACATTGGCTATTTTTTGTTGGGAAATATATTTCAAGCTATATTGAGTTCCATCTCTTTTAGCATTGTAAGTATTGCTAAGCTCATATTATGGGAACAGAGTAAATTTATATTTTTTTTATTTACTGTACTGACAGAATAGTTCGTTGACACTGGAGCAATATAGATCCCGTGTATTTATCTCATCATTCACGTTCTCCGGGGCCCAGTAATAACGACAACAGTCTTCACAGAAACCTGTGAATGCCATCATCCTCTCCTAATGTAATAATTTAGGCTACTTTTATTTTAGAAATTGATAACTATACCATGCGGATGAAGTCACGAGCGCAGCTAATAGAATAGTATTAAATGGGAATACCCACAAGGGGAATACTCCGGGTGTTCAGCGGAATACTCGCCAGACCATAAAACCCTCTTCTTTATTTTAAGTCAAATAAGATTTCCCGTCGTAAAAAGTAGCAGTAGTGCAGCACTAAACCTGTCATCCTGGAAAGGGACAAACCAGAACATTCTTGCCACTAGTACCTTCGAAATGATTAAGAGGAACTAATGGTACTTTTTCCCCACTAGTTCTTTTGAAAGAACTGTCAAAAGGAACTAGTCGGAATAAATGACATCCCATACATTAGCTATTTTAACTTTTCGATTAGACTACAGTTTATGCCACTTGTCTTGTTTCTACTCTTTAAAAATCATTGCGAAATTTTCTTATTATTATAATACAATAAATACCTACTTTACAAATAAAACTTCATGTTCTTTCGCAGGGCATCACATTGCTTCGATATGAGGGCGTGGTCATGGCCAGACACTATCAGAATGACTGCTGTGCAGCAAACAGCGCGAAGAACTGTGGCTTCGTGGCTTAATCAATAATCGAACATAAATATATTAAACTAAGCTTTTAATGGTTTCCTTTTCTTACTAATATTAAAATATGAAGTACATAATTATCTATATTTAACTGAAATCCATACTAATATTATAAATGCGACAGTAACTTTCTTTGTTACCTTATGGATTTTAATGAAATTTGGCAAAATGGTTATCCTAGGGAAGGACATAACGTTCTTTTTACCGCGATAACAGACATCCACGCAGCCGCGGGCAGCAGCTAGTCCCAAAGCCCCCTGCCCAGGTACGAGTGATGCCCCTAGTATTTAGGCTAGTGCCCGTACCCTGCGGTAATATATGTCAACGAATTCATTGTGTATAAATGTGTTGTGTGAAATACTATTTCAGTTTTCCAACCAAAACATGAAGTTTGGTTCATTGGCTCATAAGTTACCTATCAAAGAAAAAACCAAAACCTTTTTTTTCTCCCGCTAATATATCGGGAGGACATCATTTTATTAAGTTTAAATTCCACAATCTGACAAATCGATATTCCACAGAAGTTAATTAGAAACTTTTAACAGGTCGAAGTTTGAAACAGATCAAAAAATATAAGTATCAGAAATACTCACTAACCGCCCTACGCAAGTTTAAATCTAAGTTAATTCCTATATGTCAAGTGTACGGTTAGCATTTTGCCTAATTATAAACTACCGGCGGAATTACAATTACAATAAGGATTAAATGCACAGTGTACTACTGCCCTGGTCTAGTCGGTGTGTTTTCAAAATGGCTCTTTTCCACATCAATCCTTTTCAGAAACACAACACAAATTGTACTGCACGCGAGATTATATACAGACATAATTTACTAACTAACAATTCACAGCAAGAAAGGCAGTATAAACATTAACATTTCATTAAATGTTGAAAACTGCAATAAAAATATATATACATATGGGGAACGTCTCGACGCAGCACTATATTTGCAGTGGGACTAAGGCTAAGCGCCCGCCCACTGTGACGCGACCAGAGAAGTAGTCTACTCTACTAACAAATCATAGCACTTACACCGTAAAGCGTACAATGAAGAACATTCGAGAATGTAGGCAGTCCATAATTTAAGTTTTAAAAAACATTTTATTATATCATTGTAATCACTGGAAAGTTCATTTAACTTAACTATAAAATTATTGGGCAGTGTAAAAAGCAAACAATTTCATGTAAGTAAACTTAATTTAAAAAATAGGACTGCCATTTGAACCCCTGAACTAACTCAAATTCAGAAATGACGGCACCATATTAAACCTATGTGTCTAATAAACTAGAGAATACTTAAAAATTACAGTGAACCCCGTAAATGCAACCGTCACGGGTTGATACCACTGTCGCAGTACAGTTCCATTGGCGAGGTTCCGTCACGTACATATTAAATGTCTAAAAAGAGAGACACCAGCGTTCTCTGTTTCCTCGCTACAATTACCACACATAGATTAAGTGTTTATAATATACTGATGAAAATATTTACAATGGACTAATGTTCAAGTTTGAAGTCAATCTACGACCAGCGGTTTGGGATTCTCCCACGGGAATCCTTCTCGTCCGAAATGACCATAAGTACTGGTTCTTTGATATATTGGCGCCCTCAGGTTCAATTCCCTGAAAATAAAACGATGTTAAATAAAATATCAAGAAAGTGACTCAAGTTTTAATTTATAATAATAAATAAAATGAAGAAACGACACAAAATAGGGTCTGTACTACGGCAACGAAACAACTGATAAACATATTTCGCACGCATAGTAAGTTGAAGTATTGGTTAATTTTCCAATCGCTATGATAACTCAGTATATTATCACAATTCGCGAATGAAGTTTCATGGCAATAAAAGTTGTATGAATTATAGTACATTAAATACTCACTTGACAATTTTGCCCGGTCGCAGATCAAAGTTCTTCTGGACGATTGAGAGAAGCTGCTGTTGAGTCTTGTGTGAAGTGCCATAGTCGAATACGGTGATGGAAAGCGGCTCAGCTACACCGATCGCATATGCAACCTGCAATTAGAAGACAAATTAGCTTTATTTCTATTTTTTTTCGAACATACTACATAAAATTAACTCATACATGTTATTGTTAGTGTACAAGCTTGACATCTATTGGCATCGCGACGACTTGCTGGCGTATGCGTGCATAAATATGACGTATTAATACTATTGCGTCATCTTAACACCCAGTACAAGACAATAAATCGTTTTATTACAATGAGGATGTATTCCATTGTAGTTTGATTTCAGTCGATTTATTACATAGAAAATTACCTTTTTCATTACAACTCGCTAATTATAAGTACAGTTAAATTTACCTGAACCATGCAACGGCGGCAAAGTCCAGCCTTCACAAGGGACTTGGCGACCCATCGTGCGGCATACGCGGCTGAACGGTCCACCTTAGTGAAGTCCTTGCCCGAGAAGGCGCCACCCCCGTGGGCGCCCCACCCGCCGTACGTGTCCACGATGATCTTGCGACCCGTCAGCCCAGCGTCAGACTGAAGTTCAATTAGGATACGAATTATATTATTGGCAAGTTATATAATTTTATAAGTGCATAAATAAAAAAAAAGAAAATAGAAAAGAAATACAATATTTTTCCATAATTACCTGTGGCCCTCCAATAATAAAGTTTCCGCATGGATTGATATGAATCACGGTTTTGTCATCCAGATATTGAGCAGGAATTACTTCTTTGATAACCTTCGCTCTGATCTCATCCCGCAAGGTCTCGAGTGTGATCTATAAAATAGATAAAACAAATATTAATAGGTCTCAGCAGGTCACAGTTTAAAATCAGCAGTTCCTCATATGAAGTAACAGTTTATCAAGACTTGAGAGTTTAAGGTTCCGTATTATTAAGTGATAGGGACATGGCCATTGTCTGAGTAACACCTGTGACAAGCAATAATATCCAGTCAAAATCATTAATTATTTTTTTAAATTATAGTTTTGAGTAAACTAAACAAGGTAGGGCGGCCCCCAGCTAGGTGGACCGACGACCTAAAAAAGGTAGCTGGGACGCAATGGATGCGGAAGGCGGAGGACCGTGTGCTATGGCGCGTGTTGGGAGAGGCCTATGTCCAGTAGTGGACTGCGATAGGCTGATTGATTGAAAAATATATTTAAAAAAAACATTTATGGAATCTGTTAAATGTGAAACCCCAAACACATCCATTGAAAACATATCAGGTTTGATCTTTAACCTTAAATCCTTATCTACCTATATCAAATTTAAACATTATTAATGCTATGTCACAGTAGTTGGGAACTGTTATCAAAAAATTACTCGTGTGCTAAGAAAATTATTCACGGTTGATAATGTATGACGCAACTCTACATTAACACTTTGTTTCACAGACAGCAATTATCTTAATTATAATCACAAGACTAAGGTTATGCCAACCTTTTCTGAATGTTGCAGAGAGACTACGACGGTATGCACCCTTTGCGGTACTGTGGCGCCTCCAGCGAAGACGTATTCACAGGTTACCTGAAAAGATAATCATTACTGAATATAGAAACAACCTACAAACTTTATAAGAAAAATAATGTTGTTAAAAAAAGTAGATTACTCTTAATATAGAAGACTAGATAGAATTATAAATTTCGTAAAAGTTACAGGGAGTATGCCCTTGCAATGGAGCAGCTTTTTAATATTCAAATAAAATATTAATTTAGCAAAAACCATACTACTCCAAACAACAAGCTTTTAATACTGTTACGACAACGCGTTGAGGGATTCCTTTAGTTGTATTTTTGAATTCATATAGATATGAAGTGGATGTGAATCTACTTTTACGCACATAAGTTAACATTATACGTCACGGTGGCATAATTTAACCTTAGTTGACAATATCATTATCTGATAGAGAAGCAATCTATTCATTTCATAGGTTGTTGTAAGAAAATAGCACAGTATTATTCACATAACAATAAAACTTGTCTAACAATGTTGATACGTCAATCATAAATAACTATTAGAATCTGTAAATAGATGAGTAGGTAAAATAGGGTCACTGGATGTAACAGAAATGTTCCCGAAGACGCAAACTGGTGATCTGTATGTAAGACTAATCGGCACGGAGTCACCAAGGTGCTGCGTAGGTACTAATGGTCGTCACGGTCCAACGTTCTTATTCCCACTATCCTTACTAATATTATAAACGCGAAAGTTTGTAAGAATGGATGTATAGCTGTTTTTTACTCTTTCACGCAAAAACTACTGAACAGATCTGGATGAAATTTGGCACAGAGATATATTATAGTCTGGAATAGCATATAGGCTTTTTATTGCGATAACCGACATCTACGCGGGCGGAGCCGCGGGCAACCACTAGTTATTCATATAACAATAAAATACTCACATTATTGTATTGTAGTGTTTATTTTGTAAATATTGTTTAATTCGATTTGACTCATGCCCGAAATCAGAAATTGACGATTATTTTGAATTTTAAGTAGTAGTAGTGCAAGAAACACCAAAACTATTATTTTCTGTGTTTCGCAGCCATAGTAGCAATAGCAGTTATATAATAATCAAGCAAAAACAATTACGCAAAAAGTACATAATCGTATAATTTATCAGACCACCCAAAGCAAGCCTAAGAAGTATCACTCAATGTCGTTTTTGCGCGCGGTTTTTTATCATCACAAGGGTAATGCCCTATAATACAGTCACAACCGCCACGTGGTTTTCCAACAATGCTTTAAATGCGCATATTACCTTCTTATGCGTATATACCTACTGTTTTTTTTATAGAAACACTAAGTTAATCGAAGTCTCGAGGTCATCGGTCGCCCTATATGGCTCTCACTACTTACAATAGTGATATCATAATGATTTTACTCATTGCATTTTAATTCAAATACCTATGATATGATGTTATATACTAAGAGCACACTCACTTTTCTTTATTTATTATAGAAATAACAAAATATTACATAGGCACCTATAAAAAAAATACACAATGCAATATGTAATTATGTAGGAAGGATGTTTTTCATCCATACATTTACGATAAAAAGTATTAATATCATTATTAAATGGCGATTAATCAGGGTGAGGACCATATTACCAAGGGAAAGATCTCACTACTTTCATAAAGAACCGTCGACCGTCTAGAGCGAAATAATTTCGTAAATTTATTACTTATAAAGCTAGAGTTTGTTTGGTTAAACGCGCTAATCTCAGAAAGTACTGGTTCGATTAGAAAAAATATTTTTTTGTTGAATAGTGCATTTATCCAGGAAGGCTATAGGCTATATAACATCACGCTATGATCAATAGGAGCGGAGCAGTAGTGAGATATGTTGCAAAATCGGGGAAAATATTCCAAATAACCACGCGGGCGAAGTCGCGGACGACCCCTAGTATAATATAAAGATAAACATATTTTGAGTAGGTCTTGATACATTAGTTTTAATTTCGCCATAACAGAGATATACCAATGTGTTTGCTAAGCGTCTGTATAAATACAAAAATAACAATATGTCACATGGATAAACATAAATTAAGTGCTATCAAAGCAGTTTTGTGTTAATGTGAACATTTGTTGAGATTCACCTTTGGCTTTTTCATTATACTTTAATAAAATAAATAATGGTATCAGGTTTATAAATAGGTTCTCAAATCAGACGACACTAATGTCATTTATGCTCTTATTGTGTGACGCTGCTTAGTGGTGGGCTCCTAACGTATTAATTGACCCGTCTCCAATGTCACTTGACACTGGTGTCAGTTTTATCACTAAGTAACAAAACAATTGATATATCATCATCACTGATTTATATGTCATGCGATTTTTAACATCAAGAATAAGTTCGACTCAGTAACTATATAATATCCTTTCAAATAGCAACAGGAGACTTTTTAAATGAGATTAATAAGGTGTCATTTTTGTTAACATCCTGTAACTTGAATAAAATTTTAAATTATAGAGATGAACCATACAGGCAATAGCGTCACTTGCTGCTTAAAACTACATGGTATATTAGGTGCTATGCCATATGACTTGGTTAGAGCTACTCAACTTACTAAATGTAGTACTTAGTAGGTAGCATCAAGCCAATCTCTATCTTCTTTTTCTTCAGCCTAATAAATTTGATTGGAGGAACAAATTTATTAGGCTAAAATATACAGTATAGTGTACAATATGATCTGTTGTAAATATCATATTTGGTTCAGCCATTCTCATGGTCACATTTTATGAGTACAACCCACCAAAATTACAAAGACAAATAAAAAAACTTGATATTATACTTATGACCTATATACCTATGATACTTGTACTGCAAAAAATTACTTCAGGGGTCAGATAACACTTGTACATATTTTAATAAATAGCCTACAATTACAAAATAACTGATATGTTATCATTATGTTTATTAAACACAAATAAATTATCGTAATAAATCTATACCTATTTTACTTTATAAAAACCTAAAATCAACTTAAGAATGATGAGTAATCTGTTAAGTTACCTGGGTTTTAGAATCAGGACGAGCCCACCAGAACTCTCCATTTCGTCGCAGCTCTGCAATTTTCTGATTTAGCCTGTGAGCGAGCACCACTGTCAGAGGCATGCATTCCTCTGTCTCATCTGTTGCATAGCCAAACATCAAACCCTGGAAATAGTTCAACAGGACATATTATATCACACATTCCATTTATAAGAACACATATAGAAGGAAGTTAATGATTTTCTTATATGGAAATTCCAAGTAAAATGTAAACGTGATTCATTTATGCAATAGTGTAAGTACTTTGATCAAAAATAATTGCAACATAATTTGTAACTTGAGAAAACATTTTCATGAGGTATTTTAGTTAATGCCTTATTTAAAAAAAATAACCCTGGTAAAATGTTAAATGGTTTTATGTAATGGTTTTAAGTCAGTGAATTTTATATTGATCCCTGAACATGCTAAATATGTAATTTATTAAGGATCTTGACATGGATTATTACAATTAGGTATTTCATTGTCAAATTATTGGGTGGCATCATACCTGATCACCGGCTCCCACTTCATCCTCATTTCTGTTTTCATGCACACCAGCTGCAATATCTGGTGATTGTTGGTCCAACGCAAGCATCACGCAGCATGTCTTGTAATCAAATCCTAATCCCAACATGCTTATATTAGTACCAATATGAGATTTAAAAAAGTCTATCACAGACTTCTTTGAGTCCACTTGTGGGCTATTTGAACAATGTCTTAATCCTAATGTTTAGTAATCAGACAGCAGTATGATACAATTTCATGCTGTCAGATAGTGATAGATGACTCCATGACATGCAGATTTGAGACCCAATAATTTAATGTATAAAAGTAGCTAATAAATAGACCCCATATCTTCGTGCAGCAAATTTTTATTTCATTATACCTGGTCTCCAGCCCCAATCTCTACTTCTGTTCTGTCTTGATGCACGCCATTAGCTATTTCTGGACTTTGTTGTTCAATAGCCACTAACAAATTTAGTGTACGCCAATCAAAACCTAGTGTATACAAAATGTTCATCTATTACTATGAGGGAGGTTGAATTATGATCTACAATAGTTTGTTAAGATACAGTACTGGCTATAAGCCAAAGCACAGCACCTGTATACCTTCAGTAAAATAATATTTTAGTAAGTGTACTAACCTTTAGAGGAATCATCATAGCCGATGTGCTTCACTGTTTCCCTGACCACCTTCTGATAGTCAACATTGGCTTTGGATGTGATTTCACCGCACAATAACACCATCCCGGTTTTTGTCACAGTCTCTGTACATGATATTATATTGATAATTAGTACAAGGTATCATGTTACAACTATTTCATCCTAGGTCCTATCTATGAACACACACTCACCGCATGCCACTTTAGCGTTAGGGTCCTGCCTCAAATGTGCGTCTAGGATAGCATCACTTATTTGGTCGCACATTTTGTCTGAAATAAAAATAAATTATTTTAAGTCATTATCATCAAGTTCTAGTGCAATTTTCTAAATTGTTTGGCTCGGACCACGTGTTGCGATTATTTTGACAAATGTAAATTACGATTAGCCGCCAGCAGAGCCATGATGTAACAAAACATTGATATTGAATAAAGCATGGTAGATAGTGCTTATATATTGCAGTAAAATTATTATACTTTTGTGGATTCATAATGACAGTAATATAAACACTAAGAATTCTATTTATACTTTATCTGCGCACATGCTGAGGCGGCCATTTTTTGACGAACAAATCCTGCAATAGAGTTATTGGAGAAAACTAACCTGGATGACCCTCGCCGACAGATTCTGATGTGAATAAAAATACTGATCCATCTTCCATATCATAACTGTGTCCATTTGTTTTTGCGTATCCATTCATTTTTGCGGTCTCCGGCATTCTGAATTTAGAGTTAGCTCACAAAAATAACCCGAAAGAGTCCCCTTGAATTAACACTGTGGAAAAGAGGTCTGGTTTGAGATCGCGCCGATATTTATAAGGTCGGAGCGGCGCCACAGAGCATAACATTTTAACCAATCAGAACACTCGTAGCCTAAAGCGCCGACTGTTGCTATTGGATAAAATATATTGTTTTGGTTTTGGCTGATGAGAAACATAAACGCGGTAAATTTTAAATACACGCAAAAACATCGCAAGAAGATTTATAAACATTTTGAAAGGATGAATGACACAATGTTAATAATTAATTGCTTTCTAAATCAAACTTAAATTACAACATAAATGTTACTTTGTTCACTGTTTAATATACATAATAATAATACGGAAAAGCTACAAATACTCATTGGAGTTTTTTTAATTTTGATTATTACCCCACTTAATGAACAGGGACAGTCACAAAAATATCCCGTGTTAAACGGATAGCGCATAATAAGTAAATACTGACTAATAGATACATTATTTTGTTACAATTTCTTTTACATTAAAAATATTTTTATTTACACATTCCCAAAATATTTATTAATGAAGATGGTTCATATGCTATAGGTAACACTCGTAACTGTAAGAACAAATTTAAATTAAAAGAGTGTATCTTGCTTTAATAATTCTAATATATATTAAATTATAAATATATTTTATCAGGAAAATATAAAATGTACTACCTACTTTTAATACCAAGAATATCGTATTATTTTAAAACCAGGACATCTAATCACCCTGACTATGAAAAGACATTGGGAAAATAAACTGTAGGTAATTGTAACGTGTTAACGTTGAAATCGTATTTTTTTTTTATATACATGTACGCGAAAACTTATTTTATAATGCTGTGAACTAAATTATTCAGAAATTCCAATCCAATAATTCACTTTTCAATTGTTTAGGTACTATTAACATTAAACAAATAATAAATATGTTGTACAGTTTATTGATATTTTGTATTTTTTCATTACGTACTTAATAAGTAAAGTAAGAAGAGAAGTCTTACCTGAAGTAAGAGAAAATAAAACCGACTGTTTCACGATCAAAGAATAAGCACCACTTTATTTATTTTGAAGTTATTTTCTATAGGTAATTTATATTATGACAAATTGATCAGTAAAATACTGAGCAGTTAACTAGAACAGATCTCGTCGGCAACTGAGGACAACTATGTTGATACATGTTTACTTAAAGTAACGGTTGAGTATATATTATGTAGTTTGCACTCGGTTCTTCTTATCCCGATCGCGTTCGCTCTAAGAGCTTTATTTTTTTTATGCATAATAATCGTGGGCGTACCCATTTTTTTAGTCTGAAGGGAAAGAAGCGGGGGAAGTCAGAAATTGATAATATCTACTGTATTTTTAAACAGAAACAATTTCCTAAAAATCAATTGCAGTGTGCCCGAGCCACACATAATTAGGTACATACCGAAGTAGTTTCTGCAGATACTTACACACAACAACAAAAAATTTAAACGCTTTCATTTATAGCAATCAATGCAGGTCATTTCTCGTTGTTTTTCATTGTCCTCATGGACAATCACAGTTATATACCGCTCCTCGTTAAATTTTATCTAAAATTTATTTCTACTTCAGCTTTTTATTACGATGGCAAAATCAAGAGCAAAATATAATATTTGTTTCATCCTGACGTCATGACACTTGTGACATTTTTGTATTCATAATAAATCAAAGAGAAATTTGATTATATTTCAAAAAGAAAAGAGGCACATACTTACTAAGTTGATGATTTCATTTTTGTGATTACTATAATCCAAAACTTTGCTGCATGTGTAGCCGCAAATTTTAAATTAAAAGAGAAAAATATTATAAATCTTCTGATTTATTTCTATCCCCTGAAGAAATCGATCTGCAAATCTTAGTTTCGTTCAAAAAGGAGGTAAAATTAAATTAAAGTTATATTAGGCGCTGCTCGTAGAGAGACGCGCGATTGGTAATCTATCACCAGTTTTTGTTTTAGAGAGCATTTGTCTTCCACCCACTATAAGACTTTTAGCTCCACTACTTTCCGTATTACGCCGTACCTATTAGAGAACAAGTCCTGTCTCGCGGGTGTACTAATAATTCACATGTACCTATAATGTATCTAGGAACACCCAAACTGTCTTAAAAAAGTCTGAACTGTCTGTTAATGCCGAAATAACCGCTTAGTCAAACTACAGAGCAGTCCTGAGCCATCGGTGCAGTAATTCAAAAAGTACCTACCTACTTAGTATATTTCTAGATAAAGATATTTCTAATATATAGGTAATAAAATAATTTAATTATGCTATGAAAGATAAAAGCTGATGTAATATGAATAAATAATGTATTATAGCGCTCGCAGTGCTAACGTCACTTAAGTCAGGTTCAAATTATCGCAGAAAAAAGGCAGGCGCTTAGCAATATTTATTTACAGGCACCAATTTGACTTATTTCCAACGCTTTTAATATCCATGGCTTTTTGAGATCCGTGCTATTTTTTTCTTCATAAAAATATCTAAGTAACTACCTACTTAGAAAGCAAACCTTTTGACAAATAATAGAAAGTAAGTCAAGTTTTTGCATAGTAATGAAATATTTTGCGTAGGTACTACCTAAATTGACAAATATTTAGTAAAAAGCTTGCCATCTTAATAAATCATTTTCTTTAATCTTTTAAATCTTATTTAGTTTAACTATTTGGTTATACCTACCTATACAATAAAATAAATTAGGTAGATAGGTAATAGAAGACCGAATCGCAGAGCAAGGTTGCAACTTAGATTTCCCTCTTGCTAAAAGTGTTGAGTTTAAGTTGACACAATAATTAGAACGACTAGATACGTGCCGACTTGCTGAGCAGCTTCTCATCAATCTGCCCACCTACTCTGTCGTCCGACTTTTTCGTTCTAAACAACAAGTAGAACCTGAAGCGTTTGTACGATTGCAACACCACATACACCGGTAACATTGTGTTGCCATTATTGTAAGAACGTTTTGACTCCTTTCTTGAAGAACTCCGTGCTACTTATAACCTCTCGGGATAACTTCGGCAGCGAGCTTCTTTCGCCCAAGACTTGATATATATATATTCCTATTACATCATGCATGTCTAAGTATATAGGTATTTAAGTAAAGTTTAAAATTTGCTTTACACATATAATGTCTGTAGTGTATCTTAGGCGTTTGTACTAAAGTAATTGACCCCTAATCAACACAGCAAGGGAATTATATTTACCTAGTACCAATTTCTTTAGTGACCTAATTAAATAATTATTTTTATTTTTGCGCACGCCTTTGGCATCATGCTGAGTATAATTATTAGTACCTAATAGCAATTGATATATATGTACATATATGTATGTACACATATTGTATATTTCTAAGCATACGAATTGAGAATATGTATGTATTTTCGTGTCATCGCAACACATTAATTAAAAAACATGAAATGTTTTTTTTGTTTGAAAGCTCATAGACAAATTATAGCTAAGACCCATCTCGATCATGAGTATCATGACATGATAGAGATTGTTCTTGGCTATATTTTTTTAAAGGTCTGTTTAGGAGTTTGGAGACTGTCATCGAAAAGGGGATTTTACCAAGTTCCACAAGTCTAATTAATTTGAAATTGGGTGTACTGTTATTTCGATAGTATTTCCATGACATGGTAACCTTGAGCTGATGCTGCAGTATCAACTCGTTTGCGGGATACTCTTAGGTTCATAAGAAAGGTCTCAATAAGTAGACGTTAAGCAGATAATGATCAGGTAATTTAAAAAGTCCGTGTAGTGACTATATAGGGATTAAGAATACATATGTCACCACCCCGTTCTATCCCGAGGGTGTCGTAAGAGTCGACTTAGGGAATCAGGCAGACAATATCTACTGCAAGAGAAGGAAAACTCGAAACAAAACCCTATACCAATCCGTCTGGCCCGCGTGGTATAGGAGGCTAATATCCCTCCAAATGTATGGAGGAGACCCGTGCCCAGCAGTGGGACGTTTATGGGTTGAAGTGATGAATTTAAAAAGTATGAAATAAAAATTGAATTAGAAATAAATTTAAAATCCGCCAATACAAAAAGCATATAAAAATAAATAGTAACCTTTATTGGGTGGCCTTGGTCGTTTCACTTTAAAATAAGTAGATACTAATACCTATTTGTATCCAATTTTTTAATCTATCTATTTAGGCCTCCCCTCCTACCCTATGACGACGCTCGCTTGAATCACAAAATACCTATAACGAATTAAGTAGATATTTACAAATCAGTTATGCATTTTCCTATATCATAAACATATTATCTATGCATCACAAATGTAATCGAGATCAGAAAATAGAGCGTTCTAGACTAAAATAAGAATGTAGTTAGGTACTAACAATAATTTAAAACAACGTTAGTTTTACATCGATTACAATGATTTTCTTGGCCAGTAAATTGATCCAAACGAATGAATTAAAAGTATAAATAATAATATAAGTAAGGTAAGTAATTAATTAAACTAAAATGTGTCAAGGGAATCAGCTGCTGATTTTATCAGATTCGTTTGCTGCAGATAAGTTCGATAGAGCGCCAAGTACAAAAAGTTAAAGTAATTAGGTAAGTACGGTAGAGTTAAATTAATATAAGTTTTTTTTACCATATTTGGGATTAAATAGATAACACATACCGATACCTATGGCACGTCATCGCGTCACAAAAAAACAGTCGAGAATTTGCGATAACTTGAGATAACTTTTAAACTTTCAAAGATGCGATAATATTTGATTTGGATCATTCTGACGCAACAATAATATTTGCAGTACAAAGCTAAGTATGTGCCATATTATACATAATAACTTTATTTATGTTTGTTTCATTTTGCTCAAATGCGAGCTAACTTTTAAAATAATCAAAAAAGGATGATATGAGCCATGTAATGCTATCAGATATTTATTATATCAAAAATTGTAGGTTGTAGAAAAATAATTCTTATACATGAAAGCCCATAAAATATCATTTACCTTTTAGTTTTACTAAATTACCAACGCTTTTTAAGCTACGCCGCCAACTAAGTGCTTGTTTTTGTATTTTTCAGAGAGATTCAAAAGGTTTGGTACCTAATTCAGAAGAAGATTAAGAAAAATCCCAAAATAATTTTGAACTTTGGATCCTTCCACCCTTTCTCTCCTTCATGTTGCGCCTAGACGTTCGGGTTTTTAGTATGTTCACTTCTTAAGCACATGAAGAAGTTTTTGATGGAATCACTTAGGTCATTAGATCCGCTACCGACAGACAAGACAGTCATCTTTTCTATCGTACCAGTTTTTCACCCTATTGTGTTTGTATGGTGTTTTTGGTTGCATCACTTTCTGCACTAATTATAACACAAATAAAATTGTAATCACATATCTGGCGATTGAAAAGAGTGGCCTGAGTTTATTGCCGGTTCTTTCCTTGGGCTCTACCCCTGTCTGTTCAGTCAGTGAATCCGGCAGTAGGTAAATTAGCTGACGTCTCATTTGGCATTTTTCATTGACCTGCATAAGTGTCACAGTGTGATCTATATGAATAAATGATTTTGAATTTGAATTTTAACTTGCTCACGCATTCCCTTTGAGGCATTCGTTGTCTACATCCCCTTTGAGCCATTCGTTGGATTATTCGTTCCAGTTGCCATTCGTTCGATTTGACTACAAGGCGAGCATGGCAGTTTAAAGCGGGTAAAACCACGTGGAACAGCTAGTAGGTACTTAATAAATATAGGGAATAGACAGAACAAAACTAGTTTCTTTTCAAACAAAATCGCGGGTAAATGCCATTACATATAATATAGTCAATTTATATCATACCGATTTTTTATCATGTTAAAATATGTATGGTAAATACCTACAACATTGTGCCTGCAATACCTACCTACTTACCGCACATTATCAAGAAAAATAACAGTTAAATTAAAATGTGTAAGTATTGTAGAGTTCAAGGTCTCTGCGTAACTTTAATTTTACCTATAATATGTTTAAATTTTATGGTGTAGGTGTACTTCTTTTTGCCGCAGCCTCATTATATAGGTGTGATATGCTGATCAAAGCAACCAGCTCTAAAACGGACATTGTGGAAGCGTACATTTAAGAGTCGATTTTAGGTATAAGCACAGATTAGATCTTTTTTTTTTTTCATTTAAAAAAGACAACTCCCGCACTAGAGAACAAGCTCTGTGTCGCGGGGGACTTAACAAACATACAATTAACGGACACAAATTACACCCAGACTCAGAACAATTCTTTGAGGATCACACAAAGTTTTATACTGTGTGGGAATCGAACCCACAACCTCGTGCACAGCAGGCGCATACTGCGACCACTGGACCACCGAGGCAGTCAAATAGATAATAGTTACTACGTATAAGGCTGAGTTGATGATCCAAATAACGTTCTATAAACTGCCGTCCGCAGCAATTTTAGTGGCAGGAGAAAAAGTAGTTCTATAGTAAGATTGCAAGGCTCACATAGTTGAGCTTTTGCACAATTTAGGTGGATAGTTGCGCTTTTACACAATATTGGTTGAGAGTCGCGCTTTTTCACAATATCAATAAGATACCTAAACGCACTTTTTTACCAAATTTTGCAGCCATATCAAAGGTTTATTTTGAAAATGGTAAGAAATCTTCTACAGCAGTCGCTGCTCTCTCTCTAATAATTTCTACTTAAGTATCTATTTAGGTTATTTATGTTACTTGTGTTTTTGTACAATATGGTAAGTTTACCTCGCTTTTATGCAATATGGGTACCACATAGGGACTTTTGCACAATGTCAGTGTCGATAGCGCAAAGCTACACCTTTTACCAAATCGCTAGTCACGCTTTCCCAGTAAACTTCTAATACTGCTATTGACATGGAAGAACCGGACTATCTGCAGCCATATCAGTCGAAATCGTAAAGATGGTTTACTTTTTACATGTTAAGAAAACGACTTCAGCAGTCACAGTCTCTTAATAATATCTACGCTAGTAATAATACAAAAATGGGCCTGTTATTGACGTAAAAAAAATGAATAAAATTATTATTAAATAGTTATGAAAACAGCTTTTATAACGATATCACGTTAGCGAATTTGTTTTGGCACAGCCGAGTGCAAAACATAACATGATAATGACATCAGTCAAGTGTTGTCAAGTAGTACTTGTTTTCCGTAACGCTTGACATGTTTTCTACAATCGTAAGATCAAGCTTTTATTATTTATTATTAAACACGTGTTACAGGGGTCACTGTTTAAGAAAACATGAAATAGGTAGATCTAAGATGATTTTATTACATACCTACCTAGCTTTATGACCAAGATTATCTTTCGGTAAGTTGTTTTAGGTCACAAAAGTTCTCCTGATTAATGTTTTGTCACCTTGGCCATCCGAGACAAGCCAGTTGCGCGGGCGATATAATATTTATTAAGCAGCACGTTCCCGCTTCGCACGGTTGGACAGTGGACATTTATTTAGTTTTCGTAGGGATCCCGTTTTTTTAAATAAAATATCCTATGTTACCCGCTGATAATGTAGCTTACTAATGGTGAAAGAATTTTTGAAATCGGTCGAGTAGTTTTTTATTTTAATCGTAAAAAATAAACAAACAAACAAAAAAAACAAACAAAAATCAAATCTTTCCTGTTTATAATATTAGTTTAGATAAGTCGTGCACAATTAGTAACTGTTAAGGTACTAGGTACATACGTGTAGGAGGGGACTAGGAGAGTGAGGGAACAAAATACACCTGTAGGTACTAGATACCCTTACATATTGTGGCGATACTACCGGAAACTGCTCCAGCTCAAGTTGTAACTCTTCTATACCAATTTCACTGACTGATAGCAAGTATAGCAACAATCTTTTATAATAGTTACCTTGTAGATCTATCTCTCCTCACGTCTATAACTTAGCTACGACCTGGTTTTGTTTTCTTTTTCAAGATATTTATGTAAAATAGGTACGAATTTTAACCTATTTATGTATAATCACTGAATAATGTTAATTATACTGTGGTATAATGTAATGTATTAAGTACGTGAATATTTAAGTATTTTGGGGTTCGGCTAGTACAATTAAGTATTCCGTGGGTTCGGTAAAAAAGATACCCTTCTTCGTGGTATTACAACAATTTTTCGTAGTCTTAAACTATAGTCTTGCTTTTAGGCACGTAAGTATGAGCAGAATTATGTGGCTAGTCTTCTTCTTCTTATTTTTCTCAGCCTGTTAATGTCCACTGCTAAACGTACTGTATCCACAAAGGCCGGTCTTGAACGGTCTGCGACCAGGTCATCTGTCCACCACGTGGTCGCCAGTTGAGAACCTTTCTTCCCCATTGGTATCGGTTCTCGAGCGATGTGGCCTGCCCATTTCGACTTCAACTTGCTTACTTTTTGATCTAGGTATGTTGGTGACTATGGTGCTCATGAGTATTTTTGAGACATTCTACATGTGATTCGTGTATTGACCTTGCTTGCTCCAGGAACCTCACGCAATCCCGCGTTTGTGCATATCATCATTATGTCATCTCATTTGTATTTATTGCATGTACCTATTATGATATGAGTATTGACGTGTTAAATCGTCAGATAATTATGTAAAATTAAAACATTTTTTATTATAAACAACAAGAAGCGATAAATGTAAAATTATACTTAGCACTATCCCGTGTCTTCACACTTGTGGTATGACTGACTTATTTATTACAAGCTCTGCCTCGAAATAATTTCAGTCGCGTTGAATTTGAATTTCTTCCCGAGTCACTTTTATTGTTACCGTCGTGGTCAAGCTCAGGGGAGCTTCGATCTAGGGAGATCGTAGCGTGATGATCGTAGCGTGATGAGCTATAAATGGGCTGTACCTACAAAGCAAAATGTTTTGACATGCTGCTCAAACAAACAATATCGAATTTTGTTTCAATATTCATAATCATAATAGGTACCTATATGTTTACCAAAACTTTTGGTACAGTTTTTTTTCGTAGATTAACCCTAGATCACTAACCATTCGTCAAAATTACGAGGCTGACCTCACGGACTCAATGTTTCAATAAGTTCCCGCCCCCTCCCGCTGCTGCCGCTGTCATTACCTTCTTAATTTGCGTCGCCAGTGACCCGCAATCATTCATTGCGGATGTACCTATGTATTTTAGATTTGGAGATATTGTGGAACTGTCGTAAAAAATACGAAAGGTTAGTAACTACGTAATTTTTTTCAAAGACATGTATTTATTTTTTCTGTTGGTTATTTTAATTTTTCAATGTAGAAGTATAATTATTTTTATATTTTATGAAGTTTATTGTAGTACTTTATAATTTATACCTACTAATCGATGTAAATATTGAAAATAGGTATATATATTTAATAATTTATTATTTTTGTAAATATGATCGTAAAGATTATGTTTTATATGTATAGATGGATTTGAGGAGTCAAAATGACATAATATTATAATGGTTAGCTGATTCGGACTCGGTGATGCTGTAGACCACAGTCATCACAATCCGAGGATAGTGATAATTTAGAGACGGAAATTTTACAAATATTTGATTTTACGTCTTACAAGCCAAAGTCAAATAACGGTTGTTTACCTGCTTTCTTCTACATAATATGATTAACCTGCTGTCAATATAAATTCAAAGAAGCCTAAAGAAGAATAATGGAATTTTACAATTAAATTATTAAAGTAAAACTCTATTATTCTTTGATACTGTGGACCAGATAAGCTCGGTTATAAGTACCAGCTGTAAGACCAACAGATGGCCACTGTGCTTGTTTTATGACATCTTAAATTTGTCTATATTTAATGGTTATGCTATTCAGGTGTCTAATGCGATCAAAAATGAAAATTAAAACATTAAAAAGAAGGGTATTTGCATTAGAAATGGCAGATGAAGCCCTGGTTGCAAGAAAAATATCAGACCGTAACTTTATCCCAAAATTTGAACTAAATTATGGCGGAGATATTAAAGATTGATTCTTATACGCATCCAGGTCCTACCCAAGATCCTAAATCACGAAAAACTTGCAGCTACTGCCTTGCAAAAAACATCGTATGACCACGAACTTCTGCAACAGCTGCAAAAAAGCGTTTTTTAGGGAGCATATCGTTTTAATGTGCAACCATTGTACTAATTAAAATATTTTAATAACAATTGATGTTATTTGATTAAGAGATAACTAAGACTGGTAAATAAAGTCATTTTATGTCATTAATAAAGTCCATTCACATAAATATTGATGTTTTGATTCGTCGTAAATTTTACGAATGGTTAGTGACAACGTTACTCTAAATTAAGGTTAGTGAGCTAGGGTTAAATGGCAGAGAGAGAATAAATACCTACATTTTACATAGGTATAAAGGGTGTTTTGGAAAAATAATAATAGTTTTTAGTCTTTTCTTGAAGCGGTGGTGGCCGAGTGGAAAAGTAACCGACTTGCACGCAAGAGGTGCGAGTTCGATCCCAGGTGGCAGTACCATTGTAAATTTCACGTTTTGGAGTTTACATGTACTACTAGTATTATATTATCTGTGCATGTACTAATCAAATGATTTGCCATCTGCTAACGGTGAAGGAAAACATCGTGAGGAAACCCACATGTCTTAGAAGAAATCAGTAGGTACCCAGTTTTCGAATTTATTCATTACAAACAACAATATAAAAATCCAAATCTTTTCTCTATCTTTACAATAAAAATATTGATAATAAGTTTCAGAAATCTTTATTATTAGTTTACGATTTTCCCCCGTTGAAATTGATGAAAAATGCGTAGGAAGGTTTTTCATGAATGTCGAATTTATTACGACTATATTATTATTCTTATGTGTGTTGTGTATTAGTAAAATACCGCCTTAGTAAGCGTCATAAAATTGCTTCGCATCGTCGCTGTCACTGTGTTACAAAACATACAAATAATAATTGTGAAACATCCTGTATAGACTTTAGTTAGGCCTACACCTAAATAGCGTATTTAACTATTAGTAAGCATAATATGAAAAATAGGTTTTACAGTAATTTATGTCTTTAATATACTGAATCATTCAAGTACTTTCTAAGAATTGGGGCTATACCAACATAACTTTTCCTTACATTTATCGTTCAGTTTTCCCTGTGGTGTTTCTTGTAGAATAAATTATTGAGTGTAGGCTTAATTAAAAGCAATATAAACATCAATTATAATACAATTCTCAAAGATAATGGGAAATTAACCTGAAGCGATATCGTAATGAGAAGTCAAGTCAGAGCACGACCTTTCACTTAACGTGGTGTTTCTTATTTGGTAGTTGTTTTCTGCTTTTACACGCGGTACTTTCTCAATTTTATAAATTTTGTTATTTCTGATTCTGTTTGCTCGTTTGGTCTTACGACGACATGACCACCTTCACTGGTCATGTCGTCGAGTGTTGTGGGATCGATATCCACCCGGGACCAAGCATATACCTATCACACATAAAAGGTGTATAAATGTTTGTTCCGAATCTGGACGTATGTACTTACCTTATAGCCTTAGCCAATTAGGTAATACCTCACCGACTCACCGACGATACTGCTTTGATACTCGCCGACTTTACAAACACAATTAACGGACACACACAGTATACCCAGACTCGGGACAACCAATTATGGATCACCATGTTTTTTGTCCGTTAATTGTATGTTTGTTAAGTCGGTGAGTACCTATCGTCGGGCAAATCAACCTTGCAGTCTATAAAGAAAGAAGAAGAAGAGGAATTTCTTAAGTTAGGTTAGGTTTTCGGTTAGTGGATAGTTGGATATATTGGTGAATTTTATTATGGATTTAGTAACAGTACTGTATTACCTAACAATAACGATGAAATTGGATATTGTAAACACATATACAGTCTATATACAGTCCACCCACCAAACATAACAAAAGTCACCTCTTTATTAAATAATAATAATATAGGTATCTGTGTAGGTACCTACTAAAACAATAATAGTAACAGTAGTTGATACCTAAGTACATATTTCAAAGTTAAATGACGTGACAGCTCAATGTCACATTAAACTACGTGGCAACAAGTCATTAACTGAATAAGTAAATAAATTACCTGGATATCAGGTAAAGTAGATAGAGAGAGAAAAACCTTTATTTTTTTAATTTACTTTATGTTTGGCTACCAATCTAAGTTTATTTATTCATAGACAGCTTAATTAAGGAGGTAACTACTAAAGTATACCTGTCTGTATAAGGACTGTGTGCTGTGGCGCGTGTTAAGATTAATGTATCTGATGATAGAATATAAGAGGACCCGTGCTGCTCCACATTGTTTTGGTAATATACTATTTAAAAAAAAGCTCTTTTTAAGTAGGTAATTGTAGCCTAACCTTACATGCTTACATGACCCGCTCTGCTCCGTAGCATGTTGAATGTCCCTAAGCTTCCCTGCAACTCAATCAATTTAAGTGGACAAAAGCTTGAATAGCGCTGAAAAAGTAAATGCCAACACAACTCTACAAGCAAGCACATTATTGTGAGAATTGAGCAGCAATTAATTGCGGCAGTCAAAAAGGAAACTCGAGGTTACAAATACAGACAGCCACTGAAACCAAGATAGTTAAGATCTTCGATCAATAAGATAGATAATGCCTAAAACATTATGCTCCCGTTACTAAAGAACATTAAGTCAGTCGTTATTACATCATAACGCATTAGCAATAATGTAAATTAATTTCATAACTGATAATAAATATATTATAAACTGTTTTGATCAACTAACCTATTAAGAATGTCACTGTTGACAACATGCAAGCATGACGCGATATTATTAATTTAATATTAATCAGTATTAAATGTGAAAAGTAACAATTGCTAAGTTGAAACTAGTTAATTATTATCATTTATATGACCTGTTATCCACAAATTCGACAATATAGAGGTAATTTCATACAAAATAATAAAATAAACTGACCCTACATGCAGATATCCAGGTCACTCAATATTATTTTGCTGTCATTGCAATAAAACCGATAATAATTTAATACATACCTGTTTAATATTTAATTATTATCATGTTTATATTAATGTTTTCATAATATATTCTTGATTTTTGTAGCAATAAGGTTGAATACAAGTTGTCATTTTGGTTATGGTAATCACAAACAGGAAATTATCAGCCAAGTCACCCAACCCTACCTAAAATTAACATAAATACACATTACCGATAAAAAATGAACGGACCAAAGCATCGTCTAATCTTAAAAGGGCCGTGATATTTTTTTAAATCTATGTTTTATAAATACCTACTTAATTAAGTACTTCTGTTAACGGTGTTAGACTTTTTTAGAAGAAATGAGTTATGTAATAATTAAAATAGGTACATGTCTGATTGGGATTGACAAACATTATTATACCTACTCGTCTCGTATGTTGTTTTTTTTTTCATACTACAAAGGTGGCAAACAAGCATACGGCCCGCCTGATGGTAAGCAGTTACCGAAGCCTATGGACGTTTGCAACACCAGGGGTGTTACTCACGCGTTGCCGACCCTTTAAAAACCTTATAACATCTTTCTTGAAGAACCCCATGCTATTCGTCTCTTGGGAAAACCTCGGCAGGAAGCTCATTCCACAGCCTAATCGTACGTGGTAAGAAATTCCTCTGGAATCTTACGGTATGGCATGTTTGAGGTGCAAGGATGTACTCCCTGTCGGTGGCGAGAGGTGCGTTGATAAAATGAGGCCGTGGGCATCATCTCGAACAATTCCTCAGAACACAGCCCATTGTACAGGCGGTAGAACACACACAAGGAGGCGAAGTCTCTCCTTAGACTTAGTAGATCAATACCGCCTGTGAGCTTGGGATCGTCAACAATCCTCTCCGCGCGTCTTTGGATTGAATCAAAGGGTCCAAGCTGGTATCCAGGTGCTGTAAATAATGTAAAGGTAAAGGTAAAGATGCATTATAGACAAACTTTTTATTATACCTAACTACTCGTATAATCGTATGTCGGCAGTACACTCCCCTTATAGTTGAGCTTGTAATACCCTCTATGTATGTCCATCTATTATTTACTTATTGCTTATTAATTAAACATTATCATAACTTTCTTGGTTAAGGTTAAAGATCTATTTCACCACGTGTACCTATACTGATTTATATTTGTAAAGATCTTAGCAATACCTATCTCAATCTCAAGGTAGTCATCTATTCTATTGTATCTTTTCTATTGCCTCGTTAGATACCCTTTCCTTCTATTTTGATCTTGACACTTTATTTTTGTAGCAACAATGTATCATAGAATATGAATGAGAAAAGTAAACATAACCTATCTAACTAACCTTGGGGTTTTACGGGCTCATTGTAATGAAAATAAATACCCATAAAACATTATCTGATTTGAAAGTTGGTACTTCCGATCTTGATAAGATAAAAATAGATTATGTATAATAATAGTGATGGTACTAATGTGCTTCTGACATAGTTATTAATACTCATAGTAAAAAATAATCCTAATTATCATCATCACAACCCATAAACGTTCCACTGCTGGGCACGGGTCTCCTCCATATACTTGGAGGGATATTAACCTACTACACCACGCTGGCCAGACGGGTCGGTATAGGGTTTTGTTTCGAGTTTTCCCTCTTTTACAGTGGATATTGTCTCCATAACTTACCCTTAGTCGACTCTTACCACACCCTCGGGATGGAATGGGGTGGTTACATTTGTATTCTTAATCCGTCACCACACGGACATCCTTATTATACTACAGGATAACTGTGCATTCTGATGTCTTCACAGCGATTTATTATAACTATGGATCAAAATTTTAAATTTGTAAGATATCTACTTTACTTAGTCCTAATACTGTCACTGTTTGAAATTATTGGACATAGATATGGATATTAGCTCATTGGACGTCATGATATGGCCCCTGAGTAACATGCTCAGTTTCTCAAAATACTTTCTACAAGATTTCAAATTTACTTCTACGATCATGCCATAAAAATCATACTTAGTTACGTTGAACTGCTAATTCATTATTTTTAATGTTCCATTAGGCAAAACCAGTGTCGTTATGTCCCATTGCTTTTAGATATGTGGTCTCTCAACCGACTCGGAAGTGGTGGTAAGTGGGAAGATGCAAATACAATCTGTATAAATTGGGCTATTTCAATACAACATCTGCATGATGAGAATATGGCACTGACCAGCCAACAATGTCTCACCTCCAGTCTTGCTCTTTGTGCCGTAGGTACTAGTGGTACTACCTGCATTCTGACGTTTGTACTATCATTGTTAAAGGTGACAAAAATGAGCTTGTGCAATTTTAATATTCGACGTACCATTGACACGAAGAAAAAGAAGCGACACGCGTTACCTACAGAGTAGGAGAGGCGTAACATACTCGTACCACCGAAGTCATTAACCTTAAGAGCAATATGCTTTTTTATACTACTTAGATGACAAACAAGCATACGGCCCGCCTGTTGGTAAGTAGTTACCATAGCCGATTGACGCTTGCAATACCAGAGCTGTATCACAAGCGTGTTGCCGACCCATATTTTTTAACACCAGGTAGGTATGTATACTTTTAGTTAAAAACGTATACCTAAATGAGCGCTGGAAACCTGTACTCACACACAGGAACACAAGCCACACCAAAGACCACAGCCAAATAACTACACACAGAGGTGTGTAGTTATTTGGCTGTGGTCTTCTGTAAGGTGGAGGTCCTTACCCAGTCGGGCTTGCTCACTTATATCGTGCCCTACTTCTCTTGTATCAGAACTGGCCTGCACTAAAACCAGTTTTCGTTATCGAGAGCGTTTCCCTTCCACCAAATTGTAAAATCTAATTATTATGTAAGTATGTAGGTACTTATTATTTATAGTAACAAGATTGTTTAATATTTTTACATTATCAATTTCCAAGAAGAGTGACTAAACTCAATATAGATAAATGACTTGTTTCTCAATTCCTTATCATAATGATGAATATGCTCGTGCCTATCATATTGAACGAGGAACCACGTTCGATATGATGTCAAGATATTGACCTTAATCTTAATTCGACAGTCTCAAAAGTGTAGTAATAAATTGATAAGTTAATTGTGCGAATTTAAGTACCTACCAACCTGGTTTCTTCCAACAGAGAGGCAGTGAATTAAGGCTTAAAAGTTTGTTTAAAAGTGCAAATGTCTGGAGTGAATAGTCAGAGAACAGACAACTCATTGAGGAACAAGTCTTGTGTCGCGTGGGACTTGACACACCAACCTTGCAGTCAAGTCTTCATAGGTAGGTACGGCTAGGCTACTTGGCTTCTTATATTATAAACAAGGAACTATGCTTCTTTGAGGAGCTTTTAGAGATGAATTACTCAACTGGTTTTGATAAATATTGGATCTTAGAAAAACAGAAAACATATGCCATATTCGACAAAAGCTAATAAATTGTGATAATGTAACTGTGAATTAGATCGTGTCCTTGTCATTCTTACTAATATTATAAATGTGAAAGTTTGTGAGTATGGATGGATGGATGTATGGATAGATGGATGGATGTTTGTTACTCTTTCACGTAAAAACTACCTAACGGATCTGGATGAAATTTGGCACAGAGACAGATTATGGTCTGGAATAACACATAGGCTTTTTACAGTGCTAACTGACATCCACGCGGGCGAAGCCGCGGGCAACAGCTAGTTTAATATAATTCTAATAACAATTAACTTGAAAAGTATGTTTCCAATGTTTTATTAAATATGATCCGTGTTGTTTCCTGTAATCTGTATGATAAAATCTAAACTTAGTATTGAAAAGTTATCAATATGATTAATTTTTAAATTCCACGATTAGATAACTACGTAAATCACAGTAGACAATAATATATTTTCAACTTTACATATGCCTCGTTAGTATAGTGGTTGTTAAGCGCTACTATATTTATTATGTATGATATAGTTATTGTGATTTGACCGGCTTTTTTTCACCAAGTTCAGGCATAAGGGACGATTGCCGCACTAAAACATTCAATCAGCCTGTTGCAGCCTTCTACTGGTTATAGGTCGGTTATCCATATTCCACGTCCTGTTTATTACTGAATAAACCTTTTTTTATTATCTAAGTATGTTCTTTTTAACCCCAGCCCATAGCATCATAGCTCCCAGACGAATGAACGTTAAATTTTTATGCGGTCTTTTGTTCCTCGCGATCATGGTTGACATGATCGCGATGGATCTTAGTTTCTTAGCTATTAACGATGATAAAGGGATTTTACTAACTTCCAAAAGTCCAATTCATTTGAAATTGGCTTACTGTTATTTAAATGGTATTTCTATAACATAGTATCCTTCAGCTGATGCTACAGCATCAATTAGTCTGCTGGATACCCAATCCTCAGAAATTAAAGCAGATATACTATGTTTGTGCTCATTAGCATAGTCTCAATAAGAAGGCGCTAGACAAATAATGTTCGGGTAACATAAAAAGTAAGTATAAAATAAAAATTAAATAAAACACCAAAAAACCCCGAACGACGCTTTTTTATTTTATTGTTCTTTTCCACCTGTATTATTTAATCATTGCCAATTAAAAACGTATATTGGTCTTAACTAATAATTATTAATACAATAAAGTACGTGTAGCTTGATAGCAATCGATTGTGGATGTTGATAATTTGTAAACAGTATGTTGTTTAACACAATAATTAGTACGAGTGTCGCTGCGAATGAAAATACATTCAGTGCTGAAGACAATCAACAAAAGCTGTTATGGATTTTACTCGTGCTGGAATGTTTGATGCTATTCTGTTTTCAAACACGGTCGCGCTGCTCTCCGACTAGTAACACACACGTTCGCATTTTAATTAAAAGATGTTTTAACCTGATCAGTGAAATATATGTTTTTTTAAGTGCCAGTGTTACAAAATATCCTTTGTGATTCATTATGTTCAGCGAGTATCAAATAAGTAAATTAAGGACATTATGCGGGAACGTGAAATATTCTTAAAATTTGTTCATTATTCAATATGGATACTTATTTTACATGGATGTCAGGTAATTATAATGCGATTTATTATCTACTTGTATGCTAATTTTATCCAAATGTTGTATTTGTTCTACAAATTTACCGTAATTAGGTACTCCAAGGTAATAAGACCTTGGAGTACCTAATTAAGATAATGATTAGTAAATTATAATCAATACGAGTGGTTAGTAAATACGTCTAGGATAAAGAGGATTTAATCCATCCATCTCAGCCATAAGACTTCCACTGCTGGACATAGGCCTCCCCCAAGGATTTAATATATATAATTAAATTTCTGTCTATTATTTACATAGAAGTATTGTATTGTACATTGTAAGTAAGCACAAAACAACAAAACCGATTTTCTTTCATGTAGCTATATTTAATTATGCACGGAACACCAATAAAGCTAAACCTTAACTTACTGTCGAGGTTCGTTTATTCCACAAGCTTTTTCGCTGGAGGAAGTAAAACACGAGGCCTTTGACCTTCGAAGATGTTAGAATGAACTCCCTGCCGTTGGCGGAAAGTGTTGGTAAAACGTGGCCATGGTTATCGTACCAAAGATAGATTAGGCTGTTAACGCCTGTAAATTAAGGAACGCCATCTTTCCTTACATGTTATCTCCGAATCAAAAGGTCATTGATTCGGTAATTTTGAATGCCACTTTAGCCTTGTGGTTCAAATGATTTCAGACCTCGTTGGATATGTCCACGCCGAGGATACCAATGGATTTAGACATTGTGGGCTATGTTCAGAAATCGTCATTGTCAAATCATAGCTAATGGACTTTCTGATACATGGATGCCCAAATTTGTATCTTGGAGGGGTTAAGTTGAAATACATTTAGTCGTCCCTGATCGGAAACTGACGAAAATGTTTTCGATTTTAGGCGGTTTTCGCGTTCTATTCGTCGCGTTATTAGAATAACCCGTGTGAAAAGTGTAGCTAAAGCTTATCAATTTGTTATATGGATACGATTGATCAATATAATAAATTGCATTAAGAAACAGCAGGTTGAAACCGTACAAGCCTTGAGATTATTGTATAGACTAATAAATAATAAATAGTCTAACAGAAACAAAAAGAACGACAGTAATTGCAAGGCTACCCATTAAACCATAAACTTATTTGGGCAAACCCTTTACTCCAACCACAGATTTCTGTGACTACAACACTTGCCTAAGCATAATAAATAATATGCAGTAAATTATTATTTATTCTAAAAGCTTGTTTTCAGCGCATATTGCACCAAACACAGTGTCGAGTTCCATACCTACCTAGCCAAAAGTACCTACACCTGCAAAAACTTTCGCTCATTTGACCGTGATTTGCAGACGTTTTCAGGACAGACTGTATAGTTGAAGGAAGGTTTAGCAGCGTAGACCTCACAGTACCTAACTGTGAGGCTTACGCTGTCGGACCTTTCTTCAACGATACTGCTGTGGGGGACACTCCTTAACTGCAAGAGGTGTTGTGTATCGCAGCGGTAGGACTCCAGCTATAATTAAGATACTTTAACGAAATAAAACCCGATAGAATTTATTATATTTCTCTATTCATTTTAAACTTCCCTGCTTAGGATTATAATAACAAGGTTAAGTATTAAATAACTTATGATTAGACTCCTAACGTAACCCGCTCATGACTGACTGATCATTCTTTTTTCACGCCATCATTCTTTTCTTTTCAAAATTTTGAATATTTTAAAATCTTTATTTTCCAAACGCCAGAGGTTTCACTATGGTCATACAGCTAGCGAGCGACCACCTATAATATAATTGTATGGAGGTATTTTATCTGAAATAAATGAATTTTAATTTTTAATTTAATAAACCTCTACAGTACTGTGTGCTCTTAAAATTGTTAGCATATTTACCTATTGTGAGAACGTGTAGTGGTACTACGAGTAGGTACAGGTAGTGGTACATACCTAATTTTCATACGCAATGAGATCAAGAAATGTCATTGTGTACATTGAACCAATACAGCGGGTGCATTTTACACCGTCAACGTCACAGTATAGATAGGTACCTACCATTGTTTTACTCAGAATATCATCAATCCGCGCCTGTAATTTTATTGTTCTTAGTTGTTTACGTACATTTTCTTCTGTATGTTATCGTTGGTGGTTTTATACACGAGCAGAATGTTAGTGCTTGCAGTTTAAACACACCTACCGCATTAGGGATCAAGCCCTGTGTCACCAGAGACTTTACAAACATACAATTAACGGACGCAAAGTACACCCTTACTCGGGAAATCCATTAATGGGTCACACAATTTTTGTCCGGTGTTGGGATTGAACCCTCAACACACTGTGCAGTGGTAAAGGCGAGGCAACCACTAAGCCACTGAACCAACCGTGCAGTAAAAAAAAATATGTACCTATATTTAAAATTAATGTAGCAAATAAGCTTATAGCCCACCTGACGGTACGCAGATACTGTCTGTAGTCCAAGGATGCTTACAATTCGCATCACTAACGTGTTGTCGACCCTATCAAAACCTTTAACGGCCTCTCTTCAAAAATACTGAATAAGTCAGTACCTATTCTTGAAGAAAGGCGATTGCTGTACTTACCATGGAAAATATACCTATACTATGTTTTTTACACATAGTTCAGATACGAGTTCTATAATAATAATAATAATAATAATAATCGTTTATTGCGTCAAATATGGTTAGTTACAAAGTTGTTACAATTATTGTTAAGTATCACATATTTCGCCGTTACACAGCATGCAACAATATAAATTATACTATATTATGCTAATACAGTTTTTTACAAATTAAATTAATTAAATATAAGTAGCTACTTATTAACACCTCAATGCATACTTAAAATTATAAAATTGACATGAATTTTTTTTTAAGAACTCCTCAATTGAATAATAACATTCTTGTAATAGCCACTTTCGCAGCGCAATGCAAAAATTTTTATATGGCAAAAGAGTTATTGCCTTTGGTAATGAATTGTAAATTAAAGGAGCCATGTAAACGCAACTTCGTCTAAAAAGTTCTAGTTTAGGAACTGGTATATCAAATTCTAGGTGATTTGCTTTTCTCTTCTTAGAGTTATCCCTAGATTCAAATAAAGTGGCATTAGATTTCAGAAACTTACAAATTTCATATATGTATATACAAGGGACAGTCAAAAGATTGTGTGCCTTGAATAAAGGCTTACACGAGTCGCACCAATCTAATTTAAAAATTGTACGGATACATTTCTTCTGAGCGATAAAAACTTTTGATATTTCAGTAGAATTTCCCCAAATAATTATACCGTATCGGATTACTGAACATACATATGCATGATAGACCATTAAAGAGGTAGGTCTAGATGCAACATCATTTATCTTTCTTAAGGCAAATATAAACTGATTAATTTTAGTGCAGATTTTGTCAATGTGAGACTTCCATGTAAAATGTTCATCTAGTGTTATACCTAAAAATTTTGTACCATGTACCTGTTCGATAGTATTGTTATTATAAGAGACATTAATGTGTATAGGTTTACTTTTCCAGGTTTTAAAATGAAGTATGTTCGTTTTTGATATGTTAATTTTTAACTTATTAATATCTAGCCATTTAATTATATTATTCAGAGTGTGATTAATCTCTTCATTAAAATTTGACTTTTTGTTATGTTCTATAATAATTGTGGTATCATCTGCGAACATTATACACTTATGGTTAATAGATTGCGGTAAATCGTTGATGTAAATAAGAAACAATAGTGGGCCCAAAATGCTACCTTGAGATAACTATATATAGCAGATAACTGCAGAAATACTAATAAAACATTGGCATCAAATTTATTAACAAGTTGCTATGGAGTAAACCAATACTTACCAACGTATTCTTCATCTATAACTGCTTTCCGTTTTGCTTAACTTTTACTTGCTTAGACATTTCTTTGTTACTCACCGCCCGCCCCGGTTTCGCACGGGTGGTATTGCCTGGGTATAAGGGTATAAGTTTGACAATTTTAAACCATAAGTTATATATGAATATTGCAATGCGGACGTAATTATTGAGTCATTTTTAAGTGACTTCCAAAACGAGGAGGTTATCAATTCGTGTTTTTTGTGTTTGTTACCGCAGAACTCCGTCATTTATGAACCCATTCGAAAAACTCTTTTTTTGTCTGAGAGGACATACTTCCAGTTTGGTCCCATTTTTATAAAAACATTGTTCTGATGGAACGGAACTCCTATCTAAGGGAGGAAAGTGTGATAAGAGTTTGTATGAAAGTTCACCCAGTTTAAATACTGTAGACTTGGGATTTTAAGAATTTTGAAAATTCTACAACTTGCTCTATTGAAGTCTTTTTTTTTTGTTAAAATTATTATTCTACGAATGCGATTTGTATGCTAGCGCCACCAGTATCAATGATTAGCACTTGCAGTATCTACTATCTACCTTCTGCGCATTGTCTTCAAACGGCATAAGATTGACATCAACGCAAGTTACGCAAGCACATTCGAAATAAAATGATAAGATTATAATTTCACCTTATTGCCCATGTTTGCTTGATTGAAACATGTGGGGATTGTTAGTGGCGCCTCGACCGCTTCGCCCGTGGTCGTACGTTAGATATGCAATCTAATAATACAGATTAAAGATAGGTCTGGCTTACTATCGTTGACGTGACGAGTTGGCGCCACTGCCTATTTGACTTGGCAGCAACTTATTGAAATCTTTTGGTATAGGTACTTAAATAAAAAATCTTACGCGTAATTTGTCTATCATTTGTGTGTCTAGTGCGTTTTTAAAGTAGTTTAAATTAATTTTATAAAATTATGTTTTTTTCCGATTGCATGTACGGTCCTCAGTCCTTATACAGTTTAAAATATAAGTATGTATATTAGGGCATGATTAGTATTAACGTGGTATTTACAATGCGCATAAATAGAATCAGTATAGTACCTACCTACATAATAAAAAGTACCGGTCCCAAAATAGAACCTTGTGGAAGTACACAAGGTTCTATTTTGGGACCGGGACTTTTGACTAATCATTCCCTATAAAAAAATATGGTTAGAAGTTATCTCTGGTCCATCCATCTGCTTTAAGTCTACTAATTGCCATCGGTTTACTCTTGCAAACAAAAATAAATTAAAATTGGACGAAAATATCGACTCAAGTCTAGTTCATTCTTCCTAGTATATTCAATCTATTCTTCTTTAGAATGCACTCCCTCTCGAAATCAGGATGTCCACTAACCGAGATACTCCAAGGCTTGAGTACGGCAGCTCTATAGCAAATATTTGGCAGAATCATCACAACGTTTATAATATATATGTTATAGGCAATGTCTATAATGCAGGCATTCTATACAATACCTAGGCATTGTATAGAATGCCAGGGTCGTTCAGGCAATGTATGTAATAGAATTTTCTTCTCCATGATTTAGTTAGATAGGTACTGGTACCTACTGATCTTTTGAGAGCTTATCCTAGTTTTAACTTCCACCACCAGACAGAGACTAAAATAGAACTGCTAGAATAGTGGGTTAGGTTAGGTTAGAACTGTGACCTCAACAGAGCGCGAGCAGAGCAAGCGAAGCGAGCGTACCGCGGCAGCGATCGGCGAAGCGCCGAAATTGATTTGTATAATAAGATAGTAATCCTAGGTTAGGTTCATCGTCGTTCATTATTTTATTATACACATTGCCTGATGCGCTACTGGCATTTTATACAATACCTAGCCAATGTATGAAATGAATCGTATTATACACATTGCCTGAGCGTTTTAGGCAATGTATAGAATGCCTAGGGATTCTATACAATACCGGATTATATACAGTGCCTATAACATATATATTATTTATTTAATTATTGTATTGTTATTATAATATATGTGTATGAGGTATGTTTGTCTATTATTTTATAATATTTATGTGTATAATATGATATTTATTATTGTAATATTATTGTTTTTATTAAGTTCTACGTTTTATACACCTACCTAGTGTTCTCTCTGCATCACCCAAAAGATGACTGGTAAAGAATGCCTTTGGCATTAAGTCCGCCTTTGTACACTTTTTTTGTGCAAAAGTTTTAAATAAATAAAAATAATAACCTGTTTTTTATTAAATTAAATAATATTTTATACCTTTTTCTTCCATAAAATAGTTAATATAAAGCAACAGATTTCAAAATTATACGGTGTCGTAGAAAAAAAGACCAAAAAGACAGCAGGCACTGTGAGGCTCGAACCATCACCTTTCGAAGTCGCTTAATTCAACCAGAACCGACATGCGAATATGACCATTACGATGGGACTGCATTTATGACCGTTGACACGGCAACGAAAATGGCTGTACAGAGCCGCTATATGAAGATTAGGTTTTAAGAAGACCATTGTACTTTTAATTTCTGTGGAATTTGGTATCAGTCTACAATAAGACTAAATCTATTATATCAGAAATTGGTTGTCCTAAAAAACTTCTCTTCATAATATAAAGATTAGTTTTTTTTAGGCTAACTTTGAGATTGATCTTCTATCTATATAGTTATTAGTTTAACTACACAAAATCTATAATATTTTTTGTATGATGCGGCACCTTAATGTATTGCATAAATTCCAATATGTTAAGTATGTGTAATACATAAAACAATTTATCAACAATAAATAATAAATAAGTTAATCACTGGCCGTGTATAATGTTATACATAGTCTACTGTACCTAGTCTGGAAATAAAAAAGCTCTGGTAACCATTATAAGGACTTTAGTTTTCTCTTACCAATCTAAGATTTGCACAATGCGAATAAAAGCGTAAAACATACATGGGTACACCTACACTTTTTCGTATTTTATAATATTCGTAATATTATAAAATCATAGCTGTTGCCCGAGACTTCCTCCGCGTGGATGTCGGTTATTGCGATAAATAGCCTATTCAGTACTCTAGATTATAATCTATCTCTATGCCAAATTTCATCCAGATCCATTCAGTAGTTTTATGTGAAAGAGTAAAAAACATACATCCATCCATCCTCACAAACTTTCACATTTATAATATTAGTAGAATAGGATGCTCTAATTTGTACGAACTTTTAATTTCCCTTAATTTGAAGTAGGTAGTAATTTTAATCTTGATTTTAGGTGACGACGCTCACACAGGAGGATGGCCCCAATCCTGTGATGATGGACGTCGCCGATTTATGGCTTCATCGGGACCCCAGACTCGCCATAGGACCCAACGAGCGCCTCTCTTGTGAGAAACCCAATATTTATATATGTGAAGTAAGTATTTTGCATACGTCATTTATTGACTGCTTCCGAAAATCCCAATAGCAAACAAATAAAATACTTTGCAAATTGAACAAAAGTTTGCAAATTACCCACTATACGCGTGTGGGTTTTTCTAACGAAGAATGCTTAGTATCAGTCTACAGCCTGGATGTATGCGTACCTAAACAACACAGTGAATTTATCTGTAAGTATGGGCTGCCTTTACATATGCTGCCTTTACAAATTTAATTATCACTCTGTAAACTGATTCCCAAGTAAGATCCAATCTCGCGACAGTGTTACTATCATTATAGCGTTTCGTCGCCGGCGTCGTCGCACATGCGGCACATGTGTAGTACGCTCACAACTCGAAGAGGCCCACAATGTCAGGAATACTCTAGCTCTAGCAGCTGTTTCACTTCTTTGCTGTTTGGTCTTCCAAATACCTAGCAATGGTGGCCCTGGGAAGTATGCTTTTTGTCCGATGGTAAACGAATAATTTATAAATAATAAAGATATAGTTTTTAGATTTTTACTAAGATCGCAATGTAATCTTGACACGTTTCTATCTTATACATACAAAAGGAAAGGATCCTTCATTGCCATACAGTGGAAAGCTAAATTCATTTTTCCCTTCATTGTTTCCCTATTAAAAATATGTTTACTAAAATTTAATTTTGTATGGTATATTGGGTTCCGTCCCTTTTTGTAATATAACACTAATATTGTAGTGAGTTACAATATTAGTGTTATATTACCTAATTGTTAATGTAATACTCTGGAAATTAAAAAGAGTGGCCCGAGTTTCTTGCCAATTCTTCTCAAGGCCCAACCCTAGTCAGCGAATTGGCCGTAGGAAAAAAAGTATGCTGCAATTTGTTTTTATGACGTTCATAAGTAGCATGTATTTGATCTATATGAATAAACGAGTTTGTCTTGGACTTTGAATGACTTCAGTGGAATTACGTCCTAAAATACCATAGCTCACTCGCCAAGGTAAAAAATATCAAACTAACCAAACTAAGTTCACGAATTCATTATTGTCTGAATTTATCTCGTCATAAGACATTTCATCGACGCGATGTGTGGATTAATTTTAAACAAAAATGTATTTGATTACTAATGGTTGAATATTGATGATGTTCCAAGTAACTAGACACTTAGGTTCCTACATACTTAGTAGGTATAGACAGACAGAGCGTAACAAGATACTTGGTAGCATATTGATCGATTGCTAGGACATGATACCAATTTCACTCATCAATATAATAATGATCAATAAAATGGATACAAAGTCCACACAACAATGTAACGATCGAATTGTACGTCAATGTTGCAATTATTAATGTCAACTAACGCCTTATGCATTTTACAAGGCAATAGGTATGTATAACTAAATGTTCTACAGACAAACTGTGAAAACAGTTTTGTGGGGCTGTGTTTAGATGTAAGATTTATTGTAAACCTTTTTCTTAATAAAGATACATACATAGGTACAAATACTTAGTCAATATTTATTATAAAGACTATAGATTAATCTAGAGATTATAAAGTCCAGGGCCCACTGGCCATCTACCTTTGTGACGTCATCCAGCTGAAGGTATTATTGGCCTTAAAGTAAGTAGTTGCCCTCTAGACAGTGTTTAGGTAGTTCGTTGTCATTCAGTTTTATCCTTGCAACGTCCAGACATTCCTTAATTGGAACAGGTGAAAAGCAATTCCACATCAGACCCTCTAAACAAGTGGCATAAACAGAAGTCGAATCGAAAAGTCAAAAAAACGATATAATTTCGTAAACTTACGTCAAATCCCATACATTTGCTTTTTTGACTTTTCTATTCGACTATCGCTTATGCTTTCACTTGTCTAGAGGGGCAGATACTCCAGGAACAAAGTGTTGGACCGAAGATCATCAAACTTTGGAAAAGATACGTTTATGATATTTTTTGTATTGTCACTGGAACCCAATTGGGGGAAGGAGTGTTTCAATATACACATCATCTTAATTATATTCACCCAAATATAAGGTTCACGTATGAAATGAAGACAAGCGGATCGTTGTCATGGTTGGATGTCAAGGTAACTGTGAGAACAGATGGGTCGTTATCTCACTGCGTATACCCCAAAACTACATATACAGATAGATATCAATTATTATCAATAAAGTAAGTATCGTGTTTTGACTGCATCAGCTTGCATGCTACCATACTTGTATTTTACAAAAGATTGTAAATATCTGGCGATTAAGAACAGTGGCCTACGTTTCTTGCTAGTTCTTCTCAAGGCTCGACGTGAGCGAACTAGCCGTAGGATTTTTTTTGCTGACTTTATCTTTCTGACATCAAATTTATGACCTTCAAGTGTTACTTTGTAACCTAAATGAAGTTTGAGTTTGATAACTACTCCTACACGCTACGTCGCATCATAATCCTCGTCACTTACTCTTTCGGCGGACATCTTTTTTCTTTGATGATTTTTTTACTCGAACTTTTAGTATAATGGCGATTTGATGTAGGTATATATAGACTAAAATTGAACTTAGGTACTTGTTTCTTGCGGTGTGCGTCGCTGTGCTGTCTGAACTCTGAAGCAAGCGTCGTTACCACCTCGCTCTTATATATCTTATTGGTTGGCTGGCTTAGGTACGCCTGGTAGTCATCCTACCCTTGTCCTACAACACCAATAAATTGGGGTGGGCTACCCTTATCACTATCTCTATTACTTATCACTATCACAGGGTATAAAAAATATGTTACGACCTATTCTCAGTCCAACATTTGGTTGGACTGAGAATAGGTCGTAACATATTTTTACACCAAAAATTTTATAAAAATCGGTCAAGCCGTTTCCGAGAAGTTTGGTTATAAACACTGTGACACGAGAATTTTATAGGTATACTAGCTGAGCCGGCAAATGTTGTTTTGCCATATAAAGTAAAATTGGTAATATCGCTATAAAAATATAGGGGTTGGATGATAGAAGGCTGTACATTTATTTTCATTTTTTTTAGGAAAAAAAAAAAGGTGGACCATCCTTATCACTTAGGGGTTTCAAAATAAATAACCACCTGTTCTCAGATCTACTGAATGTACCTACATATGAAATCTCATGAAATCGGTCAAGCCGATTAGATAGATAAAACTATAATATCTCGTCCTAAAAATGTTAAGTTATTTCCTCTCCGTTCTTTATTATTCCATAGACTTATTCACTTCTTAAAAAAATTTGCCGTGCACCGGTGTCTTTTTGACGCATTGCGGTGCCAAAATGGATGCACACTTGCATCCATTTTGGCAGGAACAATTTGAACCACGCTGTCGCCCTCTGGCTGTTCTACCTATAAATATATTATGGATGTTTTTGTCTATTTTAGGAACCGTTAGAAACCATTCCTCCTGATGCACCCAAGACCTGTAACTACCGCAATGTCCGGTATCAAGAGCAAATATTCCGTTGGGTGGCAGGACGCGGTTGCTTGCTCTACACTCCTGATTTTCTCTTCGTTGCTGGAGTCAATACTATCAACTTGAATGCCGGCTGCTTCTATGGAAACTGGTTCGCCCCGTGCTTGGAGATCGTTAGTTACTTTAGTTAATATTATATATTCAATTATTTATATGTTGTTTAAATCTATAATTACAGATACAAACCCAAGGGGGGCAGTTAAATATATTTATCTACTATATAGCTTAAACATATAAGTACTTCAAGAGACGACACTTTCATTGAACTGTCCCATTTGGGCTAATAATTGTCATATTGGAGTTCAAAGTTTTATATTAATTGACCCTATCACATGTACATATATTTCAATGTCAATCGCATCGATAAGAAACGTATATTTGCACTCGTCATTATGTTAATATTAGTAATACTATTATATATTTAGAAGTCTAAATGGTTGTAGGCCAAGGAAGATGGAACTTGTGGCTGCTACCCCTTTGACCCTGGTTTGGAAGAGGTCGCAGCAGCAGTACGCGCTGCAATGATCCCTGCAGCTCATCCACGTTGGGAAAGATGCTTTTATGCTGCAAGTGACTGTTGCAGCCATTACATGTACGAAGACACAAATACAACAAGTAAATATCAAATATATCAAATATTAGATTAGTGTTTTATTAGAAAACGGCAGAAATAAAATTTGCTTTCGATTGACGAATTACTCTACCTCTAGACCTACATCTCTCTACTCCTACATCGGATGCAAAACACATAGGCACTAAACTTATTTGTAACAAAACTTGATTGCGTATATTATTTTGTATATTTTTAGAGAACCATTGTGAGGCTACCTTTGATGGGTGGACGTGCTGGCAAGAAGTCAAAAGAGGAACACTAGCGACTGAAGTTTGTTCGCAGTTTGCGTATTCAAATATGGGACCATCATGCCACCGTATGATTTCTTTTCGTACCTACCTATTACAAATTTATAAATGAAAGCAAATTTTGAATTTATGCAATCTCTATATGGCTTTTGCGCAATTATGGCTATCTTTATTTTATTTATGTTGTTTATATTGTAATTATAGCTGTTGACTTTCCTAAAACAATTCAATAAAATAATGTCGCTTAAGTTAGTAATTTGACAATATAAGTAAAGATCATCGCTCTAAAATTTTCTCACTTTGGCTGAACATAAAAAATTAACAGATTCACAAAGTTAATAAAACAGCCCAACATTTTAGCAGTCACCCTAAGTACATAAAATATCATTTGTTTTCAGATTTTAGTAGTAAACAGTGCCATTTGAACGCAAGCTGGGAACTTCAAACAGACTACAGTACTTGCAGCATTTCGCCTCGATTACTCCTTAGATACAGATTTTACATAGCGGTCTTGTCAGTTTCTATAGCATCATGTGTGCCAGCTGTCTTCATATTTTTCTTCTACAGAAGATTACGTATCACAAGAGTGATTCTACACAGGAATCTTCTCATTGCAATAATAGCAAGAAATATTTTCGTAATAGTCAGCAGAAGTGAGGTAAGCAGAGAGTTAATATTTTTGAGCCTTGTGTAGAATATGATACAATAACTTTTGGAATAATAGCACAACTGCAGAAAAAAATCTACCTAAGCAGTGTGTTTTTACGTAATTTTAAAACTGCTTAGCTGGCAAATATGCAGTTTCTGTAGCCTTTGGACACTTGCGATCGTTGCGATACATAGGGATTCAATGCCCAATGCAATACATGTCGACCAATGACAGAAAGATTTTTGTACATATTATGGGCAAACCTGATATATAGGTAGATTTCCTTTTTTCAATAGATAAATTTATACTTACCATAGTGTTAATACCACATTGTAACTGTTCAACGACGCACCTTATAGACGCTAAGAAATCTAAAGCTCACTCTACACGTTGGGCCAACATAAACCAGTGTAGACCACAGGACCACAGCATACTTAAAGCTAAAATTTGAATATTGTACTACCGTTAGTTTTCGTAAATTGCTTGCTATATTATAGGTTAACTGTGGTCAGTATTGGTGCTTATTGGAACAACGTGTAGAGGGCAGAAACAGAACACATGCAGCCCTCTGTCAAATGCATGAATTTTTACGATACGCAGATTTTGACGTTTTGTCTTCCCAGAACTAAATTAACAACATGCGTTATCATTATAAGAATTTCTCTGATTGTAGATAATTTGTAACCTTCTCTCCAGATATACATTGACGAACTTACTAACACTGGTGCGACAGTGATGTCGGTACACGGCATCGCTTGCCGAGTGCTAGCATTCGCTGAGCGATTTGCTGGCAACGCTGTTTTTGTGTGTATGCTGGTTGAGGGAATCTACCTGCATCGAAATATTGTTACAGTGTTCAGGCAAAAATTGAACATTAAATTGCTGTATGGAATTGGATTTAGTACGTATCAACATTTTATTTATTTTATTTCTACAATTTAAATGAAATAATTTCTCACGCCTCCATCTCTAGTCACTGCATCTATGGCTTGGTGGCATAATTGATCACTTCGACATCTTCTTGTATTCGAACCTCAACATTTTTCACTACATATTGTCGATCCTACAACGTGCAGTGGAAAATAGCGAGATGACTAAATTAAACATATTTTGTGATCTGGATTTTGTGTGTTTTCAAGGTTTGTAAAACACTTACCCACATTCGTACTTGAAGGATAAATGTGTAATAATCAGAGATGTACAAAATGGTTTTAAAAAAGCATTTAAATACAAAATGCAAAATACTTTTCAGATTTACTATTTCAAATGCAAAATACCAAATAGTTTTGCGTTTTGTATTTCAAATGCTAAATGCAAAATAGGTATTTTCAAAATACTTTTTTAAAATAAAATACCTTTTGACCAAATCTCAGATATTTTTATTTATTTTAGGTATTTATCATTAGAAATAGAGACACAATGCCGAGCCGAACAAAAACGCCTAAAAACATGGCACGTCATGTCATATTTATCAGTACGCGTATCAATAAATTCTATGATGTTATTAATAATAATAATACACACTTAAAATAATGTAAAAAAACTAGACTAACGAAAAGAGAGCCATGGCTCCATTTTGTGAAAATTGTGTAGCCATTTATTTCGGTTGATTGTGCATATAGTTCTTATTTTATTAATGGACAACTGGACTGGTATTGTTAAAAAGGGTAAAAAAGAAACATCAATTTTTATTTATACAAAAGAAGAAAAAAAGGGCGCGCATGGCTAGCAGGCCAAACCATCTCTATCGGTCAAATTCGAAAATACAAACGTCATTCGTTCATTTCATTTTGTTTGACTGGTAATGTTGGCTAAACTTGATCACAAAGTATTTTGCATTTTGAAATGAATATTAAAAATGCAAAATACATCTCGAAAGGTATTTCAAATAAAATACAAAATGTTTTTTACTAAAAGGCATTTAAATGCAAAATAGGTATTTTGCATTTTGTATTTGCATTTTAAATAGAAGTATTTCAAATAAATCGCATCTCTGGTAATAATTTAGGAAAATCGTGTTACGATTTTCCTAAACTTAGAACTTTACAAAAAGAGTATAGCTTAGGTAAGTATAGCTAAGAACCTTGTGAGATCTGGAGTCCGTAGTAGGTGGTAATGACTATGTACGATTCTACTTTAATTGCCTTTCAACTAGATATATTATGTCGATAGCTTTGAGAGATTGTTTTGAAATTCACGCGTGGATTTGACCCGAAAAGTAACGTATATTAGCTTTCGGTTCAATTTCGGTCAGCGTGTCTACGCATCGTATTAATATGTCAACCTGTGATCAAATAATACACGTTTTTTTTTTAAAACACAACTAAACAAGAACGGCGTTATGTTTATAAAGCAGTTAGAGAGATCGTTTATGTAAATTTTGAACAGAATAGGTCCCAAGTGCAATCCCTGTAGAACACCTGAAGTTTCTTGAAGTTGTTAAATTTACCTTTCCTACCACATATCAATATTTAACAACTCCTGCACTACAAAACATGCCCTGTGTTGCGGGGACTTTAGAAACATACAATTGACAGACACAAATATATCCCAGACTCGGAACAAACATTTACGAATCACACAAGTTTTGTCGCGAGTGGAAAAAAATAAAAAAGTGGGAATCGAGCCCACGACCTCGAGACCTTATAATAATAATAATAATCATTTATTTCAGGAATTACATATTTTACATAGTACTTAAAATACAAGTAGATTACATATTCCCATAGATATATACCTTACAAACTAACATATATATTATTATAAAACTTATAACTAAACACATTTCACCGGTGTTGTGTTACACTGCGTTGTGTTGTGCAAACGTCCGCGGAAACGGCGATACACAACACCCTGCGGCCAAAACTCTTCCTTGAAGAATGTGTCGAAACTATGAGTCGGCACCCGCACCACAAACGAATTAAAATTCGTATTATGACGCGGTACCAACTTTTCGACCCTTAAAGTCCAGTTGACCTTCTTCTTGATGTACTCCACAACGTCCTCAGCCTTTGTGGAGTGATGCAGACGGGACACATATAGCTGCGTCGTAGGTGTTGCAGGACGCAGCTGTATACCAAGTCCAATCGCCGCGGACCCGCACTGATTTTTACAAGGAGGCTTCTTTTTCTTCCTCTCGACCTTGATGAAGCCGTCCTTGTCAGTCTCCTTTTCCGGGACCCGCAGTTTTGCAGGCTTGTGAATGACTTCACAGCGACTCTGTTTACCCCTTTTTTGTTCTGGCCGCTCCGAGGATTTGTTGGTAGCGGCAATATCAGCGTAGGCACGTTTCGGGGTCGTCGTACCTACACGATTTGATATCTCTGCACTTGTCGATGCAGGAACGGCGGCGTCACACTTTACATCGCATGCAATGTTGGTAGCCGGTGACGAAACAGCACTCGTCGGCGTAAAACTGCTGATGTTACAGTTTTGTGTCCCACGACGAATGTTTACATTTGCGGTGTCAGGTGACCTACTACTTGAAATAGCGTTGCGCAACAACACTATTTCAGTACGAAGTCCACATATGGTGTTTTCCGACACCTCCAATTTGGTTTGCACCTCAGCCATGCTCGCTTTCAAGACTGTGATGTCCTTAAGCAGCCTGGTTACATCGACGTGGTCGAACGTGACAGGGGGCAACCTATGCAGCTCCTTTGCCACGAAAGCGGGCACGTGGTCAGGGTCGGTTACCTTTAACAAGGTGATGATGTCCTGCACACTCTTCTCTGTGCCATCCCTTCGTCGTGATGGCATCTCGTCCAGCTTATCAAGCGTCTGGTACAGCAACTTCTTGCCACTGCTTATCTCTTCTTCTTTGAAGTTTGACTTGCAGATCTGCAGAATGCTGACCTCGTCCATAGTATCAATGGCATGCTGTATGAATGCCAACAGCTCGTTGGCTATGAGTTGCTGTGAACTCATAGCGGCGGTATCGGGCAGCGGCTACAGCCACGCAACACGTGAATTTACAAAATTCGTATAGAACAGGAAACACGTCCGTACGCTAGCGCGCAATGATTGCGACCTTAGCAGTCAGGTTCACTAACCACTAGACCAGTCAAATATAAATTTAGGATATACATTTTACATCTAATTTTAACAAAGGAGTGTAACAATTTAAAAGCGAAACAGCAAGTTCAGCTTTAGGCAATAAACTTGGTAAAGAGATACTTTCTCAAAAGCTTTACTGAAATCAATATTGCCGATTTGATTATTAGAGTCTACTAATCCTAACATGTTCTCAACAAAGTCTCTAAATTGCTACTTGTAGACCGCACTGACCACAGCGAAGTAGCAACACATGTGTCACCTAAAACTAGGTATTAAACTAATCTATCATTTCTACCCAACAGTAATAGCATTATTGCCAGCGGTTGTCTGGGCTGTAATCATGGCGGTTTACAACGACCATTCCTGCTGGTTGATATATACGGTACAGCATGTACAGTGGATATTGGATGCGCCCAGAGTTACCATACTGCTCGTGAATACTGGCCTATTTATCGATATACTGCGGGTGCTGCTTACGAAGATACGAAACTCAGAAAATTCTAATCAATTGTGAGTGAATATATACTAACATTTAAAAAAGGTTTTAATAAACCTAAGGGTGATAGAAGCCGGAAGAGCCTTTTATTATTCAGCAGGTATATAAGAGTCAGTTTGTGATTTTTTTATGACTTTTGAAATGACAAAAGTACCTAAATACGTCCTTGGCTCTCCTCCACTATTCTGGCTTCAAACTACGAAAATCTTTCAGAGATAATATGTAATATATATTATATTGTTTTTTGTTTGTAAAAGGAACTCATAAAAATCTTTTTTTAGGAGTACAGCAAAAGCAACGCTGTTCCTGATGCCTCTCTTTGGAACACAATTTTTGCTTACCGCATTCCGACCGAACACAACTAACTGTACCGGTGAACAAATATACTATTATGTGGCTTACTCAGTAGAAGGATTACAAGGATTTATAGTAGCAATGCTTTATTGTTACGTCAACAAAGAGGTATAAATCCTTCTTCATACAAATGCTATATATTTCATTTTGTATTACACAAACTTATAACTCAGTAGACACCCTACATTGCACGTATTACACTGATTTGAAATTCTGGAAGGCCGATAAAATTTATAATATTGATAATATTCTAAATATATTTTAAAAACTTGTTAATTCTCACAGGTTCACACGTTAATTAAGGCAACATATAGGAGAACAGAAAACGCTGTAGTGTCACGAATTCGCCGAGACTCCATCTATCCTCGAGTTAGTACGAGGCCAAGTACTGACAGAAGTGATGGACGATTGACGTTAAGTACAGGACTGCCTTCCACTGAAGTCGAGGGTTCAAAGGAACCATATGCCACCGTGAGACCTAAATTACATGTTGCCGAAATAATATCAATACAAGCCAGTGAACGACTAGCCGAGATTTTAGACCCGGTGTATGAAACAATACAGAATGGTGTAACTAACGAAGGTTACGATTCTTTAGATCGGTCTGACGTAGACAACGATTCAGGCTTTATACCAAATAGAGAGTCTAAAGTAGAAGACTACTATGGCTTTACCAACGTATCCAGCATTTCAATAGATTGTCAAGATTGGATACGATGCGTGTCTTCTCCATCAAGCAGCGTTTACAACAACTCTCTAAATGATTATGAAACTAAGTATCTAGAGAAGAAATTCCCCGATCATCCTAAAATATCTCGAGAACTGAAACCCGATTATAAATGTGCAAAATTTTTGGAACATGCGATCGTGCAAGCAGTGAATGAAGACATTAGGAGAGTTTACGGTCACGAGAATAAGGCCTCCAGTCCTGAGAAAGACAACGACTATGAAGACTGCGAAAATATGCTCGATGAAATAATGCAGTACATTGAGACAACAGAAAACCGAGTGTCATTTAGCGAAAACAAAATAAGTCCTAGCCCGCAGCACGATGATAAATTAGTGTTTATAAATGATTAACATTTACCAAATCATTATACTCTTAATTAAATATACGTAAATTTATATTAGTAGGTATACTTTATCTTAAATTAGTATTATTGGAACTTTTATCGTCTAACAACCTTTACTTTGAAAACTTAATTAATGTCATGATCAGAATTAGGTAGGTACGTATTAACTTATTATGTAGATAAGATGATGTATTTATAGTTATAAGGTACATACGCTAACTGTGGAGATTTAGCAACAGGTCAAATTTATTTATATCAATAAAATGTTTATCTTTATTTAACAGATTTTACTTCATAAAAAACTCTGCACTGATATCCCATTTCAGCATACCTTAATTGTCTACGAGTAAACAACTATTTTGTATTGAGATGTCAACTTGTTCATGGATTTAGATCCTTTCGAACTCGGCATACAAAGTTACAAAAGTGAGAGCTGCAACATACTCACGCACAGTTGAACGCGAGATCTTTGCGCGTTACCTTCGAAAACAAACATCGTACAATGTTGTCTAAGTTCATAATAGGCTTAATTTTGTGTTGGGGTGTTCAAAGTTTTCCGGACGGGGCACCAATTGACACGTGCGTGAAAGACCGGGCTAATCAACCTAATCATGGCCAACACAGGACACAGCCCCTGTCCACTCTACCGTACAGGGTGGCCGCATCAGCGTTGGTTTACGCCCCAAATGCTCCAGTCACAGGTGAGCGAATGAAGCAAATTTACTAATTATATTATTAATAAACATTAGATAAATAACATCTATAGGTAAATATCATTACTCTAACCAAAACAAACGATAAATAAGTTCTAGTTTGTGATTGATACGAAGTGTTCAAGTATTATTCATTTTGTTTTTAATGTAATTATTCTCATTATTGTTTTATAAGAACCTGCTTACCCAATGTAATGACATTCACCGAGATATTTTTTTTATCGTTCGAGTCTGATTAATGTGATTAATCACATAGATATCGTACCAAAAATATAAAACACTCATGACTTTTCCCTGAAATTTCGTCTGCGTCTAAGTAATGAAAAGCAAGCAAATTTTGTTTGCTTTTCATTACTTACAAAAATTAAATCAATAATTTTAATAAATTACTGATTTAATTTAATTAAGAAACACGCTTAACAAGCGAATTGTACTAAAAGCAGGAATTCCACTGTTAAAATTAATAACATTGTAAGAAAAAGCGCGGGGTGCTTTTCACAATATTTTTATAGTGCCTAAGTACTGAACTCTACTTTTTTTAATACTATTACGGCAAAGAAGCATACAGCCATTACAGTCCACCTGATGTTAAGCAGGTACCTACCGCGTAACCTAAGGACGCCCACAACACCAGAGGTATCACTTGCGAGTTGCTGAGCCATTTTTTACATCAGGGCTTTAAGCTGGAGTATCCCTAAGATAGGAAAACGTTTCTTTTAAAATTCATCCTCAATGAGCGCTGGAAACCTGTACTCACACACAAGAACTCTACACCGGTGTGTGTAGTTATTTGGCTGTGCAATGGTCTTCTATAAGGTGGAGGTCCTTCCCCAGTCGGGCTTGTTCGCTAGTATGGTGCCCTACCTCTCTTAAACTTACTTCTCTTGTACTTTTAAATACGAGTAGCTACTAGGTACCCAATGATATATTTACAATAACCGATATCAAGCACTCTATCTACGCTTCTGTGGCTAAAACGTTTGTATAAAGTCAAAGTCAAATTCAATAATTGAAGAATAATTTTGACTTTGACTTTACACTTAAATACTAGGATTTCAAATATCGGTTTATGCGATAAACATAAAAACTTATTAGGTAATTACCCAATTAAAATGAATTACGATGGAAACTTGCACAACATAGTGCAAACTGGCTAGATTGTAGGTAGGATTATTTTTATAGCTATTGTTCTAATAATGAATTTATAATTAGGATATTCATTATATTTGAAGATAACAATAGTACAAAGTAAGGTCATTGATTAAATCTACCGAGGTACAACCGTGTGAGTGCGTAATACTCAACGAGTTCATTACGCAAGTTAAATGTTCGTACATATGGTATTGTAGGTCAGACAGCCTATGGTAGCTAGACCGGTTTCTTCCTAAACATAACTGGGGTATAATGTTTAACCTTCAAAATATTCCCATAGCTTTTTTAGAGGGTTGGAGACTGTTTGTATTGTTCAAATAGGTACCTAAGTAGGTACTTGTTTTAAATGTATGCAAGATTTAAAATTTTAAAATATCTTTTTTATTGTGAGACTGCGTGCGAAAGTTCTTATAAGATCATCTTGACTGTTGATATGGCTACAATTTTTAGTTTACTGTCAAAAAAATATTCGACGCTAAATTCTCGCAGTTGCTGCATCAAAACCGTCTGTAGAGAACAAGGCCTGTATCGCGGGGGACTTTACAAACAACAATTAATGGACACAATTAACACCCAGACTCAGAACAACTCTTTGTGGGTCACACAAAGTTTTGTCCTGTTTGGGAATCGAACCCACAACCTCGTGCACAGCAGGCGCATACTGCGGCTTTTATAAGCTCCTTGTTTATATGGCGTTTGCAATGTAGATACAGATTACATGGGAGATACGAAGTTAAAATATCTATTTACTAACATAGTTTTAAGAGAGCTATTTCGTGTGATAATCAAGCTCCATTAATTGATGTATGTACCTACTTATTCAAATCTTCCAGTTACCATAGAAGGATCGGAGCCGTTCAAAGGTTTCTTCATACAAGCAAGATCTGTGGAGAATGACAACTGGATTGGAGAGTGGGAGCCCACACCCAACACTACCATTCATCCTGAGTGTGCGTCTATCACACACGCGGACCCACAGTTCAAAACACGAGCTACGTTACTTTGGAGAGCGCCGCGGGACTCACATGGAAGAGTTTACTTTACGTAAGTTTATTTTTAATGGTCCTAGCCATAATATATAGCCAGCCAGCGTTTAGGGTAAGTACGAGACGGTAAGCAGAAATTTGACTCACCTAGAAGATTGCTTTGCAGATACAAGTCTGAGTCAAATGGTTATCGTAAAAGGGGTTTGTAGCTTACTAGCGGCCCGTATTAAGCAGGCTTGCCGCAATAGATAGGTAGCCACATTATAAAAACACAAGACCCTTTCATACGACCTTTTCACAAGATCCTTGGAAAACACGTAAAGTTGTAGATTCTACGCCTGACCTGACCTCTCTTTGATCGTGTCAGATTGCCATCCCACCTAACTAGAGTGAAGGAATAGAGAGCGTACGTACATGTTTGCATACATTTGTGCAGTATAATAATTATGTTCCGCGCATTGGCTAATCTTCTGGAAGACCAAAAAGTTTGGAGGACTATATCTACCTAATACTTATCTAACATGACGTAGGCATTGTACTGACAATAACAATCTCATTTTTTAGTCATCTTTTTATCATTTATAGATAGCTTCCTAATTATTGTGATTTAGGTACTCTTATATGATAGGTATTAAGCATAATCAATCTGTATTAAAAGTGCAATGATTATGTAAGAATGTACCTAAGTGTCCTTTGTTTTGGAAAATATAAGATAAGTAAATACCTACATTTAACAAACAAAGAACTACCTAATTAGTAAACTGCAAAAGACTTGTAAATTAAAAACACCAGATTTATGTTAGGTAGGTACATAAAACCAAATAGGTAGGTATAACTATAGTTTAATTGTATCTTATAGTATAAAATATCAATAAGGAAAACGACTAAATATAGTTCAAATGTCATCACGAGATCGATAAACTTCTTAGATATTAATAAGCGCGGGTGTTAGTGGCCACTAGGTATCCGAGCGTGGACGGCGAACTGGCACACTGACCCTAATATCCTACCTACCCTTACAGAGATTATAAGCATGAGTAGATACCTACCTAATTATAATATATAGCAAGCAGTTTCCTGCGACTCCATTTAAGGTTGTGAAGTGTCTATTAACTAATTGCAGTCAATTGGCTCCTATACATTTTGAGGCAAAGATAATGAGGTTGTCGACCTGTGCCCTAATACATAGCGCTATACTACACTCCTTTCACTGCAACTAACTCTTATAGGTAGGTACTTGTATTATGCCAGTTGTGTAACATCAATGAGTTGTCATGATCATGAGTGCAAACATAGTGACCTTTAGATAAACTTTCAAATTGAATGTGTTCGAGAATGATCAACTAAATACATTTACTCTAGATCATTTTAAATGCGCTTCATTATCCTTGATTTTATTTTTTTATTAAGTAGCTATAGTGTCAGTCATCCGGTTACTTACGCGATTTAAATGTAACTCTCATTTCAACATGCGAGTAATAAATTAATCGTCATTTTGCGATTTATTTCGTAAGCTACTTTTTGGCTGTAAAAGCAAATGACAAGAAATGATGTTTTGATAGATGAATGTCACAAAATTAGCATTCTGTGAATATTATTCTGATGAAAGCAAAATCTAACGGACGTGATCTAAATCTTTTGGCATAATGTCCTTCTAACTGAATTTTCAGTCATGGCGGCTAAGCCATCCGCGTGGGAGATATTATAATGCACAAGTGTGTGTGCAAACACAGGTGAACTCAATATTCCCTCACTCTCATAGTTATGATTTTTCTCAAGATCACGTGCTTTTCCGAGGCATAGGGGCGTACCCCAATTTTAATCAGACATTGTGTGAATTTCTTGACTGAAAACCCCAAAATCTATGCTTGGCCCATACTAGTTCACGAATTACTTAAAATTTACGAATTATGAAACTGACTAGTTACATAAACTGGCGAGTTAAGGAAACTGACGAGTGCCTCCCCGACCCGCCAAAATCGGTGTAATCATTCTTGTTTAATTTAATCAGTCTGCTTAACACTCTAGGCAGAAATTAAATATTTTCAGCACAACTATACGGCTTGGCCCTATCTGTATTATTATCCTATTCAAATCCTGAAATCAGTTTTCCTCCCACATGGAGATGGCGTCGGTCATCACTCATCAGTGTCTCAAAAACATTTTCTGGCCGAACGTACACGATTACTTCACTTTCTTTTTCGCGCTTGTCTTTGACCAATCGTCTAGAAAATTCTCAGTAACAGCAGATTGCAGAGTAAGGCAGCTGGAGGTGTTTCACACCACCTTCTGCTATAGCCATTCTATACTCGTTTAAAATAATTATCATATTGAGATGAGGATAAATAGTAGGTACCTACTTGCTTTTGTAGGCATCTTACGATATTACGAAAACCCCGATAATCTTATTTCGAGGATACTTGCCTCAACTGGTATAACCCGCTTATATCTTAACCCGTATGTCAAGTGTCAGACAAATAAACCCGATAGTTCATATTAACAGTAGCTCATTTTCCTATTAGCAGTTGTTTAATTAGTAATTAATTGTATTTTGTTCACAGTGGCACGGTGCTCAAAAATTACGGCACGTTTTGGGCGAATCTCATAGCTGACACGCCACAGGATCCCAGACAACTCCAAGCTCTTGGCTGATCACGCCCATACATTTTTATGCAAAAATATTTTTTTAATCACGAGTTCTTGCAGCTCAATTCACATGTACCTTATTGTTAAAGCAGTGGTCGGCATTTTTTTTTTTAATTCAGATTGCTTCGTCCAACTGAACGGATGATGTGTGGGACTTTCATGTTGGTCAGGCCACAAATTTGTAAACAATACTGAACATTATATAATTAAAGTATGCCGATGAAGAAATGCCACCATGAAGACGGGGGCTTTAGTTAAGTGAGGAGAAAAGGGTACCTCCTGAACTATTGTCTTTACCTATATAAATATTAATTGTAATAAAAACATTTGACACGACACTCCGGATTGCCGACCACAGCTTGTATAGGTTTAAGACTATTTGTAAATAAATAAAACGAAAGTATAGCTAAATAGATAAGTATATTAGTATTACATTGAGTAACAAATGCATCAATCAATATAAGATAAACTAATTCATTAGACGGAGTATATCTCATGAAGTTATCAATAAATTAGCAAAACGTGTTTTTAATCGTTATCGCTGTACGTATTAAAACGTCATTGTGGCAAAGGTCGTAACATGAACAGATATGCCAATAAAAGTAAAAATTAAAATTCTGTTACATTTTTAAACACGTGTTATCACATAAGCAAGTTATAAGATCATTTAGTATAATGAATTACTATCATATACTAAAGCAGTTATTCGAACTACTTTATAGGATATTACGTTCATCATACCATTAAAAGCTAATATAGTTAGCAAGCACTTGGGTTAAAAAACAAGGATCATTTAATGAACCTTATGTCTTTTGCTTCATAACTGGCCTCTTGATGTCCATGAGGTCGCACAAATTGTTCCTTATTGGTCTCAGTTCCGATACTTCTTTCTCCCAGTCAATTTCAGCAAGGACCGACATTACCTGAAGGAATTTTAAAGGAATTTTAAAAATGCAGTAAAGTTTATGTTGAAATTAAAGCTGTACAAGTTTTCCAATAAAATTGGAATCAACATGAAGAAAATTGCATTCGAAGTTCCATTCATCCACCAACGCACATTACGTCAGCGTGTACCGCTATGGATTAAGACCCTATTAGCTTTTTTGATAGAGGAAAGGTGATCCGTGCCCAGAAGGACATCATGGATTGCTATTATTTGAAAATAGAGAACAAGGGACAAAGACGACCTGAATATGATTAATTAGGTCGTTCCCTATTTAGAGCTAAGAGGGTATAGGCTTTTATCCACACACGCTGACCTAATGCAGGTTGGTGAATCAAACATGTCTTAAGAATCCTTCTAACGGTTTCCTCACGATGTTTTCCTTCTCAGTAAGCAGACTTTAGAGAATTATTTGATTAGTACCTTAGGATAAATAACACAGAGTGGAATTGTTACTACCAGTCGGGATTGAATTATGAATACAAGTCGGTTACTTCCCCATTCGGCGTATACCGCTTCAAACCAAACTTATATTTTGTATTATATTTATAAAATTTATATTAAAAAAAAATGTTTGTGACTTCTACAAACATTTGAAATAAACGACGCATTTCTAAGTTTGTGCACACGACTTGCCACGACACTGTGCATGGCATTGACTGTGTGTGTGTGTCATTATCAACTACAACAGATAAACGTCGAATGCACCTATAGCTCGCCACTATAACATTTGAACTAGAAGATAAAATACTCAGATATATACTTATTACTTCAATCACACTTTGGTTCAGTAGAATATTATGTTTTAAATAATATAAGATTATAAGCTATAGAATCTGTAGCCGTACCATGATGTGAGGAGTTAGAGCAAGAGAGGGACAGAGCTATAGAGCGTGTATAGCTAACTCTTTCTCACGAAATACTCGCGTTTAACAAGTCATTGTACGGCCATACTAACATAACACTACGCCTTTACTCCGAAGAGATGGGCCAGCAGTGAATGTCATCTATATTAACTAACAACTATACTGACTGACATACAAACATGCATCAAAGTAGAGATGGACTTTTGCAGTCTGTGCATTGTCTTCTACTTTTGCATCTATTAATTAATAAGCCTGTTTTAATTTATAAAATACGTACTCACGCCTTCAAGGGTCGACAGAGACAATTTTTTACTGCTGAAAATGTTTGCATATTGACAAATATCCTCATTTGATTAGTGGCGTAACTATACCTTGTGAGACCCGTGGCAATGATGTATAAAAATAATATTAGGATCCTTCTGTGCGGCTCTCGGGCCGGGGCCTTATAAGGCCGGGGGCCTGTCGCATTGGCCTACAATACCACCCTTTTGTTACGCCACTGCATTTGATAGTCATCCCATACTTTGATGCAGTTCATGTGACGTCAGTGATATAAAATTGATCTGGCCAGGTTATACTAAAAACAAAGCATCACGCCTTTTACCCCAAACTGAGTTAGGCTCGCGTTTCTACATAACAATGTTATATGTTTGTTATAATAGCAACCCATATATGTCCCACTACTGGGCACGGGTCTCCTCTCCTCTATCAAGAGAGAGAGAGGGTTTAGGCCTTAATTCACACACGTTGGCCTAATGCGGGTTGGTGAATCAGACATGTCTTTAGAATTTCCTCAAGACATGTGGGTTTCCTCACGATGTTTTCCTTCACCGTTAGCAGATGGCGAATTATTTGATTAGTACATATAAACTTCACAAAGTGAAATTTACATTGGTACTGCCACCCGGGATCGAACTCGCATCTCTTGGGTGCAAGTCGGTTACTTTCCCACTCGGCCACCATCGCGTTATGTTTTTTATCTACCTGTATTTTATTTTGTGTAGAAAATTAAGAAGGCAGAAATGTATGACATCTACACGTCAACTTACACAAATACATAAGAGGTAATAATGTTAGTTACTTGTTCGATGTTGTCCTGCGGCACGGACGACACGTCCCCGTACAACGTGAGCGCCTCGTACAGTCGCGCCGCGGCGCAGCGGCGCACGTACCGGTCCGTGTAGCACAGGTAGATCACCAGCTGGCCCAGGGACTTGCTACACACTACACCGCCCACCTATACGAACAACACATACTTTTTATTTACGTTACAACTAATCGTTAAAGATCAACAACAAGTGGGACCGACGACCTGGTAAAGGTTGCGGGCAACCGATGGACAAGGTCGGTTCAGGATCGAGAGTTGTGGAAATCCTTGAGGAAGGCCTATGTCAGGCAGTGGAAGTCTTTTGGCTGAGATGGTGATAATCGGATAAACAATTAAAACAGAATGACGGAATAAACAGTTTTTTTATAATGGACACGTAAACCATACCATGAATATGATGATATACCATGATGCCTATTACTTATCAGGTAATAAAATTAAACATTAAAAAGCTAATAAAGTTGATATTTATGGAGAATAGGGAAAGTGTAAACTGTCGATACAGTCAAGAGCACATGAAACTTCATAATTGTCGTCCTCTACAGCGATTGTAATAAGAATGCTACATACTCCGAAGAAGCTCGCAAACTCTTGACTATACAAGCAGGAATGATCAGTTAAAAGAAGTGAGTGAACTAAGGAGTTTTCTCCCCTATGGAAGGGCAGCTACCCTCCCTGCTCCACCTTAGCCTCCACCATCCATTTTAGATGCCTTCGGGCAGCTTAAAGTTTCCTAACATCTGGATAGCTAACAAACAGTTCCTTTTGCCGTGTGCTTAAAATATTTGTTGACTGCTTATTGTTTAAATAAAATAATTATGTTTGTGATACGCCTTTTCATCAAAGACAGATCTCATTAGCTTCTGCAAGTAGTAAATATGTTTACTACAGGAATATTCTATTGTTAAACAACATTCCACTAGCCTATTGTTTATAATTTATTATTGTATAAAAACAAATAATAGTACTATAGTAAACAATGTTTATTGTATTAGTAGTTTTCATTACGTAAGCGTGGTTACTTCCGGACTCGTCAAGATCGAAAGTATATAAGAATAATCCTTCTATTTTGGGATGGGTGTTTGTCGTTCCGGAAAAACAACTGCTCAGATTCGGAAGAAACTTTACAATGTAAAGCTTATATTTTTTTTAAAACGACATTTACGCAGGCAAACCTACTGGCATAACTATTATGTAATGTATAATGTATGTGACGTACACATAACAATGTATATAATAAAGCATGGCATGAACTTCTGATGTAATAGCCAGTACTAATTAAGTTATTTCTTTCTATGTAATTGTTATATTTTTCATTAAAGATAAAAAGTACGTGATTGATACAGTCATGGCACGTTAATATTGTAGGCATAATAAACACTTTGATTTGTACAGTCATTGCTGCAATGATATTGAATTATCTCGTTTTTTGTTAATGTTATCAATAACTTTGCACGGAGTAATGATATCATTATGAAGACAATATAAGAAACACGGATGTAAAAATAAAACAAACGCACAGGGTTCAGTATAGGTGCTCAAGTAATTACCTATAGCAGTCGCTGAAATCCTCGGATTTGCAAATAATGCTAGATGAAGCAATAGTAGCCAATGTGCAGACAGCCTTAAATGATCTACGAAGCACGTGATGCTCATCGAGTTTTCCTAAAGCGTGCTACTAAAGTCCAGTCGACAAAAAAGGAAGTCGGTTAGCTTTTCAACCCATACACGTCCCACTGCTTGGCACGGGTCTCCTCCATACACTTGCGAGGGATATTAGCTTACTATACCACGCTGGCCAGACGGTTTGGTATAGGGTTTGGTTTTGAGTTTTCCCTCTCTTGCAGTGGATACTGTCTGAGTCGACTCTTACGACCTCGGGATGGAACGGGGTGGTGACATTTGTGTTCTTAATCCGTCACCACACGGTCAAAGTCAAAGTCAGTTAACACCCAGTTAAATGGTATGTTCTCAATTAGACAGGCGTTTTACGATTAACGTAAAATATTAATTATCATCTGCCTCCAAAAAACCAGTCTTGAGCGGCTTTTACAATTATAACAACATTGGTGGAGGGTACATGTTTAGTGACGTAGGTTAGTTGTGTTCTTGTGCGGGGGAATATGTGCTTATTTAGTTAAATAAAATATTTTATTCCAGGGAACGGTACTGCTTAATATCAGACGGGCCGTATGCTTGTTTATCGGCTAGGTAGTATATAAAAAAAAAAAAAAAAATTACCTGAATTAGTTGACATAAAACATTGATTGAATCTAGTAGTTTATATATATTTTTGCCACCTCTGAGCTCCATCTGAAGATACTTCAATATGTCTGCCGCGAATGTTGACTTTTCATCTTCCAATATTGGTGAAATCGAACCTTAAATCATACATAAGTTTATATTATATTTATATATTTCTTATCGGCGTGATGCGGAGGATGCCTACGAAGCGAGGAACGGTGAAGTGAAGCTATTTTAAACAACAAGATCTAGACTAAACAGTTTCTACACGTGCGTATACGGGTTACGTGCATATCGTTAATGGCACGTATCAAACTAGTTTAATTGGAAAACGATAAATAATAATATTTTGGGACAACTCGCAAACCGCCATCTTATCCCAAACTAGTCAGAGCATGTACTATGGCAACCAGTAAACTGATAACCCTACAACATCAAAATGACTAAAAGTAAGCGCAAGTGCCATCTGGGCGGCACTTGACAGAGTCAACGGCTGTGCTAACAACACATCGAAGCGGACTTCACTTGCAGCGGTCGTCGAGTTCGGAACGTCTTGATGTCCCACGCTCCGTCTAGTAATAATTGTAGTGTAATACCATATAGTACTCGGTAGCGAAATTAAAAGTAATCGAAGTATGAAAGTTGGTATTTTATATTGACATAACCTATAAACGCCCGGCAAGTAATGTTAGAAACATGCCATCATCATAAAAGACTAATTCTACCCATAAATCCATTATATATTACTTTACCTGAACTTAGTAACCTATCCAAGAAGTTAAACATAGGTCCTGTAATCCTTTTCACGTGTATATTGTCAGCAAATACTTTTACGATACTATTGCAGATAGACGTCAGCATTTCTTTATCACTGTGCAGAGTATTCAAGTATGCGTAGAGAGATTGAGTTGTGTGTTTTACCTGTTAACAAAAATATATACATTATTTTTTTTATACCTCAGTAATGCAGTGCATCTCTGGCTACCGTTTGGTGAAAAAGGCGTAATAATATATATACATATGTATGTATATATTTAAGTATTTTTAAGACAAGGCTTTATAGCGCCGTCTCTTTCTCGCTCGAAAGACTCACGTTTAACACCTACCGCCCCAGGTCGTCGGTACCCCTTGTATTATAATATCTTAGGGCATCTCACATGCAGCCATAAGAATAACCATACGGTAAACAAACGAACCATACGTCAATAACGTTAAAATAAATGTGAATTTGGATGTAGATAGTAATCATAAACTACAGAAAATTGTGAAAATTGGCTATTTGACAGTTTTTAAAAAGGATTTTAAAGTTTACTGCTGGGTTTATACTACTTACAAATTTATTTTTTTTGAAAATCGATATTTAATACAAGAAAAAAAGATTTTGTTCATTTATGAACATATAATTTCAGGGTTTCAAACCTGACGTACGGCAGGTTAAATTGAAGTGATCGACTGTTTTCGAGCTACATTTCAAATAAATGAAAAAAATATTTTTTGTTCTTGTATTAAATATCGTTTTTTTAAGAAAAATATTTTTGTAAGAAGTTTTTTTAAAACTTCTAATCTTTAACAAAAACTTAATCCACAGATAAAAAGTTTATTTTGCAAAAATAAAATAGTTATACTTAAGTTTCTTGCAAATAAAAATTATGTTATAAGTTATGTTAATCTGTAAGCTGCCTTAACCAATACATTTCATATTTTATTATAACAACTGTCAAGTGCCAATTCTTAGTAAGCTATATTCAGTTAATCAGCCTATCGCAGTCCACTGCTGGACATAAGCCTCTCCTAACACGTGCTTACAGCACACGGTCTTCTGCATCTAGTCCATCCCAGCGATCTTTTTAAGGTCGTCGGTCCACCTAGCTGGGGGCCGTCCTAGCTTATTGGATATAGGAAAACAAACAATTGTACAGTATCTTACTGGCTAGGGACATAACAAAATGAATTAATGTACAAACTACGGCGTTTCCACATATCACCTTTAGAAGTGCAGTTAAACCTAGTTGAATTTTGAAGCTAGTATCTACTAACTCTTACGCTTACCGTCGCGGTCAGTAAGCTACATTATCCCCGAATAATTAAAGACTTCAAAAGAGGTAGGGCACCATAACACTACACACAAATAACTACACACTGATGCATGATGAGATGCATTTTGAAAGAAAAGAAACTTATTCCATTCCAGGGACACTCATCTATAAGCCCTGGTGTATAAAAATGTTTTGTCAACACGCAAGTGATACCTCTCGTATTGCGAGCGTCCATAGGCTACCATAACTGCTTAACACCAGGCGAGCCGTATGTTTGTTTGCCACTCAAGTAGTATAAAAAAGGCTACTTATTATTACATACCAAACTTTCAGTCATTTCTCCACCGCTCACAACCAGGCCTTTTATCACATTATATCTATAATCTGAATAGTTGAGTAGTTGCACAAATCTCGGCATGGTATGTCCAGGGAACAACCACAGTACCACGTTAGAATTTTCACTTGTTATGCCTTGTTCATGGTCTACTTCGGGTTCCTTTGATTGCTTGAGTTCCACTTCTTCGGATGGAAAGATTCGTTTCAAAGCATCGTGGTGAGGAATGTTGCTTATCGGCGGATCACTGTAAAATATAATATTTATATACAACCTATATAATATATATATGTCCCAATGAAAAGAGACCCGTGCCGTAGTCTCTTTCTCCTTATCAAGAGAGCTGAGAGTTGTTCAATTAATCTATATAATCCTACTAATATCAGGCCTGGTTCACTCCGCTGTTTAGGTATGAATCTACAAGTACCCGGCCGCAACATTTCCAGGGGGATTATTTAGTCGTGTCGCGCGCGCGCAACGCGCCGGTCGCGTCGTCGGTTCGACGTAAGTTTACCTACGAAACGCACACGAAGCCGTAATTCGTCACCGATTCGTTTTCGCTTTTAAATATTTTAAAGAAAATAATTGGCATAAAAATATTCCACAGTATTCGGCTGCTTAAATAGTGATAAGGATCCTAACCTCTCGTTTTTCAATATTCCAAAGGATATTGCAAAGTAAAGAAACACGTTATCATTTAGAAAAACAATTTGTAGGTACCTATTTGTAGCAAGATTTTGATATGTAGACTATAGGTACAGCACAGTTTTTATAGAGACGTATTATTTATTTGTCCAACCAATTAAGTAGGTACCTACTTATTTAATTGGGAAAGTATATTATAGCCGCCTATCACTCAATAGTTTTAAATTTCAACTGGACAAATGGCGCCAAACAAACCAATGACAAACTCTAATAGGTATTTTTAATTTAATCGAAAACATAATCATGGGCGGAGCCGCGGGCAACAGCTAGTACCCATTATTATAATTTGTTCTTTAGTGGTTTGACCAGTCCTGTGATGTGGACACACACTGCTTGCTCTTATAATTTAATTACTAAGTACCTACATTGAATATGTCCCCACATGACCAGATTTATTTAAAAAGTCACTCGTTTACAAAAGTATAGTAAGTACCTACCTAAACCTAACAGGTACTTCAGATCAAAATTGATCTCTAAGTGACAACCATAATGTCCAGAAATACGCAATACAAAGGGAGCCAATTTGTAGGTGAATAAACGAGTAGGTAAGTTTTGTGCTGGGGAGCTGAATTGCGCTCTATTGTGTGCGAGCAAAGTTGATATTTGTTTAAATGATTTAGCGAAGTGAACCTTCTGTACCTGTACTATTAAGTATTCTGTGCTAATATTATAAATGCGAAAGTTTGTAAATAAGGATGGATGGATGGATGTTTGTTACTCTTTCACGTAATAACTACTGAACGGATCTGGATGAAATTTGGCACAGATATAGATTATGGTCTGGAATAACACATAGGCTACTTTTTACAGCGATAACTGACATCCACGCGGGCGGAGCCGCGGGCAACAGCTAGTAATAATATATTTTGGTCTAATATGTGTCAGACATGCCTTAAAAATTTCTTTTAAGATGTGGGATCAGCTACAAAACATAGTACTTAAGTGCACTTACGTCCATAACCCCTACGGATCGGATGCAGGCTTAAAGTTCTATACGAGACTCAAGTTACTAACAAATTTCGTAAATCCATGTTGCTACATGAAGTTATAGAAAAAAAAACGATTATTCTGTCCGACTTAGGAATCGTACCAGAGACCTGAGTCGATTGCAGACATTACAAAAAAAAATGGTTTTGCCGACTCGGTGCTTACTAAGACATACTAAGACAATACTAATAATAAACATTTATTTTAGGCGAGCCTATATTGGTGTTAGTAACAGTTGTCTAATACACTAGTGTTAGTAAAAAAATATATATTTCTTCTGGTGTAGAGATCCATCCAATGTCGCATCATTGGAGACTCCCATTTGTCAACAAACACACACAGGATACCGTTGCTACTGACGCGTACGCGTGCGAGTAGGGAGGGTGCACCTATACTAATACTAAGTCATAGAAAAAATTCTATATATGTGACTTACTTGTAAATAAACGAAGTAAATATTCTCCCAGCGTGTGCCCTGGTGCGGTCGATCTTCTCTACAGCCTGTTGCGCAACACCACACATGATGTCCCTGATCACGTCTGGACCATTTAGGTAAGGGGCTTCCACGGCACATTGTCGGCAGATAGACAGTAGACCTATAATGTTTATTATTTTATTTTCATGAGGGGTTAGTGGCCAACCTAGTGACAGTAGTTCAGACTTAGCAGCTGGTACCGACTTTTAACGTGCCATCTGAAGCACGTAGACGCTCTCATAAAATAGAACGGTACAGGCACTATTTTTTTGTCTAGTTTGTTTATTAGTCTATTATCAATAGACTAATAAACAAACCTTGTGTCACAGGGGACATAACAAACATTCAATTCATGGACAAGTTGTAAGCGTCCATAGGCTACGGTAACTGCTTACCATCAAGCGGGCCGTATGCTTGTTTGTTTATTGGTAGTATAAATAAAAAACATGCGGAGCAGTCCTTGGGGACTGCCGATCAAAACTAATAAGTAACTTGTGAAATGTATCATCGAGCTATTAGATTACTATTTATAAATTTTTAGTGTTATGGAAAGCGCTCGGGGACGATGACGCGAGTTCCGTGATTTTTGTTCACTCAAAAAGTGCTCTAAGCGCCTAAGCAGTAGCAGTTTTCAGAACAAAAATAAAAGTTCACCAGACTAGGAACAAGTATTTGCCGATCACAAATATTTATCCTGCGTAGGATTCCATGATAACGAATACAAACAAATATAGAATTACCTCACTCATAGTCAAGTGGGACGGCCATTAAATAGACTAGTGCTTTTTCGATGCAATATTGAAATATAATAGCAACTTTGTAATGACGTCAGCACTTGCTTACGTCAGTACAAAGTTGCTTCTATCACTTTAGCAGGCGACCACATTATAATGGACAAACAATACTAATTTTTGTACTCACCTGTCATACTAGCCTCCCTCACCCAAGCTCCTATATCTCCCCTCATATCAATAGTGTACTCCAGTAAACATGCAAGTAAAGCACAAATAATCTCTCCCACGAACTTCTCTATGGGGCCAACAATACCATGAGTCTGACACACTTCAGTCAAACCGATGACAGCGTCACGACGAGCCTCGGCCCACTTATGAGTAGTTTCTGTCACTTTGGTACACTCTATCAAAGATTGCACAACAATTTGTAGATGTTCGGTAAGAACGAATTTTGGAAGAGAACCTGTGAAACAAATATTATACAAATATTAACTTTTAAACTTCGCATTTGCATTGAATGATATCTATACTAATATTATAAAGAGAAAATATTCGATTTTGTGTTTGTTACGATTTAACTAGTAAACTATTCAACAGATTTAAAAAATATTTCACCATTAAAAAGCTACATTATCAGCGATTACATTATCATTTAACATTTGCAAACGCGAGGATCGTATGCAAAGGTTTTAACAGACCGACCGGCTTGCATTTACTGATTGCGTTTTTTTAACGTTAAAAACATGGTGTAGGTACATACTAGGCTCTAAGTGTGTCATAAGTACATACACAAGCAGCCATGTCGGGATTCTGCCGACGTCAATCGTGTTTTTCCGCTACATGTATGGTTTGTTACCCACCAGTAGCCGTCACGTTCAATATAATTAACTTGAATACTTTATCTTTAAAAGATAACTCCCGCGCTCCTGTGTCCCTCTGTGCGGGGGACTTTACAAACATAATTCACTTACCAACAGCTCTAGCATACCCCATCCTCTGCAACAATCCGTTAACTCCACAGTTGGTTAACTGATCGCAATACTTCTCTATCAGTTGCTTACGCTTCTCCTTAGCAGTAACATTACCATACTTCATATTGTCATTGCGTAGATATTGATCGAACACTAGCGGCAACGCGTATATGGCCTTCTCTCTTATTACTTGGACATCATGGGAGAGACATTCTTCGATCAGATCTAGCCAGTCATCTGAAATAGATATTACAAATCATATGACCTTCTAATAGTAAGCCGTTACCGTAACCTATACTAGTGGTACAACAAGTACTTCGCTAACTCGGTAAAAACATCTCCTTCCTTGAACATGCTCGAGCTACTATCTTGGGAAAACCTAAGCAAATCTTCAATGATGTCCATCTTACTTGCGCAGTATTATTCAGTGTTATTTTCTTTTCTTTAAAAAGACCTCTCCCGCACTAGGAAACAAGCCCTGTGTCGCGGGGGACTTTACACCCTTCGGCCACTTTCGAAACCAGAGTTTCGAAACCAGTTTCGAATAAAGAATAATATTTCTTCTACCGAAACTGGTTTCCAAATAAGAATAAACAATCTGTTTTCGTAACTCGTTACCAATTATGAAAAGTAATTCTTCTCCCGAAACCGGGCTTTTTTCAGTTTTCGAAACCAGTTTCCAATTAAGAAAAAACTCTTTTTTCGAAATAATGTACCAAATTCAGTTGTGAAAGAAAATATCATAATGAATAAACACATTACATATTATGTCGTTAATATTTAATATCGAACAGTTAAAAACGAAATGTATTTACTTAAAACTTAAATTACATTTTTAAAAGAATTTTAATTAAAAAAAAGTTTAAAAGAGGATAGGTATACTAAAAGTTAAACGAAAATTTTTTTTGTTTATTTTTTTCCTTACTCCCATTTCATTTTTTAAGACGTCGAGAACGTTTGCAAGAGTGGGATTTCTACGTCCAATATATCGATTTAATTTGGAATGCCATCCCTCAAGGTGGTTTGTGGTTCGAATTGTTTCGTTGCTACAACAGCAAACTTTGGAAAAGACAGTTTGATTAAACCACTGTTTCTACACTGACTATATAATGAACGGAACAAAATATTAGGAGTTCCAAAATTGAGATTTAAACTACCCAGCGAGGTAGTTGTACCAAAGAAATATGAGGATATGCTCTTAGCTGATTTCATAGAGGAAGGAAATAGAATAATAGTATTTTGCGCTAAGAATGTAAGACGTGACATAGAATCTTTCAAACACATTTTCAGCGACGGAACATTTAAATCATGCCCACAATCCTTTCAGCAGCTGTATTCCATTCATGGTTATGATGAGAAGACACAATCTATAATCCCCCTAATTTTCGCCTTACTTGAGAACAAAAAAAAACAACATATGAAATTTTATTTAGCTTGTTAAAGTCACAGTTTCCAACATGGAACCCCCAAAAAATAACACTAGACTTTGAAAAAGCGGCCATGAATGCCATTCGAAACGTTTTTCCTAAGATAAAAATTAAATTATGCTATTATCATTTTAACAAGTCTTTAATCAGAAAAGCAAAATCCTTGAAACTAAATTTCAGTGTCGAGAAGAGACACGTAGCGCGTTGTACTGGTCTAGCACGTTTACCACCAGCCTTTGTAAACAAAGGCTTCACATACGTGATGAACAAGAGCCCACCAGGAAAACAAATTGAAAAATTTAATACGTATTTTAAGAAACAGTGGTTTAATCAAACTGACTTTTCCAAAGTTTGCTGTTGTAGCAACGAAACAATTCGAACCACAAACCACTTTGAGGGATGGCATTCCAAATTAAATCGATATATTGGACGTAGAAATCCCACTCTTGCAAACGTTCTCGACGTCTTAAAAAATGAAATGGGAGTAAGGAAAAAAATAAACAAAAAAAATAAAAATTATGAAGCCATTGATGAAGAAATTAATTCATGACTAGATCTTCTTTTAGAAAAAAAGATTTCAGTCGGTCACTGCATTGAAATTATTTCGCCATTTTCGTTTAACTTTTAGTATACCTATCCTCTTTTAAACTTTTTTTTAATTAAAATTCTTTTAAAAATGTAATTTAAGTTTTAAGTTATACATTTCGTTTTTAACTGTTCGATATTAAATATTAACGACATAACTATGTAATGTGTTTATTCATTATGATATTTTCTTTCACAACTGAATTTGGTACATTATTTCGAAAAAAGAGTTTTTTCTTAATTGGAAACTGGTTTCGAAAACTGAAAAAAGCCCGGTTTCGGGAGAAGAATTACTTTTCTTAATTGGTAACGAGTTACGAAAACAGATTGTTTATTCTTATTTGGAAACCAGTTTCGGTAGAAGAAATATTATTCTTTATTCGAAACTGGTTTCGAAACTCTGGTTTCGAAAGTGGCCGAAGGGACTTTACAAACAGAATTAACGGACACAAAGTACACCCAGACTCGGGACAACCACTTATGGGTCACCACAACACGCCGCGCAGTGGTAAATGGCGAGGTAACCACTTAAGCCACTGAACCAACCGTCAGTCAGTCTATGTTAGGGATTCCTAACCTACTTTAGGCAAGAGACCCCTTTTGCATAATGAACTGATATCTCAGACCTCAATAGCCAAATTATTAAAAATCCTCTCGTTTTTTTATACAAAATAATTACCAATTTAAAAAAAATGCGGTACTTTACCTTACTTTCTACTAAAGTATTAGTCATTTTCATACTAAGTTAGTACACGTAACAAAACTTATACAGTATCTTGAATGCTTTAATTAATAGGGTCGATGTTTAGTCCTCGTCAATCAGTTTTCGTTTATGTCACTATCCCTGGGAAGCCGATTTCGACCCCAAGGGGTCGATATAGACCACTTTGGGAATACTGGTCTAAACCAAATACTGTGCAGTCTAGTTTCAAGTAGGTACGTTAAGAGCTTAACATGCACAAGGTATGTATAAGTATAAAGCATAAGTATCATGCATTTGATCTTAATAAAAGAGATTGACTGACTTTGGACTATACGCGCAGGCAAATCAAAGCAACTGTAAATGACAACCCGAAATAGCTATACGAAACTTGCACATGAATGAGCCTTTATACTATAAACTATTTCCGAAAGTATAAAACTAATTACCTATGATATGATGTCCATGGTATGGTGCACCAGCTAATGCGAGAGAAGCAATGCAGTGACAGCACGCTTGACGCATCATCTCGCCGCCCAAACCGCGGAATTGTTGGCGGGAACGTAGAAATGGTACCAGCTCACGAACTTTTGCGTTAATCTCGTCAGTTATCAATGAGTCAGCAGTGTTGCCTAAAATGACAAAAATATAAATAAATTATAAATACATAAGTACACTTAAATATATTAATGTCTAGTTTTATAAGTACATGCGAATGGATCACACAATTTTTGTCCCGTGGGGAGATCGAACCCACAAGACGCTGCGCAGTGGTAAATGGTGACGTAACAACGAAAGTAATGAACCAACCGTGCAGTCTTTTATTTATGCAAATGATTTATACACAACAATAAAAGCATGCAGTAATAAACCTTGCGGTTGGCGATGACCACTTCCTTATATGACCACTTCTTGATTACCTACATAGCTAATATAAAAATGGAAACATTTTTAGTTTTGCACCATTCCGTAAGTTTTGACCTGTAGAGAACGAAGACAAGGCATCAAAAATTTTAAGACATTTCTAAAACTACTACCGCATTAAAGAGTAATAGGTTTTTGCAAATGGTCTGCAATACCAATAGAACACATACCATTTCCCAACTTGGCTCTAGACAAAGCGTGGATAGCTTCACCGATAGCGAGTATAGCGCCATGCCGTACGTTCAGGTCGATGGACTCTGTCTTTGTTACCAATTTTGGAAGCACGACCGTCGCTACGTAATCAGGAATCTAAAACATGTTTAAGTACATTACTACGTATCATGGATTAAAATTGTGTATCAACCGGGGAAGTATCTCCACCGCCTACAGATGGCTGTTATTGAAAATAACACGTACCTAGGCACAGTTTGTTTGCTGGCGAGTGAAGCTGTTTCTTAGAAAAGCAACTGATACTTGCTGTCATTTTAGGAATCCATATGCTACGGTATCTGCTTACTATCCAGAGTGGCTTACTAAAGCGCTATTTAGATTATCTAAGTTTCGCAAGGCAATTATGTTGTGGTCACTTAATAATTTTAGTTTAAAAAAACAACAGGCCTTACGAAATTAGTTTACGAAAACGTAAAAAATAAATCGAAGTAGAAGAAACACGTTGAAAAACTTACTTCAGACATCCCCGTAATTCAGTGAGTAACCAGTTAAAAATTAAAATTAGAATAAAGCTAATTAAAAATAAATTAAAATTAAATAAAACTACAAATTAACCTACTTAGCCTAGGTCATAAACATAAATGAAAGTTGTCAGAATTATGTCAGATTTAATATTCTAGATTTGAAAGTAGTAACTTTAAAAAAACGGCCAGTATTAAAAAGGTAAATAATATACAAACCTTATCTGTCAATTTATTGAGCGCTTTAGAGGCTATCTCACGAATAGCGTTGTCCCAATGTTCTACTTTCAGATCGACGAGGTGATCAATTATCGGTTGTGTGTATTCCGGGTAAGCGGCTATCTGTGGGGCGATTACCAAGTAGGCATTGTTCCGCGGTCCAACTGACTGAAAGTCCGCCGTGGTCAACACGTCAATTCCGTGCGGGAACATACCATGCCTACCAACGTTCTCCTGAAAAGCGGCCGATGCCGCTCGCCTACAATTGATCTAAAATAGAAAATAAAATGCATTGCTTAAAAAAAAAACAAGCAGTATCCGCTTAACTTCTTGCACCGCAACGCAATTAAAATATGTTTAACGACCGGAATTATTAATTTAGTGTTATTAGAATTTTTTTTGAGTATCAGAATATATCAGAGTATGAAAGACAAACAAGAGTACCTCCCTGTCGAAGCACGCCGTAGTGATGAGCGCGTTGGCGAGCTTGAGCGCGTAGGGCGCGAGCGCGGCGGCGTCGTAGGCGCGCGCGAAGGCCCAGGCGGCGTGGCACGCAGAGTCCCGCGCCGCGCGGCCGCCGCCCCCGCCGCCCAGCGCCGCCCCGCGCGGCTCGTCGCGCCGCAGCGCCGCCACCACGCGGGGCACGGCCGCGCCCACCTGCGCGGGCGACAGCAGCCCGCGACGAGCTACACATACACACAACCACATAGCTTTCTTCTAAACATTACTCTTCACTAAAAGAGGTAACACAAAAAAAACGAACCCGATATTCCTGTGAATGTTTACAGCTCTTTTTATTTAAAACCGTTTTGTGATGAGGCGTAATATATATTATAAATTCCTGATCTAAACAAATCTTTTAATTGGCAAAAAACAAAAACTATAGGTAGAAGAGAAAAGATAATATCTGGGGAATATAGTTAAACCTTTCCGTCTAACGGCCCACATTCAAAAGCCACCATGCAACTCAACCATTTCTTTGGAAGCTAGCATGGTCTGAGTCATTATGTAAATTTTAATCATTATAAAACAGGATCAACAGTGTTCGTAATTTTTGAAAATCTGTTGATAATTTTTTTAGGCTGTCTTCACAACTGTCTGTGATACCTTAGCACTAGCGGCTCTCCCGGACAGCTGTGAAGCCAGACTAAAGAAATTTATCAACTGATTTTCTATATCTTGATACCGATGGAAAATGAGCAAACTTCTTACCTAATTCCGCCAAAGCCATGCAACCTCCATGCCAGGCCGTCTCTTTTTCATTTTCCGCGAATAGAGAGAGGACACACTCGCACACGTCAGCGGCTGCAATAGCCGGCAACCTAGCACCAATACGCCCCACTCCTTTGGCTGCTGACCACCGCACTACTGTGTCGTCGTCCCTCAACGAACATAATAGGAGTTCTACTACGTCTTCTACCTGTAGGTATAAAATGATTATATTAATTCCTTATAGTCAATATTTGCACCCGAACCAGTGGTTTACATGTAAGTAAGTGGTAGTGCTTTAATTATGAACATTGATAGCAAAAATAAAACAGCCAGCAGCTTGGTTTACTGCGAAGCTATCTTTTTTTGTAAAAAGACAACTCCCACCACTAGAGAACAACCTCTGTGTCGCGGGGGACTTATACAATAAATGGACACAAATTACACCCAGACTCAGAACAATTATTTGTGGGTCACACAAAGTTTTGTCCTGTGTGGGAATCGAACCCACAACCTCGTGCACAGCAGGCGTATACAGCGGCCACTGGACCACCGAGGCAGTCATATTTGAATTGAAAGCTCATTTGAATTAGGACAGTAAGTTCTACAAGAGGTTTTTTATAGGATTGGCAATGCCTGAATTGTGCCACCTACTATATTCTATTTCACATACCATGAGTACTGTAATGATTGACATTTGAAGATAAAGATGAATGATCTTCTATCATTTTCATTAATCTTTATCTCTTGGTATATGAAATAGACTATATTATAAAAGACATACTTTAAAAAATCTATGCATAAGCATTAAATAATGAAGGGTCTTTACTTCTTGAGGTATATCTTGATCGTCATCATCAGCCGGTGAGTTACTAGGGTCTACATCACCAGCGGCTGAGCCACCTCCCAATGTAACAGCTAGAGACCGTGAGCCGCGAGTGTATCGCCAAGAGACGACGCGCGGTCGGAGATAGGTTAAACCTGACAAAGGAATAAAGTATAACAATTTATTTGTACTCTGTGGAACTCTATGGTGTATATATATTTTAATTTCTAATAAAGCTGTGGCAAATCCATGGAGTAAAGCAAATGACGACATAGTAGGAATTCCTTTCACTTTCTCTTACCTATTCTCTGCACTATCTTGACTCCATACTTCCTGACCAACATTGCTTTATGATTATGATAATTTTGCTTAGTCATCCAGTCAAGCAACTTGCCAACAAATTGCAGCAAGTCATCTCTTTTTCCATGTTTGAGCACAGCAGCAACTGCAGCTAATACTCCATAGTGAATAGATTCCTCTTCTTGAATATTGGAATGTAAATCGCAAGCCCAATCAAAGAATGTACCCATGTACAATTCTTTAACATCTGACCTGTAATTATAATAATTCAAAAAAGCATGGACATGCTTTAAAAAAATTATATTAAAAGAATACCTTTCTGGTATTTAGATACCTTAGCTAATAATTATCTTGAATCTCTTATCTTAGTGATCAAATCTTAGTGTTTATTTTACAGTTCCTAACACCAAACCAAAATTAAGTAATTGGTAAAGCACACATAACATGCTTAATATTTAAAATTATATTTATTATGATAACATTATAACAAAATTATACATAACACAGTGACACAGATGATTAAGCTATACTAGATATAGACCGTGTCACTATACTATGTATGATGATATGATATGATATGATATTTTCGGGACAACTCACACATCGCTATCTGATCCCAAACTAGGCAGAGCCTGTACTATGGTAACCAGACAACTGATAAACATACTTATATATTTCTAAATACATACATTATAGATAAATTACACCCAGACACAGAACAAACATTCGTGCTCATCACACAAAGATTAAGAATAAGCGGTGGTGGCCGAGTGGGAAAGTAACCGACTTGCACGCAAGAGGTGCGAGTTCGATCCCGGGCAGTACCAATGTGAATTTCACTTTGTGGAGTTTATATGTACGAATCAAATGATTCGCCATCTGCTAACGGTGAAGGAAAACATCGTGAGGAAACCCACATGTCTTAGAAGAAATTCTAAAGACATGTCTGATTCACCAACCCGCATTAGGCCAGCGTGTGTGAATTAAGGCCTAAACCCTCTCTCTCTTGAAAGAGGAGAGGAGACCCGTGCCCAGCAGTGGGACATATTATGTATGGGTTGCTATTATTATTATTATACACAAAGATTTGTCCTGGGTGGGAATCGAACCCACAACCTCCAGCGTAGCAGTCAGAGTCCCTAACCAACAGGCCAGTCGATATAACTTGTGGCACTTTATTTCTAGGTGATACATTCAATCTAGTTGCTTGATTTAAGGGCAATGCTATAAAATAGAATGCTACTGGCACTTCTATTGATGTATCAGTCAGATCAGATTATACAAAAAAAAAACAAAAGTATTGAAATTACCTAATAAGAAACTTTGAAAGTAAATAAGCACTAGCTTCAGCGCATGAATCCTTGCACAATGCATAAGTCTTACAAATATTGAATATTCTTTCCATTACTGTCAATTGCTTTGCTCCTTCAGCTGCATCTGAAATCAGGGTAAACCTCAAATTAATCAGTTTTTTGTTTACACCAGCAGCACAGAGAGAATATTGGCAAAATATTTTTTCACTAACTGATTATGACAAAAACTATCAAGGAGGAAATCTCCAATAACACCTGTAAGTACCAGACTAGAAGGCCTATGAACTTAAAACCTATCAAAAAGAGAAATTATCCTAAATGTTTATACTAATGGCTTATGTCTTCACTGGAGGACATGACATTGCTTAAACTGACAAACTGAACACCCTCAAAACATTTTAATATAGTAGCTTGTAGCACTCTTACATATATTGGCAAGACAACCAAAAAAGACTAGAGTATTGTAAGGCTTGTATCCAAATTTTATCAAAGTAAATATTTTACCTGGCTGTCCTGGTGCAAATCCATCCAGCCTGCTCATGTGGAAGGGAATAATAACTACAATAGAGAGCCATAACAACAGGACAAATCTGCTCCTCCATGTCTCCTTGTCTTTCGGATCTTGGGCCTCCAAGAATGTCAATACTGTTAGTAGATCTGAAACCTGGTATTGTTTACAAATTATTTAATATGAAGCATACTTATTATTTAAACATATAAACCTTCCAGATGAAAGTCTTCAAATGATAATGAAAACCACATCAAAATCCGTTGTGTGGGTTAGGTGATCTAAGCATACATAGAAGGGGAAGCCACTATGTTTTATACTATGTAAGGATAATAAAATTATTAAATAATGGCCGAAGGCCAACTTTGTGGATAGTACAATAACTGGCGAACATCTTGACCAAAGGAAGCATAATTTTTCTTTGGCTGGGCAGTATGGTGCTGCCTCATTTTTCAACCATAAACTGTGAAATCAAAGCTACAATCCCACAGGAACAGTCTTTTTCTGGGATATACTATACAGTATACAGACTATAATATATTATTAATATAGGTGCCAAATTTCATTCAGATCTACTCAGCTGTTTTGCTGATGATAACAAACATCCATCCAAACTTTCGCATCTATAATATTATCAAAATAAAATGGTTGCCTTACCTCATGAGGCAGATGTCTAACAACTATCTTGTATCCTCTGACTCTTATAACTTGATACATATAATTAAATGTAGCATGTTTCAACTCAAATGGTAAATCCTTATCCTTGATTACACTCAGAAATTTGGTCAAAATTTTATCTAAGTGAGGGTCAAGCAAATGTGGTTGTTCATAATACTGTTTCAATATCGCATATAGTCTGTCGTATTCTACCTCCATGCTTGGTGTGTTATATATATTTTTAACATTGTCAATCATATTCATCACGTCTTCCACCTCCGAAAAGTGCTCCAAGGCACATCCCAGACCGATATTGTCACATTCATCATCCCTGTTCATGTCAGCATCGAGCTTAACCATTTTATACACTTTTGAGAGTGCCGAAAAATCAGTTTGTCTTTTTATTTTTGTTGGAACTTCTAAAAATATAAAGAGATCATGAAATTTAGTTATGTCGTATTTTACTTACGATACAAATAATATAAATAAAAAATGAATCGCTATTACTCACGTTCTTCAAGTGTATACAATTTGAATTTTATTTTTGTTTGTCAAAAATTGTCAAAGAGTATTCAACACAACGTTTGTGACAGCTGGTGAATGCGTTGCGCAATTTGCGCATTTAACATTTCTACAAGTGCGAAAGAATAAGAAATGTAATTCTTTATGCATCATATGTCAAGATTTAAATAGCTAGAACGCTCAAAATTGTTTACAGCACAATGTTGCCATTAGCTATAGATTTCGGAGGCTTTTGTATCTAAGAGGTAAAAGTTGAGGGTCTAAAGATAGAACAGTTTAATACACAAAAAGTGTAATATGTAATGTGAATGACTATAAATAAGGGCCACTGAATAGGAATTGACACAATAATATAATAGTATAGTTCTTATAGTACATTGAAGATCGTGGCAGACTTAACGCCAAAGCATTCTCTATCGGCTCTACAATAAAATAGCAATAAAATAGTATTCTAGCAGTACCAATTTAATATTTAGTCACATTTTAAATAGAAATACTTATTTTATAACTTATATTGTATTGTTATAGCCATAAAGAAAAAATATAAATATGTTCCCTTGATGGCCAGATAGTCTATAGACTATAGTTGAAAAAACTTCCCTAAGAAGATCACAGAAGACTATATAAAATATAATTTTCAATGTTCTAATAAGAATGGAAGGCTTTTAATGTTTAACATTTTTTTTATTGTCCTAAATGTCATATATAGGACGTGGTTAACTACTATTTTGCAATCAGAATACTAACTACTATTAAAAGTAGTTAACTACTTGTAGTTATGATTACATGTAACTTAACTACAATAATTGAACTACATAAAGTAATTAGCACTTGATTGCAGTAATCAGATGAGCAAGATTTTGATATGTAGTCTATACAGCACAGTTTTTGTAGAGACGTATTATTTATTTGTCCAACCAATTTAGTAGGTACTTATTTCATTGGGTAAATATATTAAAGCCGCCTATCACTCAATAGTTTTAAATTTCAACTGGACAAATGGCTCCAAACAAACCAATGACAAACTCTAATATTTTTAATTTAATCAAAAACATAATCGTGGGCGGAGCCGCGGGCAACAGTTAGTACCCATTATTATAATTTGGCCTTTAGTGGTTTGTCCTGTCCTGTGATGTGGACATACACTGCTCGTTCTTATAATTTAATAATCATAATGTCGTCCTGTATTATTAAGTATTCTGTGCTACTACTATGTACCTACATTCCCCACATGTCCAGATTTATATAAAAAGTCACTCGTTTACATTAATATAGTAAGTATAACCTACCTAAACCTATAAACAGGTACTTCAGACCAAAATTGATCTCTAAGTGACAACCAACCATAATGTCTAGAAATACGCGATACAAAGAGAGACAATTTGTAGGTGAATAAAAAAGTAAGTAAGTTAGCGCTGGGGAGCTGAATTGTACCTGTACTATTAAGTATTCTGTGCCCTTACCCCCTACTTACTAAGATGTACATTTATATATACCGCTTTTTTACAAGAGTACCTGGAACGTCACGCTCACGACTTTCTATTAATATTGCCAGTATTTGGAGATTTAGTTTGTTAGGGGTCAATGTCTAGAGGTCTAATAAACCAAGTCGAATAAATCAATCATGTCAAACATGCGTCCAGAAAACGGAATAAAATGGCTTCACGAGTCGTGATCAGATCTAAGTATTAAATAAAGTAAATTAAATGATTGTGCCATACCATTGTACTAAGTAAAAAATCAATTTTGTATTTATTTCATCCTAAAACATTGACCTCATTTTGAATTTTGATGAGGGGCAGCCCTACCCTAAGGTAGCTAATCCGCTAATCGCTTGCGCCTCCCAGCCGGCTTGCTTAAATAGAGGAAAAAAAAGACGCAAGTGTATTTTTATAGTGTTGAGAAGAAGATATCTAAATGGTTTTACGAATAGCAAATACTGTTTTGTGTTTCGTTTGATGCAGGATCTAGTGATGTAACTTTATTTTAATGTCTAAGATTGCCTTAAAATGAATAACCGTATGTATATTGAGTTTATTATTGTTTTGTCTTAGGTTGACCCATAAAGATCACATTGTTAAGCAATTTGCGCATTCTTATGGTATGTAACTAAACTATTTTCAGAAACCAGAGGTCCTGCTAAACGTAAAGTGAAGCCAGTGGAACCTCAGTCATTATTAGACTTCGATCTTGGCGAAGGCGAGAGTTCAGATGACTCTGATTTTCGTATTGAAGATCACCCTGAAGAGAGTGATGATTATTCGATAAATACCGACGATGATGACAAGAGTAGGTATCTTTAACAAGTCTTTTACGTAATAAGAACCATTGTATTATGTAAAAGGTAACATAGATCAGATAACACTTTAGATGGTTAAATAGAAAATTCTTGATTTAGCAGCAAATCTGGGTTTATGAACATCTGTCAAATATGTACAATATACTACACATTATCTATGTAATTGTACCAGATCACTATACAGTTTTAGGACTTTTAAATCACTGAGAACCTCAGGATTGTCATATATACAATACAATAGAATATTCTTTATTGCACACTTTCATTATCCCTGTCAACCTATTAGATAATATATACAGTTTTGACATTAAATCATACGCATACTATTATAATATACCTTTTTGATATATGAATAACTAGCTGTTGCCTGCGGCTCTGCCTGTGTTGATGAAAAGTACCTTATGTCCTTCCGCAGAATACCATCTATCTACTTGCCAATAAATGTCATTAGGATATGTTTTGCATGTAGTCATAAAAAGTTAAACTAAATTACAAAGAGTTACTTTCATATTTATATTATTATAAGGGAACTACTAATGAAGAAGGAGACTACTAATGAAGAGGCATAATTTTAGTCTAGCAATAACTAGCTAGTCTAGCCTACCTAAAGATAAAAATATACTTTTTAAACATGCATAGAATTCAATATTAAATTAACTAATGAAAATATATTTATTAGTTACTAGTTGTCAGCCTGCAGCCTCACCCGCATGTATAGTCCTACAGGAACATTAGGCTTATATGCCAGGCTATAATCTATCTCTGTACCAAATTTCATCTAGATCTGTTTAGTAGTCTGCTTGAAAATATAACAAATACCCAAATATCCTCACAAACTTTCACATTTATAATAATACCAGTTGTTGCCCACGGCTCCGCCTGCGTAGATGTCGGTCATCATGATAAAAAGTAGCCTATATGCTATTCCAGACTATGATCTATCTCTATAACAAATTTCATCCAAACAGTAACAGACGTGTGTCTGTTACTGTTTGGATGAAATTTGACTTAGAGTCTGGAATCGCACATAAGCTATGTTTTATCCTGAAAAAATCACTGTCCCTGTGGCATTGTACATGTAGGGCGAACATACTAATAGTTTTTCTATTTTAAGTTTCAACCCGTTAGACTTTTTAGTTGTAACAGGTCGAAATTCCAATATAATTAGGAAAAGGTTCAGCTTACATTTAAGAAATGGATGTTTCTAGATTAAGAAAAACTTTGTTATATTTTGTAGAACAGGCAGCAAAAAGTGAATCTTCAGGGGAATCTGAATCTGATATTGAAGATGATTTTAAAAGTGCAACAAATCAAGTTGGAGGTGATGTCTCAGTTAATAATGTTCTTCAAAAACAAAAAGAATTTAAGGTATGGTATTTTTAAACCTTATGCATACTTACTTTATTCAGCGTTCTCCAACAAATACAGGTCATCACATCTGCATTTGCAATTCCTACTTAGTATACATCCAGCCATGAGCTGTGAGGTTCATCTGTATACCCACTATATGTAGATATACAAAGTGAGTGTGTTTGAGATGGGAAATCTTCAATTTGGAGCTTTGGTCAAATTTCATTTATTTTAGGTGACATAGAAGGGTCACTTTTAGTTATCTAGAACATGCTAACATTATAATGTAGGTTGATTAATTCTGAAGTATTATATAGACCTATAAGTTACAACAATAATAATTGTTAATAAATAATAATTTAAATCTTTATAATGTAGTAATGTTAAAATTTTATAGATTTACAACACACATAATTATTTTTATTGTTATAAGTATTTTGAAATCTCGCATGCCAGTGATGGTTAATATATGGATTATATTATTATCATGTACCATCTTGTCTACCCATATTTCTGTGAGTAAATGATTTGATTTGATTTCAAAGTTACGTTTAAAAAAAATTGGTAATGTGTTCTGAGAAATATCCCCTTTCTTCCAGTTTCATGCTGAATTAGCAAATATGCTGATATGTGCTGGTTGCCTAGGATCCAGAAGTGACGATTTTAATGAAATTGTAGAATGTGATGGATGTGGTGTTACAGTCCATGAAGGTATTGTATAAAATATGGTTTTTTTTCAATCTGAATTAGTGTTAATACTGAAATTCTAACAAAAAAATGCATTTTAAAATCCTTCAGTGTGGTTTGGTTGGTAATGCCAGCTGTTAAAAGTATTTTAAATAATGTTTTCCAAATCCCAGGGCTACCAATAACACAGAACTACTGTTACAAGATGCAAGTCGACAATGTGCAAGTAACACTCTTAGTATTGCAAGTTACGATAGGCTACATTAATAGCTTACTGTCAGGCAAAACGTTCTGCCTGATGGATACCAATTATTGTAGTCTATGTACTCATTTGTTTGCCATCTAAGTATAGTTTTCCGCAACTCCATGTCGAAGCGCATATTTAGTTTAATTAGTAGTATAAAAAAGGAAGCCACTGAATTACATAAGGTTTATGTTGTGCTACAGTACTTTAAAGGTTTCAGATTATATGCCTGTGATCTTATCGCCTAAATTTATAATTGCAGGTTGTTATGGTGTGTCAGATACAACAAGTGAGTCAAGCACAGTTAGTTCAGCTTCTACAGAGCCATGGTTTTGTGAAGCTTGTAAAGCTGGTGTCACTGATCCTAATTGTGAACTGTGTCCCAATAAAGGTGAGTTAATAATCACTATTATTTGCGTTGGTTTTATATATTAAATACTAGCTTCCGCTCGCGGCTTCGCCCATGCAATCCTTCGAGATTAGTGTTTTTCCAGGATAAGAAGTAGCCTATATGCTATGCCAGACTTAAATTTATCTTTATGGCAAATTTAATCTAGATTCGTTCTGCTTTATAATTAATATTATTAAGCAGCTTGCTTTATAGTTAATGTTACTAATGTTACAAATTTTTCAGGTGGAATTTTCAAAGAGACAGAAGTTGGTGCTTGGGTACATTTAGTATGTGCACTTTATGTACCTGGAGTTGCATTCTCAGAGGTAATTTGTAGTTTTTTTTCATATTATTGTTAACATCAATACATTAATTTTAAACACTAATATTTTTCTGTTGATATTTTCAGGTAGAACGTTTGTCAGGAGTGACTCTGTTCGAAATGGCGTACTCTCGCTGGGGAGCCCGCTCGTGTGCACTGTGCGAGGACGCCACGTTGGCTCGCACCGGCGTCTGTGTGGGCTGCGATGCTGGTCTTTGCAAAACTTTCTTTCATGTTACTTGGTATGTATTAAAAAAAGAAAAAATATTTTTATTGAAAATACACAGGACAATAAAAGAACACTAAATAGACACATAAATTACATATCACATGCAATAGAAATACCATTTTTGTTACCTAGCCGGTGGCAGTACGATGCTGTTGAACCAAATATTCGGTTAAAATAACTTATCTGATGATTATGATATATCAAAATGATAGAAAGAATGTAATAGTAGGATACTATACAATGAGCTAGTCCAGGATCATTACAGCAATGTATTATACTGATTTTTTTTGTTTTAATATTATAGTGGACAACGCGCGGGTCTATTGGCCGAGGCGCATTCAGAAGAAGCAGAGCAAGCCGATCCGTTTTACGCTCATTGTAAGCTACACTCCGATAAAGTTTTAATAAAGAAACGCAAGAGGAACTGGCTTGCTTTGCAACTTAGGACAGAGAAAAGGTTTGTATCTTACTAATGTTGTACACTAGCCGTCCGCCCTGACTTCGGCCAGGTTAAAGTAAGTATCATCATCTCAGCCAAAAGACATCCACTGCTGGACATAGGCCTCCCCCAAGGAATTCCACTTCTCTCGATCCTAAGCTGACCTTGTCGCAAGCTTTAGCAGGTCGTCGGTCCACCTAAACTATTATCTGCGCACTATTACATACACATATTTTATTGTCGAATACAGTGCCGGATCGAGCACTGCTAGCGCCTTTAGACGAAGATCTATGGTCGCTCCCCCTCCGTTTCCCGATCGTTTTTTGTTGTTGGTCTTGACAAAACTAAAAGAAGCGCCAGGCATGGACCCTACCACGTCCCTCCCTAAAGCCGCCACTGGTCGAATACCACACATGTGCAGTGCGTCTACGTGCAGCGACGTTGTATATGCGATTGTTACTGCTGCAGCTAAGTGGTTCGCACCAGGCGTATCGAAATGTTATAATCATAGTACTGGCTGTTCCAGTATTTACAGAGATGTCGGTATCAAAGCCCAATAATTCCAATGGTTTAATTTAAATTTCGAATTTTTATAATACTGTAATTAAAAAAGAAGCTCGTTTGTTTAACTTCATATAATATGTTAATGATTATTTCAGGAAATTGGAATTGCAAAATAATGTCACCACAGAAGAGAAATTAAGAACTCAACGTAAACTTATTAAATATAGAAAAAAGTATTTGGTACAGAAAGAAAATAGGCATCCTCCTTGGGGTAAGGATCATGTAATATTGTTTTTGAAATAAGAGAAATACCCATGCTGAGTTTTGGATGCCAAAAGCCAATAAGTAGTTACATTGTCAATTTTTTTTAGCAAAGTGTAAAAATATTTTTTAAATTAATTGTTGTGTTTACTATTTTTTGTTCCAGTACAAATGTGGTTTTAGATCAAATATGTATAGATTTACCAGATAAAACTAAATTTGTTGACTGATTTACTAAACAATAAATAAATATCAACAATATGTAGTTTTGCTAATAAATTTTTATTTACGTGTTTAGTGCCGACACAGAAAATGGCGCGTATGTTGTACAGCAGCGCATCAGCGATGAGAAAATTTCAAAAGAAAGCAGAGTGTATGGGTATCGACACACATGCCTTGGAGTTTCAAGATGCTCAGGTAACAATTATATGTATTTAACTACTACATAGGTATTGAGATAGTCCTTGATGGCGCAATACTCCGTATGACTGCCGTGCTGTGGTGTGTGTGTGGTGTTTCTGTCTAAAACGCTCAGTCTAGTGCTTGTGACATATGGCAATAGGCTTGCCACCAAAACTTAAATTGATCTATTTTTTTACATATATACACTTAAAGTAAAAGGAAAATGTAAGTTGCGAATTTTGCAATGCTACGTTAAGTTAAAAGCTAAAACAAACACTTCTTGATTTACACTTAACACTCCCTAATATTATACATTACACTCCTTAATTTTACACTCAATACTCCCTTATTTTACACTCAATACTCCCTCATTTTACACTTAATATTTCATTACATTACACTTAATACTTCTTTACATTACACTTCCTGATTTTACACTAAACACTCCTTGATTTTACGTATAATTTTGTCGCAGATGGCAGCTTTAAAAGACGTGTCTCGTCGTTGGCACGTACCGCCGGCGTTTTCTGTCGAGTTTGTCGGTTACTATTTAGAGAGGAACACTCGAGTGACGTCATTGAGGAAGTCTCTCGAACGCCTCACTAAGGAGAACGAAAAACTCTTGGCTGACGATGACCAGTTAAGGTTGGATTACGATGTGGTGAGTATGTTTGAGAATTTTTAGTTTTTTTTAATTGACAGAAAACTGTTCTGTCAACTTGATGTCACGCTGGTGGTTCGCCCGGTTGGCGAAATTCGACTGTAATTGCTTTATGCAGTCCTTCTCCATATTCATTTTAACTATGCAAAATCTAACACTCGAGCGTAATGTGCTTTAACAGGGGTACGAAGTTTTTTATATTAATACTAAACCTGGGATTAGGAAAACGATACTTAAAAACTGGAAATATTTTTTGGGAAGGGCAAGCAATTACTGCCATAGTTTACGGCGGGCTTCAACTGGGTATCCTGATAGTCTCAGCAGATCATATCATACCTATTGGTAAGTATTAGAACACGATACGGCTGTAGTTTATATGCATAAGATACTTATTTCACAGGCGTCAAAAGAAAATACAGATGCGTTAGCTGCGATGACTTCAGCGAGGCAATCCCTTCAGAAAATATACGAAGCTATTATAGCGTTGTGTCCTAAACGTACAGCGCCCTCTATACTAGAAGAGAAACCTTTGCTACCACCTGAATTGCCTCGATCAACACCTAAAGTTACACCACTGCAGTTACAGAAACGGTATGTTGACCTTGTTTTATAATACTATTAATATATAAGTAAAAGCTATTGGGAAAGTAACCATTTTGGGATTGTCGTCACACATCATAATGCGGTTTACAACATTAAAAAGCATCTTGCTTTATAGTTAATGTTACTAATGTAACAAATTTTTCAGGTGGAATTTTCATAGATTTACATTATGGTGTGTGAGTTGGATTCCAGGTGGAAGAATCAATATGTATCTATCTCACTTTACATAATTAAATTATGTAAAGTATAAATTTTATACAAATAATTTACCACCTGCTAACAGTGAAGGAAATCATAAGACTCCGCATTTTAATAGCACGTCTGATCCACTAACCCGCATTAGGCCTGTGTGTGTTAAGGCATAAAAAGATCGTGCCAAGTATATACTTGAAGAGGCCTATGACCAACAGTGGACTGTGATGGGCTCATGATGATGGAGTCCTAGCGACACGGGGCTTGATCTTAGAATAAGGGACGCTCTGTCAATGCGTTATTGTTGTTGTGTCTGTATATATATATATTGATAAGCATCAAAGATTAGACTTGATTTTAAGTTGAAATAAAATTGTTTAAATAAGTAATATTTTTGCAATCTCCGTGTACTATCGACAAAGTTGGCGATCTACCTCTCATATAATGTTTTTTTATACTACTTTGGTGGAAAATAAGTATACCCGCCCGCCTTTTTAGTACATTAAACACATTTCTACATGGCCTACGAGTGAATGAAGTGAAAAATGAACTTTTTAAGCCAAAAAGCTATTAAGAGAGTTTTAGCTCAAAGGTCCTAAATTGTTTAAGAAATAAGGGCCATTGAGGTCAAAATCTTTTGGCTAAAATTTATGTCAGAGAGACAATTTAGTCGATAGTACATAATTCAAAGCTTATTGAAGACAAAACCAGTCAGACAATCAAGTGTAATCTTGAAGATCTAAGTACAGAATAAATTGCATTTTCATTCTAATTTCAAGCTATAATGTATTTTTTCAAAATTAAAAACGTAATGCAAATGTTTATACTGTATAGAGATTCGGCCAGCAGGTCAATGTCTGTACCAACCGCGGCAGCACTTAAGATGGGCGTTGGTTTTCCTCTTAGCGACAACCTGGACGCTCGCCAAGGAAAAGTCTTGTCTACATCTTTGGAAGGTAAACCTTTTTATACTATTTTCACTTTTTAATGATGATAGCTTTAAGGGATGCAGTCGTGGCTAAGTACAAGCCGCGTTGAACTATAGGTTAAGGAAGTTTGCCACGGTCAGTCAGTAGATAAGTGACCATTTTATTAAAATATAGTGAGTCCCTTCCTGACCTAATGTGTTTCTTAGGTACAGAGAGTGCACCTGTGTTTGCATACGCACTTGTTCAGTATGTTTTGCGTAGTTGGTGAATTGCCGTTAAAGTCGGCTTTCAAACATTTAATAAAAAGAATGATTAAAAAATAAATGATTGTCCCCAGTCTGGGTGTACTTCTATGTTTGTGAAGACGAATCTCATAAATAAAACTGTCTGTACAGTGCTTTCCCAAGTGACATTTCAATGTGTTTATGCTTCCTGATATTGCCTCACTAACTCGCATATTATGTTGTTAGAATGCAGAAAATTTTTATTTTCATTATCCTTTTCTCTATTGTACTGGGGAAAATTAAATGAGGAATACTGGCGATAGTGTTACGCCGACCGAACACTTCTTTGACATGTTATGTCGTTATGCGTCAGACTGGTATAGAATTCGTACTTAAATTTGACAGAAGTAGGTAGGGCATCATACAATCGAGCCAATCCACTTGGGGCGAAGACCACAGCCAAAGTAGACTTTGGTGTTACAAGATTTAGGGTTGATAACGCGCCAGTAATGCTCCTAGCATTGCAAGCGTCCATAGGTTACTGTAACTGCTTACCCTCTGGTGGACCGTATGCTTGTTTTGCCCCTGTGGTAATATAAAAAAGTCATGATGATGATGATGATAAATAGTATAAATCCGATGCCCTTCTGCCACATGCCGACACTGACGATATGTATATCCCTTCAGCGACGTCGGTGGTGCCGGGCGCGGTGGCGGGGCGCGAGTGCGCGGCGTGCGGGCGCAGCAGCGAGCGGCACCTGATGGCGGCGTGCGACACGTGTCGCCAGCACTACCACCTGCACTGCCTCAAGCCGCCGCTGCAGCGCCCGCCCAAGAAGAGCAAGCTCTACGGCTGGTATGTACCACTATCTATCTACCACTACTCCACTTATTTTGTATTCATGTATGTTCGGGAGTTTCGAATACATGTGTTATACATGTATTCGAAACTCCCGGTCTAAAAACAGAAATCGTTATTCTACCGACGGTCAGTTTTTATCCCAGAATAAATTAATAACTGTAGTCCAAGCTCTAGATGTCATTTATACTGTCTACAAAGGAAATTGGACATTTTTAAGTTCAATTGATTTCATGTGGTTTTAACCTGTACGTGTGGCTAGATTACACTTGCAGTCAAGGCCTGGTTGTATGACCCTCAGATCATCCCTCTGAATTCTTTGAGTAGACATTTCGATTATTCCATATAGTTTTGGTTTTGATCATCCCAATTGGCAAATTTACCCTTTATACGCAAGGAGACTAGCGGCGCAAAAGCAGGCTCTTTAAATGGTACATGAGACACTTTTCGTACAAAACGTCACTTTTAATTTGTAAGCCTACCTACGTTTGAATTGTTTAAAAATGATTGACGTTGTTATTGAAAATCGAGGCAGTCGAGAAATTGACGTATCCTTGTAGGAACTTTGTTTTTTATACATTAATCTTATCTCTCGCAGGCAATGCTCCGAGTGCGATAAGACTTCGGATTCTGAACCTGAGGTACTGGAAAAGAAAGTGCCACGACGCTCCCGTATTAGATACAGTAAAGACGGTGCTATTATTACCGAACCGCATAGTCCGTCTTCACCGCCTAAGGCGAGTTCTGAGAAATCACACAAGATAGAAAAACCTATAAAACTGGCCACCTCAGAGAGTATATCGCCGATAAAAGTAACAATCAAACCCTTTGAGTTCAGTAGCGACGGCAATGAGAGTGCTGAAGTGAAATCGAAGAAGGAGAAGAAAATAAAGAAATCGAAACAGAAAGATCACGCATTGGGTGCTACCGGCGAAGACACTCCTTGTAAAAAAATACATAAGCGCAGTTTTACTTCGCCAACATTAACTAATACTCCATTGATGTCGATAACACCGATAGTCGCTGACAGTCCGAACGACTCTCACAATGAAAACTCAAACGCTTCCACTAACATCGCGTCTTCCAAACGAGAAGACAGTTTTGTGCCCCAAAATCTGTCGTTCTCCTCGTTATTGGGCGAAAGTAAAGAAAGAGATAGCAAAGCTATCGAAAGTTCTATAGAAAGTACATTAGCTAATTTATCATCTGATATTGCAACATATAAAGCTAATAGAAAGCGAAGGAAAGAGAAGCATAGATCTAGATACTCACCGGATCTCTTACGATCACCTTCTAAGTCTCACAAACATAAACGAAAGAAGAAAACTCAAGATATGGAAAATCCTGATCCTCCTCATCCCAGAATTACTATCAAGGTAAATAAAACAATATTTAAATAGTATCTACTTGCCTATGTATTGTTACTGCAACACCTGTACTGCCGTGCTTACAAAGAACAACGCAACTGAATGATTTTCCCACAGACATAGTGTCATATAGAACCTTTTTTCTTAGCAGGACAGTACTTATGTCGCACAACTTGCGCGTCAATCAATATTTGCATTAATGTTAATGCTTTCTATATTTTTATGACAATTTTTTTCAGAAACTAATATTTATTTTTGTTCTACAGATCAAGCCAATACCAAAGCCGGATGGTTCTCTGGATACACAGATGTTCTATGTTCCCACAGACAGTAATGACGGTCCCCCTCCAGCTGTTATGAGAAAACTATCCAAGGTATGCATGAGTGTAATTATTTCCTTCACAGCTATACAGATCCTAATAAAAGGACATAAGCTATATTTTATTTTATTTTTTTATTAGCAAGCGGAACAAGAGGCTGCGAAGCAAGAAGCTGCTAAGCAAGAGGCATTGAAGCAGCCACCTTTACCGCAAGCTGAGATGGTATCTTTAGCAACGGAGCCCATAGACGCGGCTGCTGTAAGTCGATTTACTAATTTTATATTGTCATTGCATATATTATATCGTATGTATAATAGATAACGCTTATTAAACATGCCCTAATCTTAAATAGTTAAATCTCAAGCTGGCGGTGTTTGGTACTGTGTGGAAGTGCTAAATGAAATGTTGAACTCGAATATAACTTGTGGTTTTCTTACGTAGGTGACTAGAAATGGGCAAATGGGCGTATTGGGCGAATTGGACCGATTGCTATAGATGACCCAACAAAGTCTAAATTGACTCTAAACATTAGAATTATTATTTCATCTAAGCACCTTATATTAAGCTTTTCGTAATTAATTTAAATATGTATATATTTGCAAAGTAGATATTATATATAACTTTTAATGGTAATATTGGATATCTAACTTTTTCACACAAGCCTCTACCTATTCACGAGGAAACAACACCTGAGCCGGTGATGAATAAACCTATGGTAATGTAGCATTCATATATTAATTAACGATTATACGGTGAGAATGTGGCACTGATCCGCCAACAATGTGTCACCTCCTGTCCTGCTCCTTGTGCATTACCACCTGAAATATTAGTGAGCTCTGGTCTGCCACCGACAACGCCATATACGTGGCCTAATTTGTGATATGACTAGCTCTCTGCGCAGGAGATATTATACTAGTGTGTGCGCTAGCACAGGTGCACTCTCTATTTTCTATGACTTGCATAGTTCGATGAGACGGCAATCCGACACGTCCGAAGAGAGATCAGATGTAGGACCAACGGCTTTACGTGCTTTCAGAGGCAGGGGCCCTTAGGCCAACGAATAAGTACAAATACATGGAAAATAAAACGCCTGTGACAATTTGTAATTCTTTGTCATTTTGTCTTTATTAATTTTAATATAAATATTAGAATGAAGTTAATGTTAAAGTATCCGCAGAGGAGTCGTGGGGAGCGGTCTCGTCGCGGCGGAGCGGGCGCGGCGGGTGGGAGCGGTGTTCCCCCGGCCACGCCGCTCACGCACTGTGACGTGTGCGCACAAGCAGGGGACTACTCCAATCTTGTACGGTAAGTTACAAGTAAACTTTACTATTACATAACCTTGTTATTTTCTTTGTGTGCGACTCATAATTCAGATTGACCCTCGCTCATAGCTTTACCACATTTAGTGACAAAGTAGACTAATGTTAAAACAATTACCGACAACGAGCGTATATACGTATACGTGTATGTATTTGATACGTGTGAATAACGTATACACGCAGAAATTTATATTTACTTGTGAACTTATTATTTTTTTAAACTATGTAATTACATGAAGTACGTAGATGAATGTCTTGAAAGAGAGTTATTCTATGTATCGATTGCATCAGTCACTTCGATATCTTACACTAAATATATACAGGGTAGTAATTTTACTTACAAATGAACAATCTATTGTGGCAAACTTAGAGAAAGAAGGCATTTACTAACAATATATTGGATATAAATATATCTTATATATATATATTTCTTGTTTGCGTGTGTATGTCACTGAACTCCCCCTAGATGGCTGGACCGATTTTTATGAAATTTTGTGTGTGTTCGGGTAGGGCTCCGGATGGTTTAGATTCACAATTGGACCCGGTAGGTGGCGCTGTCGGTATATCAGCTTTTTCAGGCAGGACGACGTCTGCCAGGTCCACTAGTAAGATATAAATATTTTGACATGATTTATGTATTTTGTGTAGGTGTGATGAATGCTCGAAGCGATACCATTTCACCTGTCTAGAGCCGCCGCTGAACAAGAATCCCAAGAAACGAGGTTATTCCTGGCATTGCGCCGACTGCGATCCTACTGTAAGTGGTCCGATAATACTTACCTATTTGTTTTTTTTACTTTTTTCGTAAATAAGTTCTTCTTTTAATTAAGTTTATGGTTTCTACGCTGATATTAAAAACGCTGAAGTAACATTATAATGAATAAATAATGTTGTTTTAAACATTTTCTGCACTTTGATGCAGTCTATGTCCGATAGAAATTATTTTATATACTTTTTAAACGATGATCCCCTGTCAGAGATACTAATATTATTTTTTGCTATAAACAAATACTCAGTATTAGACTGAAGTTTGACAGTTTGGCAATGTTAAACACATGACAGTTTGGCAATGTTAAACACATTGCCCACTGCCATATACACTCGTATATGGCAATAGGCTGCGATTTCGACATTGGCAATAGACATGTTCTTATAACATATTCATCCCATGCCAGTTTCGGCTACGGTGACTTTTCTGTTTTGGGTAATTAAGTAGTATTAGCTTAGTATAGTTGGCAAAACGTGAATGAGATATCATAACCTTAAAAGATACATAGGTACAGGCTTAAATCATAACCCTTCTTTTGGCTTCCCCGTAGTCGGGTAAAAAATTACGTTCAATATTGAAACTTTATAATAATATTGAAACTTCTTTTGCTTCTTACAGGATATCGAGGAGAACAACTGAATCTTTACGAATACGTCTAGGCAACTAAAAATCTTAAATTGTATTAATAAGTTTCTGTCTGTTACATGTAAAGTTTAGTTTGATCTTGATTTATATTTTTTCTATTTATGAAATATTTTGCAGTATGTGTTGTATTAGAAATACATTTTTGCTTTTTAAAGGAGATCTACTACATTAGTAGTTAAGGCTAATTTTATGGAAATATATTAGATGAACAACAAACAAATATAATTGGTTTTTATTTTACCTCTAGACCAATACCTTAGAGCACAGTGGAATATATAAAAAAAGTACAGTCAGAAAATTAATTGTCTTGGGTGAATAAAGTAGAATTTTGGTGTCTTTATTATAATTTTTACAACAAATTAATTAAAATGTAATAAATAAATTGACGATGATGTATCTCAATAGACCTCACAATGACATAACTGCTATTTAAGTTTCTAAAACAAATCCCATGAACAAAATACACCAATAACGAAATACTTCGTCAGGGTGATATGATTTTTAACCTTATACATCACTTTCAAGCTTTTTCCATTTGTCATTAGTCAAAATTAGTGAAAACAAAATCAGTTGTGACAACTGGTGTTTACGAAAATAACGAAGTTCAATACTTACTCGTTAATTATATATTCTTGGTTTTAATTAAATCTCTGACTTATGTACCTATTGCTCCTGAACATTTCCTTGAGAACCAATGCTCGTGGTGAGGAAGTCCGTGTAAAACATAAGGATGATCTTGACCTGAAAAAAAAAACATTAACCCGGCAAAATTAGGTGGCAAACAAGCAAACGGTCGGCTTAATGGTAAGGAAATGGCGCAGCTTACGGACACTTATAATATAATGAATGGTATTGCGCCTTGCCGACCGTAAATAGCAAAATTCGGCAGGAAGCCGATATCACAACTTGAACGTACGTGGAAGTAAGTTCCTCTGATGATTGAAGGTCTAAAATGTAAGTAGAAACTCACTCGGTAGCGTGAGGTGAGTTGCTAAAACATGACCGTGGGTACATAGCACACAATTCTTCGGAAAACAGCCTGCTGTACAGGCGGTAGCGCACATTGCAATCTCATTATCTGTTAACAGTTTTTTTTAAATGACAACTCCCGCACTAGAGAACAGGCTCTGTGTCGCGGAGGACTTTACAAACATACAATTCATCATCTCAGCCAAAAGACGTCCACTGCTGGACATAGGCCTCCCCCAAGGTTTTCCACAACTCTCGATCCTGAGCCGACCTTGTCCATCGGTTGCCCGCAACCTTTACCAGGTCGTCGGTCCACCTTGTTGGAGGCCTGCCCACGCTTCGTCTTCCAGTTCGTGGTCGCCACTCTAGAACCTTTCTGCCCCAACGGCCATCAGTTCTGCGAGCTATGTGCCCGGCCCATTGCCACTTAATGGAGGCAATTCTTCGAGCTATGTCGGTTACTTTGGTTCTCCTACGGATCTCCTCATTTCTGATTCGATCTCGCAGGGAAACTCCAAGCATAGCTCTCTCCATTGCTCGTTGGGTGACTTTGAGCCTTCGCACGAGGCCCATAGTGAACGACCACGTCTCAGATCCGTATGTCATCACTGGCAGCACACACTGGTCAAAGACTTTCGTCTTGAGACACTGCGGTATTTGGGACGAGAAGATATGACGTAGCTTCCCAAACGCTGCCCAGCCGAGTCGGATTCGACGAGTGACCTCTTTCTCGAAGTTGGACCTACCTAACTGGACTGTATGTCCCAGGTAGACATACTCGTCAACAACTTCGAGTGTAGAGCCAGGCCTCCGTCACTCGCTCAAGGTTACGCGTTATGTGCCTACCGCTATGTAGCTCGTAACCGAGCCGATCGCCAGTGGGGCTGCCGCACGCGACACAAAGCGCACACAGCACGTTTCCCGCTCAAAACGCATACGATATTTACGTACACTACATATATATTAAGTTTTGACTAACGACACGATGGTTAATTATTGTGAAGTTGTTGGATGTCATAGTCAAAAGAAAAATAAAAAAATGTCTTTTTTTCATTGCCGAAAGATGAAGAAAGGTACGTTACGTTATTTGAAAGTAGGTACGCCTTTCAGCTGGCTTCAGTTAGTAGTACCTAGTAATTTTAAAATGAATCTTGCGTGTAGGTACGCTTACTTAAAAATCTACGAGAAAGTTAGAAAGACAACCCTACCGCATTCGTGCGATGACGAGCTTGCACGTGAGTCGCACGGCGGGCAACACAATCTCGACTCTTTGTTCGCGTACTTATGGTACATTTCTTTTCGCTGCGAACAGCAGGGATTATTATTAAGAATTTGTAGGCTATTATGGCGTAGGTATTTTCGGTTTTGTATGGGAGTGATGTATCTGTTACGTAGTAACTATTAAGTAATCTGTGGTAGAGCCTCCAATTGTGACAGAGGTGGGTGCGACATGGACATTTGCCATCTTAGTCTTGTCCATGTTCATTTTAAGACCCACTTGTAGTGAGACTCTACTGAGGCCATCGAGCATTGCGCCAAGGTCTTCCATGGTCTCAGCCATGACCACGATATCGTCGGCAAATCGAAGGTGAGTGATGTACTCGCCGTTGATGTTGATGCCGAGTCCATTCCAATCCAGAAGCTTGAAAGCGTCTTCCAATGCAGCGGTGAAGAGTTTCGGGGATATGACATCACCCTGTCTCACACCTCGCTGCAACTGGATAGGCTTCGTACTCTGATCATGGAAACGGACCGACATGGTGGCGTTTTCGTACAAGCACTTCAACACTTCGACATACCGAGTGTCAATTTGGCACCGCTGGAGAGACTGTAGCACAGCCCAAGTCTCGATCGAATCAAAGGCTTTCTCATAGTCCACAAACGCTAGACATAGGGGCTGGTTATATTCCTCGGTCTTCTGTATAACCTGCCGCAGCGTATGTATGTGGTCTATGGTACTAAACCCTTTTCGGAAACCGGCTTGTTCGGGAGGCTGGAAGTCGTCAAACCTGCACGCGAGACGATTCGTAATGACTCTCGAAAACAGCTTGTAGACGTGGTTCAGGAGTGAGATGGGTCTGTAATTCTTCAGTAGGGTTTTATCACCCTTTTTGAAGAACAGCACCACCACACTCCTGAGCCATGCCTGTGGCGTCTTGCCCGCGAGTATGACGGAATCAAACAGCTTTTGCAGTGCCTTCAGCACCGGCCTGCCACCAGCCTTTAGCAATTCGCTGGTGATTCCATCCTCACCCGGCGCCTTGTTGTTCTTAAGCTGTTTGAGAGCCATACTAATCTCGTCTAGGCTGACGACCGGGATATCATCGGTATAGTGTCGGGACAACTTAGCTCTTGGGTCGTCTGTTGAAGAGCTAACAGGTGACCGAGTTGTCGTGTACAGCTGCCTGTAGAACGTTTCGATCTCTTCCACCAGCTCGGGCCTGGACGATATGATTCTGCCGTCCCCAGTCTTCAGCTTGGTCAGTCGGCTCAGCCCAATAGACAGATCTCTGGCGAATACCTTTCCGCCCTTGTTTTGCTCTATGGCCTGTTTAATACGGTCTGTATTATATTGCCTAAGGTCGCGAGTCAGTGACTTGGAGATCTGCCTATTGAGCCGCCGGTACCGGTCAGCATCATCTGGGGACTGCAAAACCATCTCTCGCCTTTCCTCCATGAGCTTGATGGTTGAGTCGGAGATCTTTTTCGTTTCTTTTGTTCGGCGGGTTTTAAAACTGTTAGACCCAGCCGAACGGACAGTTTCCACAAACCTGTTGTTGTAATCGTCCACATCTACGCAATCACCTAGGCTCTCGAAACGGTTCAGCAGTTCGAGCTGAAAGCTTTCGGGGTTTTGGGTTTGGATAGGTGCAGGTCGGAGCGTTGACTTCATCAGTCGAGATCTTTCGAGCTTGGCAACGATATTCAACGTGCCTCTTACCAGACGGTGATCGCTCCCGGTTTTCACCGTATTGATCACAGAGACATCATTGAATATCTGCCGCTTCGTCGACATGATGAAGTCAATCTCGTTTTTTGTTGCACCGTCAGGACTCACCCAGGTCCACTTGCGATGTTCGCGTTTCTTGAAGAAGGAGTTCATCATAAAGAGTCCCTCCTTCTCCATGAAATCGAACAGCATTTGGCCCCGGGGATTCCGATGCCCATACCCAAATTGCCCCACTTTCAGCTCATCACCGCTCCGTTTGCCCAGTTTTGCGTTGAAGTCCCCCATGACAACGGTGAAGTGGGTCTTGGTGCTATGTATGGCTCTGGAAATATCCTCATACATAGCTTCGACCTCATTATCGGGGTGCGTCGACGTTGGAGCGTATACCTGTATGACCTTCAACGAATACCGTTTGGTGATTCTGAGTATAAGGTACGCTACCCTTGTCGACACACTCTCGATCTTGATCACGTTGTTCACGAGGGACTTGTGGACGATAAACCCGACACCACCCTGGGACTGTTGGTCGCCCTCCCGGAAGTAGAGCAAGTTGCCGGATTTGAGCGTTATCGAGTCCCCCTCTCTACGGACTTCAGATAGCCCTATAACATCCCATCGCAACTTGCTCAATTCTTCCTCCAGTTCGGCAATCTTCTCGTCGGTCCGCAGTGTGCGCGTGTTATATGTTGCCAGGGCCAGTTGTCGTCGTTTTTGGTAGCCTGGTCTCTGCCGGAGATTCTTAGCACCCCTTGTCCCGCCGTTACCATGGCCGCTACCTGAGCCAGGAATAGCGGGACTGCCGGGGACTAGGGGCCGATTTTTATGGGTGCGGATCATATTGGGAGGATTTACCATAATCGCCACGCTTGGCAGGCGGGTTGGCGATCGCAGCGACGGAAGTCTTTACATAGGGACGCTGCTGCCCGTCCTATGTCTGCCATTTGCTTCCGCCATGTTGCAATGGTTTGACCGCCATTATTCGGTTGACTGATTGCACCAGTGCAGGTATCCACAGTTAAATAACTGCGTTTACCTGCACTAGTGGGCGGTGGGGTCGTCACTTCCCGACGCCGGGAACATACAATTAACGGACACAAATTACACCAAGACTCTTTGTAAGTCACACAAAGTTTTGTCCTGTGTGGGAATCGAACCCACAACCTCGTGCACAGCAGGCGCATACTGCGACCACTGGACCGAGGCAGTCAATTGATTTGATTTTCTGCAAATACGGTCAAAATAGATAATGCCCTTTTACTAGGTAACAAATAACAATTTTGGAGCTATTGTGTAAAACTGTAGGTATTGTGTAAAACTTTAGGAGTTATGAATATCATACATAAAAGTAGGAGGGGGGGCCGGCTTCGAAACTTCGCCCCCAAAAAGTTCTTTGTTGAAGTCACAAGTGGGGGCGGGACGAACAATCACTTGAGACGCTTTGTTCCAGGATTCGCCACTCGTCTCCAGTCTCCAGCCACGTCTTAGAAACTGTACGTGCCGATTCTATAATGAATTCTAATATTCGATGCATAAACGTTTGTAAAGTCAACCGCTTTCGTGTCTGACTCATTGATTTAAAATGAATATGCTGATTTAGTTTACTCACGTTCAAAGGGATTGCATTATCCTTAAACATCCACTATGTGAGTCATTGAGCTTTAGATGTGCTACTTAGCACGCACCAAAACAGTTTCATCTAATACAGATGTACCTATACAATTTTGTGTTAAGGGTAAGCCCCCAGTTAATGGGAAGCCCAAAAAATACAGACAGCGGTTTAGTTGTGTTTCAGTGTGCGAGTCAGGCCTCTAGCGTTCATTTAGGGGTGGGTTTTGAAAGAAACATTTTCCTATCCCAGGCATAGGTACTCCATCTTAAAACCCTGGTGTAATAAAAGGCCCGCCGCAACACACAAGTAATACCTGGTATTGCAAGCGTCTATAATCTACAGGAACTGCTTATCATCAGGCGGGCCGTATGCTTGTTTGCCACCTAAGTAATATAAAAAAAAAAAACCCAGGCCTAATTAGGATTAAAAAAAGCATATGTATACCTGATACCTGGATACCTGTGTTCACGTACCAACAGAAACATACCACTACGCTACACCACTGTGTGTAGTTATTTGGTTGTGGTCTTCTTTTTTATATTACCTACCAAGAAGGCAAACAAGTATAGGTTTTGCCCGCTTGATGGTAAGCAGTTACCGTAGCCTATGGACGCTGGCAACTGGTCAGAGGTATCACAGAAGTTGCCGACTCTGTAAAAATGTTTAAACTCATTTCTTGAAGAATTCCATGCTATTCTAATAGGTGGAGATCCCCAGTCGGACTTCGCTACTTTACATAACGATGTCAGAAACACTTTTGTTCATAGTCGCGTATTTATTTATTAGAACACTGCACGGTGGGTTTTGTGGCTTAAATGGTTACGTCACCATTAACCACTGCGCGACGTGTTGTGGATTCGTTAACCACACGGTACAAAACATGGTATAATCCAGAAATAGTTGTTCCAAGTCGGGATGTAATTTGTGGCCGTTAATTAGAGACTATAGCATGGGGTTCTTCAAGAAAGGGTCGGCAACGCGTGAGTGACACCCCTGGTGTTGCAAACGTCAATAGGCTACGGTAACTGCTTACCATCAGGCGGGCCGTATGCTTGTTTGTCACCTTGGTAGTATAAAAAAAAAAAAAAATTGTATGGTTGTAAAGTCTCCACGGGCTTGTTCCTTAATGCGAGAATTGTCTTTTTTGGAACAAGAAAAAACATACTTCCATCTCCATCTCAGCCCCAAGACGTCCACTGCTGGACATAGGCTTCCCCCAAGGTCTTCCACATCATTCGGTCCTGAGCTGACCTTGTCCATCGGTTGCCCGCAACCTTTACCAGGTCGTCGGTCCACCTTTTTGTAGGCCTGCCCTACACTGCGTCTTTCAGAGAGAGAATGGAGAGATCTATGCTTGGAGTTTCCCTGCGAGATCGAATCAGAAACGAGGAGATCCGTAGGAGAACCAAAACATACTTAGTTATAAATTAATAAGAAATGTTTTGGAATTAAAATATACGTTTTTATCATTGGGGTGCAAGTAATAGGACAAGTTATCGTCGACAGAGCGCCAACAACACGCCTCAAGTTTGTTCGTTTATTCCAAACAAACTTCTGCATAATATGTTCATATGGAAAACTTTTGAGTTTT